>CM022396.1:34487532-35116665 GCA_011833715.1 Carcinoscorpius rotundicauda | reverse complement strand
TTCACAATCTTGATATTTGTTTCTGATTACTTTCAGAAAAATAACTTACAAAATCCTTAGTCTATGGAGTATTTTGGAGTTAAATGGATATTTTATAATAACAAAGTTCATCCCTCAACACTAAATATGATTAGTTAAGAGAAATAAAACATACATTAGCAAAGTAAGCTATCAGTAAAAAGTGCACCTAGTACCTTAAGTCATGGATAATATAAAAATAATCTACATATTAGGCCAAAGCGTTAATAACAAACCAAATACTTTTTTTTCATTAAAATTGAAGATAACATATGTGAAAAGTTATGAAATGCATTTAATTTACTACAATACAAATAATGTAAAGAAACATATTTCCAATTTATAAAAAATACTAAAAAACTTTTTCGTTGATCACTTATTTTTAAAAAATTAAAATTTTAATTTTTGTAGAAAACTATCTCTCATAATAGAAATGATTGGTTAGCACTAAGCTGTAAAAAATGCATGTACCAAATTTTTGTAAACATGTGAAAGCAGAAAAAAAAAGGTTTTAATAACAGTCTTGTGCTAGTCATAACAGCATATACACATTCCTTTTAAATTGAAACTACATGCTATCAGCATTTTCTGGTAGTTGGAAGCCCATTGAAGAAAGAATGCTGCTAGCTGGTCCAGGCACACCTTGCTGACTGTTGTAAGACTCCAAAATATTTTTCAAAACAGTAAGATCTACATTAACAGGCTGGACTTGAAGATGATCTCCCTCAGTTGACAAGGTCCGATTCTTAGTTTCCTCCTAAAAAGACATATGAATATCACTTAATACATTAAAGGAAAACAGTAACACAACTACAAAAGTAATAAAATGATGTTTGTTTCTTAACTGTAAACAAAATATGTGAAAATAGATAAGATGATATAAACATGTCTTTCATTACAAGTCACAACAATTACTGCTTTCTTCAATACATCATTTTAAGTTGTTAGTATTAATCAAATAATCACAAGTAAATATTTACAATAAGCAAAACAATACATACATTGGCCATCTTCTAACAATTAATGAAAATAATAATAGAACATTCTACCTATAGCTATTGATCTTTGTACAGTGGTGAAAAACATAAAGAACAGTTTAACATCATATTGGCATCCTGGTTTTTCTAGTGTTTAGGGGTAACACTGACTATTCATACAGAAACAATTTTATAACCAAAACTATGCATGATGGTGCACAAATTCAGATTACATTTTCATAATATAAAACAACTTATATTAACAACTACATTTCAAATTACCACCATCAAAAAAGTGTAGCTGATCAGCCCAACTAAGGAAACCTGTATACTTTAACCTACTTTAAAAACTGAACAGTGTAACAAATCTAAAAGTTATATGCATCTTTCAGCACTGAAACAATTTTCTCTGAAGCCCACTATAGTCACAAGAACAATGCAAGGGATTCCTTATTTCCTGATACTGATAGTTAATTCCATTAACCATATAAATGTGCATGAATACTGTATAAAGAATAAATTTCTTGCATTGTACTCAATAACTTCATATACTATGTGCAAAATTATTTTCTTGCACTTTACTGAACAAAGAACTTGATTACTTACTGGGTAATAAGTTTCAGCACTGTATAAATAACTCATTTTATTACTTACTCCTTCTAAAATATTAACTTATCCATCATGAAATAGTTTAATAATATCCCAATGCTCTTATTCTCACTTATCAGAATTTTTGAAACTTTAGTTTATACAAATTACACGTTCTGAAGCTGAATTAAAAGTGAAAGAGTATCCTTAAAATAAAGTACATTATTTAATTAAGTGTTTGTGCATTATTTAATAATATATCACTTTAAAACTTAGTTAATTTTTTTTTATTTCTGAATTTATATTCCTGATTCTCCAAAACAGGTGTACATATTTCTTCTCTGAAATTCTAAAATTATTCAATTAATTTTTTGTACAGTACAAAACTATTAATTTAAAATAAAGTACTGGAAAAATCAAATCTGAAAAAAATACATAAACATAGCTCTTCCAACTGCTCTTTCAGAGACCTAATGCTAACATATATAAATTTTATACCTAATAAATAAAATTTTATTTTAAAACAACACAAGCAAACCATTTTCCACCAGAAGTGGTAGATGTACTGGTATATGGTTACTTTTATTAATACTAGTGGCTATATATAACTTATAAAAACCTATTTCTGAATGCAAAATCAACGAAATGCCTTTCATCAATGCCTGATGAAGCTGGTTTCTTTGTTGTTGTGGCTTAGCCTTTTCACACACTTTAAGTACCGATGTAAGGCATATTTATAAGGTTAACATGCTTACTTTGTATTTAATATCTTATATATTTCAAGAAAAAAACATACGGTATTTTTTTTTCACTTTACATTATTTTCAGCTGTATTAATAACAAAATGGGAATGAAGGTAGGTTTACTGCACAGTGTATGTCCTTTTTGTAACTACACGTCAAGTTAATTAAAACTAATAATAAAATAGAATTGTATGGATTCAATATTTATTTTAATTAATTCTAATTTTTGAATTAAACATTTACTAGAAATTTATTACACATTCATTTCATTTTCAAGTTGATTGGCCAGAAAGATATGTATTAGTACAATCAATAGTTTGAGCATCCAAGGACACTAGAAATACTGATTGTATACGATTTTATTATATAACAACTATTTTTTTATACTGATGTCTTTTGCAAACTAGTGATTTTGCATTAAGATATAATAAAAGGCAAAACTAACTTAAAATATTAAACACCTTGTTAGTCAGAAAAGATTTATAAACTGGTAAAGATTAATACTGATGTACATATATAAAGGCAGAAAAACTCAACTTCATAATATAATTTTTCAACTTTAAATTCGAGCTAAAACTGAAATAAATAATAGACACCTGTTTCTGGTCAACTTGTTGACTAGATGTAGTTGGCTGTGAAGGCAGTATTCTTTCAAAACTTAGTCCAATATTTGTCTGAGCAAGTTCTTGATCCATTACTTCCATGTACTCTTTAATCTCCTTCACCAAATTTTCTCTATTTCTACCGTATGATGCTTCATTTTTTTTAGATTCTACAGTATATGGAAAAATAAACAATATATTAACCACAATTATAATTTTTATATTAATATACTTACTGTACAACCCTACTGGAAACATAGTGAGATTAAAAAGGTATTCATGGATGACGATGTGAATGACGTCAGAGTACTACTACAAGGTGAAAAAATAAAGTCTTCATGCATTTACATTAAATGAGGATACATTTTATATTTAAAATTGGAATTTTTCTTAGAAACAAATTAGTTATTATTAGAGGCAAAAAACAAATGTAATGTGAAAAAAACAAGAGAAAGATAGCAGGGAATAATATTTTTATAAAAACACAGAAACACTAAATAAATATCATTTAAGTATAATTTTAATACAACCAAAAGCATTATGAAGTTTTCAATCATGCAAATCAGATTATAAAGACATTCTGTTTACCAAATAATGATGAATACAGATCTCAGAAATTTTGCATATTACTAAAATATTGTAATTTGATGATCATTAACTCCCACCAAAAATGTACTGCTTCAGTAGAACCACCATTTTTCTGAAATTCTGATTTTAAGATTTCAATTTCATAAGTTATTTTTTGTTTAAATGTGCATCTGAAAATCACCTATAATACTTAAATATACAAATCATTTTGGCAATTGCAAGCCACTTTTGTTTACAAAAAACAAAAACATAATTTAATGATTTTCATAATTTTTCAGTTAGTCTTGAATAACTGCATCAGAAAAATAAAATCATTCAACAGAAACAAAGAGCAAAAATTGATAAGAAACACGTTCTTAGTGTATTTTTACTGCATAAAAATCTAAAATAATCAAAGATATTTTTCTGAGCTATGCTGATGATCATGTGTCACAAAAAACAGGGTGAAGGTCCTCACCAGTGCCCATTCAGAGGCCAATCAATTTATTTTTAGTATGTCTATTGATACATTTTCAATTTAGGTTTACTACAAAATGCCCATACAGCATATGAACCAAACAAAAGAATAAGATAAAAGAAGCCTTCACGTTCACTTAACTGATAACTTACTCATTCATGCTAGTAAAAGTCAGTAACACTTGGATAACCCATGTTAAATAGTTAACTCCTTAAAAGAGAAATTTTGGATAAATGTATAACTCTCCAGGTTTTCTAACAAAGTTAAATTCTGATCACTGCCACCACAAACACAGTCCTTTGCATTGCTTTTAAGATGGAAGTAGATAAAAAAATAAATAAATTGGTAAGTAATAAATAATCAGTAACATAAAAGTAGCTAATTAATAATTAGACTGAAGTGATAATACACTGGATATAGCAGATACAGCAGCTGACATATTATTATACACTCTCCTCCATAGTCACTCAGAAGTTCTAATAAATCATGTAGATTACTAAAGATAACAAAAAGCTTGCCAACTTTTACACATTCTATATTATTAAACTTTTGTACCTTCTGATAGGTCAATATCACTGTCTTCCCCACTATAATCACTCATACCAGAACTTGATCCTTCACTAAAATCTGGTTCCTTAAAATCTGTCAACAGAAAAATAAACATCTGTTTACAAAGACTGGTACCTAATTCTAATGATTTCATGCATAAATCTTGTAAAACAAAGGAAACATTTTTAATTTTTTTGAAGATTTATTCACAGTAATATTTAAATTAGTTTAAAATCAATACATTTTTCAATTTAGTTTAAACATGATCATTTGCTATCAACAACACAGATTATAAGTTGTCTTATCATCATTTATATTTACAGTATAACCAGATGTTTAATAATTTATAGTGAAAAAAATTTAAATAAAAATTTACACAAAACAGATTTATATAAATTTCTGTAAAAAAGTTACTTATAAAATGTTAACAGCTACATTATTAATTCAAAATAAGGATTATTAAAATTTTCATTACTAAAATAGAGATACACTTCATTATACAGATACCAAAGAATTGGGAATTATTTTTATACTCTTCATAAATGTAAAGTATCATACTTTATTTATTTTAAATAAACTGATAGAGATTAAAGTATATTACGACCAAAAATAAACAGCATCACATTTTATTTACTCTAAAGATACCCAAGAAAAGGGTACAAGGTAAACTGTGGGATTATAAGATGCATCCTAGGTTTTGGAAGTGACTAAAAAGTAGGACACACATTGCAGTGGGGATACACTGATTATCAGTCTTAACCTCCAATTCATTAGTCTCACATGAGAAATTGACAAAATTAGATTAGAAATTAGGAGAGCAAGATGTGGGTACTCAAGCTCACAATGTCCCACACCTATATTACCCTTCAATGCCTTTAGACACTAATGGGAAGGTGACTGCTTTTTCAAGGTAAAATAAGAAATAAGCATATAAAGATAAAAATAAGAAAATAAAGTACTACCATTTAGGAGTAAGTAAGATGAAACTTTCTATCTACGGTAGAAACACTAATACTACATTGAACCATATCAGTATACTAAGTTTACTGTAATTGTTGTGCTTTTATATGCAGCTCAAGGTGTACATCCACATAAAGTATTGCCATGTTCTTAAATGACCTTATTTTTAACTGAAAATAATTTAGTAAATTTCTATTTCTTTGTATTTACTTAGTATATTTTTTGTATTTATTACAGAATAATAATTTTATCTAAAATTTCTTCATTAAATCCATTAACTATTAATTTTTGTATTGATATTTCAACATTATTAATAAAGTATTGTAATTTATTACAAATGTTACAATATCTGAATAGTTATAATGTTTATATGGGTATGGAACATTACTATTTAAGGAGGGAAAACCACAAATTAGAAAGTCAAAATCTTTTTTGTCAAAAATATTTATATTGATATTCTTTTTATCAATTACTTTATACCTAAATCTAAATAATGTGTATCTGTATTATAAATTGATGTACCATGATATCTCTAATTTCTGATACTGCTGGATAATTGGTGTCAATAACATTATATATTTCAGAATTATTTATTCTAATTAAATCATCTATATATGTGCAAGTTAAAGTAAAAATATCTGGATTTGCATAGTTTTCAATAAATATATTTTCATAAAAGTACAAATATAAATTTGCTATACAAGTTGAACAGTTAGCCTCTACTGGAACTCCAATCACTTGTTTAAAAACCCGTTTATTAAAAATATATGATTATTAAAAATACAGAAACTTAATACATCTTTTTAGGAAAAAATATTTCTTTTTGAAACTATGTTTTCTTTTTCCACTTCTATAAAAGGATAATAGTGTTCTTCTATTAATTAATTAAAACAAAAATTAAATCTTTTAATGGTATTGTGGTACATAATTTTGTAAAATCAAATGTTTGAATACTACTTACCTGCTCACACTTTCTTAGACATTCTAAAATAGGTTGGTTACTTTTTATTATCCAAAATGTATGTCTTTTATTGTTAATACTTAGATTTTTTATTTTATCAAGTAAAATAATGAGCAATTTATTTAATATTATAGCCTGCTGTTTTATAATTGTTTTTACTGAACTGGAAGTAAATCTAAACTTAATTGTACATTTACGTAATTTTGAAATAGCATAAAAAACAGCAAATCTACATGAGAATTATGTTTAGAAGAAAGTTTATGGTAAACTTCAATGAAATTATTAATTACTGTATCTTTGATTTGGTTGACAAGTTTGTGTATTATTGATTTCTTTTGTGATAATTGATGCAGAGAATATTTTGCAAATTATATCACTGTTACGATTAGCTTTACCAATAGGAATTGTAAAATATTTTTCTTGCAGTTTTTGAATTTTATATTTCAGCTGATGATCTGATAAATTTGTATGGTATTTTATACAATTTATGTAGGATAATTTTCTTTTTCTTATTTTAAGTATATGTGATTTCCATCTAGATGGATAAGCTGTAATTTAATTAAGTTTTAAAATATATTAATTAATTTTTTTCAAGATATTTTAAAATATTATTTTCATTACTTTTGTTGCTATTTTTATTATTTCATGTAATATTTTATCTTTATAACATCTAAATTACCAGTAATAATATGTTTATGAAAAGTATCAATAAATAAAATATTTTCACATTTACAAGGTAAATTAACTTCATCTACATTGAAATTAGCTAAAAAAACTTTTACAATTATATATTAATGGACTAACTGGAACTTCATATTTATAACTTACATTTTTACAAGAAAAATATCATTGTTTATGGACTGATAAATAATTTTAAAAACATGTAAATCACTGAATATTTTGTCTAAAATTAATTATCAAATATGAAGGTTTTAATTTCTGTTTCTCTTTTTCAGAACTGAAAACATCATTAACTTTTAATCAATATTTTATATCTACAAATGAGTGTTTTGCATAATAATTTCAAAAATTATATTTATTTATGACATTAATACTTCTATTTTAAGATTAATTTCATAAATCCTTTTACATAATAGTTTATGTATACTAATGCTAGTATAAAAACTATCATCTAAATAACTACATAATTCTGAAAATTAACCCATTTTACTTTATTATTTCCTTTACCTCTAGCTTTCTTATTTTTATGAATAAACTTATCTATAAAGAAAAAATTAGCAATACAATAATCATTGCTCAAATTCAAAGTAGTAGATTTATAGAAATCTTGGTTTAATCCACATGAATATAATTTTTTTTTAGTTTTAAAATGTAAAAGTTTACTTTTGAAGTCTCTTGATGTCTTCACTAACTATTTCTAATATAATTATTTTAACATAGGTCAAAGGATGAATCCTGAAATACTTCTATTCTATAGAATTCTATAGCAATATAATTATTATAACAAGCTTGTTAGACTAAATTATATTTTCAATTTTAATATATCACAAGTTAAAGCTATTATACTTAACTTCATAAAGATTAAAAATGCAATAGAAGATGCACCATAGTCAGTGGCTATTCACATACATTGAATAAATTTTAGTGAAATTAAATAAATACATTTAAATAGTTAAATAAATAAACAAAATCATGGAAAAGACTGCATTAAAAACAGCAAATCCCAACCTCTGTTTAATTTTAGTGAAATTAAATAAATACATTTAAATAAAGTTAAATATGTAAACATCATGAGAGACAGTAAAAAAAGTGAGCTGACACAATACTAAATCCTACTGGTATATGAACTAAAATCTGTTAAAAACTGTTGTACATATACTAATAAATTTTTGATAATATGAATGGTGGATTCTTTTCCACAACTGCTAAATTAGAACCAATAACATAAGAGCCTAGAAACACATGGAAAATCTAAAATAAGTGATAAGTGAGTAGCACAAACTACTATGATGCATATTTGTGTTGACAGTTTCTCCTGATATTTAGTGCAAAAATCCTATAACTGGCTGAATCTTATTTTCAATTAGTTTAAAAATAATATATGATATTAAAATGTATTATAAATGTTACAGATTATGAAAAATAAGCATTAAAACACTGATAAAAAATATCACAATTTTTATTGCTGGTCTTCTTGCTTAAATTGACTAATGTAACACGTTGAGGTTTTAATTAAGTTAAAAAATAAAATTAATTTATTTTAGAAAACAGCTTTACTGAATAAACATTAGTACTGAAAAAAATATGATTATTTTATGTGAAAAGCAGTTTGTTTAATAGGACTTATAAATGGAACAGATTAATTTCTACATGCAAGATATATAAAATCTACAAGTTAATTGTTTCAAGTGGAAACTTTACACCTTCCTAATATTTGTAAAATAACAGAAATAACTTATTAAAATATTTTAAAAATACTGCCAAATAGAAATAAAGTATCAGCTATATAAGGACATAATATAAAATAAGAAAAAAGCAAAGTTATATAAAAGTGCAAACCCTGAAAAGATGAAAAATAAAAGTGAAAATTAAAAAAAAAAATCTGGCATATGTATCTTCCTTTTCCATTGCAACTGTTACATGCAGCAGCATGAATATTAATCCTTTTGTGAAGGATCGTGGATCAAAGACCATATCATTGCATTTTATTGAACTACTATTTTTATGAATTTATGCCAATAAGTTTGAAATCAAACTTTAATATAAGAGATAATTTCTCAATTTAAAAGTAAATATTAAAAAACATACCCAAATATAAATTTTAGGGAGTAACATGGTATGTTCAATGCAGCACTTTAAAAATTAGAAGTTTGTAATGTTAAAATACTAGGTCTATAGTTTAGTAACAACCTAAAATATTGAATAAGAACCTCATATCTTTTTATTTTGATGAGATATGGCTTACGTACTGAATCAAACACAATGGCCCTGTTCACCTCTTTCCAGTGTGTTGGTGGTGGTGCTACCACAGGAGCAGTAATGCAACAAGTGGGGTAGTGTGGTTTACTGTACTGTTTCTACATTCTCACTTTCAGCTGCCTCCAACGGCTATCCTATAGGTGGAAAGGGGAGCAGACTGTGCAAATCTCTCTCTGCCAGTAAGAGCCTCTTCTGTACCAGGACTCTTGCAGTGCCTCTCCCTAGCAACACACAGTAACTGGGCACCAAACAGCTCCAAGCTAAACTGCAAGGGATCTCAGAGCATCTTGAGCCCCAGAGGTGCAATGTGCATGGCCCATCAGTGTGTGGGCATGCCTTGACATCCACCATTCAAGACCCAACTATGGTTTAAATAGCTCTGCTGCCTTGCAGATTAGGATTTGTATCTAAAGGCTAATGGAACTGGCCCTAACAGAAAGGAGGACTAGTGACTGTCCTCCAGGTGGATAATAAATCTTCTAGATGGTAAACAGCTCAACTTGAGTCCTGGAGAGGACACTCCAACTGCTGATGCTGCTAACAGCAGACACAACATGGTAGGTGGCAGTCACCAGTTTTATGGGTGTCCATATCAGAGTAAGGATACCCATCAAGAGTCGTCTATGATGGTATGGGGTACTATTTAGCCCCACTGGTCAGTCGCTGCTTGCCTAATCTAGGCAGCTGTTAGGTAATAGGTACTGACTCATCACTATCTATCTGCCTTACTGGGTTTATGGGGCTTAGGGGCAGTGCTGCAACAAGTGGACAGTACCTTGTTGCTTACAAATACAATAAACTCAACAATTAAATAACAAAAAAAAAGTTATTTAACATTTTTTGAGTATTCAACTGTATATATATATATAAAACCTAAAAAAATGTTTGATACCTTCCATGTGCAAAATTTTAAAATTCTTAACAACCTATGTCCAGCAATAACTGAGTTCAAAGGTTGTTTTACTTCTTGATTTATCATACAGTATTTTAAGAAAAATAAGTTTAATACTTTTTTTACATATTAATAATCTATATTCATGTATCTAAATGTATAATAATTGAAATATGATGGTACAGTACAAAATACTAGTCCACTACATAGGGAAGTTTTATATTATTGGATTATTAACATGAGTGCACATGCACTGCATTGAGTGTTAGTTATGTAATGCTAGCTAGGCATGACTGGAAGATCAATATAATAAAAATAATCAATATATGAAGTGTTATGAAACTTAAGCTACTTAGACCAAATATTTGTATCTTCATATTATAATATGTAATATTTTCTAGCACAAAAAAGATAATTTATATTTATTTCCTAATTTTTATATGATTGTTTAAAGGTTGGTCAAGTGACAGATCTACACAGTTCAAGCAAAAAAATAACAAAGCACAGTCTCACTGAAAACAAATATTCAAAATGTATTTAGAAAGTTTTAGATATTACATTAATAATGCTTGATATTTCTGAAACAACAAACTGTTTTTTAAAGCAAAACATGAAATGACTTTGTACTCAGACTAGTAACAAAAAAAGACAATATTTTCACAAACAAACCTTTAATACTGGTATTTCATTAAAAAAATCTGATTTTTTGTAAACAAAATAGTTGTAATCTTTACTAAAAGCCTACAATGTTTTGTGAAGCTACACATGCTGTATCAAAAGTTATAGTGCAAATACCTGATGTGTGGAAATGTGTAGACGAACCAGTCATAAAAGGGATAACAGGGAGCTAGTCAGGTTTTCTTCAATGTTTCTTGTTAACTTACCTATTTTTACATAATTACAGGGTTTCCATTCCCCTATTTTTCATATATAACTTGGATCTTTGTTTGATATTACATCTTTATATGGCTGAGTTCTTTATTCTAGTTTGGATGGTTTTAAATATGCAAAATGTTTTGATCAGATTACTATTTATTGCAGAATTTTGCCCTTTTAAGTAAATAAATTAATATATGTAAGTTTATTATACAAATACCTAAAATAGAATGGACTGTATCTGAAAAGTTTGAAGCATCAAAATCCACCTTATTGTTATTAATTTTCTTTTTTCTTCTTGGAGGTGGTTTAGGAGCTTCTACACCCTCCAATCCAGAAGTGTACAGGAGAAACTCTTTCAAACTCTCTGTTATAGCCTTTCCTATCATTTCCTCTTGCCTTTATGAAACAAAAAAGAAGATACACAGTACTATCATTCTACATCTTTATAGCTATTCAAGACCAATCCATAACTCTGTCACAACACTGGTAATAACAATTAGATATATAGTTTCATGAATTATTTATAAATATTTATAGAAGTATCACTGTTCTTCAGTTACAATAGTGATAAATATTTATTTATTAAAAAAAACAACCTATTTCTCTTTAGAAAGTAGTCAGCATTGAAGATTTGTTTTGTAAGCTATTGATCTTCTCAGAGATATTTAAATCTTTTATACAACAACAACAAAATAAATATCTCACTGTTTTTGGTAAGACCCCTCTTCCCTGCCAGCTAAACCCACTCTTTTTTCAGCAAGAAGTACCTCCAGTTGTTCAGATGAGATATTTATCCAAGAGTCATCTATATATAAAGTTATTCACTTGAAACTGTCACATCAAAAACAAGTTTTAAGTCTCTTATAATTTCAAGCACATCATTTATCACTGCAATTTTTTCATTTCAATTTATTCACATGCTATCATGCATTACAATCAGCACTTACTAGGTTTCACTTGAAGTGCTATTTATGGTGATATCTACTGAACTTATTCTGAGTTATGTAAAATAAACATCAGAAAAAAAGCATTCCTATTTTTTACTATAGCTTCACTGAAATAATATGTATCAAGTTTATATCTAGAAAAGTAACATTTATTTATCAAGTATATATTTTGAAGAAATAAAATAACAGATCATGAAAAAATGATAAAAGTAAAAAGGGCTAGTACAGGTAAAGAAAGCAATGTTTCGACCTTCTTCAGTCACTGTCAAAAGGTCAAAACGTTGTTCGCTCTTCTACACAGTGCTTTCTCTATCCATACCAGCCATTTTTACTTATATACTTTTCTCTACAAGTGGTTTTTCTTGTCATCATGGATAAAAAAAAAACTCTGTTTCATTAAAATACAAGTATCAGCTATCAAAAAGTGACATACAAAACTTTACTGTTTTTAGGTAATTCACAAAAAAATAAAGGTCTGACGTAAATGGAGGTTAACTGTACTTTTGAAAAACAATGTCCTACATCCTGTACTGCTATGAAAACTATTACTTCCAACTCAATCATATGCAATCTGATGGCAATCATTAATTACTATTGTCTAACACTGCAATTTTAACCATAACATTTTTGTCCACAAATCTAGATAACATTTTTCAGTCAGAAACAGAGATAAACCAACTAATCATAACACATTCTTCACAACCCACCATAATACTATAAAGACTACCATAGATATATTGACCAGAAGATGGAAGGTGGAAGACTTCTGAAACATTGGCCTGGTGTTTCTACAACAGTAACTGTCATCTACTCAATAAAGTTTCTTCTTAATATTCTTTGTACCAAGTTGGAAAGTTCCTACAATTTCAAAACCAGTAGAAAATTGCTCAGTTCTTGTTATAGTCAGTCAAATACATCCAATTTTTGTTCAATGATGTGATAAACTGTTACATTTCATATGCAGGCTATTTTTTGTAAAGTTTTCTGCAGTTAGTATTTCTTCTACCAATGTGCCTGAAAATCAGTGTGTATATAATTTATGTATATTTACAAGGCAAGTCCTGAATGAATCGTGTGTAGTTAATTGTGATATGTTCATTCACTTTCTGATCATGTGTGTATATGTGTGTTCTAAATGAATAGTTTAAAAACTTTGACAATTATGATGGTGGTTCTTTGTATTGTAGGACCCTATTTACGAGTGTCCTGATCCTACTTTGCTTATTCTATCCACTATGTTAAACCATCTTTGAAAACTGATATATTCTCAAGTTTACAACTCTGTTACTTTGCTGATACATATCCTGTAACAACAAAACTACTGAAATAATACTGTACTGTGGTGGATTCTCAGTTATCTTAACCTGTGAATCAAGCATGTTTCTAGTTTTTCCAACACTGAACTGCATTTGCATTAGCATGTGAAAATCATTCTTACACAGTGGAATTAATTAAAGGCTGTTTAAATCCATGAAATTCTCCAATTGTTTTTTTTTTTCAACAGAAGCTATAATTTTTTAGATTAAAGCAAGCAATATTCACAAGTATTTTAAAACTTCTAGTAACAAAACTAAATACAAGACATGTGGAATATTTGATAAAACTTGAGAAATTTATCATAATTAAGAATAAATACTCCCCAAATAAGAAATATTTACAAGAAACATTTTTCTATACATTTTTCATCAGTTCTCATATTCTTATATATAATTTCTAACACCACTTATTATCAATACATTGGACATTAAAATTATTTCCATAAAGGATGTTGAATTGTTACAGTAAACTTTACGATGTTGGGGACAAAGTCTTGTTTCTTTCAGCACATACAAATGCTTTATAATTACCATCTGGAGGGTTTAGTTGTCTTTCTTCTTCTTTAAGTTTGTCTAAGTCAATATCCAGCTTGTTTAAAAGTTGAAGAATCTTTCCAGAAGTTGAAATATACTTGTCTTCTGAATTCCCTAATGTGCTACCATAGAATGCTTGGGCCTGCTGTAGAAGTTGTTTATATAATCTGGAACCCTCTAACTCTCCCTGGTCATACATGTAATGCAATTAATGAAACTTGTCAATTGCAATATGAATACTACAAAATTCATATCAAACTCTATTTAATACTAGTTTGATATATTATTAAAAAAAGTACTTAGTAGTTCTTTTTTAAGCTATTCATAATATAGTTGCTTATAAACTGAAGCCTAGTCTTTTTCATGTGAGCTGCCCTTGTTCAAAGTTACTTCTAATGAAAACTTGAATTCTTTAAGCCTGGTATAGGTCCATGACAATAAATTTGAATCAAACTGTTTATAACACCTATTAAATACTTTTGTACATTTATCTTGAAAACTGGCTAAATGAGAATAGTTGTAGTAAATATTTCAATGAAAGATGTAACTTTATGGCTACTGGATAAAAATATCTATCCATCCATCTCTATCAATCAACTCATATAATAAGAAATATTCTGTCACAATATCTAACATTTAGCCTTAAAAATGCATATCCCAGATCTTTGCTTCTCTTTGCTAATATAAAATTCTTAGTAAAGTTAGCCTATAATATTTAATATATGTGCTAGAGATCTCAATGTAGTGTTATTGCAATGCATTACCAACATTCTCCTAATGCCCAAGATTAGTGCCTGTTACTTAAAATAGTCCAATTAACTGGTAAAAATTTTCAATACCAAAAGGGTTTACAGTCAAAAGAAATGACACTTCTTCATCTACCTACTGTATTACTTGCACATTACAGCTAAGAATGCATATAACCTCCTACATTTTACTTGAAACTTCTGCAATGAATTCAGTATAAAATACAGAAGTTTGTATATACATTCATACACCTTATACTATAACTTTTAGTACTGTATATGTATCTTCACAAAATACTATTGGTTTTTTAGTAATGATTCCAGTCTTTCACTAATCGCTTGAAATAGAATTGATTTTCATGTCACAATGAAAAAGAAATTATTTTTTATCCCCAAAATCTTAAATATTATATGCGTAATCTCTAAAACTTCTTACATATATTTCAAATGTTTGTCTTCAGTAACACTTTACATTTTGTCTGTTATTTTCTCCACCATAACTATATGGGATCTGTCAATTTAACTGACCTTGTAACCACTAAAAAAAATTAAGAAAAAATATAAATTGAATTTTGTCATTTTAAAATGACTACAAATTGTAACACAAAAACACAAATGTTTAATATAAATATAGCTGAAATATAATAACATTATACATTCATAAATATTTATTATTTTTATCATATTGAGCTTGCAGTTGTGCCTGACTAACGATACAGAGGTTACAATGATGTGGCACACATGCACTCATGACTGTATCCAAGAGTACAAAACTGGCTTTTACACAGTGACCCATCTTGACATTTTTTTAGTAGACTATTATTTTATAAAATACAGTCACATTTCAGTTATAATACATTATATTTTATATACTTCATTACTATTTACAAACAAATTCTTAAAATTATTTTTCTTGAAACAAAGAACAGTAAATGAAGAACTAAAGCAAATAATTATCTTTCTAGTTACGATCTTTGTACTTGGATGCTGCTTGTCACAGGTTGATAAGCCTTAAAAATGTACATGTGGAAAATTTGAAACAATTTTGAAATAACCACAAAATCATAAATTACTACAATATCACAGAATTCCACTATAATTCATCAAGTTTAGTAACTACTCTGTATTATGAACATAAAATATGAAATTTGTAGCATACTAAAGATAGCAGATTTTCTTGAAATTGTTTCAAAAAAACAAGATGACATTCTAACACATGAAAATGGCTGAAAAAGCCACTAGGAGGACATTCTAAGCTTCAGAGTGAATATTCAAATGTCATGAACATGAGTGTATATAAGGGGCCATTTCCAAAAATGGAAAGAAGTGAGCAGGGTCACTATATTTGATGCTAGCTTGTTAATCGTGATAATTTGAGATCCAAATTCATATAATGCCATAAACTTTGTATTTTGAGATCTAAACATCTAATGTGAACTGCATTCAACATATCATATGACATAAAAAATTTAAAGTTCAATTGTTTTTTAATATCAATTTTTATATTAAGAAACTCAATAATGTACAATACTAAAATGTGAATTATAGTCTATAGTTTTATACCAAATGTATTATCATAAATTGATAATATAGTAATTCAAAAAATTTTAAATGCAAGTTAACGAACATAATGATATGGCCTTTGACTTGTGACCCGTAATGACAGGGTTAACTACGTGCATCTCTTCAGAAAATGTCAAAATAATAAGCAGCATCACATGTTAAGCTTTAAAAACAAACTAATGGCACACTGCTGTATAAATCATATCTAACAGCAACGTGAATGGATGCTGTTCATGGTTATTTAATAATGTTCTAGGTTTAGTTTAAACACTCCTTTACAATGATTTTATAGGCCATTTGAAATGTTTGATAATTGGTCTGATGTCTCAAACAATTAAAGCAGCATAAGATTATTCCTTTCAAGCTACTATATAGTTACACAGTTTCTATACACAAGAATGCGAGTGAAAGGATCATTACTTTACATATAAAAAACATTATGAATGAGTTATTTAATGCAAGTAAAATTGGAAGCTGAATAAAATAACAACAATGGATTTCCTGACAGTATCTAATGCAATATACAATGTAGCATGAATACAAACCACCACTCAACACTTCAAAATAACTAATAACCTGAATAACAGGACCTATTTTATCCCAAGTGCATTACTTTCACTTTTTAATTTTCATAAACTGTGTGATTTAGGTATTTTTTATTTTCTGAAATTTAATTTAATACTTAATCAGTGACTACATAACGATACTACAACTTCCTTTAGAAAGTTTGATGTCCTCAGTTGAGAGAATATTAAATGAATGCTGAAACGTTTTCAACTATATTAATAGAAAAACTCAATAAATTCACTAATGTATTGAATAAAATATGATTAATATAAAAAGATAAAAGTTTCTCTCCGTAAACATTTAGTATACAATATGCATTGGTGGTTAAGGCTTTTATAACAATAGAGCCAGTTGTAGAATTGAAAAAGTTTAACAACTAGTTCTATCTCACTTTATACAACCCCCTTTTTTTGCAATGAAAAATAATAACAAAAATATCTTCATGAAATAATTTACTTAGCCACTTGATGAGCATCAAAATCTTTATTCCTTCCATGTTTGACCCTGTTGTTAATAGCTGTGTGGTTCTTTTCTTAGCCACATCTGAACAGAAGAAGCAGGATTCCGTGAATCCAACTGGTAGCCAATCAAATTAACTGTCATCAGGTTTCCCACATTTTCAACTGTAAGACAGCTTCATTTTATATGAATATATGATATTCATTCTTGAAAACCCTCCTTCTGTTCTATGGAACTAACAGCAACAGTACATATGCAAAAACGGCTCGTTTGGGTTGAGAAAATATTTTACATAGAAGAGCGAACAACATACCGACCTTCTTCGATCATCATCAGGTTCACAAAGAAAGAAAAAGGTAACTGACCAGAAGCTGACCACATGTTTGAAAGGGGTTGTGTAACTGAGTGTCGGAATATAGAGAGCGGTGTTAGATGTTTGTACACATAATTTTATTTATTTTATAATATTAATAAAGGTATAAAGGCATCCCTTTATATTGGTTTATTTTGGGTTTAAGTTGTTGTATAAGTAAGGATTCTTTAATTTTGCATTTGTTTATGTTTGTTTCTTTATTTAGTATTTGAGTGTTTTCTATGGTTATGTTGTGTTTATTTGACTTACAGTGTTTGAAAACGTGTGAAGGTGACTTTTATGTTCTTTGAATCTGGTTTCCATTTTTCTACTTGTTTCTCCATTATAGAAGTCATGGCAGTATTCACATTGTATTTTATAAATAATGTTGGTGTGGTGTTTGACAGTGTAGTTTTTACATAGTAGTAGACTTCAGTTTTGTGCCTGGTTTTTGAATAAATTTGGTATTAACTGGAATGTCATACTTTGTCACTAGTTTTTGCCAAATGTTGGTTATTTGTTTGCTGATGTCAGGAATATATGATATGCACCAGTATATGGTTTCGTGATTTTTTGATTTGTGAGATATATTTATTTTTGTTGGTTGATTTTGCTTTCTGTCTAGGTGTCTATTCAACAATGTAAAAAGGAGCAACTAACCCCCAATTTTGTAAAGATAAAACTTGCAAAAAATTTCAACAAATACACAAACATTATCCAAAATTTACAGAAAAAACTACTTAAAGCCATGTTGAGCATAAAATACAAAGAACTACATGACTTACAAAAACAAAAAATGAACCTAGACCATCAACTTACATGCTGCATTAAACCAGAGATTTACAGACTTTACAACGAAACATAAACCAAATCAATACTAAGAACGACAGACAAAAAAGATCTGCCACAAAAAAAACTAGAAAAACTAAGATGCAAACAGAAAAGACACCAACATGACAAACCATTGACGAACCTCATAATTAACATATCCACCCGACAATTAAACACAGATGAGATACATCTACTGAAAAAAGGACTCAACTTTGCAATAACACCTAGGTACATTCCAACCACAGAAATTAAAACATGTTTAGAAGATCTACCCAGGAGACTTGTGATACTTTCCACAGAAAACAAAAACAAGGAAAAACCCAAAAACAACCAACAGAAAGAAGACAACTAAGACAATTTTATAGACATCCATCAGCCAAACTTCCCAGGTAAAATTACAAATTTATATTTTCCAGAAACACCTAAAAACAACATCTCAAATGATTTTTTAAAAGAATTTTCTCACAAAACCATCAATATAACTTCACAAAACAGAAAACGAAAAAACAATCTCACAAAAAGAGACATTAATTCTATTAAAAACCTAAAACAAGACAAACATAAAAATTCTAAAAGCAGATAAAAAAACGCTACAGTCATAATGAACACGAATGAATACATCAAAAAATGAAGAACATCCTATCAGACACGAACAAATTTAAACCAATACACACAAATCCAACAAAGACATACGAGATGCAACTGAACAAATTACTACTAGAAATAAAAAAGCCAACACAATTTCACAAACACTTTATTCCTACCTACGTAAAACCAACTCACGCACACCACAAATATACGGCATCCCCAAACCTCATAAACCAGATTGTCCATTACGACCAATAATGTCAACATATGAATCGTTTAATTACAATCTTGGTAAATACATAGCATGGGCATTCTTCAAATACGTAACATCAGCCAGCTCATTCATCAAAGACTTTTAATTTCAAGTCTAATCTAAATCAACTTTATCATAAAGTCTTAATGGCCAGTTTCGATGTTATATACCTCTTTACAGAAGTTCTAACCACTAGAGCCAGCTAGATAGCCTTAGAACTCTATATCCGAGACTCTAACCCAACTGTAGACATTCCCAGTAACCAATTAGCAAACCTCATAGAATTCACCACGATAAAGACAAACTTCATGTTCAACAATTAAAACTATATACAAACAAATGGTCTAAGCATGGGCAACCCAGTATCACCAGTTCTAGCCAATATTTTTATGACACAAGTTGAAACACAAGCAATTAACACAGCATTTCATCCATCACTATACTGGTACAGACATGTAGATGACACGGTTGTGAGATTCAGATCTACAGAATATACACTTAATTTTTTCAATCACATTAACTCTATACATCCCAACATTAACTTCACATGTGAACAGGAAGAAAGCAATCAAATACCATTTCTTAATCTCAAAATTACAAGAACCGACACACAATTCAAAACAGAAATCCACCGAAAAATTACCCACACTGGTCTATGCATTCCTTGGGACTCAGTACATGAAACAAAAGAAAAACTCAACACACTAAGAAACCAAACAAACACAGCCATAAAACTATGCCCACAAGATAAAATTAACAACAAATTAGACAAAATAAAACAATACTTCATCAACGTCAACAAGTTTCCTCCACAAACCGTAGAAAACATTATACGCACACACCTAGACAGAAAGCAAAATCAACCAACAAAAGTAAATATATCTCACGAATCAAAAAATCACGAAACCATATACCGCTGCATACCATATATTCCTGACATCAGCAAACAAATAACCAACATTTGGCAAAAATTACTAACAAAATATGACATTCCAGTTAATACCAAATTTATTCAAAAACCAGGCACAAAATTGAGGTCTATACTATGTAAGAACTACACTGACAAACACCACACCAACATTATTTATAAAATACAATGTGATAACTGCCACGACTTCTATATTGGAGAAACAAGTAGAAAAATGGAAACCAGATTCAAAGAACATAAAAAGTCACCTTCACACGTTTTCAAACACTGCAAATCATATAAACACAGCATAACTGTAGAAAACACTCAAATACTAAATAAAGAAACAAACATAAACAAATGCAAAATTAAAGAATCCTTACTTATACAACAACTTAAACCCAAAATAAACCAATATAAATGGACGCCTTTACACCTATATTAATATAATAAAATGAATAAAATTATATATTCAAACATCTAACACTGCCCTCTACATTCTGACACTCAGTTACACAACCCCTTCCAAACATGTGGTCAGCTTCAGGTCGATTACCTTTTTCTTTCTTTGTGAACCTGATGATGATCGAAGAAGGTCGAAACTTTGTTCACTCTTCCATGTAAAATATTTTCTCAACCCAAACGAGCCATTTTTGCGTATATATTTCTCTACAAGTTGGTTTTCTCAACATCACTAATTAACAGTGACAGTGCTGACAATATTTTTAGCCTTTTGTACAGTTCTTGGAATCTCATGATTATTATGATTTCGTAGGACATCTTCCACATAGTCACAAAATCTTTAATGCTGATCTCTTGATGAAGGATCTTACTAAATGCATACAATTTTTTTCAGCGGCTTTTCAATGAACAATTTTATCAATATTTCAAGAATCTGGCTCAAGTATGTTTACCAGTTCATGAATTTTATTGTCATTTTCTTGTGCATTATTTTTTTTATTTTAAGTGATCATGATCAAGATCCATCAATCTGGTTTTTATATTTTTTATCACTGGTTCCAACAGTTTCTGATGAGGAAGGCCAACATATCTTTGGTTTTCAACAAACTCAATACTCCTAAAAGCATCAGAAACAATGGTTTCATCAATTTTCTTTTCAAAGGTTCCCCTATTTTCTTTTAGCATTTCAAATGACTAAATGCCCTTTTTATTAGTTTTTTAGCTCTTGCTAAATTTAAATTTCTCGCTTGAAGAACATTAGAAAGTAAAGAAATGTCTTGTAGTGTATCCATCATAATTGTCAAATGCTCCATGAAGAATTTGTTGCAAAGATGACTAGCCATTCCTGAATATTTTTTTCTCAGTAGTTTTCTAAAAATATTTTTATATTTGTATAATGCTGGATAATCACATCATACAGCAAGTGTTGATCTTTAGCTGTAAGCAGCCCATCTTGGTTCCAAAACTCTATCAATCTCTAGAATTTCTAGTCCAATTTCTTCTGAAATGCTGAAAAGTTGGTTTCTGTTTGATTGGTAAAAAATCATGTAGATTTTATCTACTGACACTTTTAAGTGATTCACTTGTTTTATATCAGTGACAGAATAATTTAAAACTAGTTGCAAGTGGTGATTTAAGCAGTGACAAATTATGTCATCAGGAAAATCATTTTTAACAGTGCTTCAACACTGTAGCTTCTCCATTTCACTGATACGTGAATTACCTTGTTGTTTATGAAATCAAATTTGGTGCAGTGATCAGAATCAAGTTTCTTGCTGTGAACAACTAAACCATAATATTTTTTCTTGAACTCCTTGGCCTGTTTCATACTCCAGCAATCCAGAAGAACAGTTGCTGGATCTTCATCATTTCTAGTTTGCACAGTATTAGATGTTCAACTGCATTTTGCTTTGAAGTTTCAGTTCTAGGAGTTTTTCTTAAAAACTCCAGTATATCATGTTGCCACTTCATTATCGGGGCTGAAGCCTGAAATGCCATCGCATACTATGGTTAACATTTTTGGTAACATGCATATTAAAAAAACTTATAAGTGTTTGAATAAATTAAATGTTTAGCTGGCACAATTTGGTTTTAAAAAGATAAAGAGCAGCAATACTAACCACCCAGTTCTGAAAATATTGACAGCAAAAACATTAATCCAGGCAAAATCTCCAATCCACAAACTTTTAATTGCTCCAAAACGTACAAAATAACATGAAGCCTCACATTTTAACGTTAATAGCATGAAGTTTATATAGACTACATCATTTTTCAAACTCAACTTCTTTTCTTTGTCTGCTCCATGTATAAAAGATGACTGATACAGCAATGTTCTTCCTTTGTCTAAAAGGACTTATCTGTAACTTGTAGAGGCCCATGTAATTCTGGCCTCAAACATTATCAGACTAATTTACAATTGTGTTATTGTGTGTTACTTTACATTGCAAGAATCTCCATAGTGACAGTTGATACATTGTACATCTAGCATCAGAGAGCTAAGAGCCAGTAAAAACTGGTTCAGCAAACTAGTGAACTTTTAAGAACAAATTCTTGTGAACCAGTTGAATCCCACCACTCAATAGAGCACATTACAAGTCACAAAGTCTAATGAATAGTAAAATCATCAAGAAGTTTACTGATTCTTGATCAAACTGTGCTCCTTGCTCAAAGTACAGATCCTTAAAAAAAAGATTTAGTTAAAAAAGTAACAAAATTCTCCATAATCAGAAACTGACTTGTGCATGATACTTGAAACATGTTATGAGCATCAGTAGTCAAATACTTAAATAACCAGATGTATAGCATTGAATTTCAATTCCACAGTTTACTGTGGTGAGTAGATGACACTTTGCTGTAGAATCAGTTTCACATTCTGTGTAAGAATGCAAATGTCTTGAGTGTTTTACTTTTATTAAAGCTTTAAAACTGTAGACATGAGAAAGATTACCCATAAAATGTTGAGTCCTGCCAAATCTATTGCAAAAAGTTAATTTAAACTGGTAAACCTAGATTTCACTCTCTATTTAATTAAAAATAAAGCAAAGAAATTGATTTAATAACATTACAATTTCCATTAACTGATTGTTTGATAAAGTATTAAGCATTGTAAACTAGTTTAAATACCAATATCATACAGAATTGAAAAATAAACAACACATTTTGTAATTTAGCTTCAATTCAAATCCGTAATTTTCCAAATTTTTATATTCAGAAATAACTGATAAACAAGGTTTAGATTTTGGAATTCTTCTCCACACTCCACAAAGGAGAGCTCTTAAAAATCATAAAGTACATATACTTATTTGTTGTGAACATCTGCTTTATGAACCCTTACATTTAAGAGTTGTATATTCACAACTCAGTGAATCCTTATCAGGTGACTAACCTTGAAATATCCATTCATTTTTAAATTCTGAATAAATCTAGACCATCTGGGATCATCAGAAAAATCTACAGTTTTCAGATGGCTTCCAGGTTCATCAAGTGTGTTTTTGGCACCAGCTACAAGGATTTCTAACCCACAAGCCTTAAATGAAAAAAGAAATGAATACATCCATTAAATACAAAACAAACAACTGCCAAAATACATCCTTCTTACAAGGTTATACCACAATACATGATTAGCTATTATATCTTCTCTTCTTAAGTTTACTTACAATTAAGAAGAGAATAAAAGATTTACATAAGTTAAAAAGTAGTTTTATGGTGTTAAAAATAGACTAATTATAACTAATTAAATAATTGTTTATATTATTCAGATTTGTAGACAAAATATTCATTTTGCAATTAAAATGGAAAAATTAATTTCTTTTAGAAATGTGTATATTTATAAAAAGTCCTTAAGAAATAGTCTACTGAGTGTGTAAAATCTATTTTACACTCGAAAGCTATAAAATGTCTCATTTATCAATGAATGTAAAACACAATTACAGAGGAAACTGTAAAAAAAAAATCAGCACTCTGTTAATGATTATATTAAATTCTCTTTCTCATTGTGTTAGTGGTGTAAAACAAATACAGGAACTGATTGTTCAAAAATCTCATAAAATTAAAGCTCAATGCGTGTTAGATATACCTTACAATTGAGCATAAATGGTGCAAAACCTCTAAAAAAGGTAAATCAAATAGAAATAGTTGGTTGTTTGGCATTTACTGTCACAAATCAATTGAGCTATCAATGTCAAACAATTACTTAAAAAAAAGTTAAAGTAAAATTGCTGTAAATGGTAAAAATTAAGAAAACTTCAAAAACCTGGTAAAAATCTTTAATAGAATTAAAAAGACCAATGGACCTTAAAAATTTATAAAACACAAGTAATGAGGATAGTTTCATCATCACAAACCAGATCATCCAACATAAGGGGTAAACCTGTGGAAAAAAAAATGTCTAAAATTGTACCGTCATTGAGCATAACAGTAAAACGTAGGGTATTAAGTGCTGAGCCACGCATTGATGCATCAGTCCCAGATAAAAGAAAACAATGAGTTAAACAAACTGTGACAAACTAGTAGCCAAGTAAGGACAACTTTCTTCTTCTGATCCTTATGAAAACAAGATGACCAAAGAGTAAGAGAAGGTTTGATTTAGAAAATTTATCACATTGCTCTCTCCAAGTTAACTACCAACTGGAATGGAACCAAGCTTTGAATACAGGACCATAGTCCATACATGGGACAGGCATGGCAGTGATAACATGAAAGCAGATATACTTAGCTGCAGAGTCAGCAAGCTCATTCTTGCAAATACCAATGATATCCAGAAAAACTGGATAGAAACAGAAGATAAAGAAAAATGGGACAGTGGTTTTGAATATCAACAAAGAAGACGGTAATAACTGACATGAAATGATTTCGGGTCCAATAGAGGGCTACGTGAGTCAGTATAAATAGCACAATTCATGTACTGCATAGTGTTTTTGTGATCCAGGGTAAAAGAAATGGTATACAACACAGCAGTGAATACAGAGACTGTAAAAGGAAGCAACCACTGGACCACAACAAACCAAGGCAAAGCCAACAAAGTGACTTAATGTCAATCTGTATAAATAGGAATAGAAGAATAGTTCAAAAGATGTTTGGCAAATAGAAGACTGTACTTCCAATTGGGAGCATCTACCTTCCTCAGCTGACTCAGAGAAAGGTCACAGGTAGAGATAATAAACCATGGCAGCATGGGTTACCAGTAAAGACAGTAACATCACCTAAAGACAGACCTGATTCAGCCAGCTGTGTCTAGACACAAAAGACAAAAGGAAGAATAGCAGACTGTCTATTCCAAAATAGTAAAACCCACTGAAGGAAGAAGACACAACCCCAGGTGGGATGCTGTGGTAATGATTGCAGTTTTGAAGCATACTGTAGAAAAGGTGGAAGCAGCAGAGGTGAAGAGGAGGTTTGTGACACTCAGTGTACAAACTCAAGACTGGAGAAGTGTGGAAGGCAGAAGGATTGACCTCCATAGATCCTACCCTGGATGTAGATTCCAGTGACTGAAAATGGGAAAAGAATAATTCTTCTACATCTTAAAGGCCACAGAAGAAGACGGACTTAAGCAGACACCAGAAGCTGGAGCCAAAGGAAGTGGATCCTTGGAGCCACTGGAAAGAATGGCAGAAAATAAGATAGAAATAAACATTGACCAGTGAATTCTTTTAACTATGGAGGGCATATGACTGTTGGAGGCACGTAAAAAAACTGCACTTCCATTGTAGTTGTTCAATGTAGTGGAGCAGCACATGTCTGAGATGAAATGAGACATAACTTCTGAGCTTTGGGGTAGAAAATATTGTTCATACTTTTAAAACATCAGACCTCTTTCTCCTCCACCCATTTAAGACAAAAAAGTAAGAGGGAGGAGCACTATAGTTAACACAGTAACGTTCCAGTTTGCTCTCATAGTTGTCATAGTTTTTGCCACCATAAAGAGCACATATTAAAGAACCATAACAAAACACATTCAAATGATAAAACCTTTGATACTGGAACATTAGAGGGGGTTGGGAATATATAACTACCTTACAGTTCAAGTAACCTGCCTTGATAGTGGCAGGAGGACATGATGATGTAAAAGTCAAAATAAGAACATCTGTGAGCTGCATAATTCCATCCTTATGAGTGGAGATACAGGAAACTACAGAAAAGTTTTGGCTCAAGAAACCAGTCAGGATCTCTGACTCGGGAATGTTCTTTAAATCCCTCTTAACAATAACTTCTCTTGAGGAATTCAAATGAGCATGTGGAGCAACCTCAATGAGTATAACCCCAATGGCCTTTGATCTCAGGAGTTTGGTGTGTTGTGGTGAAGATATTTCTAACAAAATGTTGGCAGGACATAACTTCCTGACTGCTTGGAAGTGAATGAAAAAGGGAAACACCTATCCTAAAGATTTCTCAGATAATGAATTGAGAATGAGAAATATAGATGTAAAAACCTACTGTGATGGTGACTATGCAACATACTCATTCATGTGTGGTCATTTGCCAATTATCTGTTGTTTTTTCAGTTTTATTATTAATTTATTAATTTCATGAATTGGGATATCCATAGTAAATAGAGGAAATTTGAATACCCACTGGCCTCACCCAACATGGAATACTAGGGGATGCATTACAATGCCAAAGAAGGACACTGTAGCAGTGCCAAGATTTCATGAGCACTATACCTAAACACCAGCATCAGATACATTAATTTAGTTGAGAATGTCCAACACTGGAACAGGACCAGCCAACTGATCTTGAGAGAGACACCCCAAAGCCACCCTTCTACAGGAATTCAAGGCCAAATTTTGGGGTAGGACCTGTCAACCAACGAGATCCTTGCCTCCCCTCCGTAGGTAGATGTTCAGATTCCATCAGTAGCAAAGTGAAAGTACAGAACCTTTTCTGGGAGGTCCTTGGACCACTGTACAGGAGTCCACTTTGAGGGGTCAGACAGTTATTACAAAACAAAAACTTGTTATAAACAGATGAAACTGTTAATTAACTCGATATTAGCTAATTACAGAATTAAAAAAAAAAATTCCTGTAAAACAGATCAACTGAGAGAAGAAAAATAAGGGTTAAGAATTCTGAAGAATTATGTCTGTGTTTTGTTTCTTTCATTATTTTGTTTTTCAAGGCATAAACCAGTGTCTAATAATATGTATGAAAAAATAGGTTTAATTTTGGGGAAAAGTAGTTAAAAAAAAGTTTAATGCACAACAGTAAAATATTGGAGTAATAATATGATGCGACATTTTATTCAAGTGAATGTCATTAATAAATATTTAATACTTATGTACTGACCCAGAAGTTCAGTTTCTTTTTTTAGCACACTGGATATACATGTCAAAGTATCTCAATATCAAGAAAACTTGCAGAAAACTTAATAGTGAAAGCTGAAATATCTTCAGCAAGTAGGTTGTTACTTGCTAGATTTCTGCTACGAATGATTTGTATGAGAAAGTAATGAAAACCTTTTCCCAAAACTAGGAGGAATTTGTGACAAAATAAAATCAAAGAAACCAAGAAAAGAAAAAATTGGAGGGCATCGGAAAGCTTTGAGAGAATCTTCTAAAATCTAAAACCATAAAGTATATTTAATAACATGAAGTGATATAAAATTAGCAATTTCTTTTTATCTTTATAAATTTTTTATGTATGACCACAAGTGAGAAATAAGCAAAGGTGAGAGTATTAAGTCCTCTTTTTTTATTATTTAATTTTAGGATCTTTCAAAGCATTATACAAAATATAAATTAATGCAAACACACACAAAATATTACATTCAGCCAGACAGACATTCCTGTACTGGTAATAAAACTGTTTCTGACAGAACCTTTTCAATGTATTTACTAGAGTATTGTACATGGCTGTCACCAGCACCTGATTTGGCCATATAAATTTTTTTGGTGCAAAGAAAGTAAACTCAGGTTTTTTTTAAACAAGTCTCTATAGGAAATACTTATATAGCACAAAGAATAAATCATCTTAGTTTGGAATTTCACTGACATATTTTATTGTTATCAAAACTTAATATTTTTTCTATTCTGAGAATATAAACATATTTAATATAAAATATTGTGAATCAAAAGATAATGTTATGTACTAACTTCAAAAAGATTTTTAATTAGGATCAGGACATAAGAAAATTATGATAAGCCTATTATAATGTTCCTGTTCTAGCTTTTATGAACCAGGGATGGGCCATTGTCGTAAACAATTAGGTTGAATCTACAATTACATTTATGAATGATATTACCTTGACAGTTGTAAGGATATTTCAGGGACCCAGCCTTCCTGGCTTTTCCCATGAATATAAAGTATTTGTTTTTAATAGTCTGTGTAAAAAATAATTTTCCTGTTAATATAAACAAATTATTTTCTTTATTTCAAAAATGTAAACTTCCTTTATGTAATCCCTAAGACCTCCAAAATACATTTCAAAGGGTTTTTTTCACTAAAACTTGACAGTTTATATACTAACTTATACTATACTAACTTAAAACAAAAAGAGTCAATTTGAGCGACCTTGTAACCACCATAAAAAAATCGAAATAAATCTCACATTTACTACATTCATTTTAAGTAGCTCTAAGTTTCTAACAGTACATATATATTTATAATTAGATTTTATTGCACTTTAAACCACGATTAATTACTGTCTGCACCATTATAAGTTTTAAATCACCTGAGACACAAGCAATTTTTGTTACGCCATCAAATTACATTACCAACGAGCTTCCACAATTAGTACAAGCATGTCATGTGCATGCTTTATGAAATATTGTTATTATATTATCACTTATTTTACTTAATATAATCTCAAGTAACATAAAAAATATTCTTATACTTACATTTTAGTTGCTCTTATAATTGTATGTAAAGAATAAACATGAAAAAATAGAAATAAATTATTTAGTCAATCCTCTCCTTTCTCACTCTTGGTTATTACAAATTCATCCAAGTTAGTTGTTAACTTTTCCATGGAAATGATGTTCGTACTCCGAGTGAAACTAACATTTAACCATTCAAACATAACATTATACAAAATGTTATATGATAGATGAAAACATGATAACTGAAAGAGAGGAAGTGACAGGAGGAGTATGATTTTCTATTCAATAGCTCTGTAACCAAACAAAGTTGAAGACTATAATAGAAGTGGTTTACCTGAGAAATGACAATTTTATAAAGTAATTTACATTGGATTTTGTATTTTTTTGAGGAGTGTTGGATAAAATAGGGAAAACAAAATACTAAGAGAAAATGTGTGAAGTGTGTCACACTAGGGGAAATTTTTGATTTTTAAAAATAGTGCCTTGACAAATTAGTAACTTAAAACATATGGATTATTAGCTAAAATTTTTTTGTTATCCTAACTAGCATAACATGAAGTAGTTTAATAAAATTTTGAATGTAAGATACTGTGTCAAGTACAGTAAAAGATACCAGGGGGCAATACAGTTAATCTTAAATATTGATCACACTCCCCAAAATTACGTAATTATTAACACATCTCACAGAAAAACCAATTGCCCAGGTTAACATAACCATCTTAAAAAATGAAACATTTCAACATAAGAAGAGCAACACAACAGACTCCTATTCTTCATCTTCTATAAAAACTTAAAAAGCAGAGTGACCTTTAGCTAATTCCTGACCTTCTGTTTCCATCATACCTTCTACTTTAAATTTTATCACAAAATATAAAATAAGAACTTGTATGAACAGACACTTGTTTTATACTTGCTTTATAAAATAAAATTTATAACCCTTTTACTTGAAGAAACAAATACTACTTTCACTATACCAATTTCATGCCCAAGTCATGAGCTTTAAACTGAGGGCTATTCTGTGGTGGCAAATTCCATCCAACAAGTCTATCTGGCTGGTACTTTTGCTGGAGAAGTTGAGCATAAAGACATCTAGTAAATAAAATCTAAAAGACAGCAAAAAGAAATTATTGTAAGTATTTGAATGACCAGCTACTAAAAGTAATTATTAATATGAACAACATTATGCTATAATATTAAACACTATTATTTATTACAATGACATAATTCAAACTAACTCATTTCTGTTGGTAACGGATTTACCATTGTACATTTATATTAATATCTATGCTTGTTCCAGTATTGTACAAGTTCCACCTATTCTTAAAATTTGTAGAATATTCTTGAGAGTGAGAATTAACAAAATTTGTTTTGTGTAAATGCTGATGTGTTTTTGAACATTGTTGAAACTTCAGCAGTTAGCTGAGAGACAGAAGAACATTACTAATCATCTATAGGCTCCAGAAGGTAAAATTGTGATTAAGGCCAATTAATCAGAAAACTACAGAAAAGAACCAGAAATGTTTGTAGACTTACAAACAGTACACACTGTCTAACTTCAGTGAATTACTTCAGACATTAGTAGTTCTATGAGGAATTTAGATATTGTTGCCAGCAAAACTTATTGGTGCTTCAAAGTTCGCCAGCCATCAATAGACATGCACAGTCATATAAACAAAAATTAATTTGTTCTGTGTGAATGTTGATAAATAAATTAGGGAGATCTGAGATCTAAATCAGGGACCAATTTCAAAATTAATTCAAATTATAATATGATTTATATTTATCAATATCAACAAAAACTGATCGTATCTGATTATCAGAGTTTCCGTAAATCACCCTTCCTCAAACAACTAGAAAAATATCACAAAAGCAAATGTGTGAAATTGACAGAATATTAGAATTAGAGGTTACAAAAAACAAAAACCAATAAGTAAAATGTATTATCGATGATGATTTCTTGTCTGAGGAAGCATTAAGGAAATACTCTAGCATCTCCACTAGCCAGAGTTGAGTTATAAAGATAATTTAGAAATTAAAAGCCCAAAATGAGGAAGCCCATATTAAAACAGAAAGAGAAAATATATGTCTCGAGGCCAGCAAAACCTATATCGAAGTCGAAAGAGAGAATAAATGTCTCAAGGCTAAACATGGCCCATGTCAAAACTTAAAAAGAAATTAGACTAAATTCTGATCGACCAAGGCAAAATGACAACTTTGAACTCAAATGATATATTAAGGTACCACCATTAAGGCCTATCCGCCATTTTTGCAAAAAAATCTGGTCAAGTTATGTCCAACTGTTGGAGTTTGGAATACAAAAAAGGCAAGGAGCCAACACCCAGTATGTTTCTGTCTAGATACAGACATAATTTCACATGGGAACCCTCCCATCAGGAGATGATGTCCATTAAAGTCTCCCAGGATTAAAAAGAGGGACAGCAACTGTTTGATGAAACCTGCATGGATCCTTCCCAGGGTCGATTGGGCTGGTCTTTGTTGTTGGAAGGATTCCAGCAATTAAGGACACAAAAGAATGATTGTTATGCATCTTGAAGTGGGAAAAGATGCACCCAAGGAATTGCCCATATCCTAAACCAAAGGAAGTGAATCTTGGGGTTTCTTGGAACTAGAAACAGAGATGGGTGTTGACATTGATTCATCAACTTTTTAACCATGGAGGTCAAAAAGACTTTTCATTTAGTTTGAGAACGATTCTTTTGGAGGCACAGAAAGATCTGTCTGCACTCCAACTGTTGTACTGGAATGACATGCAGCAGCATATGTCCAAGATGAAGTGGTGGACAGAAACATTTGATCCTCAGGGTAAGTACTGTTTTAAATCATCTTTAAACATTCCAGCTCTTTTTGTTCCAACCATTTAGAGCAAAAATGAAAGTAGGACAAGCGAGAGCCACTGCAGTTGACACAAAGAGTCTGTTTTGTACTCATAGGTATTATGGTCCTTGCCAATGCAATAAGCACACATCGAGGAACCATGACATAATGTTTAGGGGAAACATCAGAGAGTTTGGAATGTATGGACGTACTTTGGAATTTAAATAATCTGCCTTGGTGGTGGCAGGTGAATATGGTGATGTAAATGTTAAAATGAGAACATTGATCAGCATCATAATTCCATCTGTGCGAGTAGAGATATACCTCACTGCAGAAACTCCTTAGGTGGAGTAACCAGTGAAAATCTCTGACTCGGGGATGTTCTTTAAATCCCTCTCAACAATAACCCCTCACAGCATTTAAAGTAGCATGAGGTGTGATTTCAGTTTGTATATCCCCAATATCCATTGAATGCAAGAGGAGTTTAATGTGTTGAGATGTGGATGTTTCCACTAATATATCACCAGAGCAAAGCATTTTGACTGACCCTGGAGAGCCAACCAAGTCCCTTATGAATGAAAAAGGGATACATTTGCCCTAAAGGTTTGTCTGAAAGAGAGTGTGATATTAAAAAATGAGTTAGAGGTGTTACAGATGTTCAAGATTGCTGCTCAGAATCTTCAATACATCATCATATTACTTATGGAGTGTTTTTTCACTATTTTATTTAAGTTTTTATTTGAAGGATCCATAACAAAAAATAATTTTTGGTGTCCAATGACCACACTGTTATGTAAATGTTTTGTAAACGACGACATGTCGTGTTGTGTTTAAATTTTCATTTCTATTATTTATATTTCCATATTTATATTATTGTTTCAAAGTTCAAACCAATTAAAAAATATGTTGTTATTCATTTAAAATAATATTTAGAAATTTCTAGAATTAGGTAGATCAAATGTATGACTATAAACGAAAATGTATGGCGACCTAGTATCTATTCGTTGAGTCTCATGCAAGAACGGACATGCGCGGATTGCTCTGGAGTTTTGTAGAAGTTACGCGATTTTTCGAGAAGAGGCCGACTAATATATAAACAGACGGAGATGCGAGAAATAGAAAAAGTCATTTTTATTCGAAGAAAAGAAGAGTCAGTCATTCGTTTGAGAAAGTTTAAGTGTTTGCTGTGATTTTATTCAACTTGGATTTGTGACTAGAGCTAGATCTACAGAAACTGTGATTTTGTTTTGTCAATCTTTGCGATTCATTCAAATTACTAGTTGTGCTGAGAGTCGACACACACAGACTATTTAGGGAGAACGGGAAAATTTGGAAAACAACAAGTTGAGACATTCGTCAAAAACATCGTGAAAAGAACTTCGTCGAATTTATTGAACTGTGGATTGTTCCTGAACTTCTCCATTCAAACTTCGGTATTTCTTCGTGGGACCAAATAATCACCCTAGACTAGAATTGTGGATTTCTGATCTGGACTTTTGGACTTTCATTCTAGATCATTATATTAGATACAGACCAGTACCATTTTGTGTTGTAATTAATTTTGAAGGTTTAAACTTAATATCTGTCATTGTTATTATATAATTTATGTTATATCTGTCATATATATAATAGCTTATTGTAATAAATTATACAAGCTGTTATCTGTGTCTTTCTGTTGCGTTTAGTCTGCAAAAAACATAAAAAAAAAACGTAACACACACCCACCAGGAAGCCCTAAAAGGGGACACACTACAATGCCAAACTAGGACATTGCAGCAATACCAGGGTTTCATGAGCTCTGTACCCGAACAACAGCATCAGATACAATGTCCACAACACCTGTTAAGAACATCCATCACTGGTACTTGGTTGGATCTACCCCAAGTGGACCAGCCACCTGACCCTAAGGGGGGTACCTGAAGGATGCGTGTCTACAGTAATTCAACGCCAAAGTGGCATGCTAGATTTGGACCCTTTAACCACCAGGAACTCTCCTCCCCTTCATGGGTCATTACGTATGGCAAACGCATAGGTGGATGTTTAGATCTCAGAGGAGGTAATCTGAAAGAAGAGAACCACATACAAAAAACTGTTAAAGAAGATTTAGTAAGCAATGCACAAACACAGTGTTCTAAACAGAACCATTCAGAAAAAAAACACCTCACAACAGAGATAATACAGAAATACACAAAATAAAAGTCACAAACCAACCCAATAACAACAGACCAGGAGAAAGTGTTTGACAACTTCCCAACAAATTAACTGAGGAAAGACAAAACTCAGGCTATTAAGCACTTGCTAAATTAATGTGTTAGCTAAATATACTCTTTACTAACAGCTAAACTTAAAGAAGTAAACAAAAAGCTTTGATGATTCATGAGCAAATAAGCCACAACTGGAAAAAAAGGGTAAAATACAATTAATGTTATGTCTTGCACACACAAAAAATCATTTTTTTAGTGAAGTATTTTTATGAAAATTTAATGAAATAAAATAGATTTGTCCATAAGTTCATTGAGTATTTATTTTAAATAGCCCATGTGCAAAGTAATTTTAATGCTAAAATTAAAACTACTATTCCTTGTCTCAAAAATTTCCTTTTGCAACCACTAAAACCTTTGAAATACATTTCAAACATTTTTTTACCATAAAACTTCATAGTTTATCTGTTATTTTTTCTACCTTACCTTAAAATGGATTTGTCAATTCAATCAAATTTGTAACCACAAACAACATCTAAATTTCCCTTTTTTTCTTTCTGGAATGACTTCAAATTAATGCATCCCAAGTAGCTCCATCTTTCTAGCAGAATACATATATTTATAACAAAATTTTATTGTTTTATTGCATTCTGAACTATGTATAACTACTGTCTGCACCTTTACAAATTGTAAACCACTCAGGGAATGTACAGCTCATATTGCATTAACAAATTACATTTCCAATGAACTTTTATAAGCTGCTTGCATGTGTGCCTCAAGAAATATTTTCATTACAATGTTGCTTTTATTTATTTTACCTAACCTAACCTTAAATAACCCAAAAAGATCCATATTTTTGCATTTTAGTTACTTGTGTAATTATACATAAAGAATAAACATGAAAAACAAGAAATAACATACTTAACCAATCTTCTTTTTTCTTACTGTTGATTGTTGAACAAGGTTAACTGTAATTTTTTCCATTAATGATGATAATGCACTTAATACTTTTTATTTAATTAAATAATGCAAACAGTATAAGCTAATAACATGCAAAAATAGGCACATTACCTAGCCTTTACAAATTTTTTTTGCTCTCTTACAATGTGACAAGAGTCATTACAGTTGCACAAAATATTATACTATGTCTTTTAATAGGTGAAAAACTTAACTTTCTCACACTTACAGGTAACATATAATTAAAGAGAAAACTATTTTTAACAAATTCTGAAAGACAGGACTTGACAGGTAGATGTGGTTAGAAGGATCTTATTTCCTATTTGATAACTTTCTCACCAAACATAACTGAAAACTATATAAAATGTGGTTTGTCTTAGCAATAGAGATTTTATAGAGTAATTCATATTTCATTTTATGCTTTTTGAAGGGGTGGTGGATAAAATAGGGAAGATGATAGACTAAAAGAAAATGTCATATGGGTGACACCAGGGGAAATTTTTCAATACTACCTCTTAGAATTAAGAATTTAAAACATGTGCTATTAAAATATGGGTTATTAGTTAAGATTTTATGCTATTCTAATTGTATAAGAAATAAAAAAATAGTTTAATGAAATTTTGAATGTGAGACATTAAAATTTTGAGTCATGGGCAGTAAAGAATACCTACAGCAATAGATTTAAAATGTTCAGAACTATAATAACTGTGGTTTCTGGTAAAAATTGGGTTCAAATGTGTCCTTAAAATAAAATATTCTATTCTGTTATGGGTCTTTTGTGTCATAAAACATACAATAAAGTACTTACTTCTCTCATAATTCTGGTCTCTGGTGGAAAATACCTCATGGACCTACACACCTAAATTTTAGATAAAAAATACATTTAAAGAAATTTTCAACACTACAATTTTATCTAACTGCTGCCTAAACTTTAGTTAGTTAAACATCTGTTGTATAAAATTACATATATCTCTTTTGTACCAAATTTAAATACGTGAGAAGTGACTTTCATATCAGTTGTTCTTAATCACATTATCTCTTAGTTGATTAATTTTTTTTGGATTTTAAATAACATTTACAGTAATAATTTTTTTTTGCATTTTTGAAAGTGTAAATTATTACTTATTACACAGACATATTTAATTATAACAACTATTAGGTACTATGACTTAAAAATTGGGTTCAATCAAAATTTCAAGTAGATTAAATAATACGTACAAATAATGCTGTTTTGCACATTTAAGTACAAAGATTGGTAGATTTGAGCCAAAGTTAACATTTTCTTTACTTAGAATATGTAATTCTGATAAATACCTCTCCACAGAACAAACAGTTCATGCTTTTTTGCTACTGCAGATAGTTTATGTGCATGCATCACACTGTTGAAACAAATGTTGTCTTATTTAAACATAACAATAATTGGTGTTACATTATATATACACCTTCATCAACCATTGGGGAAAACATTTTCCTTGAGCAGAACTCCAAGTACTTTATGTAAACCAATAAAATAAAGAGAAATGGGGAAGTACAGCAATATGTAGCTGGCATACAGGACATAGCTGAATAAAAAAAAGAAGAGGTCTCAGAACTGAAAACCAAAGAAAGCCCTTGTGAGAGCACCCATGTGACTCAGGTTTTCTGGAAGTTGAATCCACAGGCATGTAAAGTATAAGAGCGAAGTTCCCATGGGACTGAAGATATTAATCTTCTTTGAGCATTTTGACAGCTGAATTGCTGGGAAAAGACCAAAATATGACAAGTAGGATGGAAAGGTTTGTATGTGTTTGGCTGATAAAACTCACAAAATTGACAAACCTGCAGGAATTCTTTGATCCTAGGAACTAAAGTGAGCAGAAATAACTGCTGACACCTTAAGTTTATAAAGGGGAAGAAAACCCCTAAACAGCATCCACTAGAATGTAAAGCACCAACCACAGTTCCCTGGCCTTTAAAAATTGAAAAACATAGTAAGGGGGACAGTGTCATTGGTGATAGTGAGACTGTCTAATGTCATGGGTGAACCTATATTAAACAGGTCTAAAATACTGCCACTGCTCATGGTCATAATGACAGAACAACAGTAACACGAAGGCTATTGTGACTCGAGTGTCACACAGACCACACACTGATGCATCAGTCCCAGATAACAGAAAATGATGAATTAAAAAACTGTGAACAATGTGTAACCTAGCTAGGACAAGTTCCTCCTTCTGATCCTAACAGAAGCAAGATTGCCAAAGAGCAATAGTAGGCTTGATCTGGAAAAGCTTGTTGTCATATAGCTCACTCCAAGTCAACTGCCAACTGTAGCAGAGCTGAGCCTTGAATACAGGACCATAGTCCATGTATGGAAAAGGCATTGCAGTCGTGGCACCAGAGCAGAAGATTAAGCTGCTGTGTCAGCAAGCTCATCCCCACAAATACCAACATGGCTTGATACCCAGAAAAAACTGTATTGATGTAGATAATAGAGAGAAATGGGCCAATCATTCTTGAATATTGACAAGAACAGGGCAAGAACTAATGAGAAGCAATTTCAAGGCCAGTAGAGATCTAAGTGAGTCACAATAAATACTACAGTTCATGTACTGCATAGCTTCTACATCATTAAACGGCAAAAGAAATGGCAAAGAACTGGGTAGTGAACACAGTATCTGTTACAATCACTGCTGTGTAACTACCAAATCACAACAAACCATGGCTGAGCCCAAAAGGTCGCCTGATTTTAAACCATTTTTATAAATGGGAAAGAAAGGATGGTTTGAAAAATGTTGAGCAAAATGAAGATGGCACTTTCAATTGGGAGTATCTGCCTTCTTCAGATGACTCAAAGATGAATCACAATAAACCATGACAGAGCCCAAAGAGTCACCTGATTTTAAACCATTCATATAAATGGAATGAAAGGATGGTCTGAAAGATGTTTAGCAAACAGAAGATGGCACTTTCAATCAGGAGTATCTGCCTTCTTCAGATGACTCAAAGAAAGGTTACATTTGGTGAGACTGGCTAATCAGTGGATACAGCAATGTCATCCAAGGTAAGACCCAATTCATCCAACTGCACCTAGATACAAAGGCCAAAAGGAACAATGGCAGACCATCTGTTCTAAGAAAGCATGGCCCACTAAAGAGGGAAAACACAACCCCAGATGGGATGCTGTAGTAAGGATCAAAGTTTAGAGGCATACAGTAAAGACAGTTGCAAATGGTGGAGGTGTAGAGAAAATTCATGAGACTCAGTGTACCAACTCAGGACTGGAGAAGTTTGGGAAGCCGCTGATAGTAAACATGGTCCAACTCTTCAAGTTCCTGGCAGACCCATTGATCAGAGATCAATAGTCCAGTTTCAGTTGAATGAGGGCATGATAGATCTTTAGAATAGAACATCAATCCACTTCCCAAAATATGAAAGAGAGGACAAGGAGAATGTTCAATACCCTTGTACACTTGACACAAACCTGCTGAACATGTGAAATGAAAGCCAGCTTACAGTCAAATATAAGCCACAAGAACTTTGCTTTGGGGACCACAGAAAGCACAACTTCTCTGAGACAGAACTTGGAATTGGGGTAGATGTCTTATTGGTTGCAGAAGTGTGTATGCAAATGGTTTTACCTTTTCTCACTCTAAAACTATGGTCCACTTCAATAAATGATTGAGGGCAGTCTGTAGCTGTCACCCAATAAACCTCATGTTTGACAATTAACATGAGATGTGGAAGTCATTGACATAAAGACCATTCACAACTGTAGGGGGAAGTTGTCCACTCATGGTATTAATCTTTATGATGAAAAGTGTGACACTCAAGACACAGCCATGAGAGACTCCAAGTTTCTGTGGGAAAGAACTGGAATGTGTTAAACCCACACAGACTGGGAATCACCTGTCTATTAAAAATGTTTAATAAAAATGGGTAAATGGCCATGTAACCCATATGAGTGGTCCATAGTCGATTGCTGTCATCAGAATACATTACGGGATAGGGGTGGGGGCAAGAGGAAAATGTCTGATTCGAGGAACAAAACAAGGTAACCATTAACCATCTTCTATAAAATTCTACAGAAACAGCTGGTCAAAGCAGAAGTATACTGCCTATTGACTTTCTACATCTTGCCCCATACGACTTTAGAACTGGTGGTAAGAGAGATGCTAGTTGTGAAAGTGATGCGAGTTGAAAGTGTAGGATAATTAAGAAAGTTATCCGAGGCCTGTTTTTGAGCCTTCCGTGCCATGTGGTAAGAAGGATCCCATGACAGATAAGGATATTGTGGAAAACTAGTCTAAGTTGCCTCAGCAATACAATCACTTACTGCTGCCACACAGTCGTTTATTGATGGCTTACAAATGATGGCAGGATTAAGTTCCAAGAGAAGAGTGAAAGAGAGCCAGTCAGCCTGGTCAAGCTTCCATCTAGAAAAGTGGGTCGGGTGGCATTAATAACTATCAGTTTCTCTCAAAATTATAGGAAAATGATCACTGCTTTGTGGGTCAATGTCAACCCTCCAAGAAAAGTGAGGAAAAAGTGAAGGGAAGTAGACAGATCAACAGCAGTGAAGGACTGATGAGGTGTGCTGAAATAAGTTTTGATGCCAGTACTGAAGAGAGAGAGAGAGAGAGAGAGGGTGTGATCCAAAAGCATACGCTCTACAGAGCAACCCTTCCCATCAATATCAACACCTCCCTAGATGAGAATGTGTTCATTAAGGTCCCTCATGATTAAAAAGGAAAATGACAAATGTTCAATAAGAGCATCAAGGTCTGATTCATCACAGGTTTCTCATAACCTGTCATTGTAGTAAAACAAAAAACTGCTGAAAAGTGATGATATCAGCAGGTTTAAAAAATGTTTCCTGAAAGAAATGCCACATGGGATAAGAATCAATTAGCACCTTGATGTCACCTAAATTAGAATGGAAACTTTGATACTTCCACTGCATCAATGTGGCTATTTTTATTTACATGGAGGAGAAATGGACAGAAAGCCATTCTGTTTTTGGCTGCATCTTTTCTCTTTAGTGGAAAGAGGTCTACAACATCGAACCCCTCTGGGTCAAATGGCCAGGTCTCTGTCAATAGAAGAAAATTCCAGTGACTGAGGGTGTGAATGAATGATCATTCTGCATCTCAGGGCTGAAAAAGAAGATGGACCTAAGGAAATGTCAGAAGCCTAAGCCAAAGGAAGTGGATCCAGAGAGCCACTGGAAGGAATGGGTGTTGATGTTGACTCATCCACTCTCTTAACCCCAGAGGGCAAAAGATTCAATTGTTCTGAAAATAACTCTGTAGCAGACACAGAGATCTGTATGCACTCCCACTGTAACAGTAAAATGGAGTGCTACAGCGTACATCTAAGATGGAGTGGTAGACAGTAACTTTTTTCCTTTGGGGTAAAAAAAGTTGAGATTGTTTTCAAACACTATAGTTCTTTTTCCTCCACTCACATTGGACATAAACAAAAGAAAGATGGGTAGGAGCCACTACAGTTAACAAAATGAGGATCCATTTCAGGCTCTTAGGCATCATGGTTCTTGCCATAGCAACAAACAATGCTAAGGAACCACAACATAATGTAACTGAGTGACTGAACAGCTGACATTGAAAACACCCGAGTGTGTTCAGAAAATGTGGATATACTTTGCAATTTAGATAACCTGCCTTCATGATGGCAGGTGAATGGTGATGTAAATGTCAAAATTAGGAAACTGGTCAGCATCATAATTTCATCTTTGCAAGTGGAGGTACTTCATAAAAGAAAATTAAGGTAAAACAAAACAAAGTTTAATTTTTGAATTAAAACATAAATAGCATTAAATCCAATTTTTGCATCTAGTCTGCAGCTGTAAGAGAAAAACTACAGTAATACCAGTTGAAATGAACTTTCTGCAGCATAACTGTAATTATCATAACTCGCCAGGATGACTAACAGGTAATTCAAACATCAGTGTCTAATAGACACCTGAAGTTAGCCTTTCCAGTCCAGATTTGAGTTATTTAACATTTAGGCCATTCTCTAATTGCAAATCAAACTAAATGTACTTTGATTCTTAAAAAAGGTCTAATGTATAAATTAAAAATAGCATGAAAAATATTAATGGCCTTTAAAAAACTAAAAACATTTCTAAGGTGGATAGTGTCACCGTTGCCAATAACACTATCTAACCTTACGGATAAACCTTAGGACAAAACATGTTTAAAATGGTGCTGTCATTGAGAGTCATAATGATGGCAAAACAGTAAAATGTGACTTATTGTGACTTAAGTGTTACACAGACAACACATTGATGCATCAGTCCCAGCTAAAAGAAAACAAGTTAAAAACTGTGACCAATGTGTAGTCTAGTTAGGACAACTTCCTCTTTTTGATCCTTTTGGAAGCAAGATGGCCAAAGTCCAATAGAGGGTTTTATTTGGAAAGCTTTTTTTCATGTTGCTCACTCCAAATCGACTGCCAACTGACATAGAGCTGATCCTTGAATACAGGACCATAGTGCATGTATGGGAAGGGCACAACAATGATGGTGCCAAAGCAGACAGATTTAGCTGCAGTGACGGCAAGTTCATTCCCACAAATACCAATATAGCCTGATATCCATAAAAACTGAATAGAAGTAGATGTTAAAGAAAAATGGACCATTTGGTGTTGTACATCAGCAAGAACAGGATGAGAACTCACATGAAACAATTCCAGAGCCAATAGTGAATGAAGCAAGTCAGTATAAATTGTGCAATTTGAGTACTATTTAGCTTCCATGTGATCCAGGGCAAGAGAAATGATATACAGTTCAGCAATGAGCACAGAAACCATAGAGGGGATTCTGCGCACAACACCAAACTCCAACAAATCGTAGCAGAGCCCACAGAGTCACCTGATTTCGAACCATATGTATAAATAGAAATGGAAGGATAGTTCAAAAGATGTTCAGCAAGTAACAGACAGTATTTCTAATCAGGAATATCTGCTCTTCTCTGATGAATTAAAGAAATGTCACATTTTGGGACTGTAATAAGCCATAGTAGAATCGGCTGACCAGTAGATACAGCAACGTTATCCAAGACAGACCAATTCATTCAACTGCACCTAAATACGAAAGGCAAAAGGAGCAATGGAAAATCATCTGTTTTGAAAAAGCAAGGCCCAATGAGGAAGAAAATATTTTTATGATGCCATTTCTTTTACACAGTCTAATCTGTTAGCCTAAAGAGATCCTTATTTTTCACTTTACTTACTTTTATAATGATAAATAAACAAAAAAATACCCATGTCAACTGTTGATGGTAATAATGTATAAAATTATTTTTATTTAATTAAGTAGTGCACCAAAGAACATAGAATAACAAATGAAAATATCAAACAGTTTCCTCTATCGCAATTTTTCTGGTTTTCTAGTTATGCAACAATATACATGTAATCTAGTCGTAATCTTTCTCATGGAAACAAAGCTTGTACTAAAAGAGAAATTGACATTTATCTGTTAAGAACACAGTGTAATATAATACATCATTTGGCATATGAAAATCTTGACTTTCTATTGGTTATAGATAACATAGAATTAAACATAAGAGAAAATCCTGAAAGAGAGGTGTGGCAAGAGGAGTATGATTTTCTATTTAATGGCTCTGTCTGAGCAATAAAGATTTAATAGTAAGTAATTTCCATTAAAGTTCATACTTATTTGAGTGGTGGTGAATAAAATGTAAAAGATGAGATGTCTACAGAAAATGTGTCGCCTATCTAACACAAAGGGAAATTCAGGATTTTTTTAAAATATTGCCTTATAATATTAAGAACTTAAAACTTTTATCCTGATAAAATATAGATTATTATTTATGATTTTGTGCTATACTTGTTGGTATAATATAAATGGAAAAAAGTTAAATAAACTTTTGAATGTAAGTCACGAAAACCTTGTGACATGCACAGTAAATGATGTCCAGGAAGATATGGTTAATTTAATTTTACCATAATTTTAAAGGTTCTAAAGTTATCTAAGAAACTTCAGTTTTCAAAAGGTTTTTCTTTCTTATACTACAGATTAAAATCACACTTATTTTGTTTTCCTCGTGTAGTTACAATTTCTTTAAATGTATTATATAGTTAATTTACCTACACATTTCAACTTAATAGAAAAATTATTTCATTATGTTGTGCCTCAACTAAAATACACAGCCTTCAGAAATTATTTGCTAAGTAAAATAATTACATTTATATTAGTATTACTTGTTTTTTACCTTTAAATCCAAAGGGTCTCTATAGTAAAATGCATGGACAGCATCCGAGACAAGCTGTGGCTCATGTTTTAGGATAGTGGCAACACCAGCTGGGACATAACAATGGGCTCTGTGTTGAAGTTCTTGTATCTTTGCTGGATACCTTATAAAAATACAGAAATTAAATAATATTTAAGTATAAAAATCCACTAATATAATTCAATAATTGCCAATAACCATGAATTATTTAATAAAACACACTATCTAAACAAAAACAGTACTATTAAAACATAAATTCTGTCAATATGGCACCTTCTTTCATGATTACTGATACCAAGTGAAATTCACAAAAACTGGTAAAAAGTTAATTACAGGTGGTAAGACCAGGCCTCAAATTCTATACATTTAGGTGGCAAGGGAAAAAAAATACAAATCCTTCAACAAAATATCTTAGAAGCAACACTATATACAATGATGAATTTTTAAAAAAATTTAAAGTTTATAATTTTCATCTGGAAGAGCTCAATAAATGTGGGAGATTTTCTACTTTATGTAATATATACATTTTGTGTTTTGACTCATTTCCGGTAAACTTATAACTATCACAGTGCTTTAAGCCTGCAAATAAAGTTGTGAAAAAATTACAAAAGACTGATGAGCACACTAGACTATTTTGGTCATACAATGGTCTGTGTTTAAAATAATTAATTACAATCAGTGATAAGATTTTCATGCACAAATGATCATATCTGCAGGCCAATAAATGTCTTTAATAACAAAATTTACCAAATTAAATGTTGTTACAAGTTTCTTTGCACATGTTATGTAACTTTGATCTTAAAAACATAAAAGTAATGATGAAAACACTTGAAAAATACTATAAAATATATGATAAAATTAAATTCAGCAATAATAAGTTAGCACAATATTCATTAAAAGTCACTCATATTCTGATTTTCTTCTTACATACAGATTTGCATTTTCTGAAGAAAATCAAATCAAAATGTTTATTATGATTTCATATAAAATAAAGGTATTCCACTTTTCAGAATTAAAAATCAAATTATTATGGCAATAAACTAAAATAAAGACTCGAGAATAACAAGCTTGAATTTTCACCTCATCAACTTTTTAATACTTTATCCATACCCAGAAATTCTCTTTTTCAATGCATTTTGGATGTCTTGGTTAGCAACTGTAATAGTTGAATATTCCCTTACTACCATGATGGCATCTTCCAGTGTAGGCGTTCCACTTGGTAATGGAGTTACTTCAGCAGGGGTATGAGCAATAGGAATTAAATGCAGTTGGCCTTGATAAACAAACACCTATATCATAAGTAAGAGATATAAAACAAAATTAAAAGTTGTAATGTAAGGGTAAGATGAAATGTTATCTGTAACAAGAAAACTGAAGATTTCACATGGAAACAAGTAAACGAACTCTGTGATGATGAGAAAACCCACTTAAAGAGAAAATTATATATGTGAAAAACAGCTGGTATGGATAGAGAAAGCACTATGTAGAGGAGCAAACAATGTTTCAACCTTTTTCAGTTATCGTCAGGCTCACAAAGAAAGAAAGAGATAACTGACTGGTAGCTAACCACATGTTTGGAGGCAGTTGTGTAATTAAGTGTATGAATGTAGAGGGTGTGCTTAGATATTGGATTTATTAATATAGGTATAAAGTTGTTCCTTTCTATTAGTTTATTTTGAGCTTGCATTGTTATATAAGTCTGGCTTCTTCAATTTTGCAAAATCAACTAACAAATGTGAATATACCCCACAATTTTAAAAATTATGAAACTATATGCTGCTGCATACCATATATTCCCACTGTCAGCAGAAAAATAACCAGCATTTGGCAAAAATCAGAAACAAAATATGACAGTCCAGTTAATACCAAACTTATTCAAAAATGAGGCACAAAACTAAAGTCTATACTACATAAAAACTACAATAACAAACACAACACCAACATTCTTTGTAAAATACAATGTGATAACTGCCACGACTTCTATTTTGGAGAAATAAGGAAATAAATGGAAACCAGATTCAAAGAACACAAAGTCACCTTCAAACGTTTTTGAATACTGCAAATCAAATAAACACAACATAACCATAGAAAACACCCAAATACTAAATAATAAAGAAACAAACATAAACAAATGCAAAATTAAGGAAGCCTTACTTATACAACTCAAGTCCAAAATAAACCAATACAAAGGAACACCTTTATACCTATATTAATAAATATAATCCAACATCTAAGCATGCCTTCTACACTCCTACACTCAATTACACAACTGCCTTCAAGCATGTGGTCAGCTATCAATTCAATTACCTTTCTTTCTTTGTGAACCTGATGACGACCAAAGGTCAAAACATTGTTCGCTACTCTACATAGTGCTTTCTCTACCCATGCCAGCCATTTTTGTAACTGTTCATCTAAATAATTAAACCAAATATAAAGCAAAAAAAAAGCACTGCAGCTCTGACTGATGTCTATTTAGTTAAAGAGACAGCAAAAAGAAACAAAAATTATTGGATATATTTATTTTATACCAATGAAGGCAAATTCATTATTGAGAGTCAAGATCCTGGAAAAAAAAAAAAAAGAGAGAGAGAGAGGCTTATGGAATAAGTGCACATTTGTAAACCTTGTATCAAATGCAGAGAATTTATTTAAGAAAATCATCAGATATACAATAACAGTACTGACACTCAAAAAGACTTCATTGTGGTATACTGCAGCAATGCTATTCCTCATTAAAAGATATAAAGTTAATTTATGTTGTAGTGTTATACAGTACAAAACAATGTTCCAGAAATACTTGTTTCATGGTGTATTGATACATCTAACCACATCTTGTTCATAAGATACATTTCACACTATATATTTTACAACTCAAAATTATTTTAATTTTTGCCAATGATTAGAATTGCAATAAAAAAGTACAAAAACAGCACAAATGCAGAATTTCAATACTTTTTATCTTATAAATTGAGCTCAAAATACAAAACAATCTTCAAATCACATTGATTATTATGCTTGATAATACAGCCCTAATGTGAACAAAGTGCTACTGAAAAAATAACAGTTGTACACTGTATATTATGCATGACAGTTTGAAATTTTTCTTCAATGGCAAGCATTCAGTGACACTTGGCACCATAATAAATAAAACATTCCTCCACAAATTAAACTGCTCCAAATTAATGTGTAATAACAGAGTTAGTATAAGACTTGTGTAACTTATTAACAGCATTGTACTACCTCAACCATTAGTAAATTATTTTTCATAAATATATTTTACTTAATGTTAATGTAAAATTAATAATATTTAACATACAATCTTATTTTTAATTTGGAAATGTATCACAATGAATCATTATTCAAGATTTCTGTACTATGTATTGTATTGTTGGGAAAAAAACTGTAATACCCTAGAGCACTGTGTAATTATTTCACCACTAATATTTTAAATTTGAAATATTAATTATTAGAGAGTTCTAAAACTTCATTATTCTAGTATTTAGAATCTGTTTTGGTTATGAAATACAATTTAAATCTTACCCTGTTTTCACTGGTTTCTGGAGTAACCCACTTTGGAAGAAATTCTGCTGTCTCAATAAGAAGAAATTCTCCATCACTGTCTTCAACTCTTGTGTATTGTAAGTATAATGCAATTAAAAAGTGTCATTCAATAATAAAGTAATTTGAAGTATTTCATGTTACACTCTTACAAATTATTTTAATTATTAGCAAAAGAGAAAGGCTATAGAGATTATACTTTATGTTTATTTATGTTACCCATAATAAAAGATTATCTCAACTCTGTTAAATGAACAAGCAACATGACTCGTGTTAGTTTTTAAGTTTTATATTGTACTCAAACAGGAAAAGAAAGCAACTCACATAGCTTTATTACACAGAGCCTTTCTTTTTTTTCTTTTTTTACCACTGAAACAATACTGTATGTACAAGTTTTAAATTACACACACATATATACATATTTATATAATGTAATGCACATGTTGAAAGAAATTGCAAACATATGCTACTAACTGCACATTTTTCTTTGCAATGCAGCTGTATTTTTATTTTGAGCATTATTTTTTAATATATCAAAAATATAGATTACAACATGCTTTGACTGACCATTGACCAATACCTCAGAACCACCCTTATTCAATGCTGATTTAACAGGTTCCAGGAAAAAGAATGCTAAAAAATGTTATCTGCAGACACCTAGCCCAATATTGAGAACAGACATGTAGAATGATTACATTTTAGACATGTTTCAAAATAACTGCCTAAAAGCATTACCTAATATCTTTACCTTTTCTGCATAAATTGTTGTGTTCAGATGCTAACCAGTAAGTTATCTCTAAATGCAAAGTGTTAGTCAATACAACTACTTTCCTTACTTCCATAAAATTCATTAACTGAGCTACACAGATACTAGTTAGATGTTAAAGAGTGAGTTATGACCACTTCCCACACAATTAATGACCAACTGTATTTACCTCCAACACAAATGGATAACTTTATAGCTATCAACATGCACAGCTAATAAAACAAATTGATGTTTAACTAGCATTCAAACTTAAATAACTTTAGATATAGTTCCTTTTAATGATCTTCACTTTAAAAAACAAACTTTTTCATATGCATTTAAGCTCCAACTTCTTTTTATTGTGAATTTTTTTTTAAATATTGATATTATATTTCAATGCCTTTCAGTTTTTATTTATAGATTTTATCTTTTTCAATTTCAACATGACTACTTGTATTTATTGCACATCAATGAAGATTACTAGAGATCAAGGGTAATGAATTTTCAAATCCCAAAATGTTCATTGAATAAATGTTTACATTTGTTATTATAGTGCTTCTGTTTCTAATCACATTTGAGAGCTCTTCAAGGAAAAACAAAAGAACAACCCTCCAAATTTTAATCAAATTCTCCAATCTCACACAAAGATGAAAATTTTCTAAAGTTAATCTCCTTCATATTAGTTTCTTTCTTGTTTTCATTCCCAATGCTAATGCCATTACAAACCTGATTGCAAAAGCTTATGAACATGATAACAATAACCTTTTGCCTTTGTCTATCAAGCTTCATTTTCCACAAAACAATTTAAAACCATGAAATCAAACCTCCCATAAAATTTACTTATTTAAAATATCTAAACAAAATAAGAAACTTCCCACAGCCTGCACTTGCTACATTTAACTAAAAACTTAACATCAATGATAACATCTGACATCACAACAATAACCACTCTTTAATTCTAAAATCTTATCAGAAATATTTCTAGTTTTGTGTAAGAAAAAACAAACTTATTTGTCTTAACTTTTCAATTATGTACATGAAGAAATAGAAATTATATATATCATTTAAGCACTAATTAAACTTAGTCCACACTGAAGCCACAAATAGTGCAATAACATTTGTACATCTTAATCAATTCAAGTACAGTACATTATGATCAAATAGCTGTCATCCTATGTTAAAATTATCTCGCAAATCTAATCAGTTTCCATTCAACTATTTCCTTCCCGAGTTATTACTATCCCTAAAACTTCCCAACTTGTTTAATCTCAGTTAATTTCTCTTATCCATTACTATGAAGCATTATTTACTCAAATACATACACTGCAAAAACATCATCTTAAGTTAAGCCACAAAACTACATCGGTTCCACGCAAACATTTACATCAGATGAGTAAAAGCTAGTCTCAGTCATCATTTGTGGCTCATCCATACAAATACTCACAGGATTTAACTTGTAAGTCCTAAACTAAGATAAAACAACAACCTAAAAAAGCACTATTTTTACTGATTCCTAATAACCTAAGATTTAAAATTGATTTAAATAACTAATTAGCAGAATGATGAAAATTTTCTTCATCTTCCTTAGGCCTACCACTTTGTATGATACAAAATCATATGTGTGTGCTCCATTGAAAACAAAATTTAGAAAATTATGTGATCATCTTCACACACAATATGAAGTGATAAATGGCATTAAACACAAGTATAATTAATACTTTACAATGTATTCAAGATATTTGTTATAATTATAGATCAATAGCAAGTGGAAGGCAAGATCGAAGTTCTAGAATACCCATACCACAAAGCAGATAAAATTAATTGTAAAACATTAAATAATGCTTACTTAATAACAAGGTCAGGGTATTTCTTTGATAGCTCCAACAGAAGAAATACAATAAACCATTCATCTTCTACATTGTCTCCAAAATATGTGGTTCCTTTCAGATGAGGTAAAAACCCTATCAATACCAAACACATAAAAATAATTAAGTACATCTTTCAATTCAATAAAAAACAAACAAATTTTTATCATTAATAAAAAGTATCTACTTACAGTGAAACTTGGTGCATCAAGCCATTTTACATCCATGAATTGATAACACATGCTATTAGTAGTGTTCATGGTTCAAAGGGATTGATTCAGCTATCCAAATAATGTCTTCATAATCCACAAGAATTAGTTCACTACAAACACATTATGAAATAATGAGATTCCACTATACAAGAGGAGCCAAATGATAAAACTGATATTTTTCTCACATTACCTCTGACTATAATCAGTGATGAGGCTGTTCTGATATTCCTATAATGGACTAGCATATAGTTATCTTTTCAATGGATGCCATTTTTAATATCATCATCCAGAACAGTTGTGGTCTGAAGAAATCATAACTAAACCTCTCTGCAGGTAGGGTAAATAAATCTTTATTCATACACTTATAAAAAAAATTAAATACTGGTTATATGCACTTAGTTACAGGAGTTAAAGTTTCAAATCAGTGTTTCTCAAACATTTGGTCATGACCCTCTTGGAGGTTGCTAGGTTTTTTAGGGAATCACAAAACTTCTGTGGAATCAATTTTTTTAAATTCTCAAGGTGTCCAAGAGGTGTATGTATCACCTTTGTTATGAATTATAAAAACTGCACCAAGAATATAGAAGATAATGGAAGGCCACAGTGAGCAAAGCTTGTCACGAGTTGTCTGGCAAATCTAGCTAAGAAAAACTTCTAGGTAAACAGTATGTATGCCCAACCTTAAACTACACTGTTTCTATCTTTAGGTGTTCAGAGATAATTAGGAGAATAGTTCAGATTAATTAGTATAATTAAAGTTTTATTAGGGACTGTTTAAGCGTGTGTTGATTATACATAGCAACAAAACTGTACGACGATGTGGACATAATGGGTGGTCCTGATAGAGATCAGGATTGAATAACCAAAATCCAAATTGATTTATCCTCAAACCTTGCCTTAATGGTCATCTGGTAAAGTTATCTTACACCTAATCCATATACATACAGCTGACCTCAAACTAAAAACCTTTTCTTGATAGTATTGTCTTCTTTCATATATGCTAATAAAGTGGATATTGTACTACTTTTGAAACATTTTGTCCTGTCTCTTTCATTTGGAATTGTGTTGGAATTATTTACATTTTGCCTAGAAAATCCAAAACTTCACATTATTGATGTCTTGTAACTTCCCTACACAAACAATGATGTTCCTATCAAATTCTGGTATAATATTCTACTAAGGTTATTATATGTTTCCTTTTGCAGTCCATTATTCTGACCATTACAAAACTTATCTTTGCAAATGTCTTGATATAAATACGTTCTCAATATTGTCCATTAAGATAATTTAGTTATGTGGTGATTATTTTCCTTACATGTATCTTTGTTTAGTACACTAGTTATTACGTCAGTATACATTTCCAGGCATACATTAGTAATTAACTTAACAAAAGTTTAGGGTTATTCATTGTGAAGCATAAAGCTATACAATCAGCTATCAGTGCTGTGCTTACCATAGCTGTTGAAACCTACCACTTAGCCACTTGGATGAATTTATCAAACAAAGAATCAAGATACACATCTTGTAGAACATTCTCTGTGTTATTAATATGAGAGATAGTTTAGTAATTTTCTAACTTTTGTAGCATGGACTATAGTAGTTAAATCTACTGAACATTTTCAGTGAAGGTGTTCTACCGAACATACCAAATTTCAAAACATTCCATTAAAAAATACTCGAGATATAACATCTCCAATTTTAATTTTCTTCATATTTTTTTCTTTGCACAAGAAGTATCTAAACTTCATTTGATAGAAAAAAATAGTTTTATTGGAGTTTTCAAATTTAGTACACTGATACATCTTTATATCTTACAATTAAGAATCTCATTTTTTTATACACAAAATATTTGTAATCATTACTAAAATTTTACCACATTTTGTAAAGATAACATGCAGTATCACAAATATAGTGCAAATACTATGTAAGCATATAAACAAACTCTTGAATATTACACCAAGCTCAGTGCAAAAGGGTTAATCTTAGTGTCAAAGCATTGAAAACAGTCCATTTTTATTCTTAAGCAAAGCTGCAGTAAACATTTCTGACCAACAGCTTGTGTGACTATTTGCACAACTTTTGATCAAAATTAAGTAGTTTGTTAAGTAACTTTGCAAATGTAGCTTACATTTACACCAAATGAGATTCTTAATTGTAAGATATATAATATAAAGAAAACTTCATAACCATCATAAAAAAATTAGGAAAAAATTATAAATTATACTTTTATCAAGCTAAAATGACTACACATTATAACATGAAAATACAAATGTTTAGTCTCTGTAGTTTAAGTCTCCTAACACTATATATTTATTATTATTTATCACACTGACTTAACAGTCATGTCCACCTGATATAGCATAACTTGTACTAACATAGTACATATGCTCTAAGGTAACAATATCCAGTAATATCAAACTGACCTTAGTATTCCTTGTCTTGGCTGTGTTTTCATGAATTAGTATTTTGTAATATAGTCACAGTTCAATTATCATACATTATTTATATATATAGATTAACTAGTTAGAAATACATGATGGAACTTCGATTAAAATATCGAACAATAATCAAGAAGTAAAACAAACAATTACCTTTTCTCACTACAACCTTTGTACTCAATTGCTGCTGGGCATAGGTTGCTAAGCCTTTTAAAATATCACACATGAAGAATATCGAACAAATCATAAATAGCTACACTGATACCATAAAAATTCTACTATAGTTTATTAACCTTAGTCACTATGGTTTTTCAAATTTTATAAAATATGAAAGTTCAATTAGACTTAAGACCCAACTTACCTCCTTGAAAACATGGATTGAAAGAATGTGGAAATAATTTCAAAGATTAAAATTGTGGAGAAATCCACTTTGAAGACATTCTAAGATGTTGATTGATTATCCACGTCATACATACTAATATAAAAGGGGCTGTTTCAAAAGAATGGAGAGAGTTAAATGGGACCACCATGTTTGATTCAGTACATAAGCAACATCTCAGCAGATATAAAAAGACATGATGTTTTTATTTTATATTCTAGCTTGTCAATATTAGTAATGTGAGTTTCTAATTTGTACAAAATTATAGACTTGGTATTTTGATATCACAAACATTTAATTTTAAACAGAACTGCATTCAACATACCACATTAAAAAATTAAAATTTGGATTATAACATACAATTATAAACTTATTGACACAAATTTATGAAATAGTAGTTCAATAAAATTTTCAATGCAACTAACAAACATGAAGACATGGCCTTTGAACCCTGACCCAACAAGAAAGTGATACATTTTATGTTACTGTTGTTATTTGGCATTTTGTGTCACAAAGCAACTAGATTATACGTGTCAAACTATCAGTAAAAAAAATAAACAGTGAAAGTTTTATAACTTGCAAAGGAAAATTAAATTAAAACAAGAATAGTGGTCCAATATCGAATAAAAGCTTAAATAGAATTAGAAAGGCCAAGAGTCATTAAAAAATTAAAAACATTTGTAAGGGTGGATAGTGTTACCATCACCAATGGCACTGTCCAACATCAGGGGTGAACTCTTGGTAAAAACATGTCTATAATGGTGCTGTTGCTCACTGTCATAATGATGGCATAAAAATAAAAGTGCTGGCTAATGTGACTTGAGTGTAACAGTCTCAGATAAAAAACAGAGATAAAAATAGGGACAAATGTAAGGACAACCTATGGCCTAGTAAGGACAACTTCCTTCTTCGAATTCTTACAAAAGAGAAACAACTGGTCCAATAGAGGGTTTTATCTGGAAAAGCTTGTTGTCACTTTACTTACTCCACATTGACTGTCAAATAGTGCAAAGCCAAGCTTTGAATACAGGACCATAGTTCATGTATGAAATAGGCATTGCAGTGATTGCACCAGAGTAGAGAGACTTCCGTGTGGTGTTAGCTAGCTCGTTCCCACAAATACCAACAAGACCTGGTATCCAGAAAAAATGGATAAAAGTAGATGATAAAAAGAAATAGGCTAGTCTGTTTTGATTTCAAACCATCCATGAAAAGATAGTTCAAAAGATGTTTGGCAAATAAAAAAAATGGTTCTTCCATGGAGTACCTACCTTCTTCAGATGAGTCAAAGGAAGGTCACACTTGGGGAAGGTAATAAATCATAGAGAGATGGCCTGATCTGTGGAAACAGCACCATCATCCAAGAACAGACTCAAGTCAGCCAACTGCACTTGGATATGAAGACCAAAAGGAACAATGGCAGACCACGGTGCACTGAGAAAGGAAAGTACAATCCCAGGTGGAATGTTGTGGTAAGGATTCAAGTTTTCAAGGTTACAGAAAAAGTATTTGCAAATGGCAGAGGTGTAGAGGAGGTTCATGAGATTCAGTGTACAAACTGTTAGACTGGAGAAGTGTGGAAAGTTCCTGCAAAGAACTGAAGCCCCAGATGATGAATAGGGTCCAAAATCTTCAAGTCAAACATTCTGGAAGAGCCATAGACCAGTTTCAAATGAATTGGGGCAAAATAGATCTTAAGCATAAAACATCTGCTCTCCAAGAGGTGGAAGAGAGGACAAAGGGGATGTTCAGTTGCAAACTCTCTTTGTTAACATGAAGATAACTAAAATTGAAACATTCTATGCTTTATTTAATTACAGTTCTAATACCCATACCAGCCATCTTGAAAATACAGAGGATGTTCAGTTCCTGTGTATAATTGATGTGTAGCTGCTTGATGTATGGAATGAAAGTCAGATTACAGTCAAATATAAGACCCAAGAATTTTGCCTCGACGACTACAGTAAGCACAACTTCACCAAGACAGAGATCTGGATCAGAGTGAATACCCCACTGGTAGCAAAAGTGCATATACAAGTGCAAATACAACCAGAAGAGAAGCAAGAGAGGCAGCAAGAGAGGCAGCGAGAGATGGCACAGAATCTCATAGTAAATATCATCAGGTTTGACTGATGAAGAGCAAGCTAAGTTCCACCAGTGTAAAGGGACAATTACAGTTATAGAGATGATCACCCCAAAAGGAAAGAGGGGGTTGCTCTTCCCAAATCTTGATGGCTAAGAAGGCAGGGGATGAAGCAGAAGTGCTAGATAAATGAGAAAACCTTGTACCAAAAGTATCTGATGCTCTGGGCACCAGCAATTTCCTAGCCATCAGAGAGCAAGATCAAAAGGAGAGAAGAAGTATGCTGCCTACTGACCTTCTGAATTTTGTCCCACATGACTTTGGAACTGGTGGCAGAAGAGATGCTAGTTGTGAGCTTAATCCAAAATTCCTTCTGGCTTTAACATTTCACCTACGAATCATGTGCATGGGCCTACTGAAAGAAATGCAATTTAAAGATGTGGGATAACCATGAAAAGTATCCCAGGTCTGCTTTTGAGCCTTCTGTGCCATGTGATATGCAGGATTTCACCATGGACAAAGATACCATAGAAAATGTGTCAAGGTTTTAGGAATATACTGAGCAGCTCCCTGAATAATACAGTCAATCACTGTTGCTATGAGATCATTTATCAATGGCTTGCAGATGACAGCAGAATCAAGTTCTGAGAGAGCAGTGAAAAAGGACCAATTAGTCTGGTCCAGCTTCCACTGTGGCATGCAGGTTGGGTGGCATTAACCATGGTCAGTCTCTCTCAAAATGACAAAAAATGATCATTGCCCCATGGGTTACTGTTAATCCTCCAAGAAAATTAAGAGGAGCAGACAGAGAGATAAGCTGTTGTAAAAGACTGACTAGGTGCATGAAAATATGTATAAACACCAGTACTTAAGAAAGAAAGGTTTTGATCTGAGAGCATATGCTCTACAGAACAGCCACTCCCATCAATATCAACACTAATCCAGAGGAAATTATGTCAATTAAAATCACCCAGGATTAAAAAGGGAGATGGTAACTATTCAATGAGGGCATCAAGGTGTGACTGATCATAGGTCTCTCATGAAGACAGGTAGATAGAACAAATAGTAATGGTATGACTCAAGAAAACACAGATGAGCAAAGACAGGGCAAGCACATGCTGATTGACCAGCAGTGTCATCCGTCATTTCTGTACAAAGAAAACTGCATCAGCAGGATTCAGAAATGTTTCCTGCAAGGAGAGACAAAGAATAAGAACCAATCAGATCCTGTCATCTATATTTGAACAAAAACCATTACAGTTCTACTGTATCAAAGTGACCATTTTTATTTATGTGAAGGAGAATGATGCAGATAGCCCTTCTGTTTCTGAATGTTTTTTTCTTTATTGGGCTGAGGTCAATAGACCTCCATAGATCTTGGGTCGAATAGGCAGATCTCTGTCTATGGAAAAAGATTCCAACAATTGAGGGTGTGAAGGAATAATCTTTTCACATCTTGGGGCTGGAGAAGAAGGTATACCTAAGAAAATGCCTGAGCCCAAAGCCAAAGGAAGTGGACCTGGGCAATGGCAGGGTTACAGATGAGAGTAGATGTAGATTCATTAATTCTTTTAATCACAAAGGGCAAAAGACTCTCCAGATATTTTGCAAACAACACTTGTGGAGGCACAGAGAGATTTGTCTGCACTCCCAGTGTGGCACCAGAACAGAGTGCATCGGCATATGTCCAAGATGAAGTGGAGGACAACTTCCAAGCCTTTGTATAGCAAATATTGTTCACAGTCTTCAAACATTTCACCTCTTTCTCCTCCACCCACTTAGGCCAAGAACTACAGTTAACAGAGTATGGTTTTAGTTTGCACTCATAAGCAATGTGGTCTTTGCCACCACAATGAGCACGCATTAAAGAATCATGACATGATGACTTCAAGTGACCCAACTGCTGCCAATGGAGACATCTGAGAGGGTTTGAAATGTATGGTCATACCCTACAGTTCAGATAATCTACCTTGATTGTGGCATGTGATGTAAACACCAAAATCAAAACATTAGTAGGCAGAGGCATCATAATTCTGTCTTTGCGAGTGGAAATTTAGCACACTGAAGAAATGCTGTGAGATGGAAAAATCAGCAAGGATCTCTGACTTAGGAAATGTTCTTCAAGTCCCTTTCAACAATAACACCTCTTGAAGAATTCAAGAATGATCTTTGAATTCAGAAAGAGTTTGGTGTGTTGTAGTAAAGATGTCTCGAGTGCAGCTTCCTCACTGACTTGTGAGAGCCAGCAAGCCTCTCTAATCCCTTTTGAGTAAAAAAGGGGCATCTGTGCTAATGATTTCTCAGACAATGAATGCAGAATGAGAAATCAAAGTGTCGAGTCTGACTTTAATGATGACTGTATGTCATCCATGAGTGGATGTTTTCCAATAATCTGTTTTTTGCTGTTTTTTCAGTTTTATTTTTTGTTCACGAAGGGGAGTATCCATAATAAAATAAGAACATTTCAGTGCCTACTGTCCTCACCCACCATACAGTCCTACAAGAAGATGCACTGCAATGCCAAAGAATATTGCAGCAACATCAGGGTTTCATGAGCACTATACCCAAACACCAGCAGACACAATGTTCACAACACCTATTGAGAACATTCAATACTGGTACTTGAGAAATCGAGATGTTGACTCTGACTTTGATGGTGACTGTACGTCATCTATGAGCGAGTGTTTTCCAATAATCTGTTTTTGGTGTTTTTTCAGTTTTATTTTTTGTTCACAAAGGGATGTATCCATAATAAAATAAAAACATTTCAGTGCCAACTGTCCTCACCCACCACACAGCCCTACAAGGAGATGCACTGCAATGCCAAATAATATTGCAGCAACATCAGGGTTTCATGAGCATTATACACAAACACCAGCAGACACAATGTCCACAACACCTGTTGAGAACATTCAATACTGGTACTTGATTGACCATAGGACCAGTCAACTGACTCTGGTGGGGGCACCTCAACGCTGCCTGTCTACAGAAATTCAAGGCCAAAAATTCAACCACCAGAATCCTCTCCTCTCATGGCAAACACATAGATAGATATTCAGATCTCAAAGGATGTAAAATGAAATTACAGAACCTTCTCTAGGAGGTCCCCTCACCATGGGTAGGAATTATCTCGAAAGGGTTAAAGATGGATGATTTAGAGGACCAAACCTATCAGGTAAAAGGACATGCAAGCCCATAAATATTGGTTAATCTGAACAAACTAGATTAGTAGTTTCTAGCTTTAGTGTCTGAAATAATCATACAGGTGGAGAATTATTACTGATTATTAAATGGCAACTTTTCAGAACAGATTTACTAACTTTTTTGAAAGTATCCTAATTATAAAGCATTTTGTGATATCAGATTAAACTATTAACATTAACAATGATGCTTTATAAAGTTGTAAGAATTGCATGAGGATAATGATAAAACAATGTTAATCTAAATTCCATGGTGTTAATATAAAGGAAACAATTAACACTGTAAAAAGAGAGGAAAACTGCCATCGCATGTATTGAAGAACATGGTTGGTTCTGTAAAGTAATGGCCCATTATGAACAACAGGATTGTATTCATAAAGCTAATGTTGGTTACTATTGTGTATCACTTTTTATTTGGTGTGTATTGTCAAAAAAAGTAATTATATCTAATCAAAAACACCTTATGTATAAAAAAAACAACATACAACCAAAAAAATCAAAGGAATAAAAATCAAAATTGGTGGTCAAACTGTTAGCTAGATGAGCAGTGATAAGAAGTTTACAGCAAATGTTCAATCATTAGTTATCCAGGCCTTTTTTTTTTTTTCATTTTGGAGCACAATGGTAAGTAAAACAAAATAAAGAGGCTAACCAATCAATGAATATTTATTTGATGTAACATTCTTGTCAATGCTATAAGTATAGCTACCAGTTTGGCCACCAATTACGATTTCATTCCTTTAGGTTGCATGCACACATTTTATTCACACCTAAGGTATTTTTGCTTCAATCACAGTTATATATACAAAGAAGAACATGAAGTTGTAAGAGGTAAAATTTAATTTGTTTATTGTCCTGGACTCTGGACAGAAGGATGAAACTCACAGTGGCATACTCCTACTTCCAATAACTGCCTATTTTAACTTGGTAGTGAGATAAATTATATTTTACTTACCTCCTATTCTGTCAACTGTATCTTTCTTATAATGATGTTATTAGTTTAACTATACTTTTAAGATCATCAAACAAATTTACCACAATGCAGTTTTTTCGGTATATGTTTATCATTGATGTCATTGGTAAAAAGTAGAAGATTTCAGCATAAATATTAATAAATGTTTCATGATTTTTTTATCAAACTTATTGATAGGTTAATTTTTGTTCAATAGTTACCTGAATGATGATTTTATTTGATTACACTGTAACAGAATTTTTACTTCTTCTTGATCCTGGGTAGAAAGTGTTATTTCCCAGTTGCTTATGCCTAAAGTAAATGGAAAGACCTATTTTTCTCTTCCAACTTTGCTTTTGTGACCTCGGTAATGAAATTTTCAAACTTACCAATTTTTCAGAACATTCCAAGTAGGTTTAGTGTTGAATAGCTGATAGAGAATTTTCAAAAACCTTTCAGAATTTTCTAAAACTTTCCATAGTAATATATATATACACATATACAGGGGCTCACCACTCATCACTTCGGTTTAGTTCTAGCTGCCTTAGTGAACACATAGACCTACCTGATTTTATCACGGATGACATCAAGAAGCTGCAAGCATTCTACAGATGCATTCTGCTATGTATGTGGCAAATTTGCCAAGACAAGAGTGAAAAAGTAGTCTGTGACAGTATCTGCAAAAATGTGTGAACCCTATAAGGCATATTTCGACATGCCTGTTGAAGATCAAGATAAACCCTGGACACTTCATTTTACCTGCAATCACTGCAAGAAAACTCTAAAAGGTAAGACTGACAATTTTTATTTGGTTGAATAGTAAGATTTTGTATTATACAAATGTTAGACCTTTTAAAATTTGGTGTACCTCAAAGAGGAATACAATCGTGTCAAGACCTTGCTAGAAGCCTTGAAGTATGATGAGTATGGCTAGGTCATTGGTGACATTCCTGATGGGTCTCCAAGGAGGCTTTACCAAGTTTCCCTGTTATCTTTACCTTTGGGATAACAGGGAGACCGCAGTACACTACAACAGGAAGCGCTGGTCACAATGGACTGAGTTCTCTATGGGGAGGCACAGTGTCAAAAGTGAGCCACTAGTGGACCTCCCGAAAGTGTTGTTCCCATCATTGCACATAAAATTTGGTCTTATAAAATAATTTATCATAGCTCTTTATAAGGAGTCTGCAGTCTTCAAGTACCTTTTAAACTTCTTCCCTAAGCTGTTCGAGGTAAAGGTCAAAGGTAGTATCTTCATTGGGCCACAGATAAAGAAGATCCTGGAGTGCACAGAATTCCTCAAGAAGCTCAATAGGAAGGAAAAAACTTGGGGCAGCTTTATCACAGTGGTGTGGGGCTTCTTGGGCAACAACAAGGCCGAAAATTATGTGGAACTGATTGAGGCTCTGGTGAAGAACTACAGCAAAATGGGCTGCAGGATGTCCATATCCTTGATGCTCATCTTGATACATTCAAGGAAAACTTGGAAGCATACTCAGAGGAGCAAGGCAAGCACTTCTACCAAGATATACTGGACTTTGAACACTGCTACCAAAGAGCTTTTAATGAAAACAACTGGAGACTATATTTGAAGCTGATACGTGAAAGCGATTTACATTATAGTTGCAAATCTCAAAAATCAACTCAATTGTAAACATTTTTGTAAATCTTGATTCATAAGTTGTTTTATTCAGACCTTATGTAAATGTAAATGTGCAAAATTATCTGTTTTTACATAGAAAATAGGTTAATTTCTAAATATCATTATGCAGGTCACAAAAGCAAAGTTGGTAGGGAATAACAGCCATTTTTTTTACCTTTACAACATAAGCAATTAAGAAATAACACATTATCCAGGAACATAATTTTTGTTACATAGCGTAATCAGTACGTCATAGGAATGCTCTTTTGTGAACTTCTGAATAAAAAAATCACGAGTCTATAGGAATCATAACACTTCAAGTATCAAATCTGATCTTTATACAATCGCAGTGTTACAATTAATGTTCAGTACATGTACATTATTCCGGTTACATGTTGATGACTTCTCCCCATCAATGTATATTAATTATTATTCTTACAAGATGAGGATGTTCCTACTACAGTTAAGTACAATAATGTGGCCATTTAATAATAATGTTTCTTAGGGGAAAAAAAAAATATATTTTGTACTAACCTTAGGACAACAGTCTTACTACTGGACTAAAAAATTGTAAAGTTGTTTTTTTAACACTTGAATCTCCTTTAACTGATAAGTTCAGTAAAAGTAGATTAATGTCACCAGTGACATACCTCAGGACTCAGTCTTATGACCTTTGATCTTTATATCTCCGTTAGTGACACAGATGAAGAAATGGTCAATACATTACTTAAATTTGATAATGAAGTTATAATTTCATTATAACCTGATTAGGTCACATCAGACAGGATATCTATTTGAAATGTTTAATACTGTTAATGGAATTTATAGTGTTGATATATCCTCTTTTTTTTCCACACTTAATAGTGAAAATAGTGGGATTAGGAGACACAAATGTAAATTCTGAAAGGGTAAGAGTCATTTTCACCTAAGACAGTTTTTTCTTCTAACATGGTAGTTGGCCTTTGTAACTGATTGCCTTCAGTTGTTACAAAAGCAATAAATTTAAATGAGTTTTATGAGCTTGATAACTATATGACTAATAAGGGCTGGCTTTGAGTTTTTATTGTGATTTTGATACTTCTTACATAGAGGATGGAATGGTCTAGTTGGACCAATAGGTTCCTTTTTGTCTGTAAACATTATGTTATTAATTTCTTACATAAATTAACACCTATATACAAATTTTAAAGAACAGCCATTACAGTAAATAAAATATAAAACTGTAGCATCAAAAATTTAAAATACTAGTATTTGCTTTCTGACACTCTATCCTTAAAATAATCACAGAAATATTTAGCGAAAACTAATGGCAATAGCATCAATACAAGATATTATTTAGCTGGCCTACTCTTATTTTCTCAATGGTCAAGATTTTTTGGAACTTAATTTATTTAGATATCTTGTAATAATTTATTTTGAACAGTAATAGCCAAAGTGAAAGAAAGAAATAGACACTTTCCTGATATTAACTAGATCTACTATAAACAGTTCAAAAAGCATCATCCATCCATAACATCTCCCTCTTTCATTCCAGTTAGAAAAAAAAAAAAAAAAAAAATAGAAATGTTATTTCCCTTACTCAGTTACTATGTATGGCTCAAATTGAAATTGACAAATTAAAATCCCAGTTATTATCAGCGTCATAATTAGACATGCAATAATAAAGGGAAAAAAAATCAATAATAAAAAAAATTCTGAGATAAAACAAAATCTGAAGCCTAATGTGTTATAAATACACAAATACTTTTCACAAACTAGCCTAATTCCATTGCGTATAGCATCCAAATTGACTTTAATTTAAACTAATGTTCGTTCTAACGCGTCATTTCCAGACAAATCAAATACTGTTTTAGACTGTGTTTTCCTTAAACTGTGACTAAACTTTAAAAATTAAACTAACCTTTGCTTTTGTCACTTAGACAGGAACCAACAAAACAGTTTAGATTAAATTGCTCTACTTGCCAAATATACGATGCAAGATAGTGGCCTAAACTGTAAGTATACTTTTCAGCCAAATCTTTTAACCAAAAGTCGACATCCTTCTCTTTCTTCGAAACCCCAAACAGAGGATAAAGAAAATACTTTACCGTTTCCTCCTTAACATCCCTAAAGTAACCCGCCATTTTATGGCGAGAAGCAACAGCGACATTTAACAATAAAAATGCATGTTCTTTAAAAATAAAGATGATTTACGTACAATTGTGTACACAAATTTTCTTCTTTAATGTTGAATTCAGTGTGACAAGCTCTATGAAAAAGAAACGTTACTATTGTACAAAATGTTACAAATTAATGTTGTTTATAGTTCGATTGGTAAAATTTCGCCCGAGATACATATCAGAAAACAATATTTTTTAACTATTATACTTTCAGTGAAACAATCTAAATTTGCTAAGTAGGTTGTAGTTAAAAAAAATTAGACTGCAGATAAAGATATCACGAGAATCAATTGGATATTTGATAACATTTTGTTCAGGAGTTGGAGTTGAGTTTAGATACACGTGTGACCTATACATATTTTATTTCAATAACGTTTGTTTGTTTGTTTGTTTGTTTTGGAATTTCGCACAAAGCTACTCGAGGGCTATCTGTGCTAGCCGTCCCTAATTTTGCAGTGTAAGACTAGAGGGAAGGCAGCTAGTCATCACCACCCACCGCCAACTCTTGGGCTACTCTTTTACCAACGAAAAGTGGGATTGACCCACGACCCTCGGATTACGAGTGCACGCCTTAACGCGTCGCGCTAAACATGCTCGCCCTCCCAGCCGTGGGGGTGTATAATGTTACGGTCAATCCGGGTGGTGATGACTAGCTGCCTTCCCTCTAGTCTTACACTGCAAAATTAGGGACGGCTAGCACAGATAGCCCTCGAGTAGCTTTGTGTGAAATTCCAAAACAAATTAACAAAAAAAACAAACCAAAACAAAGTCTTTTTTGTTTTGGTTGGCTTTTCACAGGACGATCTGATTGATACAATAAAATTTTACATAAACAATTCCAAATTCAGAAAAAAAGACCAAAGCTTCGCCATTAAACTGTGATCTCAATAATCTTACTAGTAAAGTTAATTATACTTGTGATAGTAAAACATTTAAAAAGAGCTAAAAAGTTAAAATGAAAATTGAACAAGTCACTGACACTTACGATGACGAGCTGCTTTCATTCTAGTCTCACACCTCTAAATTTTGGACGGCTCGCGCAGATAGCACTCATGTTGCTTTGCGAAATTCAAAAACAAACAAACTTGTTACCTTCTCATGCAATTGCAAAAGGAAAAACAGCTTGTAAAGAAAAACACAAAAGTCAGGGGTCCATACAAATATTCCAACTAATATTCTGATAATTTTACAGTGGCACATGACAGATACACTGCTGGCCAAAATCTAAAGGCCAATGAACATCAAGAAAAATATGCATTTTGTGTTGTTAGACTCAACCACTTATTTGAGTAGAGCTTCGAAAGATGAAAATAAGAAAAGAGAAAATAAAAAAAAGATTTTTTTTTTAGCATTTAGTGAGAAAAATGTGAACACTATGAAATTAGCCTAAATACTAGCTTGTTAAAAGTTTAAGACCATACTGAAACGAAGCGTTAATCGGTAAACACGTAACGAAATTTAGTCATTTGTGTTCAAGAATTAGCGTTGTCAACATCTCCCATTGACATCTTCAGTGTTACTTTGAGTAAAATATGGCAAAGGCAAAAAAGTTGACAGAGTTTGAGTGTAACACAATTGTCGAGCTGCAAAAGCAAGGTCTTTTTTCAACGTGCCATCGCTGGTGAGATTGAGCGGAGTAAAACTGCTGTTGCAAATTTCTTGAAAGACCTGGGGGATACGGAACGAGAATTTCAAGTGGTCGTCCCAAGAAAATTTCGACGGGTTGTCCGGCAAGACACTAGCCGATCGTCGAAGCAGATTAAGACTCTTACAAACGCAGAATGCAACTCAAAAATAATAAAACAGCATCTACGTCTTCAAAGGCCACGCCTCTTTCCACACCACGAAACAGCTCGGTTAAACTTTGCTGAGAAGCATCAAAAATGGGACGTAAAAAAGTAAACGAAGGTTTTGTTCTCTAATGAGGAAAACATTAACCTAGTTCTACATGGTTCCAATGGCTTTCAACGTTACTGGCACGATGAGAATATTCAATTGGAAACATTCTATACGCGAAAGAGTGGAGGAGGTTCCATCATGATTTGGGGTGCCTTCTCCTTCCATGGAACAATGGAGGTTCAGATTATACAGGGGCATCAAACTGCAGTTGGCTACATTGGCATGTTGAAGAGAGAATCCTTATTGACTGAAGGCTCTCTCCTGTGTGGAAATAACTGGATTTCTCAGCAGGACAACGCTGCAATCCACCTTGCCCATAAAACAAAGGACTTTTTCATGGCGAATAACATAATTCTTTTGGACTATCCAGCGTGTTCGCCCGAACTGAACCCCACTGAAAATGTTTGGGAGTGGACGGCAAGGGAAGTCTATAAAAATGGATGTCAATTTCAAACAGTGCATGATCTTTGTGGAGCCATCTTCACTACTTGGAATAACATTCCAGCCAGCCTTCTGCGAACACTTATATTGATCATGCTAAAGCGATTGTTTGCAGTTATTCGCAATGATGGTTGTGCAACTCACTACTGAGACGTCTTGTTGGGCATTTCTTACCCTATTTAGGACTTCTTTTTGGTATGATATTGAACTTTTGACCAGCTGGTATTTAGGCTAATTTCATAGTGTTCACGTTTTCCATATTAAATGCTGAAAAGTATTTTGTTTTTATTTTCCTTTTTCTTATTTTCATCTTTCAAAGCTCTACTCAAATAAGTAATTGAGTCTAAGAACGCAAAATGCAAAATTTTTCTTTATGTTCATTGGTTTTAAGATTTTGGCCAGTAGTGTATGCATTAGCTACACAAATTATTAGGGTGTGCAGCAAATAATAAGTTTAACTAACGTAACACAACATAAACTGCTGAAAGGTCCCTTGAGAGAATTTTTCCTATTCAGTCATCAACACTGTACACATCCTGATAGTAAATATACGTCTTTTAAGGTCATCCTCACGTATATAAGTTGAATTGCTGCTTTTGGATTGTGTAGTGATGAGAGATGTCTGAAAAATCCATCATGTCTCTGAAACTTTGCTGCATAACTTGGGCACGGTAGGTGGAAACATTGTTTTCGTGAAAGTAACCACCACCATCAAGGCATACGTGAAATGCCACTGGATTAATTTGTTCAGAAATAATGCTGTGCTGAAATAAGTACCATATTTTTTTTCAAAGATCCCACATTATGCCAGAAAAGAAGACCAACCAAGGCCATTAGAAGCATGGATTGTTGTGGGAACACACAAAAAGGATCGAATAATTTGTGTGATTTTCTTCAAATCTTTCTTCTAATTTTTGTGCAAAATAAGGTTAAAATGTAATTCGTCGATCGCATTAGTTTCTTGTAAGTTATATTTAGTTCATTTTCTGTACTCCTTACGTTGTTTCAGGAGTTTCTTTCTTGTCAGTGGCTTAAATCAGTATTTTACACAATTTTCCTACTTTCCTTTGTTGCAAAATTCTTCGCAATTTAAAACTGAAAATTGGTGTGTATTAAATGTCTCTGTCAGTTGTTCTGTTGTTGGATAGTAGTTAGACCCTACAAGTTTTTCCATCTACGCTGCGCGGCCGCACAATAACCAATCAAGTGCGGCGTACATCCTTATCAGCCTTAGTGGGCGTGGCAGTCGCTAAACCTAAACCCCAAATAATCGAATGGTAGCATTGTCAAGCGGTCTACTGATCTAATATGGTCGATAATCTTATAATACACCACTTCTGCAAAATATTGATAGCATGCATGCTGATGCAGATAAAATAATTTATTCCACACCAGCTTGAAAACAATTAGAAGGAACATTGAACCATATCATATTTTCTGATCTTCTTTCTTTCTTTTTGTCAATAAGAGTTTGTAGCCACAAATTTCTCTCGCAGTAGACATGTTATTTATTTTTTGTCATTGCTGATAAACGCAAATCACCAATATCTGGGAGGAGTCTACTAACAAAATTCTCTTATTCACTCTGTCCCCTGCTGAACGTGCATTCGCTATCATACCTCTAATGAACCCTTGTAATTGATATGTATTTCAAAAATTGTCTGATATACATTTATCAAGTGATATATATCATATTTCATATTGATAAGGTGAAAAGACCTATACGAATAAGGTTGATTTATGTGAACTTAATAATTAAGTTCTCATATAACAGGGTAAATAAATTGTTTTTCCAACTTAATCGAATCATTCTTGTGATACTATAATACTAAACCTGTAAATTGCAAATGCATCAAAATGGAGTAAAAGTAGTATAAATTGCAAAATATCGTTGTATTTCATTGCCTTTATAGTGATTTATCTTCTTCATGCATGACTGAAAACAATTAACTTAATTTTTAAAAATTAATATTTTATTACTTTTATTTGTATTTCATTAAAAATCTAGAATCATGTCGAAATTTGATGCAAACTATGTAATTTTATAAAGCCGTAATGCAAGAATAGGCTGTACATGTATTTAAAAAAACTTGTGTTTGATGTTAAAAACATATATAAGAAAATTATCCACTTAAGTTACAATTTAAAACATATATCAGGGAATTGGTGCAGAGAGTGATTAATTTCTCCTACATGACTTTGTTTTTATAAAAAAAGTAAAACTATCAAATATTAAATTGTCGTCAAGTCATCCTGTTAGTAATTAATTGGAAATGCTGGTTTTAGATTAGCTCGAGGAAGTCATTTTCCTTTTCGAAAATAAACGCTCAATTTCTAACGATCTTTTTTGGGGAAAAGTTAATGAATCCAACAAAAAATATTCAGAAACTAATTAATGACAGTAGACTTTCAATTATGCCACTGGGTATGAACAGTTTATTTGTTTTAGATTTCGCGCAAAACTGCACGAGGGCTATCTGCACTAGTCGTTTCTTGTTTGAAAAGGCAGCTAGTCATCACCGACCATCGCCAACTCATGGGCTACTTTTTTACCAACGGATTGTGGAATTAATCGTCACTTCATAACACCTGCACGGCTGAAACGGTGAGCATGTTTGGTGTGGACGGAGATTCGAACCAGCGGCTCTCAAATTACGAGTCGAGTGTTTAACTACCTGTTCATGCCGGGTCGGGTGGTTAACAGAGATTTTGTAAATAGCAGAAATATATCTTGCGAGTTACAACTTGCTGTTTTTAATTTTTGGTATTTAGGTCTTTTGGAAGGGTTAGATACAATCTTGACCTTTTTCTCCCTGCTATTGCTGTTCACTGTGTCCGTATTTGGGTATTGATGTTAAATACCCAGGAGAGTCAGGTACATTTGACCTCTTCCTCCTTCCCGAACGTTTATAGCGTCTGTCTTTAGGGTTTTTTGTTTGTTTTTTAAAGCTTTGGGCCAGAGTAAAAGTATAACTTCATACTCAGGCCCATTTCAGGGTTCAGTCCATGCATGGACGAACAAGAAGTTTTGTTGTTGTTGTTTTTCTCTTTTTTTTCCTTTTATTATTTCTTTTGTGTTTTTCTTTATTTTTTATTTTTTTTGTATTTTCATATATATATATATATTTTTGTATTTTTCTCCTTTTTCTTCATAGAAAGAATGCTACCACTACTTGTAGTAACACGCATACACACACACAAAAGAAAGTAATAATAATAATTATTATTCAATAATTGAATAATAAATAAACAAGGACTAAGTGTCTAGTGCATAGTGGCCAGCTTGTGTTACGTTTCTTAAATATATGTTAAAAGGGGAGAGGTATTTAGGACTATTTACATCATGTACGTGATATCTGTCGAGATCACACATAATTCATTTTTATGCCAATTCTTATTGAAATATTTTAGAGAATTATGCAAGAGTCTTTCAGATATTGTGTCTATGTTTGCATACTTGTGCATGAATGTGGTTGAGGTGCTACGTGGTACTTTATATGCTGAAGTTAGTACTGAATTTTGTATACGTTGAAGTTTCTGTACATGTGTAGGTGCTATGTTAATCCAGGCAGGTGATGCATATTCTATTGTTGGTTTAATGTACGTTTTGTAGATTTTAAGTATGTTGTCTGGTGATGTTCCTTGGATTTTACCTGAAAGACTTCTTGCATAGTTTGCTCTTTTCCAGATTCGTGTCAGTACATTTTTAATATGTGGTATCCACGTTAATTTTGAATCATAGGTTAGACCTAGAACTTTAGCAGAAGTAGCAGTCAGTAAAAGTGATCCATTCATATATAGTTTTGGTGGATCTTTTTTCAGCTTATTCACTCTGCTGAACAGTATGACTTGGGTTTTTGGAATATTGATTTTGATTCTGTATTTCTGGCAGTATTCTTCGATGTTATTTAGGACTGGCTGTAGGTTCGTTGCTGCTATCGACGGAGTGGGGGCACTTTTCCAGACTGATACATCGTCAGCTAACTGTGATGCATAACCTAAATTTAGGTCCGACAGAGGTATATTACTCACGTACATGATAAATAATATAGGGCTAACAACCCCTCCCTGCGGGACTCCGGCTTCGGGTGAAAAGGACCCTGAGTGGGCCCCATTTACATTTACTTTACACATTCTGTTATCCAGGAAGTTGGACAGCCAGCGAATAGTTTCCTGGGGTAATGCTATTTCAAGTAATCTATGACGTAAGCCATTATGCCACACTGTGTCAAATGCTTTCTCAATGTCGAGAAAGCAAGCTACAGTGCATTCGTTTTTGTTGAAGCTGTCGGTAATTGATTCTGTAAGTCGAATCAGGCGTTTTTTTTCGAAATCCGTTTTCAATTTCTGGTAATTTTGAATTTTCTTTTAAGTAAAGTGACAGACCATTACTAATTATCCTCTCTAATACTTTGCCAATACAACTGGTTAAGCTAATCGGGCGGTAGTTGTTTGGTTTATTCGCTGGCTTTCCTTCTTTCTGGAACATTAATATTATTGCTTCCTTCCAAGAAACGGGGATATATCCAGCTGATAGTGAGAGATTAAATAACGCTGTTAGGTATTCATATAATCTCTGAGTGCCTTGTTTTAGGAGGATCTCCCTGCTATTGTTAATTTTATTTGGTTTCTTTTAAATTTCGCAGGAAACTATACGAGAGCTCTGTGCGCTATCCATATGGCAGTGCAAGACTAGAGGAAAGGCAGCTAGCAATCTTCACCTACCCCTAACTCTTAAGCATAAATCGAATAATGGGATTGACCAGGGATTCGAACCCGCGATCCTCATATTGAAACTTGAGTGGAATAACCACTTGGCCATGCCGTGCCTACCGTTGTTAGAAATGTTTTGGGTTTTTTTCAAAAATGTGAAGTTCAATTATTTGGTGGTGCAATGAATTTTTTTAATATACAACACATATAGAGAGCAGCAATAAACTAATATTCGTAACCGATAAATTAAAACGAGTGTGGAACATATCTGCGATCTGACAATGTCTTATGCTTTTTTAGTATAAATTTAATTTAATAAAAGTTAAGGCCCGGCATGGCCTAGCGCGTTAAGGCGTGCGCTTCGTAATCTGAGGGTCGCGAGTTTGCATCCCCGTCTCGCCCAACATGCTCGCCCTTTCAGCCGTTGGGGCGTTATAACGTGACCGTCAATCCCACAATTCGTTAGTGTAAGAGTAGCCCAAGAGTTGGCGGTGGGTGGTGATGACTAGCTGCCTTCCCTCTAGTCTCACACTACTAAATTAGGGACGGCTAGCACAGATAGCCCTCGAGTAGCTTTGTGCGAAATTCCAAAACAAACAAAAAAAATAAAAGTTAAACCATTTTAGATAGTTTTTATTAATGTTACTATGAATCGAAATAAATCTAATGCTATTAATATTTAATAGATCACCAACGAAAAAGGCTTCTTTATTGATGAAACTATATTTTTTAAGGTTTCAGTGAACATTACTGTGTACTTTAATGGTATCAAAATCGAAAATAAAAGGTGTAATGTTTTTCCCATTGAAAACAGTAAAGCACAGTTTCTCTGGTATTGTGTGAATGACACAAATTATTTTAACAGCTAGAGAATAACAGTGGGTGTCTTTCCTTTTCTCAGTGAGAGCACAATCCACATTTCAAAGTAACTATGAATGGTTTCAGTTGAAGTATTTAGTTCGTTCTGTTTTATAAATTCTAAGTTTATTTTTGGTGTCCGAAATTGTTCAAAATTGGTTTTAGATGTAGACTATTAAAAAACTAAAGTCTAAATTTGTGTATTATAATTAAATTTTATAAATTAAAAATCAATATGAAGTTCAAACTGTTTGTTTTACACTGAAAATACATTGGGCTTTTTGCTGTGTCAATTGTGAGGAATCAAGCTCCGGATTTTGATGTTGTAAACCTATAAACCTACCGCTATCCCAATAGAGGGGTAAAAAAATTTGAACGTCATGAAAATATCCAGTTTTAAGAAAATTGCTCAAATAAAAATATGAAACTTTATGTATATAATAAAAATGTTACAAGTTAAAAACAATTTGAAACAAAAAAAGAACAAATACTGTTTGCTGTAATGTGAATTAGTGCCTTTCTACTATTTTGGGAACTGGAAGGCTAACTTCAAGAAGTAACTTTCAACCTACTTACCCCCAAATGGTAGTACCTTATTTTATTTTCCTTTATTTTTATTTCAATTATTTTGTTCTTCTTTGCTTAAGAGAGCAGTCACCTTCCTACAGTTGTCTGCAGGCAAAGAATGGTGATATAGGTGTGGGACGTTGTGGGCTTAAGCACCCACATCTCGCTTTTCTAATTTCTATTTCTACTTGCTACTCTTTTGTTTCTTATATGAGATTATCAAATAGAGGTTAAGACTAATAGATAATGTATTCCCACCGCAATGTGGGTCTTACTTTTTTCAATCACCTCCAAAACCTAGGGTACATTTTATAATCCCACATTATTGCTTGTACCCTGGGATGTTTTTAATTAGTGCAGCGTTTTTGTTTCGACTTGTTTTTTTTAAGTTTTGTATTTTATAATTAGTCAGAGGTTTGGATTTGCTGTTTTTAACGCAGTTCTTCCTTGTGATTTTGCTTATTTAGCTTCATTAAAATGTATTCATTTGCCCCCCAGTGGCTCAGCGATATGTCTGCGGACTTACACGCTAAAATCCGGGTTTCGATATCCGTGGTGGGCAGAGCACAGATAGCCCATTGTGTAGCTTTGCGCTTAATTCAAAACAACAACAACAATGTATTCATTTTCACTAATAAAAATGTGTATCAAAGTTTGTTTTTTATATATTAAAACACGACATGAATAGCAATATATTATTTTAGATAAATGAAATATTCATAACTCTAGATATTTGTTGGGAGCCCTGCTCAAAAAGATAAACACCCAAGAATTCAACAGTTACTCTTCAGAAGTTGAAATAGATAACAGCATTTTCCTGACACTATTCTTGAATATATGAAATGAAATGTTGTTAATTGTGACATTACTAATCTTCGTGTCCTTCAGTTTGACAGCGGTAAGTCTTCGGATTAACATTATTTAATATTAGGGTCTCAATTCCCCTCGGTGGACGCTGCAGATTACCCGATGTGGCTTTGCAATAAGAAAACACACACACAGATGTCAAGTAAAGTGCTATGTCATATTCAGGGTGTTATTGTATAAGTTAGTATTATTAATTAATGAGTTTTCCGCTAGGACAGCGGTAAGTCCACGATTTACAACGTTAAAATCAGGGGTTCGATTTCTCTCGGCAGACGTACCAGATAACCTGCTGTGACTTTGCTATGAGAAAAATACACAAATTAATTAATGAAAAATGGTTCCAGTCTCGTACGAAACGAAAACAGTAAAAATTTTTTTGGTTGTTTGTGTTTGAATACTTTTTCATAGCGTATATTTTCTTCGAGTTCAACATGGGATCCTACAGAAGTAAATTGTCTGTAACAAGTTCTTCAACTGTTAAAGTGTTTACAGCATTCTGTATAAAACTTAAAGGGAATAGTATTCGCTGCATTGTTCATTGTTACTCCATTCAGGACTGCTTGTACAGTAAGTTTTAAAATTAAATATTTGTTACGTGTTCTAAATTATTCCGTTGTGAACAAGAATGACTTTTCCAAAAATTAAATATTTGCTACATGGTTGTTGTTACTTTCTCCAGAATGTGTTATAAAGTTTAAAAAAAGGCTTGATATTTGCACACTGCAAATCCGTCTAGAACTTCTGGTAAGTTTTAAATATTTATAAAAATGTTTAAAGGATAAATATTAGCTATTCAGTCTATAAGATACTGAAAGGTTTTTGTTTTAAGTGCAAACTCGAATTTGACTCTGTCGTAACGAATCAGCTCTCTGATTTATTTCTTATTTTTATGTCTGTAAAATATTATTATAAGCAACACGCACAGATACGTTTAACTTACAGTTTAACAATGTCTTCATGATGAAATAATCATTTAAAGAATATCTGAAATATCTTGTTACAATCAACAATATTATTAACTACTGTAAAAATTTAATCTGAGTTGTAGATTGGCTAACAGCTTTACCTTCTTACCTCACTTGTAAACATTTAAACACCATTCCAGCTTTCCTAATACTGAAGATAATCACTTTCTATAACACATTCATGATCTGAAAAATATTTGTTGAAGAAACCTACGAAATTCTTTTTCATTTACACAAAGACTTATAAAAGGAGCAAAAATGGCAATTATTCAATAGTGCCAAAGTTCAACTTACTCAACTGGAAATGTTTTCCATATAAAAGAACATCAGATGTTGTGAAAGTGTATGAAAAGCTTTAAACAAACTTCCGACAGAATATTACAGAAAAACAAAATTCGTAAACTCAGCTAACTCACCGTATTGAACATATCAGTTGCTGTTATCATAGTTCACAGCTACAGTACTTTAACAGAGACAAAACGTATTTCGCCTAGGTCTTAGGTGCTACAACTCCATTAAATTTCCCAAATTGTATTTAGTAGTAAATCTAAAAGATGTAGGTTAAAGTCTCACAGAACCTTTAGCAGGACAATATAGATGTATTTCTTATCAAGAAACATAGACTTAAACATCTTACAGATCCATAAACTTATCTTGTTATTATCTAACTGGTTTTCCAGTAAATTTTCTGTCACTATATCGAGACATCATAGAATACAACATCCACAACTTCGAGAAATTTCCTACATAATTAAAAAGCCAGTTTACGGACATTTTGTCAGTTTTGTATGAGGGATCAGTTAAGCAATGTTCCCACATCATAACCCTCCATGCCACAAAACATTGACTTTTAAAAGATGATTCCCTGTAAATCAGAATTAACATTAATGTTAGAGCCATTGTGGGATCGGCTACAATATTTCTTTCTATAAACATATTGAAAGCACTGTTGTAGGTTTTCACTTACTTTTATCTCAGCAGATATTTGTATGAAAGACTTCTAACACAGAATATTAAAATCCACTGAAAAACGACTCAGTTTTTACAAACGCTTTGTTTACAACATATTTGTCATTTGGTCTTCAGTACATAGTTGAACAATATGTTTGCTACTCTCCTTCGTATGTAATTTTTAAACTATTTTATTGTCTTGATGCATGCAAGATGTTAATTTACAAATTTAACCAAGTTTCTTGAAAGGAAGATATCACACGACCTTCAGAAATCGAAGGCCATCTGTTGATTTCACAGTGGACAAGGATCATGCATGTAAAGTGCATTATTGTTCAAATCTTACCACGTCAGTGACAATATGTTTTATATTTAAAGGTAGGTTTACTTTTCTACCGTGAGAGCTATTGGAAGCTGTACAGTACGCAAAGATGTTTAATACTCGAGTAAGAATTGCTTTAGCAAAGCATTAACTTGCGATTAGTGATTTTAGTACGTTTTGCCTCGCTTTGTTAAATCTGCTTTTTTCACACTTTTAATTAATTTAATGATTTAGTTTTATCTTATTTCAGTATAACTTACATTGAGCTGGTAAAAGTATTGAATAAAGATTTTACTACCTTTCTTAAAAAAACACTTGACCGGATTCTGTGTTATATTATGATTGTGTTTGTTTTCTAAACAGTATTGTTCTTGTACACCATTCGGCTTTTGACTCTTTCACTCTTTCTTCTTGACAACTCAGTTAGAGATTGCAAAGAAATACAATCATACGCTCCATAGTCTGATCGTTTTTGGATCTCCTGTCCAACTGAAAACATCCAAACTTTATATGAATATAAAAATAACAGATTACTGACGTTCCTGAATATTCTCATCAGTACAATACAACAAGTTTCCAACTACAGTATACAGAATACTTGCACAGACAGATGTCTGAACCTCTAGTCACGTTACTTGCTTTCTTAACATACAGACAGATATCTAAACTTCTAATCACACCACTCTCCTTCAGTAACACACATTATCATCCAATGCCTAGATAGTAGAGTGGAATGTATTAGTGAGAAAAGTTTCATCAAGTATAAGAGTCTGCACATAATGTCTACTCTTACAACTATACCCCCAGTTATTTTGCGATAAGTCTGTGGGCTCATAATGATAGAATTTCAATATGCAAGTTCTCAACAAGTGGGTTTCTCGACATCACTGATGGGTAGCCCATTGTGTAGTTTTATGTTTTACAGCAAAAACAAACAAAATTTACAATTTTAAAATAAAAACATGAGATATTCAAAACATCAAGATAAAAGAGAAAAAAAAGTGCCTTCTAAAGTTATTCATATATATTAACAAAATAATTAAATGCATAGGTAGATATTCCAAGATAAATGACAATTGGAAATCCTTCAAAAATTATATCCCAGTCAAGCAAAGATAAACAAAAATATGGCAAAACCAAAAATATATTATCTATAAAACTGCCTGTTTCTACAAAGAGACACACATAAGGGAACAGAACGGCATCATGGTTGAAAAGGACAGAGAAACAATACAAGAATAACAAAAACATAATATCACCCAACTGTAGAATACTATTTTTAAACAGTACATACAAAGACAACTGCAAGCTCATTGAAACATTCTACGTGAAAGCACTAAAATGTTTTCTTTATAGGCTCGGACGTTATCAGTTTATGGCTACAATTACAAACTGTAACCAAAGCCTGAACCACTTGATGAACCAATGAAGTTACAGTACTTCTAACCAGTCACAAAGCGCATCATTCGTTTCTTAGTCGTCATCAAACATCTTACAAATTAATTGCAACTGTTTTTAGTCTAAGGCCCGGCATGGCCAAGCGCGTTAAGGCGTGCGACTCGTAATCCGAGGATCGCGGGGTCGCGCAAAATATGCTCGCCCTCCCAGCCGTAAGGGCGTTATAATGCGACCATCAATCCCACTATTCGTTGGTAAAAGAGTAACCCAAGAGTTGGCGGTGGGTGGTGATGACTGGCTGCCTTCCCTCTAGTCTTACACTACTAAATTAGGGACGGCTCGGTGCAGTGGGCTAACAACCTGGTCACTTAAAAACGTGTTGAAAAATACGCAAGTGAGTGCGGCCCTATGTTCCTTGATGGAATCGAGTGGTGAATGAATTAATTTTTAGTCTAACGAAAAAAAGGAAGAGTTCTTAAACATTGTGACTTTAAATTTCTTTTTTTACTGAAACATTTTTAGTGAATTTCTGATATTATAAAACAGTTGACTCAAATTTTCCTCTTCGTTTCAACAAATAAAATGATAACAATTTTATTTTTATTTATCCTTAAAATGGGTTTTAATTACTAAAATAATTGCGATATGTTTTAATAGGAACTGTTATGCGTAGATGTGCTTGCAAATAGCTTTTGTGAAAACTCTATTTTCAGTAGATTAAATGGATTATTACGTTAATTATTCTTAGCATTCCAGTTCTTAAAAAGTTATATTATAAAGTGTGGTAATACATAGAAATGTAAAGTTTGGTTGTGTCGAGTCTAGTACAGTACTTGATTGTACAAAAAATAAAAGATTAATGGAGTTCACATTATCTCAAACTTCAAAAACTATTACCAAAATATTTAATATACCAACAAATGTAACATCACAAAGTCACAGCTATAATAAATTAACATAGATTCTCGGCAATATGAAACTCGAAAGGTGAAACTATAAACTGGAACGTAGGCGGTCTCTCTATTGTTTGAACTGTATCACATTATTCATTTGTCCCATGTAAAAGAATCCGCACTAAGCGTGGCATTAAAGTTCCTTTTAAGTTAATGTAGACCTCTCTTTTATTGACATTGTCCCTTTCGCTCAGTTCAGCTCTCAGACGCAGATTACGGTAATAAATTTATATTGACTGTTAAACTCGAGTCGTTTACCTGGCTGTTTATTCATTTAAACTCGATTTTTAGGGGATTTATCTGCGTTAGTCTACCAAATTTAACAGAAGTTAGTTCAATCACCTTCTCACTACAGCTTATGACACAAGACAAACAATTCTGGTTTGGAAGTAGAAGTAAAGGTAAAAGTATGACAAACAAAATAGGTTTATTACTGCAGTTGTGATAGCGACAATCACGTGTCGTATAGACTGTACGACATCGCGTGAAGGTAAGGGTGTGATCGAAAAGTTCACTGAAACAACACTAATGCCATTCTAGCAATATCTATTCTGGCAGATGTTTTGGAATTAGGTTAATATTTCTGAGGGGCGAAGACTAAACAGCCCTCCTTCAACCCTGCATTTGGGAGAGGCTAAGAATTCTGATTACGTGGCTATTTTGGACTGGAATGGCTGATGAGTTTAGCAGAAATCTGGGTGCGAGTCTGGTAGGCGTGGCAACTGTCAAAACGAATGCAAAGGAAACATCCTATTGAAAATGATGTAAAAAGCAAGTTGTCGGCAGACGAGACGAAATATCATTGAGTTGATTCTAGCAATTCCTAGTTTTTACACCTTTATTGTTTTTAGTAAACTACTGATGTACCATATCGAACGAATGAGAAAACTAAAATGGCAGTAATTTCTTTTGTGTACTTTTGTGAATAATAGATCCAAATGTTTGATAAGAAATAATAATAATTAGAGATAAAATTTTGTTTAATTCTTAGCCCATGCAGTATTGTAACATAATGCCTGCTTTTAAGATATTAAATATACATTTGTTCATTAAAATTAAATATAATTAAAATTTAAAAATACAAATAAATAGGCCCCCCAGTGGCTCAGCGGTATGTCTGTGGACTTACATGCTAAAATCCGGGTTTCGATACCCGTGGTGGGCAGAGCACAGATAGCCCATTGTGCAGCTTTGTGCTTAATTCTAAAAACAAAAACAAACAAACAAACAAATAAATAATCCCAAACCTTTAAGTTATAATCAAATGTTTACGTTGTAACAGATCGTGTACATTGTGATTGTTTACAACCATTAAATTCTGTATAAATGCTATGCACAGATTCTTCTTACCGTTTAAAAGCTACTGTAAATTTAAATGTTCAGCCCTACTTCCATATCACATGACCTTCAAAAATAGAAAGCTATCTGTTGGTTTCACAGTGGACAAAAATCATGCTTCATTACCATACATTATATAATGTGCTGTTGCGATATTTAATTTCGCACAGTAAAAATTTGTAATATTTGGGTATAACACACTGATTTCAAAATTGAACCGAAATGAGCATTGATCCTTTTACATGAAGTCACTAAAAGTAGTAAAGTGACCATTTTTTTAGCCCGTTGCCGCAATTTATTCGCAAAGCATATTGCTGTATTTTACCTTGAAACTGCAGGTTTACTTCACCAAAGCCTACAATTTTGTGAAACGTACATTAAATCTCGATCTATCTCGTTCACAGGATATCCAAAAGTAGTATCATAGCATTAAGAGGCACAAGGATTTATTCAAAAGTCATTTAATGCATTACAGCAATTGGTGAAGAAAAAAAATTAAAGTTATATGAAGTGGTCATATGAAAACAGGTGAAGCGAAGAGAAATTTTTGGCGATGTTGATATCGGTGTAGATACAAAAGCGATACAACTCCTTTTATTAGCAATTTATCAATATTTCTCTAAACAAAAGTAAATATATCTCACGAATCAAAAAATCACGAAACCATATACTGCTGTATACCATATATTCCTGACATCAGCAAACAAATAACCAACATTTGGCAAAAACTAGTAACAAAATATAACATTCCAGTTAACACTAAATTTATTCAAAAACCAGGCACAAAACTAAGGTCTATACTATGTAAGAACTACACTGACAAACACCACACCAACATTATTTATAAAATACAATGTGATAACTGCCACGACTTCTATATAGGAGAAACAAGTAGAAAAATGGAAACCAGATTCAAAGAACATAAAAAGTCACCTTCACACGTTTTCGAACACTGCAAGTCAAATGGACACAACATAACCATAGAAAACACTAAAATACTAAATAAAGAAACAAACATAAACAAACGAAAAATTAAAGAAGCCTTACTTATACAACAACTTAAACCCAAAATAAACCAATATAAAGGAACACCATTATACCTATATTAATATTATAGATAAAATTATATATTCAAACATCAAACCGCGCCCTCTACATTGCGACACTCAGTTATACAACCCCTTCCAAACATGTGGTCAGCTTCCGGCCAGTTACCTCTTTCTTTGTGAACCTGACGATGACCGAAGAAGGTCGAAACGTTTTTCGCTCTTCTATTTGAAGTGTTTTCTGAGCCCAAAAGAGCCGTTTTTTGCATATAAAATAGCTTCCCTAAATTTAAGGAAATATTTTTTTGATTTATTCAACTCTAAAAATCTATCAGCTAAAAATTACAATAGCTTAATGAAAAATTTAGCCCTTCTCAAGAAACGACAATAAATTAGCAGCCAAAACGCAAGGTTATAAATAATTAGTAAATAGCAACTAGTAATGAAAAAATAACTGCCATTGTGGGGTATATATACTATTATTTTACTGTGAGAAAATATGGCGGCGGCCACTTCAGAAACACGTTCATAGCAAATAGGTTTTAAAAAAATTGCAGTTTGTTTGTTTCAAGTTTAGCACAATGTTACATAATGGGCTATCTGTGCTCTGTCCACCACGGATATAGAAACCCCGTTTCTAAGGGCTCTAAGTTCACAGACACACCGCTGTATTACTGGGGCACAGAATTTACAGTACTGACTACCTTTTCGTCTTGTATGCTTTCAACATTTTCTTAGTTTGCTTGATGCTGGCTTTATTTGATTAACATGTTTTAGCATAACAACAACCGAATGCATGGTTTCCATCATATATTGGTATTTTATTCGATGATTTTCTGCTCTTCCACCATAAAAAACTGTTCCAGAATCAGTGAATTTAACAATGAATATTGGCCCAAATGTAGGAATATAAAGTTAATTTCTTAAATAAACTGAACTACTCAGCCACCTAACAAAATGTGAATAACTAATAAAATGTTTACAAATAAATAATTACACTTTTAATGTTTCGATTAATATGAGAGTAGACAGCTTATACAGAACTATATTTAAAAATATTGATGGACATTTAATGGATGTTTTCGAATTTTACACCATTATAAGATTTATTTTCACAAATACTGTTGATTGTGTTCTATATTCTAGAAGTACAACTTAGATTCCAAAAATATTAGGTGGCACTGTATTTATTTTAAATTTATTGCAATTAAAATTTGAAAAAAAATATTTACAATTATCTTCATAGAGAATATTTTTCTTGCTGAATTTCTTATATGCTTGTTGTACGCGAAATTATAGTGTGTTTTCTGATTCTCATTCTATAGATCTTTTTTTAAAGTTACAATGTAATTTGTGTAAGTTTTATTATAAAAAGTCAGTTAAGAGAGTCACTAAGTTTCCTTCAACATGTTCATTCACAAGACTGGGTGAGTCATCAGAAACATCACTTTTGGTTCCCTTTAATAAAAAAGATTGCTATAACATGTGACATTCTGTTACTAGTGGTCGCGTCATGCCCTAAGAATTCACCACTTTCTTTTTGACTTCAGAGTAGTTCTCAGTTAGGCGGATAGCATATACACTACATAGAGAGAGTGAGGGAGTGGGTGTGTAGTACATTTATTTCTGTTTTATTTGTTTTGAAGTCAACTTATATTTAGATTTTTGTTTTTGATGCTGTTCTCCTTGTTTGCATATTATCGATTTTAATTGTTTAAAGTCAATCTTCCAGATTTAACATTTGTTTTCAGTTTCCACTTCTTATTTTGAAACTTAACTTCAAGCCTAAACTATTAACGACCACATAATAAAGACCTTTTACTCTCGCCCGTTTCCCGCATGCTATGAACAATTGCTTCTATTTAATTTAACTTTAAATTTTGTTTGTTTAATATTTTTTTTACTTTATACAATTTTATGTTTAGTCTCTTTCCTTGCACTAGACTCCATCAAAGTCTGAGTAATACAAATCTTCGTTTCATGATATAATATCATATTAATTATCCTGTTTTAAAGTTTCTTCAGGCTACTTTCAAGAAAATAATTAAAATCTGAAAATATATATTTTAGACATTATTAAATTACCAAACACCATCATTTATGAAATAATACGTTATTTCTAAAGTTAGAGATGGAAACTAGACATATAAATGAGAGTACGACGTGTAACTTCTTCTGTAAGAAACCTACTTTATTTTTTGACTGTTCTTTAACCAATATTGTCTCCTCCAATTCGGATAGATTTAAGGGCACTGTACTCTCTTTGGAAGTTATATAAGTTGACACTAGAGTAAATGCTTGAAATTATGATTAGCATGATTCGCATTTCTACTTTATATATTTCTATTGTGCAACGATCCGATCTCGCTGTGTTAAGTACCACTGAAGACATTAATCTCGATTTTTAGCAAAGATAATACGTTTACACGTTAACCAAAATCAAGTTTACTTAGTTCTTTTCTCATTTTAGTTGAAATGGATCTTTCTGGACAATTAATAAAATTATATGTCAAATTACACACAACATAAAGGCTGTCAGTTCGAACCACAGCTCCCAATTCTGTTTGAAAGCTCTCTTCCTCTTCCAACCACATTTTTTTCAGTAGAAAGTATTTTTATCTGATAGTCAAAAGATTATTAAAAATTTAAATTTAAAAGTGCGAATAAGACCTTCAAAATTACAGAAACAAGATAAATAGCTTAAAGTGAAAATGCAATCGCAAAAAGGTGTTCACATTATTTCTTCAAGCTATAAATCTCTATTTTGATTCCATGTTTAAAGCTATAATATCTGGAAAAGTCAACATGGAGATTTATAACTTGAGGAAATAATGTCAACACCATGCTTGAAACCTTAAGTTTGTTTGTTTAACATTTCACCACTGCATTTTCACTTTATTCATATTAGGAAGATTCATATTCTTCCTTTTTGAATGAACAATTTCTTTACTAATCTTGTTTCTTTAGATTTTATGTCCATTACTGTAATAAATCTGTATAAAAACAATACTCTTCTGTTTGAAACATATTAGTTTAATAAAATACGTAATTGGTGTATGATGTACTCTCTGGAAACAATTACAACTTGTGGATAAACTTCATGCAGATTGGATGGTTATTGCTCCTGATATCATTGTCACAACGTTACTTTTGATAGTGGTACAGCATGTCTGATTACTGTGAAAAATAGTGATCAGCATAACACATAATATGCTATGTATATTCGTGTAAATTATATAGCTAGTATATTTATAGCCTTTAGTGGTGTGGGGACTCTCTTAACACTGGATTGGGTGGATTACTAGACTAAACTAGAATGTTTCATTAAGTAGATTTTTGCAATCACAAGAGTTTTAAACATGCACGAACTTGCTATACATGTTGGAAAGTATTTGTATCTTTATACATACGTACAGGTTTACTAGTTTCTTTAGTACACATACATATATACCCATATGAACATTTCAGGTTATATAGATGCATGTATATATATATCCAACTCAAATATAAGATAATGAATCATAATATGATGGCATATGTATACAAATGAGCATTTTCCCTCCACCTTCTTTCAACTAGCCATAACGCCGATAATGGTTTTGTTGCATCTGACCAGATTTCCTCTTAAAGCGACATTCTGCACACTGTACAAAGTCTAAACGTGTTGATTAAAACTTATAAATGATTATATTAATATACATTTTCCACTCTGACGACTCCAAACTGCTAAATACTTTATCTGAATCTAAATATTATCTCAATAAAATATATAGGAATATAATTTCTGTTCCCATTCGCCTAGAATTGCCATCTCCAGCTTGTACGATTCGTTCCTCTCCTTAAAGTCAACTTTAGGTATGGCTAATATATGCGCTGTATCTATAAAATTAACAATTATGCAGCGTTGGATATAATTCGAATCTTACCATCCGCCATCACCATGACTGCCGATTTAATTCCCATCTTTTATATGATGACTTAATGATTTCTGTTGTGGAAGAGAGTCATGTGTAACATGACCGAAGTCGATCATGTAGTGGTAAAAAAGACCCTATGATCCTGTTTACCTCGTCGTATCTGAAAGAGCAGGAACCTTATACATAAACAAATGATACGTGACATCAGTATAGTTGGAACACTAAGTTAATAATCGCTATGTGTCACTCTTGCCATATAAACATTTAATTACATCCACGGTCTACACGCAGCTATATACGTATGCATGTAGTAAATTATGAGGCTCTATATGAACCACATACTACATTAAAATTATAAAGTATCAACTGTTATACAGCCTCTGTTATTTGCGAGCTAGTCAAATAAACCTAAAAACTATCCTAAACAAAATTAAATGATGTGTTTATTTCTCACTGCTCGGGTTTTATTAGAATGTTCACAGTTATTTTTGCTACAGTAGACTAGCGAAAAAAGTATTAAATAATAATAAAGAAGAGCAAATGGGTGATTTCTTGGGTCATGATACACTTAGGGTTGTGACACAGTGATCTTTTGTTTGCCAGTCAGGTAGACCATCAACCTAATTCTGACACTCACCAATCGAGGTTTAACACTAAGCCTTATTCAAGGCTTCATCTACCTTTTCATTATACAGTAAAACCTGTCTAAGGCAGAATCGCACGGGACCGAGTAAAATTTCCGACTTAAGCAGATTTTCCGGCATAGACATGGTGAACATGCATTTCCTTAATGATATATATTTTTGACCGGAACGTTATACTTGCTTGACTCAAGGGAAGTAAGACGTTTGTGAATAAAGCTATTATACTGTTTATGCTGTATTCATTAGAACAAGAACAAAAATAAACATTCAAAATATACATAAGTACACAAAATCTTAATCAAATTTATTTCAAGAAAGTGTACAATTTCAACTGTTTCGTTTTTTTAATGGCCCTTCTCATGAGGTTAAAAGCGAACGCCAATTCTACGGCCTTTTTACGTAGCTCATTTTCCCCCTTCGTTTTTGCATACAATTTGATACCGTTAATATAACTTAACACTTGCGATGAAGTAGGAATTTCTATTTCCTCACTACTTTTTCCATTTTGTTCATCTTCTGAATCTCTCACACTGTTGTCATCTTGCGATTCTATTATAGATTTTAAAACATTCTTGTCAACGTTCACAAAACTTTTCGCGCTCACAGAATCATCTGCATCAATCTTCTGTTTTTGTTTGTTTTTTATTTCGCGCAAAGCTACTCGAGGGTTATCTGCGATAGCCGTCCCTAATTTAGCAGTGTAAGACTAGAGGAAAGGCAGCTAGTCATCACTACCCACCGCCAACTCTTGGGCTACTCTTGTACCAACGGATGGTGGGATTGACCGTCACATTATAACGCCCCCACGGCTGAAAGGGCAAGCATGTTGGGCGCGACCCTCAGATTACGAGTCGCACGCCTTAACACGCTTGGCCATGCCGGGCTTTTAGTGGTTGTAGAACTGATGTTGTACATGGGGGTAGACAGGCTAAAAGAACATTTGAAAGATGAACAAGCTGCTTTATCTACGAAAAGTAGAATATTCCTAATTTGCACTTAAAAGACAAATTATTTCTGTAAATCATAAATCTAATTTAACTGCAAAAATAATGACGACAGAAAAAAATAACAGAATATATTTAACCGATACTTTGCTGTAACAAAATGTCCGAGAATTTATTAATATTTGAACAAATTATTAATTAAACAAAAATTTATTAATATTTAAAGAAATTATTGATCAAATAGATTAATATTTAATCAAAAACATTTTTTCTGCTTTACTTAGGTTCTAATCCTACTTGCTGATAGATGAGGTTGGCAAAGGATAGATTTTCTTCCGCATTTCGCAGTTTCCGCAGTAAAAAATCTTAAGAGAAATCTTGATATTACTGTCTTGTGCAGGTTTCCGCCCAATGCAGTTTCCGGCTCAGACAGGTTTTACTGTAGTAAAAAATCTATCTTCATACAATTTACAGTCTACATTAATAGGTCCCATGGTGATTTTGTTTCTGTAACATGTAAATACCTATTTTGTATGAACATCGAGTCAGCACCAGTCTATTTTATTCAACGGAATTTCAACTGCTAATATTTTGGTCAATGATCGTACTAATGAAATGGTCCAACTGAACAATATGTTGTGTAAAAGGTTTTATTAAGTAGCGGTTTATTTCTTTATTTGTATCTGCACATGAATAAAATTTGTTTGGAGACGAAACAATGTGTGATGTGAAATCGATAGTTCAATTTTAATCTAGCAATTTTAAGATATTTTTATGTTTTTACACAACGTATCATTCTTTGCGTTACCTGGTTTTATTTGTAAGATTATTTTAATGACATAACATAAGCTCTGAGCCAAGATTGAAACAATAAGGTAAACATTGATTTGCAACAAATACTTCTATAAATCGAGAAACTCGACAACAAAAATGAAAACCATTTCGAGTAAAAACTTCTAGTATTTGTTATTTGTCGAAATAGTTTGTTTTACTTTTCAATCACAATGATAACAAGCCAATCTCAATTTGACATTTGGTTAATTGAGCAATACATATAAATGCAAGAATAAATTAAAAAAACTAACGAACAATGATAAATATAATAATAATAAAAAGTATTAAAAATAATGCTACAGATATGTGTTTTATAATGGTTGATGAGATTCATGGTCTGAAAAACAGTTCTTTTATATTTTTTAAGCTGTTGTTGGTATTAGTATGATCATTTTATGTTTATAAAATTGATTAAGCTACTTACACTTTTAGGTAGTCATTAATACATGTATAAGAGCAGACAACAAAAGTCCAAGATACCTATCACGTAAAGGCTTACATGTATACATGCACTTGGGTTTCTCTAAATTGTATCCTTTTAAAACTATATACCAAAGGATTATATTCAGCCGAATTCAAAAAATTGTTGAGTTTTTATATACACAGCCATTAGAATTTGAATAATACTAGACAACCAAACATTGATACCGGAGAATGTTCAAGTGATTTGGGGTAATTCCTTGGTGGAGATTTCAAAAAATGGCCAAATTTTTTCATCATCTCTGGATTTTGAATTCTTTTAATGTTTCACTATTTTATCAGTGCTGTGTAAAACACGATGCAATCAGTTCAATACAATAGATTTATGCTTTGAAATCAAGTTTACTTGGGCAATTTAATGGGTAAAAGGCATACACTTTTCATCAATTTAAACACTGATTGTATTGTATTAATGTAAAATTCCTAATATATTCTACATATGTGTTTCGTTCTCATGCCCATCTGCTCAGTTTGCTAGAACATTCGAGAAGTTTCTTGAATGGGCATAAAAGAAGCAGAGTTTAGTTAGACGCCTCTATCTCAGTTATCTCTCACTCACTCAGTGGATCACTTCACCTCACATCACATACAGTCGAAACAAAATATATTTTTGTTCGTTGCATCATACCATCTGGGATAGTCTGAGAATAACGGTTTCGAATCCCAGTCGCACCAAACATATACTCTCCTTTTCAGCCATGGGGAGCGTTATAACGTGATAGTCAATCTCCCTATTCGCTGGTGAAAGAGTAGCTCAATAGTTGGCGGTTCCTTCTAATCTTACCCTGCTAAAGTAGGGACGGCTAGCGCAGATATCTCTCGTGTAGCTTTGCGTGAAATTCAAAACAAACCCAATCCACGATGTAATAAAATTCTGCAAGTTCTGTATTTTAAATTCTAATTCTGTAAAAATAAATTGTTTTATATATTTTTAGAAAATCATTTGAAATGCTGGCTGCCTACAGTTCAAGTAAAGTACAAAAACATTCAAGCATTTTCTCCTACATTTGTAGAAAATGTGCTACAGTTTCATAAAATAAAAATATAAGAGTAGCTTATTAACACAATTTTGGGTTTAAAATAGGTGGTCAAGAAAAACGTGTGTCGTACAGATTGCACATCTGGCTTAACACAGTGGCTAAATAAGAAGGGAGTATGTCATTTGCAGTTCTCATGATATGATCTGAGTCCAAAGATCATATAATTGACTGTTGTTTCTACAAATACTATTTTTTTTTAATTCAGGCAAAAACTATACAGTACATTAAATTTCCAGATATTGTATCTGCAACGAATCCAGTGCTACATTCCCCAACGACTTCGGAAACAGAAGATTTATCCTGCAAAGAAGACATCCTCTTCATTTAATCGGTCTATTCGCGTAGCATCTCTACGTAAACAGCCTTATTTGATCACACAAGAAGACCTCAATGATGTGATTCGTGACTTCTCTCTGTTGAAGCAGCATGAGGAACTTGTTGACTCTCGTTTACTGTAATTGAATTTATTAGTTCCAGGAATAAGAGTTTCAATTTACCAAGTCACCGTAAGCATCTTACTTCTCACTACTGCATGCAAGTTATTTTATGTTTCTGTATAAATGTTGATGTACCAATGAAAGAATTAAGTACTGAACATCATCCTCAAGAATATAGATGTTTCTAAAGCTATGCTGTACTGACGTATATTGGGAACGTTAAGCCATCAATTCCTGCTTTTCATGCTGTGAACATGAACAAATACTCTTGAAAGCATGCAGATTATACATTTTTAAATGGAATTTTGAATGACTAAGTAAAGTTGTTAATGAAAACGTTGTACTCTAACACACTATTGCAAGCTATATTCTTTGTGTTTGCTAGAGGGAGTTGCGGGTCGCAACAATAACGTTAAGATCGAAAATAAAGTAAGCCCTGAACATCGAAACAGTTCAAAAGATGAGAATTCAGAATTTCTAGCAAATTCGAGAGTTGATTATAAATACGTGATTTAATGAAGAATGGAGGAGAAAGATGAGAAAATAATATAATTGTTTTAGAGAGTACAGTTGAATCTAGCCGTTAAAGGAAAGTAATCAATATTATTTTCGATTCAGCCTTGAAGTGGTACAAAGAAATTATATCCTTTACATTGTTTTTGTGCAGCTGAGGTCTTTTCAAACGAGTTACGCAGTATTTAAGCTTGTAGAAGCGTTAAGGAAGAAGTGATTTAATTCACTATTTGCTAAGTAGACTGGACTTTATATTAACTTATCTGTTAAAAGAACAACGTTACAAAAATATATACATTTAGCTCAATGTTTCAAGACGTATTTGAATTCGAACATAAAATTTATGATAATACAAAACAAACTTAGTAAGTAAAAAATCAACATTTAATTTATTAGTGTAAATAATATTTACGAAACATTAGATAACTTGTTTTGCGTAAAATTTACAATTACTTTTATCCTTTTTAACACTTAGAACTAAATACAATTCATGTTAAAAATATCCAGCATTTTAAACAAAGTTAACTTTTTTTTAACAAACGTTTAATAGCCTTTAAAATAGTTTTATTATCGGTTTGCGTTAATACTCTCCACTAAAATATTTACTGATTAGCAATCATTTGCTTGAGTTATAAACATAAGCATAATTGCTGACTGATTATCTCAAACGGATACAGGATTTGTTTTTAATGCAGTTCGACAAACAAACAGATGTTAAAATAATTTTTCTACTGCTACTTACCTTATGCTAATGTTTAGCTTCAACAATACAAAATATTATAAGTGAAATAATTCAAAACTTGGACCAACGGACAGAAACACAATTTCGAAAATTCAATTTTATTAACAAATAAGATATGCATATTATACAGATTTCAAGGACATAATAAAATGTTATTGAATTGTTTCATTTCTATGATGTTTGTTAAAACTGCTGAAAATTGTTCTGATATTCGATGCTAATATTAATAGTTACCTATATAATTTTACTTCGCCTACATATTGCATAAAAGAAAGCAAACAACCAAACCTATAGATGGAAGTCGAAAAGTTCCACTCTCAAAGACATTCTTGGAGGAAGTTGTTGGAAATCCAGGAAGCACCGTTAATGGAACGATTCATATCAAAAACTATTCGTTAAAATTTTCTTATTTCTACATTCCATATTAAACTGATAGATATTGATGAGCACAAAATTTATGACATTACTTTTTTTCTATGTGGCATCGATAATTTTGATTTAACTTACTTATTTTCTATCTGCACAAATATTTCTGAAATACATTGTACATATACCTATATAATTATTTTATCGCTACATTTGAATTTTATTACAATATGCAAGAACAACTGCCTTTTGAACACAACATTGTTATAGCGATGTTGGCACCCAATTTCCGTACTAGATGTACTTAGCAAACAAAACAACGAGACAAAACATAAAGATGTTTGATTGCAATTTCTTAACTACATACTATCATAGAAATACAATAATAACCATAAAGTTCATTGGTTAAGGAATTCAATATATTTGAGAATTACAAATAATATGGTCAAACATATGAGTATTAAAGAATGTTTAAAGAAGTTTTTTTCTTTTATAAAGAACCTTATCTTTTAAATTTTAACATTTACATAAACAAGTGGATGACTGCATTTGGCACTAAACAACGAAGGCTCTATATAATATTTCTGAAGATAAAGAGATACAAAATAACACGATCAGCAATTTCAAGTCATTATATGTTATTTAAAGTACTGTTACATTTATGAAAAGATGGATTGTATTTCAAAAGTAAAATTATCAGAAATTAATAATTAAATGTTCTGATTATTGTACACTACGCAGTCATTTCGAAGAATACTGGAAATATATATCATAGGATAAAATACAGTTTGAGATTATCTTAAGTAATACATACAACAATAAAGTTGGCACGTATCTTTGAGATGGGTAATGGATATTCTACAACTTAGTTTAATACAACTTGATAGATAGTTCAAGTGAGGATTACCTTGTAAAATGTTTTTTCCTGAAGATAGTTTCTGAAGACGAAAATACCATAAAAGTACTGGGGTGAGACTGGTAATAATAATAACTAGCTTTATAAATATCACGCTGTAAAATATATGGAAAATAATATTTATAAATCAGCTGTTATTTTAAAGTAAACCTTAAAAAATTTGTGGTAACGCAAGTGTTAGAATAGTTCCTGAACAGGCAATATCGACGTTGAAAATGAGGGATTGAAAGCATCAACATGCTGAGCAGGTATAACATATTAAACTATTCATGATGTAGTTTTTTTTCAAATTTGAGAAACAATTTCGATCGTATAATACACATTTGTTTTGTTTCAGAATTCTCGTAAGGTTTTGCGATATTAAGATTTTTTTTCCAACAAAAATGGCGTAATTTGACACAAGAAAGTGACAGAAATAAAACTTTATAGAGAGTACATAAATAACACTATTTGTCTGAATATAGTAAATCTGGACATGAATGAGTTAGGGTAACTTATGGCATGATACTAATATAAACTAAAACCGATTGTGAACGCACTTTCAAACTGAGTTGAGATGACTTTGTCTAGATAGATTCGTGATAGGAAACAAACAGTGACAATGTCTCTCAGAACGGCTAGTATGAGTATTAAAGCTTTTATTGATAAGCATAGAACAACGTTTCAACCTTCAGGTTAACTTAGAGAATTTACAACTGACCGTTGCCAGACACATGTTTTAGGGACGAGAGTATAAACGAGTACGGGATGTTAGGGGGCGTTGCAGTTAGATATTAGGTTATTATTTAGTTTAGGTATAAATGTGTTATTTTGTGTTGGTTTAATTTTGGTTTTAGTTATTTTATAAGCAGGGATCTTCGAGTTTGCGTTTGTTTATATTTATTTCACTACTTAGTATCTATGGTTATGTTGTGTTTATTTGACTGGCAGTGTTCAAAAACTTGTGAAGGTATTTTTTTATGTTCTTTGAATCTAGTTTCCATTTCTCTGCTTGTTTCTCCAATATAAAAGTTATGGCTGTTGTTGCATTGTATTTTATAAATTATATTTGTCAGTGTAGGTTTCACATAGTATGGACTTAAGTTTTTTTATCTGGTTTTTGAATAAATTTGGTGTTTTCTCCAAATGTTGGTTGTTTTTTCGCTGATGTCAGGAACATATGGTATGCAGCAGTATAAGGTTTTGTAGTTTGTTGTATTTTGTGATTTACTGTTGTTTGTTTGTTGTTGGTCTAGGTGTGTGCGTAAATTTTTTCTATGTTTTTTTTTTAGGAAATTTATGTTGATGAGGTGGTTTTATTTTGCTGATTTCATCGTTAATTTTATCGGGTTATGTTTATTTGGTTTCTTAATGTGTTGAGTTTTTGTGCTGAGTCCAAGAGAATGTATAATTCAGTATGGGTGATTGTTTTGTGGATTTCTGTTTTGAATTGTGTATCCGTTCCAGTGATTTTGAGGTTAAGAAATGCTATATGGTTTATGGGTTTTTTTTCTGTTCACAGGTAAACTTAATGTTGGGGTGTATCGAGTCAACGTGATTGAAGAAAACTAAGTGTGTGTTTTGTAGATGAGAATCCAGCAATTGTATTATCAACTGTACCAGTATAGTGATGGGTGTAAAGCCGAATTGATCGCTGTGTCATAAAACTGTTGGCTAGAACTGGTTTGGTTATTGAATATAAAGCTAATTTTTGTAGTAGTGAGCTCTATAAGGGTTGCTAATTGGTTGCTGGTGATGTGTATCAATGGGTTGGAGTTTTGGATATAAAATTCTAAAGCTATCTTGCAGGCTTTAGATGTTGGGACTTCTGTGAAGAGTGAGATTGCATCAAAACTGGCCGTTAAAGCTTTATGATTTAGTTTATTAAGAATATATTAAAAGTTAAAAGAGTCTTTGAAAAAGGAGCCGACTGATGTTAAATATTTAGAAAATTCCAATACTATATATTTACCAAGCTTGTATTTAAATGATTCACAGGTTGACATTATATGTCGGGTTTGCGGACAATCGGGTTTGTGAGGTTTGAGGGTGCCGTATAGTTGTGGTTGCGTAAGCCGGTCTTTTGTAGGTAAGAATAAATGTCTTCTGAGATTGTGTTGGGTTTTTTCATTTGTAGCTGTATTTTGTTTATTTAAGAGAAACAGTAACACGTGGTAAACTAATAAAAGCGATTATTAGATTCTAGTATTCAGAAACTACTTCTGAAGAAAGTGTGCTATCAAAATAATAATGATAAAAGTAGGCTTGAGATTTTTATCAATTAATTTTCATACATATTTTATCTGGTGTATCGAAAAGCTTCATTCTAGTTTGCTGTATTGAACAAGAATATTTACAATTTTTACAGTATTCCAAATGCTGTTGATATCTACGAATCGCTGCCCCACATTCCGTAAGTCAGTATCTTTCCGATTCGTCAGTAATCAGTATCTGTCTCAGGAATACTGTTTAAACTAGTCGGGGTGAGACTAGTGCTTCGAAAACTTATCATCGTGCTGGTACTTTCCTGAGAGAGCGATAGAGGAAGTCTTCTCAGAGATCCATTTGATGGTGTTGTATTGCTAGAAGTATGAGCCAAGATGTAAAACGGATCACCCGAACTACTTGTTGTGGCGAACCTAGGTCGTTTAGCCAGTGTGGTTTGTTTTCTGGTACAGAAGACTCGAATAAAGCAAAGTACTGAACCCAGGCCGATAATCAACAGTCCAATATTCTTTGTCGAAGGCATATTAAGGCCAAATCTAACAAAAGCCAGGACTAGTCCTACTACTACTAAGATAGCTCCTGCATACACAATAAGTTGTAAACTTTGTTGTTCTTCTTCCTGGCTCTCCTGGCAATACCGGTAATAGGGAATTTCTAGCTGATTTTCTGAAGAGGGCAAGGTGCTGATTGTGTTAATACTCTGAGTTGCAGTGCGTCTTGATTGATAAGAAGAAGCATGTGAGCTGTTTATAGACGATATGCTGCTATGTTTGCCGGATGACGCAGACAAGGGTCGATTTTTACTTTTCCTTCTCTCACGCCGGATGGCAACACTTGGCATAGTGGAAATTATAATGGAAGTTTGTTCTAGAAGTATAAAAATGAAACATAAGAAAATACAGTCACTAACGTATCTGGCATAGTTTTGAATTTCAGAAACTGTCAAAAATACCTAACGTCCTAATATTTGTGACTATTTAGTACTGAAATGTTTATAAAAGTACTAATTATTCGTATTGTGCAAAGAAGTTAAAATCATTGAATTTCACCTTTTTCTTTTATACATTACACATATACCTAATATCGATGCGTATCTCAGAATTACATAAGCCCTAACAACAACTAAGTAGCATATATATACTTTTTTTTTCTGCAGCAGTTACACAGTTTTTTTGGGTAAAGGAAAGCAGAAATGTCTATGTGTCAATATTCTTAATACCAATGATTTTAATACAGAAAAGTTAGAAAGTATCAAACACTCTCCAAAAATATACCATAATGTTGAGCTTGTTTTAAATATCTATTATTATTTCAATAAGTTATGTAAAATTGTTTATAAAACAAATATATTCTGGTTGATAGCAAATACTATGGAAACGTTCATGACACATTTGATATATAAATTTTTACAATATAAACAGATTGATATTTATTTTCAGTTTTGTTTCCCAAACTTATTTAAAAAGTTTTTTCTTACCATTCAATTGTTCTATCATTCACGCATTTATTCAGACATAAGTTTGTACTTTTTATAACAATTTATCTATTCTTAATTTATTGAGTATTTAATGTTATAAATATATACGTCACATAACGTCAACGATTAATTCTGGATACTTCTTGAAGTTTCTCGAGTCACGATCACGCGAATACATAGCATAAATAAATAATAGACACTTTAAGACGGCGTTCACGAACGTGACCTAATTAGTTGTGCCGAGTATTTGTGTCACGTTCATGTTTTGTGTGTTGCTTGTTTACAGTTGTACATTAAGATTTCGGTCTGCGCCGCTGACGGTAGAAACGATAGTTTATCGTAACAAGGTAAAAAGCTACGTCTGTTACAAGTAAAATAAGAAATAAAAATCGGACGTAATTTTTGAATATATAGGACAGTACCCTTAATATAAAAAAAACAAAAATCTAAAACGCTATCTCGCACCCCTGGTTGGGAGCCACTGGCTAAGAGTGTTAGTTAATTATACTTAATCCTTTTTTTCAGGTTCCCGGTGGTTATGGCGCTTGACTCACATGCTCGCTCTTTCAGCCGTGGGGAAATCATAAGTGATAGTTAATCCAACTATTCGTTGGTAAAAAGAGTAGCCCAAGAATTACTTTTCCTCTAGTCTTGCCCCCCCCCAGTGGCTCAGCGGTATGTCTGCGTACTCACACGCTAAAATCCGGGTTTCGATACCCGTGGTGAGCAGAGCACAGATAGCCCATTGTGTAGCTTTGTGCTTAATTCAAAACAACAACCCTCTGGTCTTACTCTGTAACATTATGGACGGCTAGCGCAAATAGCTCTCTTGTAGCTTTGTACGAATTTCAAAACAAAAACATTATTTCAGAACTTCATATTATATCATGTGTTCTTCAAGCCAAATTATCACGTATTGTAATGTCCACGTCCATTACATTAGTTCTTAAGATAGATTGGGTTCACTCCTGTGCTTACAATTACGGAGAAGTGGGTTATTTCATTTTTAGTTATCATAAGGGATCGCCTATCCCATGTACTGATTGAACAAGACTATTGGGTTACCTTATGTTGATTATCTTGCCTGGTTACTTGATTTATTCAGTATATTATGTGAAGACACGGTGTTAACAATACTCTTTAAAAATTCCTTTATAAATATTACTTTGTCATAATTAATATGTTAAAATTACTTTGGCAAGGCTGTTATATAAAGATTTCTCTACAAATGTTGCTACGTCAAGATTGCTATAGAAAGAATTCTCTGTCAAAGTTACTATATCATGATTATTGTGTTAAGGTTTTTACGTTAAAATTACTTCGTTGAAATTAAAATGTTAATTTACTGTTTCGAACTGGGGGTTCATAATACCAGGGAGTTGTATTATATTATAAATTTATTATGTCATAGAGTCGTTTTGATTTACTATGCAAATTTTAGTGGATTAGTTTGTTATTTCAGATATTTATTATAACTGTGTGTTGTGACACATCAAAAATTTTGTTTAGAAGACATGTTTTCATCACCGCTTTTTCATTTATTCATCGGTTGATACTAGTAACTGAGCTCATTAGGATATTGTGTTTCTGTACCCAGAGCTCAATAATTTTAGAATATTGGATTTTCTGTTGGTGTTAAGTCACAAGTTTCGCTTTATTTGCTTGCCATGTCAAATTAATGTATTAGTAAAATCTTGCTATACAGAATATTGGAAAAAGTTTGTAATTAATACACACACAACCAATTACATATTTCACTATTCGAAGTACAATAAAACAACAACGATTTTCATTAGCAAAAGACTTAAACAAGCCAATAATGCCATTTATTGTGTGAAACACATACGCTTTATCCCAATGTACGTTTTTGTTAAATAACAAATAAAGCAATAACATAAGATTGTTTATTGACCAACAGAAACAACGATACCGAAGAACAAACAGTTAACTGTTTAATATGATGACATCTTACAAACATTTAAAATTTATATGCATACTAATAATATGCAAATATTTTAATATTTTTCTTTACTAATACAAATAAATCATTACAGCTACTTAATTACATGCCCGCTTGGCTTGGCTTATTTTAAACACAATCTCTTCAAATTAAGATTTTTGATTAACAAAATCCACCACAACGGTGTTCAATTAAATGTTTTACTTACCAATTCATAATTAGCTACGAATATGTTTGACTACCTTCCAAATAATAACAATTCGTTTAAATCCAAAATATATTGGTTATTACGTGAGTTCCAACACATACTTATATATAAAATAGTGTATCTAATATTAATCACATTTAGTGTTTTAGTATACCTTTTTCTGTGTCACCTTGAATACATCACCATTTCTTCCTCACCAAACTTTCACAGCGTGCAAAAGTAGATACTTACCATAAGGAAATTGGATAAATGCTTCACGTACATTCATGAAGTGTATAAACTGTTTACTTTAGTTGATTGGAATAGTGTTGTACAATGGCTTCATTGTCCTTTTTTAATGCTATCAGCTAAACTCAATATTATATTGTGTTGTTGCACTCTTTCCACAACGGCTATCGATATATGGTTTCTTGTTCCTCAGATGTTCCGTTGTATCACTGGTTGTGTATGGTTATGGTATCTAAGCCGGTGTTGTATCTTTTCACGAGTCCAATGGTCCAACTAAGTTTTTGTTGATTATTTCGACACAATGAATTGTAGTAGGAATAATGATGACGTTTTAGTTTTAGATTCGTCGATTATTTTGTTAACTATTTCTTCAGGATTTGAGACTAAAATCCACAGGAAAGGAACAATCGGAATTATTATTTAATGAATAATTAATTTGTTCTTAAATTTTATTAAACAAAATAATATTACGATTTTCGTAATATATTTTTTATGTATAAGTCCGACACCGGGAATAAAGATAATATTAAAATAAATGAAGTTTCTAGAATCTTGATACATTTTTTTTCAGAATACTTTGATATTTCAGGTGATTATTTATTTTTTGTCGTTATGTACAAAAGCTATATAGTGGGCTACCATTTCTGTGCATACCAGTTTATCGCTGTACAAGTCTTCACACTTATTGTTGAACCACTGACGTAGAAGCGAAAAGTGAATTATTTAAGTATACTTAAGTACTTTGTAGTTGAATAAGATACTTAAAGTAAAGCTTTTGTAGATACAAAAAAATACTGGAGCTTAAATTTAAAATTCAAACAATTAGGGTGATTAAAATGCAAATGTACTATTTGTGTAATTCCCTTTCGTCAGATTGGGTAATTTTAAAATCTTTGAGCTTCACGATTCGTGATGTTCTTTTACCCTTTCCCAAAAATAATAAAGATAATTTACCTATTTTAACTAATATTTCTAAAACCCCAGTCGTAATAATGAAGTATTTACTGGTCCTCTGGTGAAATTTGAATTAATGACGTTTGAAAATAAAGTACTTTCTATACTCAAATACACTTGTGATATTCTAGGTTCAAACAAAAATAAAAGTCAGAACAACTAAAATGTGTATATTATACTGCAAAAGATTTATAAAAACAATTTTGAAAAATAATTTAGAATATTTTTTCATATATATATACACACATATACTGCTGGCCAAAATTTTAAGGCCAATAAACATAAAGAAAAAAATATGCATTTTGCGTTGTTAGATTCAACCACTTATTTGAACAGAGCTTCAAAAGATGAAAATAAGAAAAGGGAAAAAATTAGCATTTAATAGGGAAACCGTGAACACTATGAAATTAGCCTAGATACTAGCTGGTCAAAAGTTTAAGACCATACCAAAAAGAAGTCCTAAATAGGGTAGGAAATGTATAATCTGAAGCTCCATTGTTCCATGGAATGAAAAGGCATTCCAGATAATGATGGAACCTCCTCCACTGTGTCGCGTAAAGAATGTCTCCGGTGGATTATCCTCATCGTGCCAAAAGCGTTGAAAACCATCTGAACCATCTAAGTTAATGTTTTTTTCATTAGAGAAAAAAATCTTCATTCACTTTTTTACGTTCCATATTTGATGTTTCTCAACGAAGTTTAACCGAGCCGTTTCGTGGTGTGGAAAGAGGCAGGCCTTTGGAGACGTAAATGCTGTTTTATTGTTCTTGAGTTGCATTCTGCGTCTGTAAGAGCATTAATCTGCTTCGACGATCGGCTGGTGTCTTGCCGGACAACCCGTCGAATCCTCCTGCTTAGCGCCGTCGAAATGTTCTTAGGCCTACCACTTAAAATTCTCGTTCCGTATCAAAAAATTTGCAACAGCAGTTTTACTCCGCCCAATGTCACCAGCGATGGCACGTTGAGGGAGACCGTAATTTTGTAGCTCGACAATTTTTCCACGTTCAAACTCTTTAGCCTTTGCCATGTTTTTACCCAATATAACACCGGAGATGTCAGTGGAAAATGTTGACAACGCTAATTCTTGAACACAAATGATTAAATTTCGTTAAGTGTTTACCGATTAACGCTTCGTTTCAGTATGGTCTTAAACTTTTGACCAGCTAGTATTTAGGCTAATTTCATAGTGTTCACATTTTACCTATTAAATACTTAAAAATATTTTTATTTCAATTTTCCCTTTTCTTATTTTCATCTTTCGAAGCTCTACTCAGATAAGTGATTGAGTTTAACAATGCAAAATGCATATTTTTTCTTTATATTCATTGGCCTTAAGATTTTGGTCAGCAGTGTACGTGTGTGTGTGCGTATTCTTTTCATATCTACTTTAACTTTGATTACACTTTGTTGTCAAAACTTTCATGGTTTTATATGTTTGTTTAAAAATGAAAAATCTGCTTTGTGCGCACCACAGGGATAGAATACCAAATTTTAGTATTATTAAACGTAAAATTGGGACTGTGGTTATATTACTAAGATTATTCAAAGAATACAACTATGTCTTAAAACATGAAATAGAAATAATGTTCATACGAATTTATTTTTTTTACGTTGAGCAAATACCTTTATAATATAATACACTCGGATACTTTCAACAGCGCGAGCTAAAAGTACTAACATTGGTTAATTAGTTTATAAAACTGATGGAAGTGTGATTGGTGAGTTCACCGTAAAACCTTTTACACGTTTCATTTTTACTATGCAATAAGTATTTTTATTTGATATTTATATCGGTCAAAATTCAATTTTAGCTTTACATGTGATTGACTTCATCGAGCCCCTCAGTGGCTCAGCGGTATGTCTGCGGAGTTACACGCTAAAATCCGGGTTTCGATACCCGTGGTGGGCAGAGCACAGATAGCCCATTGTGTAGTTTTGTGCTTAATTCAAAACAACAACGACTTCATCGATTACTGGCAATGTAAAATTGAAGGTAGTGACTGTGACGTGTCAGTAGAGGAGAGTTTAGTGTTAAATAGACTCAGATGAGGAACTTCTCTTTCCGGTGATTATATAAATTCTTTGGTGCACTTTTAATAAATTGATATCAAAATATGATTTACGTGGCGTTTTTATACATTTCAGTTTTAATGAATTTTAGAGCACTTGTAGCAATTTAAAGACGATACAGCATTAAACTTTGATTTGTTTGGAATTAAGCACAAAGCTACACAATGGGCTATTTTTGCTTTTCTCACCGGTTTTTAGCGGTGTGAGTCACTGGGGGAACAATACAATATTAAACGCTAGACATTTTATGTAGGTGTTAATTGCTTACCAAAAACTCTCAGTAATTTAAGTGAATACTTTACAGTTTGTATACACTTTCTAGAGTCAAGTCCACAGACCTTGTTTGTTGTTTTTTGATATTAAACTTCCAGATATATTTGTTTGTTTTGAAATTTTTAACAAAGCAGCTCGAGGGCTATCTGTACTAGCCGTCCCAAATTTAGTAGTGTAAGACTAGAGGGAAGGCAGCTAGTCATCACCACCCACTGCCAACTCTTGGGCTACTCTTGTACCAACGAATAGTGGGATTGACCGTAACATTATAACGCCCCCACGGCTGGAAGAGCGAGCATGTTTGGCGCGACGCGGGCGCGAACCCGCGACCCTCGGATTACGAGTCGCACGCCTTAAGCGCTTTGCCATGCCAGGCCCTCTAAGTATATTGATGAAGCGTGGAACATTTTATGTAGTTATTTGCTGCGCTAGTTTTTGAACAGAAGTTTTCAGAACTTTAAATGGGTTGTGTTAAAATTCATTCCCAGTTATTCAACGCTTAACAGTGTAAAATATTTTGTTTGTTTTGGAATTTCGCACAAAGCTACTCGAGAGCTATCTGTGCCAGCCGTCCCTAATTTAGCAGTGTAAGACTAGAGGGAAGGCAGCTAGTCATCACCACCCAACGCCAACTCTTGGGCTACTCTTGTACCAACGAATAGTGGGATTGACCGTCACATTATAACGCCCCTACGGCTAGAAAGGCGAGCATGTTTGGCGCAACGCGGGCGCGAACCCGCGACCCTCGGATTACGAGTCGCACGCCTTACGCGCTTGGCCGTGCAGTGTAAAATAGCTTAACATCTGAAAAGTAAAGTGATATACTTCTCAGTAAATTCTGAACAATTTTTGTGTGTACAAAATATAACGGATGTACCATTATTTGTTTATGTTGTGACATATATTGTGAGATGTGCATTGCACAAGTCTCCCCTATTTTTTGAATTTGTAGAAGATTCGCGAGAGTAAGAATCAACAATATTTGTGTCATAGAAACGCCAGTGTGTTTTCGAACATTATTGAAAGTTCGAAAATCTCGCGTGATTGATATATAAAATCGGCGCGTTATGAGACAGTTATACTGTTGGTCGCTACAGTCAATATACTATAACCCTCGAAAGTTACAATTGTAATTAACGTTTATAAATCGAAAAAAAAAGAATTTGACCATGAACGTTTATAGATATCGAGCATTACAATCCGTTCAATTTCTGTGAATTAATTTCGGACGTTAGTATTTCTACGAAGACATTAAACACCTTCATCATTAAAGAGTCAACTTATAAGCCGTGTGAGGCCAGTCAAGCTTGCTAGATTAAGTGAAGTGTAACAATATCTAGTCAGAATTCACCTGTTCATCGTGGATCTGGATCGTCGATAAAATATTCAGTTCTAAACCGGATAGAAGACTCAGTACTGTTTGTAAGTTTGTAAAACCCTTCTATATAAACCAATATTTGTAATAACCATTATTCTTAATCGTATTATTATTTATATATTAAAATATATATGTGTTAAAAAAGAAAATTGTGTGAATTAATCTTATTCGCAAATATCATACATTTTATACAAAGTAACATTTAATTAACTTCTAAATCCAAAGTAAATTAAAATGTGTAAAAAGAAGTCCTTGGCATTGCTGAGAAACAAAAGCTAAAGGTACTACATTAGAAGATACATTTAATTTTGTTAAATATGGTGACTTATGCATGTTTAATTCATTTTGGCCTGAAAGACAAACTAAAAGCGAAATTATATCATTGCTTATTTGAATAATATTGAAGAAAGTGTATTTCAGAGCTTTTAGCAAGTTAACAAAATTATAATAAACTTTAATAAATATTTTTACCGAAAATAAATATTTACGAAATAATTTTTTGTTATTAAATTTACCAAAATTATTGGATGAAAAATACAGTAAACTGAATGATTAAATACCTATTGACAAGTTAAATGTTGGTTATAAGTCATTCTTTTAAGTGTTTAAAAGCCCCCAGTGGCTCAGCGGTATGTCTGCGGACTTACACGTTAAAATCTGGGTTTCGATACCCGTGGTGGGCAGACCACCTATAGCCCATTCTGTAGCTTTGTGCTTAATTCAAAACAACAACAAGTGTTTAAAAAGAGGCTCCTAGAATGAAGAATTATACGAATCATGGAAGATATGCTTTCCCCATTGTGGCTTAACGATAAGTATGAAGGCTTGTAACACTAAAACTATATTCAGAAAATTAAAGTTATTTAGAAATTAACAGGGAAGGAAACAAATGTTTGTTTAACTTTCTCACAAAAATATCTGCCTGATATACGTTTTTGGCGACCGATTTCCTTTTTGTATCGTAATTATAACACTTTTGCCGGATTAATTCCTAATATAAAAAAATCTTGCGAAATTGTGTTTGAATCACTGACTTATTTAATATTGAGTATATCTCAAGATATACATATTGTTCTAGCTAGTGTAATTGAAAAATTTGAAATTTAGCTCTCAGAAACGTTCAGTTTGTTGGTTTAGTAAGTCACATTAAAAATACTCAACTGTAATGATTCGTAATCCGTGATGACGAGAAAACCCATTTGTAGAGAAAATTATATATGTAAAAAACGGCTGGTATGGATACAGAAAGCACTATATAGAGGAACGAACAACGTTTCGAACTTCTTCGGTGATCGTCAGGTTCACAAAGAATGAAAGAGATAACTGACCGATAGCTACGTACATTTCCACTCTTATAAGTAAAATAAACTGTCAGCAAAGAATGCATCAAGTTGCTTTCTTGCTCTTTATTTTTCAACCTCTGGCGGGTCAGCAGTAAGTTTAGTTACTTCCAGCAATTCCCAGCGGTGAACAAATCTCACATGTTCCATTTTGTGTCTTTGAGTTAAACCAAACAAACAAACATACTCTTTACTTTAATAATAGAAGTTTTTAAAAATATATCTCGCTTTATTTCTTTTAAGACATTTCATTTTTCACCCTGATTATACTGATAATAAATACTTACACTGATGATAAATCTGTTATTATTAAACATTATATATAATTTTCAGTTATTGAGAGCGAACTTCTGCTTTTAATCTTAAATCTCATTTTGCCATGATATAAAAGTCTGTTTATTTTGTTAGCGAATATTTTATGATTTTTTAGTTTTATTTATAACAAGAGTTACAAGCAATTATTTGAAAGCAAATGTTATGACACGTTTAGATTCGTATGTTGTATTTGTAACAAATTGATTTCGAGATTATCTAACGTCGCATGAAGTTTATTGATGTCAAAGATATAGCAACCAGACGGTTAAGTAAAAAACATAAAACGGGTGAGATGAACTGGAAAGTAGACAGACAGATAAAAACAGAGTAGCGAGAAACAAAGTAAAGTTACGAGAAGGGGTTTGGTAAAAGCAAAGTTAACTGTCGTTAACCTGCATGAGAATGAACCCATCGCCGACAGCACCGGCAAAATGCCTCATAATGGGTCCCCCAGAATTTCGTCTCTATATCGTCGTGCGTTAAGAGCACCCATGTCAAATATCAGTAGGTTCGTGCGGCCACCCAAGCATATGTTTGCTCAGACCATAACATTCCATAAGCGTCAACTCGCACAATGTCACAGACGGAAAATCGCTCTCCTTAGCATCTCCACATACTCGCACGTCCATCATCACGACACACAAAAATCTGCTCTCGTCTGTCTACAACACGGTGGCCTATTGACGAAGTTCCCAGTTCAGGTGCTGACGAGCGAGCTCTCTCCTGGGTGCACGGGCCGCGCTGTTAGAATAACGCCTCTTGCATATATTTAAAATATATGTTAATTGGGGAGAGATATTTATGATTTTCTTCTTCATGTATGAGGTACCTGTCTAGTTCGCATAATAAATCATTTTTCATCCAATTTTTATTAAAGTACCTAATTGTAATATTTAGGAGTCTATCTGATATGGTTCGTATGTTCGAGTATTTATGAATGAATTTAGATGATATTGATCTCGGGACTCTGTATGCAGTTGTGAGAAGTGTATTTTGGATTGTTTGTAGTTTAGTTTTGATTGTTTTATTACTTACAGTTATCCATGCTGGAGCTGCATAGTCTATTACAGGTCTAATATATGTTTTGTATATTTTCAATATGTTATCTGTAGATGCTCCACTGTTTTTACCAGTTAGACTCCTTACATAGTTGGTTCTTCGAAAAATTTCATTTTTAATTTCGTTGACATGATTGATTCAAGTTAATTTTGAATCATAAGTCAGACCTAAAAATTTTGCTGATTGGGCAATCTGGATTAGAGTGCCATTTATATATATTTCTGGCTGTTGTTTTTTGTGTTTTGTCGATTTCGTAAAGACTACGAGCTGAGTTTTTGCTGTGTTTATTTTAATTCTATATTTTTCACAGTATTCACTAATTCTATTTAACTGTGGTTGTATGTTTGTAGCTGCTATCGTGGGTGTTGCAGCACTTTTCCAGATTGCCACATCATCTGCGAACTGTGATGAGAATCCATGATTTGGATCCTTCAATGGCATATTGTTAACATACATGATGAAGAGTATAGGGCTAACCACCCCTCCCTGTGGGACACCAGCTAGTGGAGTAAAGTATTCGGAAAAAGTTCCTTCTACGTTTACTCTACATTTTCTGTTTTCCAAAAAGTTAGATAACCAGCGAATAATTTCTCGCGGTAGTTCCATTTCATTCATTCGGAACCTTAGACCGTCGTGCCAAACGGTGTCGAATGCTTTCTCGATATCGAGGAAGCAAGCGACTGTACATTCGTTTTTGTTGAAACTATCTATTATGGTTTCGGTTAATCTTATTAAATGGTCTGTCGTTTGTCTAAATTTTCTGAATCCATTCTGTTCTTCTGGTAATTTTGATGTTATCTCCAAGAATGTGGAGAGTCTATTACTTATTATTCTTTCGAGAATTTTGCCAACACAGCTGGTCAGGCTGATTGGTCGGTAGCTATTTGGTTTATTTGCTGGTTTTCCTTCCTTATGGAACATTAAAATATTTACTAGTTTCCAAGAAACTGGGATATATCCTGAGGATAGCGATAAGTTAAATAGTGAATTTAGGTGGTCAAACAATTTCGGGGTGCCCTTTTTTAGGAGAATAGCTTGTATTTCATCTTCTCCTGGTGCTTTGTTTTTGGTGTTTTTTATTGCTTCTAGTATTTCATGTAGGGATATTTCTTTTGTTAGTAATGTGCTTTCATAATCAGTGTTGGAACTTGTATTTGTATCAGTTATGTTTACTGGAAATATTGGTTCATATTGATGTTTATTATTTGCTATGTAATTAGTGACTTTATTGTAGAAGTTTGTATTCATATCTGAATCTGTGTGAGTTTTAAATGTATTTTGGAGTTGATCTTTGAAAGCTTCGGCTATTTCTTTATTTGTGTGTGCAGTGGTGTTATTATGTTCAAGTGGAGGATATTTCTTTGTGTTTGTGTTTTCACTTGTGAATCTTTTAAGATGTGACCAGAATTTTTTCGGGTCGGTTATGTCGTTTAGTTTATTACAGTAACTGTCCCATTTATTTTGTTTTTGTTGTTTTATTTGAGTTCTGATGTTATTTCTAATGTTGTTTATTTGTGTTTTAGTTTCTCTGTTTCTTGTAATCATGTACTGTCTTCTCAGTTGTCTGCGCTTTTTGATTAGTGAATGGATCAATGGTATCTGGGTATTTTGCCCTGGAGGGTCAGGTTCTCTTTGACCTCTTCCTCCTTCCTGAACCTATTTTCCCTAACTGTTTGTATGTTAGGTCCTTCTCAGGGGATTGATTAGTGACTTTTGTTCGTTTATTTTGTTTTAAATTTACCGCCAACAAGTCACAGTCATCTGCTGTAGAAAAATAAAAAAACCTCAACAGCAACACACAGTATATAAGTAAAATAATATAAATAAGTAAAATTGACAAACATAACTTAACATTTAACAACTGGTAACTTGCAATAGAAGAAAACGTGAACGACGTCGAAAATAAGTAGGCCTATATTTGCACAACTGTAGTAATAATAGTGTAGAAATTACAGTAACGCTATTCAACTATGTCAGGCGATTTTGATAAATTGGTAGAAAGAGGATCTCAACTTAGATTAAAAGGCAATGTTACTGAGCAATAATAAGAGAAGAATGGCGGAAGAAGAGACAAAGTGAAATAGAAGAAATTAGAAAAAGAGAGAATAAGAGCACAAATTGAGATTACAAAAGTCGTCCAAAGAAGAACCCAAGAATGAAATGGAGTGATGGCATATGTCGTTGTTTGGAAAAAAACTTATGTTCTAAATGAGTGAATATACTTAAATATATATGTGTACAAAACATGATATACATATATATGGTTTTGAAGACATTTTCCGCTAATAAATCCGGGTATTTATATTAAAACATTCTTTGAAAATTTGATACGTAGCTCAGAAACAATTCTTTAAAAGCTACGATTTATACATATATATCTTTAAAATGTGGTAACAAAATCTGTTTACTGTTTCTTAATTTATAGTAATTTACATACAGCTGATAAGAAAACAATTAAATTGAATAGACCTTAAAGGTCAGAAATATAATTTAATTTAATATTTGTTCCCAATCATGTAGAATTTTGCTAATATTAAAGATGAAAAGCGTATATTACATAAGATTTTGCCGTTACGTCACTTTCTGTGTTCGTGAATAGTTTACCCGAAATCTCCTCGACTTCAAGTAAAGCTGGAGACAGCAATTAAATATATCAAGCAACATTTATATAAAGGGGTGATGGAACAGTCTCAATCAATATCAAGATCAATTAGACTCGACTAAGACTGAATAGCTGTCTAGTACTTAAGGTTAGGAATTGTTTGTCTTTTGGAATTTCGCGTAAATCTACACGAGTGCTATCTGTACTAGCCTTCCTTAATCTAGCAGTGTAAGACTAGAGGGAAGGCAGCTTGTCATCCTCACCCACCGTCAACTCTTGGGCTACTCTTTTACCAACGAATAGTGGGGAGGTTAGGAAACCGTGGTATTAATTTCCAGAATTAGAATTATTTAAGGAAAAAAAGCAAAATACTATTGATAGTTTAAGCTGTGGAAAATATAATATACTGGAAAATAACGCTTAGAAGTAACAGAGAAAGAAATACTTTAACTTGCATATGTAGTTAGAGGATTATTGTACTTCCAATTATACAATTCTTACTTAAAGCTTTTTTCCTTTAAATTTCCTCTTTTCTAACATGCATAACAATCTTTTGTACTCTTTATCTTTATAATTTCCTACTTGTTCGCTTCTGTTGGCTCGACATGGTCTGGTGGTTAAGGCACTAGACTAGTAATCCGAGGGTCGCGGGTTTGAATCCCCGTCACACCAAACGTGCTCGCCATTTCAGCCGTGAGTGCTGTTAAAATGTAACGGTCAGTACTATTATTCGTCGGTAAAAGAGTAGCCAGAGAGTTGGCGATGGGTGATACTGACTAGCTACCTTCCTTCTAGTCTTACACTACTAAATTAGGGACAGCTAGCGCAGATAACCTTCGTGTAGCTTTCCCCTGCAATTACTCTTAATTCACGATTTTCGCCCGTTCCATTATAAAAACATTTTATTGCCTTTTGCATATATAAAATTGCTTTCTATTTTCCCTCATTCAACATTCTTTTATTTTTTCCATACAGCTACATATTTCTCTTTATTTTCATTGCCATTTTCAATTTTTTCTTATTGTTCATATAAAATTGTTTAGTTCCATTGTTTCCTCCCTTTTATTGTGCAGTTATTGGTCCTCATACCTCAATTTATCATCTTCTTATTTCCTTCTTCAGCGGAATTTCTTTCTGCTGTTTTTTAATCCTCACACATTTAACAATATTGTCTTTAAAATCTGAATTTTTTCAGGTGTGCATATGCTCTCTGACAGAAGATATTCATAATTTTACTTTTCCCATCTACATGAAATATTAATAAATATGCATTTGTCTTCTGAATACATGTATCCATATTTTCAAATTTATCTTCCTTATCAGTTGAATAACATCTGCAGTCATAGAATAATTTTATAAATAAAAATATTTACAGTCACTATAGTCTTCTAATAAACGTATTTACAGCTACTATTAGTTGAAATATTATTCACTTGTGTTATTGTGTTAAATGGAAAGTTTTAGGATTACATCATTTATAGTTGATTTAGAGTCTTCTCATTTACATCCCTGTCTTCTAAAATTTTGAAGTTAAACTTTCATCTTATTTAGTAAAACTTTAAGTGGTTACAGTTCTACACTTATCTGTTAAATATTACAATCTTATCTTCTTAATGAAATTATTCATAGTTCACAATTGTATTGTAAAAGAAAGTCTTCACACTTGCACACTTTTTAGCTGACTCAAAACTGTTTTCACAGTGAGTCTTATCTTCTAACTAAAAATCATTATACTTAAGCCTTATTCTTGATAAAAGTAATCATAGTTACACAGTTACTATCTAACTGAAATACTTTATAAATGTCATGCACATATCAATTGCTTCAAAGCCATTTGAGTTACAACTTTGTCTTATGACGTAACATTGTCTTGTGAATAAAGATTTTTAGAACATCCTTTAAAACAAAAGTATTCACAGCGACACTATTAAAATCTAAATAAAAGAAAATTGCATTTACATTTCTTTTTTGTCAAAGAAATACACTCTTGTTTTATAATTCAAAATTGTTGTTGACATTAATTTGTCTTCTGCAAGAAATTCTTCAAAGTCTTCGTAGTTACACATTTGTTAGGTCAGTTAAAGATCCCACAGTTACATATTTGTTAAATGATTAAGAGTTCACTGCTGTACATTTGTTAACTTGTTCAAAAACTTCCCACATGTAGATGTTTTAACCCATTCAAAGATTTTACAACTACATATTTTAACTGATTCGAAGACTTCACAGTTGCACACTTGTTAAATGATCCAGTTACTTCACCGTTAAGCCTTATTCTTGATAAAAGTAATCATAGTTACACAGTTACTATCTAACTGAAATACTTTATAAATGTCATGCACATATCAATTGCTTCAAAGCCATTTGAGTTACAACTTTGTCTTATGACTAAGAACTAAACCTTAAATGGTTTAGATTCTTCCACTCAATATTTGCTAGTTTACACAAAGGTTTCACAAATACATATTTATTGATTAAAATACTTAACATTTATATATTTATTATCTGGTTCAAGGGTCTCACAGCTACACTGATTCCTAAAACGAGTTATTTTCTCCACACATCTGCTATTAATCCTTTAAAATTAAAACAAATTTTACCACCATGGACTAGACTCATACCTATCACAGGTAATCATTTTGTGTCCAAGTGTAGATTGAAGACGGTTTATGGTTAACTTTTTCTTAAGATTTGTTTGTAACTTTACTTTAAGCCGAAACATTTTCGGTTATATTTTTCCTTGAAATGTCAATTTTGATTTTCAAATTCGGCAAGCATAGCTTTCTTGTAACAAACTTTGCACATGATAGCAAGAAGTTCTTAGTTCTTGTGGCAAATCATACCATTCATCCATTGTTTTACTACTATGAGAGTAAAGTTTTTACTGTGTAGTTCTGCTAAGTTAGAACCTTGACATAAAGCAGTTTCTATTTAGTATTGTTAACAAGAAATATAATATTTAACAAATACTAAATTTCTCTACCTTTTGCTGTCATTTATTCAAAGTTAAACAACACGACTTAAAGAAGTTTGTGTCAGAAATAAAGGGCTTTTATAACTATCCATGTTTGTTGGTAAAATTTTGTTTTTCTTGTCAATACTTATGTATAAAACAGTTTTAAACTTCCTGGTTTAATAGAAAAGTAATTTACAACATTACTGTAAATAAATATTTTATAAGCTTTTTGATTAGGTCTAGTTTCGGCTCATAATTTTAATTAACATCTTCAACATGCAAACAAACAAAAATTGTCAACTGTATTATTCCAGTCATGGTTGATGAGTTTCTCTGTTCGTTTGTAATTAAGCACAAGCCTTCACAATAGGTTAATTTTGTTTTATCGGAACCCGGTTTCTTGTGTTTTAAGTCCGCAGACATACCATCGGGCCAGTTGGTTGATGAGCCTAAGAAATACCATAAATTATTGAGACTGTGATTCAGAACGCGCCAAAATATTTATCTGACCAATTGTTCAAATAATATCCTCCTTCAAGAATTATCTAGAAATATTTATCTGACCCATTGTTCAAATAATATTCTAGTTCAAGAACCATCTAGATAATCACTGAAATAGCTGAGGACTAATAAAAAGGAAGACTTTTAATTGTGGTTAATATTGTTAAGCACCTCTCAGTTACACCAAATTAAATTCCACGCGAAAGTAACATGCCAAGCTATAAAATGCAATTATAGAACAAAACTTCAAACTCGACTTCGGACTCCACTGGTGACAAAATCTCAAGGTTTTATAAAGAAGAGTTTTCAGTCAAAATGTTGAGTCAAATAACAAACCTTACTATTCATTGTGTGAGTATTAATTAATTTTTATCAATTATTTTTAAAGCTTTAAGCAACTTCAAGTTGAATTGTTAAACAGTGAAACGAATTTAACTGAAAAAATACAACAGTTGGACGTTATTTTCCCAAAATTTAAGTAAAAAACAACCAGTAAGTGGATTGAATATCTCCACTGTCACACTTCTTATCATTACTCTAAATCTCTCTGTGTTTTCTTAGTACAAATATACACAGTGGGTTATTTGTATTTTCCCCACTGAGGAGGGTTGAGCTCCCCCTTTGAAACTGCAAGTTAGAAAACCTACCGCTGATTCACAGGGAAATCTCGTTCATAAAAAGCATTAGCATTCATATAATATATTTGAGATTTGTAATAAATATATAATAAACTTGAGATTTAATTCTATTTCAATATTAACGAATTTAAACAGTTTCTGTTGTTTATCAGTGAAAGTATTATCGATCTGTAAAACATAAAATAAAGGTTTGATGGTGTTACTTACACTCTCATAGTAAATGTCGTATTTGATAGATTGTGATAAAGGTAAAGATAAAAAATAAAATCCCAGTTAGTGCAAAAACCTGTGATGAATTTTCAAATGATTTTCCATCTTACAACATAAACCAGAAACTTGTTGTTGTTGTTTTGAATTAAGCACAAAGCTACACAATGGGCTATCTGTACTCTGCCCACCACGGGTATCAAAACCCGGATTTTAGCGTGTAAGTCCTCAGACATACCGCTGAGTCACTGGGGGGCATCACACGACTCAATTGCGCAATGTGCGAGAATGAAAAAGCGCCGATTCTTTGTTATCGTCAAGGTATATTTATGGAAGGTTTTCTTTGTCATCTTGTATGTTACTAAATGATAAACATTGTCACCAAAGGCGCATTAATTTGTATTTAAAGAAAACATTCCTACGACAAAAATAAAAATATGTAAGCCTTACTATAATCCTGAAGTTCCTTGGTAATGTCATTAGCAATGTTGCTTGTACACAATTGACCTAATGAACAATATTATAGGAAAACATTGACCAACAATAACGAATATATTTTTTAGAAAAAGTAAAGTATATTTTGAAGAGAATAACTCGGTTTAACATCAACAAGTCATGAAACTATCCAATAATTTGACAGAACTAATGGATGTGTATGTTTACTCTATGTGAAAATGATGGCAAAAAAGTTTAAAAAAGCGTATCCTTTATAATTTTATTTTAAAATCTGTGTATTTAAAGTAGTTAAAATAGTTAAGTGAACTGCCTAACTACTCTTGTATTTAATTCTGAACGAATCTAACAGCCATTGCGGGGTGTCTCAACGATTGCGCGGGTAAGCAAACAATTTTTATTATGTGATACCCGTCAAACACTCCGGTACAAAAGACATTTTAAGTTGAAATGTTTGGGTATGAGTGGCAAGTATTAAAACTCAACACTATACTGAAGAAATTCAAACACAAAATATCAACACTTCAACACTGCCGTCTGAGAGATAACACATCCATTCCTCAAATACTTTTACCTTTGCAATGAAAGTACACTAGTCTCTCCTTTATGTATATGGAAACGTCGTCCGTACTTCATATCTGCATAGCTTAATAACTTTAAAAATAACTTCTTACGTAAATGAAGAACGATGTCTCCACTTTTATACTCATAATATAATTTGGGTTTCGTTTTAATGGCTTCCCACACATTTATACAAGCTACCATTTTATTTATATGGATTGTAATTCGAAATATTACGATAACAACTTCAAATTACTAAAATTATCATAGGGAATGTTCGGTATCAGTTTTGTTGTGATTTTCTTTAATGTGAAATTAAGTTTGAATTTATTATAAAAGTTTTCGCCGTTTGAGCAATACCGAGATAGACTATTTTTCCTGTTAGCTGATTTTCTCTAGATTCCTTTTTCGCCATAGAAGTTAGTTTTACAGTTGTGCAAATACAGTTTTTCTGTAAAATGCACATATATATACACACATTAATTTGTTGTGGTGTATTTTACTTAGGAAAAGTCACTAATTCATGAGTAATATTTTTTGTCCATTGTTATAGTGTCTTGTTTACTGAGTTTTTCATTCTAACTTTTCTCCTTCCAGTCTAACGAATGTTTCAATCATTGGAGTGATTTATTTTGCTAAAGGGCTTTATTTTTATTTTTCTGTAACTTACACACACGCCTAATATCACTGACAGAAATTAAAATCAATTTTTAAAAAATCAAACTAAAAACGCCAGGTGAAGACAGCAATCTATCCTTTTTATCATGATATTACCCGAAAACACGGAAATCAGCTTCTGTAAAAGTAATACATAAGAAGGATAATGACAGTAGTAGTCCCATTGACTATCGACCTATTAGTTTACTTAACACCTCAGGTAAACTAATGGAAAAAGAGAAAAACAATAAGATCAATTCATATCTGGAAACTGAGGTACTTCTGAGTAACAGGCTGAGTAACAGTAAAATGCAGGCTGCTGGAGAGACAGGCAAACAATAGATCACCTAGTCAGGCTTACAGAGTCTGTATATTGAGACTTTAATCATAAACAAACTACCACTGCACCTTTCTTGATGTGCAAAAAGCATATGGAGCACTTCAAGCACCCCAAATACCACTATTTCTAGAATCCAGACAACACCTGACACTATCACATTGGTGCAGCAAATGGTGCGTTGCCCTGAAACCTACCAAGACAAAAGCGATTGCATTCCATAAAACGTTAATAAGTTCAGGGAAAAAATTCAATAACCTAAAGTTAATGTTAAACAAAACAAATATCGATTTTACGAACGTCATTATATTTCTGGGTTAAACCTTTATGCTGAATTTATCAATATATTTATATTGGCACACTGTTGACTGCAGTTCCCAGCTCAACTTACTCTTCGCCCAACCTGGCCTGCCTGTCTACGACAACTCAGCTTTACTCGATGGTTTACACTTCCCGCACAATGTCATCACAGTGTGAAGTTGAGATATCAACTTGTAATCCTTTACGATCAAACATCTGCAAGAGGGAGTGAAGAGAAATAAACTTTGTTTACTATAACAAAGAGACTAATATTATCAGCAAAACCAGTACAATAATAAATTTTCTGAAACGCATCAGCAGACGTAACAAAAATGCGCACCTATAACCATACGAAACTTTGTTCAAGTATGGCGATATGCAACACAACGTCCAAACAATATTCAAGATTACAAAACCTTCAAAACAAGGTTATCAACATAGCACTTGAGCGACTAAATTACTCTCCACCAGGTTACCTTGGATCATTAACCGAAATGCTTCATTTACAGGACCGGTTCATCAAACTGCATCAAGACATTACAAATGTGTCTTGTAAGGAACTCACAAATTCAAGAAGCCACTACATGGCTAAAACTCCTACCTCCTGGACAAATATATCTCCCCATTTAATACGATTAGTAACACTATGGAAATTTTTACTTCGATTACATAGTATTGCGATTAATCAAGCTCTTTCATTTTCACCTTTGATTATTCGGTGTCTGTCCAGTACAAGTAGTTTTTCTCCTCACATTCTGGTTTTCCCCATAAACAAATTCTTCGCCATAATATTTACAGATACCTAAGCTGATTGTTAACTTAGCAAAGTTGTTTTATTTCATATATTTATTTATTTGTTATTTATATTATTAACTGGCACACTGTTGACTGCAGTTCCCAGCTCAACTTACTCTTCGCCCAACCTGGCCTGCCTTACTCGATGGTTTACACTTCCCGCACAATGTCATCACAGTGTGAAGTTGAGATATCAACTTGTAATTCTTTACGACCAAACATCTGCAAAAGGGAGTGAAGAGAAATAAACTTTTCTGAGCGCCCCTGGTTACATCGCAAGCCCCAGAAGGGCTATTGAGATAAGACCAAAACTGAAGAGACCGTTTTCTTTCTCGAAGAAAAGTCGTAGGCTAATCAGTAACTGGACTCGTGTTTGTTCTTCTGGGTAAATTTCAAACTGCAATATGCAACAAGATTATGTCTGTTGTAGAGAATAGCAAAATGTAAGAAAAAATAAGGACAATTCTAGCTTCCAGTAGAATAAAAGGAGCTTCTGATAGATCTGTGTGCGTGTGTTCATGAAAAGACCAGTCGCTTAGCAAGATAAGATATTTGTAATTAAAGAAGGCAAAGAGAGTTCTAAATCTATCGATTAATTTCGGGTGTTTTAGAGACTAAAATTAAATTTTCAAGAAAAATCTCTTTCTTAAGCATATAATCTGATATTTGTAAGACACAAAATAAATGAATTATTGATTGTTTACTGAACAAAGGATCTTTAAGGCAGTGAAGAATAGTATAGATATTTTATTGTCACCCCTGTCACATATACGAGGATATATGTCATATCCTATGACTCGTATATAGTCATTTGAGTTTGATAAATGTAAAGTTGAGCATAATAGGATCTTAACTGATATCATGTATAATCACCAGGACAAATTGTAATAACTTTATGCAGTACAAAAGTAATACACTGATATATTCAAAGACGTTATTTCAAATAGTAAAGTTAGGCATATTCGAGTTTACGTGACATGCTGGATAAAAGAGGAAGGCTGTACAAATCAACTCCAGATATAACAGAAAAGAGAGGAATTACTGAATAATGGGCCTGGCATGGCCGAGCGCGTAAGGCGTGTGACTCGTAATCCGAGGGTTGCGGGTTCGCGCTAAACATGCTCGCCCTCCCAGCCGTGGGGGTGTATAATGTGACGGTCAATCCCACTATTCGTTGGTAAAAGAGTAGCCCAAGAGTTGGCGGTGGGTGGTGATGACTAGCTGCCTTCCCTCTAGTCTTACACTGCTAAATTAGGGACGGCGAGCACAGATAGCCCTCGAGTAGCTTTGTGCGAAATTCCAAAACAAACAAACAATACTGAATAATGAAATTCAAGGCTTCGTGATAATTCTATTTGCTTGCTGACAATAAATCGAAATGCAGATGAAGCTGTAACAATCTTTGTAAGCAAACACTAAATGGGGCTTCCTTTTATTACTTTTATTTCAAGTGATTTGGTATGACATTCTGCCAAGACGCAATCGTAAAGGAACAAACGGACAAACATTACAATGATCGTTTTTCCTCCATAACACTTTGGGTTCAAGTGTTTTTAAGTACAAGGTGATGTATATATATATAGGATTTTTAAATACTTTTACTGTTCAATTTTTTATCACTTTGTTCACACCGATAAACATTTCTAAAACTGATTGGCTTTTGAGCCAATGACTACGAGACGTAAAAACATATTTCAAGACGGCTAGTATGGGTATTAAAATTTTTTATTAAAATAAAGTAAAGAGCAACGTTTCGCTCTCTTAGGTCATTTTCAGGTTAACAAAGAAAGTTTGCAATTGACAGTTGCCGTCTTATGTAAACATGTACGGGATTGTTGGTGGCGTTGCAGTTAAACGTTAGGGTATAGGTATAAAAGTATTCCTTTATATTGGTTTTAGTTCTTGTATAAGTAGGGCTTTTTCAATTTTGCGTTTATTTATATTTCTTTCCCCACTTGGCACTTGTTTTCTATGGCTGTGTTGTGTTTATTTGATTAGCAGTGTTCAAAAATGTGTGAAGGTGTCATTTGAGTTCTTTAAATCTGGTTTTCATTTTTCCGTTTGTTTTCTCAATATTGAAGTCGTGTTTGCATTGCTTTTACATAGTATGAACTTTAGTTCTGTACCTGGTTTTTAAATAAATTTGGTGTTTGTCGAAGTGTTGTGTTTTACGTTTTTTCCAAATGTTAATTATTTTTTCGCTGACGTCGAGAACATATGGTATGCAGGAACGTAAGGTTTTGTACTTTGTTGTATTTTGGGATTTATTATTCTTTGTTTGTTGTTAATTGTGTGTGCGGTTTTTGAAGGAAATTTGTTGATGTTGATGAAGTGTTGTGTTATTTTATTGATTTCATCGTTAATTTTATTGGGTGAGCATAGTTTTTGGCTCTGTTTATTTAGTTTCTTAATATGTTTAGTTTTTGTTTTGTTTCATATACTGAGTTCCAGGGAATGTATAATCCATCATAAATGATTTTTCTGTGGATTTCTGTTTTGAATTGCGTATCGGTTGTTGTGATCTTGAGGTTAAGAAATGCTATTTAATTAGTTTTTTCTATTTGCAGGTGGATTTAATGCTTAGGTATAAAAAGTTAACGTGGTTTAAAAACCAAATTGTGTGTTCTGTAGATGTGAATCCAGCAGTTGTATCGTCAACATATCTGTACCAGTATAGTGGTGGATGTAAGGCTGAATTGATCACTTGAGATTCAATCTGTGTCGTAAAAATGTTGGCTAGAACTGGTGACACAGGATTCCCAATATTTAGACCATTTATTTGTAGGTAGTTTTGGTCATTGAACATAAAGTCAGTTTCGGTGGTAGTGAACTCTATAACTGGTTGCTGGGGATGTGTATATAAAGTTCTAAAGCTATTTTGCAGACTTTAGTGGTTGGGACTTCGAAACTGCCCATTAAGGCTTTATAATTTAGCTGATTAAAATAGATTTAAAGATAAAATAGTCTTTTAAAAAGGAGCCGGCTGATGTTACATCTCGTCATCACTAATTACTGCGAGACGATTTTACCTGCCCACAGAGAAATATTTTTGGAAGCAAACTAAATTAACAATTTATCGATATTCTCCTTTGTCTAATATTGGTATAATTTACGTGAGATAAAATGCTTTTACATTATGTCAAGACCAATAAGACTAATAATTGGTGATAGCAGCTTATGTGATGTGACATAAACCAGCGATCTCTGTCTGGAGATGATGATCTTACTGAATTAGTTATTAAGTAAAACATGTAGTTTTTTATAGTATCATGAGGAAAAAGTAAATATAGATTAAGCATTTTATTACACAAAATGTAGCTAAAATGTTTAGTTAAGAGTTAGAGTTCAAAGAGTTTTACACTGGTTACAGTGTGGTATATTAGAATTTGATAATGTAAAAAGCAATTGTTTTTCATTCAATAAAGTGAATAAATTAAGAATGACAATGTTGTATGAAAAATTATTGTTCTATCATGAAATTATCCACACAGAGAAAACAATTATTTGAATTATTTATTTCCATTACTTCAGTTAACAATGAAAACAGTTTGTATTTCTCATTTGATAAGAGCTCATAAAACTATTCATATAAATCTTTCAATATATTAGATTTTCTTAGAAATTTAAGCAAATTTAAATAACTCCGGAGCAAAACTTTTAACCATAACACTGGTTTACAAAGAAATTGAGGTAAGCACAAAAATAGCTGTTTTAACCTAATTTGGGGGTGCTGAATTCAGGTTTGAAATCCGTTTTACTCATCACCTCTAGTTTTTTAGATATGCATACTGTACATAAAGGCGTATATGCATTCAGGGTTAATTTCTAATATTGTGTGACTTATGTCTTCTTTTTTGGTTATTATGCAATAAATGTAAGTGATAGCATTACATTATACATATATATATATAGCTATATATCAAGACGGATTTTGGCAGTTAAGCGTAGCCAACACGTCTCAATCAACAGCCAGTAGTGCACTGGCAGTCAGCGCAGGATGTTGGTGTCCTTCGACAATTGTGTTACACAGTCTTTTGTGTATATATTTGTATTACAATTTCCAACGACGCACATAATTATTATTGCCTTACATATGATTTAATTTTACTTTCTTTTTTTTTCAGATTCTCCAATGGCTTCAAGCTCGTCAAAACACCGAGGATGCCTCAAGAAGGCCAATTCTTTCTGCTACGTGTGTGGGGACTTCACGACAGTTGCACAGCGTCGAACACATCACTTCCCTCATCAGAACTGCCGACTTTCATTATTTTGACTGTAAAATTGGTGATCAGGACAAATCTTGGACAAAAAGATCAAATATCCCAACCTTCCATCTGCTATGAGACCCGTTCCCCATTCAGATGATCTTCCTGTCCCAACACCTCCAGTAAATAAGGATCTTCTTTCCTCATCAGATGAAGAAATGCCTCTAAGGGAAGATTCTGCAAAGTCAATCTCTTCCGAAGATACTGACTCTTATTATTCAGAAACAAGTGGCAACGAGCCACACTGGATCACGCAAGAAGACCTGAATGACCTTGCTCGTGATTTGTATCTGTCAAAACAGCAGTCAGAGCTCTTGGCTTCTCGGCTTAAACAGCGGAATCTAGTCCAGGAAGATGTAAGGATCACCAGTTTTAGGAATCGGAACAAAGACCTTGCTTCATTTTTCGACATGGAAAACAAGTTGTGCTACTGCACAAATGTACCTGGCTTGTTCACTTTCCTTGGATTGCCACATAATCCTTCAGACTGGCGTCTTTTCATAGACTCTTCCAAGCGAAGTCTCAAGGCTGTGCTTCTGCACAACGGGAATAAATATCCCAGCATTCCCACTGCACACTCTGTCCATCTAAAGGAGTCCTATGACAATATGGAGCTTCTTTTAGAAGCTGTTAAGTACAACCAGTACCAGTGGAGTTTCTGTGGGGACCTCAAGGTCATTGGTCTTCTTATGGGTATGCAAGCGGGCTTCACAAAGTACTGTTGCTTTCTCTGTTTCTGGGATAGTCAAGCTGTATCCCAGCATTACAAGCAGAAAGACTGGGTGTCTAGAAGCACTTTCGTTCCTGGCGAACACAGCGTCAAGGAGAATCCTCTGGTTGACATGAAGAAGGTGCTTCTTCCTCCTATTCACATCAAGCTTGGTTTGATGAAGAATTTCGTGAAGGCCATGGACAAATATGGTGCTGCTTTCCAACTCTTGTCTACTGTGTTCCCAGGTCTCAGTGCTGCTAAGCTCAAAGAGGGAATCTTTGTCGGACCTCAAATCCTAGAAGTGCTTAAGGATACTGATTTTGAGGAGCTTCTTACCTTAAAGGAACTGAGAGCATGGGAAGCATTTAAGTCAGTCTGTAGTGGCTTTCTTGGTAACACACGCGTACCAAATTACCAAGCCTGTATTGAGAAGTTGCTAAAGACTTATGAGGATATGGGATGCCGAATGTCACTCAAAATTCATTTTCTCCATTCCCACCTCAACTTCTTCTCTCCAAACCTTGGAGCAATGAGTGATGAGCACGGAGAAAGATTCCACCAAGACATTACGAACATGGAGAGCAGCTACCAAGGCAAGTGGAACCCCAGCATGATGGGAGACTTCTGCTGGATGCTCTTGCGTGACATCCCGGAGGCAAAATACACCAGATCGTCTAAGAAAACACACTTCTAACTGTCTGCGGTACTATGAATTGTCTACATTGTGTCATCCAAGTATATTTATTCCGTTAATGTTCTTTATCTATCCTCTTTTATCTGTAATAAGCTGCTGCAACTGTTGAAATAAGCACGTATATACTCTGTATATACTAAAATGAGACTATTTAAAAGCCAGAAAACTAGAGGTGATAGAGCAAAACTGTTTATAAATTTGAATTCAGCACACCCAAATTAGTAAAAAAACACCTATTCACATTCTTGCTTCAGACAAAAAATATTTTTTTTGTAAACCAGTGTAACTATCAGTTCTATTGGTCCTGGCATTGTACAAAAGTATTTGTAAGGAGTAAGAATAAAAGAAATGGCAAACGATTTTGAATATTATTTTTCGTATCTTAGATAATTCAGACTTTGAAAACTTTACAACTATTGATAAATTGTTTTAAACTTTATTCTTTTATAATGTTGCAGTTCTACTGCTTGTATCACAGAGTAGGTAAACTATACATGTTGAGTTAGCCAAGGTACTCCATAGGCATAACACAAACGTGCACTCTAAAGAATTAGCAATGACAGAGAGTTTTACTTTAAAATACGACGGCCACTCAGTTTCATTTATTTCTATCACAACAAGCCCAAACTAAGGCAAAAATCCGTCGCTAAAATACCAAATCAACAAAATGTCCCTCTTTCTTCTTGTTTAAGTCGAGATAACTCTGCAGTTAATTTTCACTAATGTCATTTTAAATTCAAATGAACTCTATGTGTTTGTTGGAAATACATGATGTCATTGCTTAATTGTAATCAAGGTTGCCGAATTAGGTAATTTTTTACCAGATTTGGTAAATTTAATAAAACCTTTATGAAATGTGATAAATTTTGCATGGCACATAAAATATTTTCAAATTTGTTGTTCCTTTACATGAAATTTGACCTTGTGATAACGCTTTATAAAGGCGAGTTTTATGTCTAAATGTTTGAATATGTTTTATAAAGGCTCATTGTGCAGGCACAAGATAATTTCAAACAATGATAATCCACCGAAGGCTTAGTTAGTCTTGTTTTCGTATACTGTAGCTATTACTATGATTTCGTGAGTTGTGACTCGTAAATGTCAATATTCGTTTATAGTGTAATGCATTATTTAATTTTAAATTTGTGCTTTGCTAAATTTTTATAATTGTATTTAATTTACATTTAACCTAATTCACAGATCATAATGGATAGCTGAGAAGAGGAGCGAAAAGCATAGTGATTTAGTAGAAAGTCCATGCAAGAAAGTAAGCCTAGTTACGAATAGAAACAAAAATTGCTTAATGATCCTATGTTTAGTTGTTTTAGTCGAAGCTCAAAAACTAAAATAAGTCAAAAACTTCAATAAATGTAAAGCTTACTTTATATAACCATATTTTTGTGTTTTGTTTAAGGTTGTGGTGTTAAGCTGAAGCCTAAATACTTTGCGTTCATTCAAATATCTATTTATTTGCATCTTGAATGTAATAGAGAGTGAGTAAATTTTGGAAAGAATCCACACGACTTTCGTATGATTAGTGACGAAAAACAAATAAAACGTCAAAGCTGTAGTGTAAAAATGAGCTAATATATACATGGTTTCATTGCATAATGCTAACTATGCTTCGAACACAGAAAGAACAGAGAGATGAACAGGAATTTTTCCACATTTTTATCCTTGGATTCTGAAAATCCAATTGGCTGAGAAAAAGTGTACGTGTTATTCTAGCATGCTTCGGACTGCTGTAAAGTTTAACCTTAATAATTAGTAATTTTAGCCAAATAAATTTTACTTACATTATAATTGACGGTCCAAGAATTACTCTGTGACAAATATCGAAAGGTATGATAGATTGGGCTTTATTTTCAATACATTTTAATTCAGAAGAATATAAAAGTAACATATTAATTCTTAAAATTCCATATGAATACAAGCTTAATATAGTGAGATAAAGACAACTAAAACAAAATTTACTGATAAGGATTGAAATCATGCCTTTAATCTGTAACTCTTTATATAAAATGAAGTTTTTATCGCCAGAGAAAAGCTCTCTGAACCTGCTTTACAACGATAATTTTAAAGTTACCAATTAATAATTAGATTCATATCCCTGGACAAAAATTATCTGCTACTAGAAAAAAATACACTTGTTTCTTAGTATGACTATGTTAATTTTAAAAATCGTGTTAAGAATTTTTGAGTTATGTTGAATTATTAAAATATTTGTATGTATCTTAAAAATAACAACCTTTTATTTAAATAATTGTTTATTCATTGAAAATTCTATTTAAGACTGTAAAGTTTTTTTCACGTTCACAGCATAAGCGTCAGGAATCAATGGCTTAATGTTCCCAGTATACATAAGTATAGCATTCAGAATAACTTTAGATGTCTTTCTAAAAGCATCTCCATTCTTGAGGATGATGACAAGTTCCTAATTCTTCTATTAGTACCTCAACATTTGTGAGAAATATGAAGTACCTTGAATGCTCTAGTGAGAAGCTGTAAACGAGAGTCAAGATTCTCCATGTTGTTTTGATAAATACAAAACGAGAATTAGATCATTTAGCTCTTCTTGTGTAATCAGATAGAGCAATTTACATTGAGATACCACAGGAATAGAATTACTACATGAAGAATATTCATTTTGTTCTTCAGAATATCTTTTCCGTTTCATAATATGCTGATGGATGCGATTCTGGAAGACCATGCTTATGATGTAAATGTTTCACTGAAGATATATTATCTCGATATGTAATGTAATATTTAAGTTTGCTTGAATATTCAGAAGTAGTAGTCATGCAAAAATTACGGGGACTACAAATTAAATATTTTCTCTTTTCTCATTCAGCTACTATGTCAAATCAGATCAGCAAATTGTAGAACACACATGGAACGAGTTTACCGTTCTTGGATTGTTTCGATTTGATACGTGTATTGCGCAAGTTTCGCCTGTTCTCAAAATTTGTAGAAGATTCTTAAGCGTAAGAATCAACACTACCTGTTTAACGAAGACACCAGACTGTTCGAATATTGTTCAACGGGCTTGAAATTCGCTTTAAACTATATAAACCAACGTGTCAAGAGTTTGTTTGTTTTGGAATTTCGCACAAAGCTACTCGAGGGTTATCTGTGCTAGCCGTCCCTAATTTAGCAGTGTAAGACTAGAAGGAAGGCAGCTAGTCATCACCACCCACCGCCAACTCTTGGGCTACTCTTTTACCAACGAATAGTGGGATTGACCTTCACATTATACACCCCCATGGCTGGGAGGACGAGCATGTTTAGCGCGACGCGGGCGCGAACCCGCGACCCTCGGATTATTACGAGTTGCACGCCTTACGCGCTTGGCCATGCGTGTTAAGAGACAGAAGAATATTATTAGTTAGATTTAGTCAGTGTGCTATAGGCCTCGGAAGGTATAATTGTGATTAACGCCTATTAATTGGAAAACTATCGAATTTGACCAGGAACATTTATAGATTTAGAACATTTCAAACCGTTCAACTTCAATTATTTAACTTTGAACGTTAGTATTTCTATGGGGACTTCAAATATCTTCATTCTGATAGCTCCTATTTTTGTCGTATTTTGATTTCCTCATGTTACCCATATCTGTTAACTTATTTTCAACATTGGTTTCTGGCCCAGCTTAGCCAGATGGTTAAGGCACTCGACTTGTAATCTGAAGGTAGCGGGTTCGAATCCCGTCACATCAAACATGCCCGCCCTTTCAGCCATAATGTGACGATCAATCCTACTATTTGTGGGTAAAAGAGGAGCCCAAGAGTTGGCGGTGGCTTGTGATGATTAGTTGTTTTCCCTCAGGCCTTACACTACTAAATTAGGGACGGCTAGCGCAGATAGCCCTCGTTTAGCTTTGCGCGAAATTCAAACAAATAAAAGAAAAAGTTGTTTTCTCACTACACGAAACATAAAAGCTAAATCTTTTACTAAGAATAATGACCAAGGACTCTACCAACAATCATATCCAGCTAAGGATATATTTAGATACATATTTTTTCAGATCTCAGCAAAACCAGATATGTTCTAACTATGCAACAGACGGTGCTCTGAAAGTATACACTGTAAAACAATTTTGTTATATGAACACATAAGTACTGTATTATTGTACTCATCAAATTGTGTTCCCTAAATACACATTTATATGATATATAACACAGTTTATATTGCAGCAATGTAAACAACAGGTATTTTATGTTTTCTGGCAATACAAATGACCTAGGATATAATATCTAGAAATAAAAGAATCAAATGACTTACACTTTTTTATACGCATCCACGCAATAATTTCAATCTGAAATGTCATTCATTCTACATCTTCTACCACTACTGTTGTGTAAAACTGCCTTAACTGTTGAACCTTTCTGGAACACTCCAGATACACTATACTGGAATAGTTGGACAACTTTGGATTTATAACGCTAAAATCAAAGGTTAGATTTCCCTCGGTCGAAACAGCAGATAGTCCGATGTAACTTTGTGATAAGAAAACACACATACATACTTATCAAGTTACGTAGAAAGCAAACAAGTCCAACAATGTCACTCAGTTGAAAATGCAAATGGCTATAATAAAAGTTGCCTTTGGAGACGTATAAGATGCAGTTTGAATGAGTTTAAAAAGTTGCGATGTATACTGTTCACTTCAATGTTCATTTATAAAGATGAATGTGATTTGACAACATTAAAAAAAACTGAAAAAAAAGAGCAACAACAACTACTAGGAATGAATGAGTGACTTGTCAAATAAATTTAGAGTATTACACAAGTTTCTAAAGCAAAGTAAGAAGGTAGAACTTATCCAAAATTTCTTAAGACGTTGAAGAACTCGTGTAATAATTTTATGCAAATGCTACACAATGACGGATTCATTTATTTCCTGTCACTTCATACACATGAATGAATTGTAATCGGGTCTTGTAAAGTTTACTTGGCCTGGCATGGCTCAGCAGACAGCCCGATGTGGCTTTGCTATAAGAAAACACACACACTCCTTAGTATCAAAACTTTGTAAGTATATGCGTTGTGAAGTTTATTTGGTTATTTCTAACGCAAGGTAGGTTTACATTTTTAAAGGAAGTTGAAACTATTAACGCAAGCTTTTTTGTACAGTTCAGTGTTGTCAGTTTTATAAAATTCTAAATTTTTTCACAGTTATGGCTAACAATGTAGTTGTGAAACCAAAGATGTCGTTTTAATTTGCTTGCATAACTCTCCTTTCCAAATAAAGGTATTAAACTAATCATAAATAGCAATAACGGTTTAAATGAAAAGCAATACATGAACGTAAACTTTTACTTTTACTGACTAATTATTAATATAATTCCATATTTCTTGTGATATACAGTACACTTCAATACTCGTATTTTAAGAAATACTCCAGTATTTGGATACTTATAGTCGAAGCATCTATGCTGTAGAGATCTAAGGTATCTGTTATGTTCGTGCTTCAGTAGTAATAACAATAAAGCAATTCGACCAGTGATGCGTTAAAAGGCATTCAAGAGACTCATTATATATGAAAATCCATTCAGGGTTTTATAAAATCTCGTTGTGACTTGAATTCTTCTTTAGTCAATCTATAGACCAGCCTCCATTCTTCACGACACCCTTTACTTTATGTTCATTTATCTGTGTGTGTTTTTCTTACAGCAAAGCCACATTGGGCTATCTGATCAGCCCACCGAGGGGAATCGAAACCCTGATTTTAGCGTTGTAAATCCGGAGACATACCGCTGTACTAGCGGGGGGCGTTCATTGATCTAGATTGTCAAGATCCTGAGATCTGCAAGCTGATAGTCTTCTAGACTCAACGCCTCAATTTCTAGCAATAGACAGGTAAATATTTCAAAATTAATTACGGTGATACTATAAAGTCGAAAGATAAAGAGACTAAAGTAAAAAGAAAAATAGACGTAAGTTTATAATTAAACTGTTTATTTGAGGTTAGGAAACAAAACCAGGTTATTTCATTGAAAGATGTAAAATATGCAGCTAAAATGGGTATAACCAAGGTAAAAAGCCTGCTCTGTGTGAGTCATTTAAATAGTGTATGATTCACATCATGAAGTAGTTGTGTAGTCGTTGTTAATCACAAAACTACACAATGCCTCTGACCTCTTCCCACTGCGTGCATCAAACACCAATCTTTAGCGTTATACGCCCTTAAGCTTACTGTTGAGTAACCGGAGCTAATAAATAGTAAAGTGCACAGAAATTAAAAGATAAAAATAAAATCTATGTTAAAAAGTTTAGATATTATTTAATGCTTAACAAACAACAGAAAGTAATACCGAATACATTATCATTAAGTAAATTAGTTAAAACCCAAGTCTGACCAAATAATAGGGTTTGATTGGCACTATTACATAACACTCTGTACCTCAAAGTACGAAAATTGCTTTTGCTGGAAGGGGTCGGACGTTTCAGTGTCTTGGTAGGCTAACCACCAGCCCATTTCCACCCTTTAACAATATAAAATATTCTGTCAGTCTAATCAAATTCGAACGAAGTATCATTATGGGTATTATACAAATGAATGTTCTTTCTCAATCTAACTATCCAACTGCAACTCACTTTGACAAACTTTCATTGCAGATAACTTTAACGCAATTGGTACATAAATCTAGATGGATAACAAAAAAATTATAAAAGGTCAAAGTAAATATTTAATTATCTAATGTAACAGGCCCGACATGGCCAAGCATGCTTAGGTGTGCAACTCCTCATCTGAGGGTCGCGGGTTCGCATCCCCGTCGCGCCAAACATGCTTACCCTTTCAGCCGTGGGGGCGTTATAATGTAACGGTCAATCCCACTATTCGTCTGTAAAATAGTAGCCCAAGAGTTAGCGGTGGGTGGTGATGACTAGCTGCCTTCCCTCTAGTCTTACACTGCTAAATTAGGGACTGCTAGTACAGATAGCCCTCGAGTAGCTTTGTGCAAAATTCAAAAACAATCTAATGCAATTTTGTGATATTTTCAATGAATACTATTAACGTAAGAAAAAGTAATGTTTTCGAGTTCGTGGGTTACACGACCAATTCAGTAATTTGTATTAGTAATAAAGCCTACATTAATGATACTAACAATTAAATTTTTACCTTGAAATCTTCTACGCGTGAAATGTTGGGGCTTGTTAAATATTACAGAGAATTTATTTTAAGAACCTTCCCTTCCAAATAAAAAAACAACAAAGACAACAACAACAAAAATTACTAATTATAATTATTTAATTTTAAACACTTTGTATGAATGAGCATGTACTGTATATGTAGTACTAAAATAAGTTTGATGGAACGCGTGTTATGTTATTCCTTAAAAGTACACAACAAGAAATGTTGGTATTGTTAAATCCTATGGTTCTGTTTGGTTGCTATCTCCTTGGAGACGTTTATTGGCTCATATCGTAGAAACAAAACGTCCCACAATTTACTTAAAGCTAGCTTATATTGATAATCTCGTGACTAAAACTAATAGCAATTTATGTGTTGTGTTTGAACATAAGAGCGTGGAAGAAATATATATTTTTGGTAGTTGATTTAAAGAACTAAGATATGCTGCGGGAGTGTAGTTAAGGAGGCGGTAAGCGGTTTTAATGGCGCAGTTTTGCAGGTTTTGTAATTTTGAGTATTGTCTTTCAGTCATGTTACATGTAGTTGCATTACCATATTCGAAAATGGGTCTAATGAATGCTTTGTATATTGCAAGAATGATTTTGGGAGAACAGCCTTTGTTGGGCCACTAATACGTTTTAGAAAGAAAATTCTACTGCTTGCTTGGGTAGCGATTTTCTGAAAGGGTGGTGTCCAGGACAGGTTATGAGTCATGGTAAGGCCTAGAAAAGTGATAGACTTTATGAGAATGATACAAGTTTGATTGTTGTTAGGTTTCATGTTTTTGAATTTTTTCCTGAACTTGTTAACTTTTCTGTGGAAGGCGATGGCTTGTGACTTCGAAGGGTTTAAGACGACACGCCATTTATCACACCATTGAGATACTGCGTCAAAGATTGCTTGGATTCGTGAGATTGTAGTATGGGGGGTTGCACGAGGTGCTCCAAAAAGCGATATCATCAGCATTCTGGGAGATAAGGGTTGAGTTCAATGAGGAAAAAGGTATGTCATTAACATATATATTATATATGGGGCACAACTGTGTTTAAGTTGAATGGGTGTGTGACAGAAGTATTTATTTTAACACTTGTCTTACAGTTAGTAAGGAAGCTGGATATCCAACGGACGAAAATATGTGGGATGACAAGGGCTAAAATTTTATGGCGTAGGCCGTCGTGCCAGACTGAGTCAAATGATTTTTGGACATCTAGAAAGGTAGCGATGATTGTTTGTTTCCGGTTGAATCCTTTAAACACTGATTCAGCGAGGAGGGCAAGATGGTCGGTAGTTTGTCTATTATTTCTACCAGCATTTTAATTTTCGTTAATTAGGTTGTTAATCTCGAGAAACAAGTAATCCTGTTGGTAATGAATTTCTCAATAAGTTTGCCAAGAGTATTTAGAAGACTGATTGGTCTGTAGTTATTTGGGTAACATAGATTTTTGTCTTTTTTTGGGTATGACTTTAATTAAGGCGGATTTACATAAATTTGGGTAGTATCCTGAGAACAGAGATAGATTAAAGATTGAGACCAGGTGATTAAGGTTCGTATCGGACAGGTTTTTGAGAACTAGATTACTAATATTGTCAGGTCCCGGGGCTTTGTTCCGAATTTTCTTAAGGATAAATTTGATCTCAGACCTAGTAATAGGTCGGGTGAAAGAAGATGAAGGTTGTTTATTTAGATTAAGATTAATGGGGAATAGAGGGGATAACATAATAGAATAGTTTAAATTAGGTTTAGTTCGAGAGGAGACATACATAGCAACTAATGTAATGGGGGTAGATGTAGTGTGTATTTGGTAAGCGATAAGTTCATTATCAGTGAGGTTCTTGCGTTCGACTTAAATACATTGTGCAGTTTAGTCCTACTTCCATTCTGTTCTATCTTTGTTCGTTGTACGTTAGAGTTTTTCAATAAAGACTGTATTTTAACCTGTTAGAAATAGGTTAATTGAAAACAGATTTCAATTATGACAAGCAAGCGTCTGAAACTATCCGATATTAGACAGTTCTGCAAGCCAATTACCAATGCTACAAGGGACATGTAGATGCAGATAATCCAACAACATGAAGCAAAAGAATAGAAACTTGTCATACAGAAGAAATACCATGTTCATCAGAGAACGAGTCTGAAAATGCTTGTGCAACTATTGCACATCATGAAACCACAAGATAGTTGTCAAACACGTTTGTGCAATAATGAAAAACCTGACACTACGCAGATACGGTGTAGAAAGCCATATCATCTAGACGCACAACTAATACCACGACAGAAAGCAAAATCTCAAAATATCAACTTCCAGGGCATGTGGTTTGATGAGTTCCTATGGCTACACTTCGACAGTCAGACTCAAAAATCATATGCTTTCATTGTGCCAAGGCGGAAAATAGAGGTCTTTTTACAGGGAAATTGGAGAGGCCAGTGGATTATACCTTCATATCCACAGGTTTTTGCAACTGGAAAAAGGCAAAACAGAAATTCAACGAACACCAGTCCTCCTCTCAGCACAGATTCGCTATATCTCCAGAAGGCTCACTTGATGTAACTTCAGTGATTATCCAGGTACATGATGGAAAAAAAAACAGCAGGAAGAACGCAAAAGAAATCTAGCCAAAATATTCAGAAGTTTACGTTTCTTACTGCGTCAAGGTTTAGCATCACGTAGACATACTGATATGGAGGGGAACTTCCTGCAGTTAATGAAGCTCCTGGAAGAGGAAGATCCTGGCTTGACGGCCTAATTGTCAAAGAAAATCACATTCACATCACCCCAGGCTCAGAATGAAATAATGAAGATATTCAGCCATCAAATACTGAGGAACATAGCACATAAAGTGCAGCAAAGTAAAATATTTTATTAATGGTTGATGGCACTCAAGATATTACAGGTGCCGAACAGGAAGCAATATGTGTACGATACGTAGATGAGAACCTCGACGTCCATGAGACATTTCTTGGTTTGTACAGTGTCTCCAATACAACTGGTGAAACAATATCCTCGAATATACTTGATGTACTACTAGACTCAATTTACCACTGTCAGGATTAAGAGCACAAACTTATGATGGAACCAGTATCCAGCTGCGAATGTGAACGCTGTTTTTCTACATTAAGACGGTTGAAGGCGTGATTAGGGTCAACTATGTCTCAGTGCCACCTCAACCATGCAGCAGTTTGTCACACTCACAAAGATGAGGTCGCCAAGATAAATATAGAAGAGCTTATGAAAGAATTCATAAACTGATCATCACAAAAGAGGTCTACGTTTGAAAACATGTAGACTAGAGGACGAAATGAATCTTACTTCAATGAAAAGTATGAATAATTATGTGCTACATTGTATTGATGTGCAATTTTCAAGAGTTCGCAAAGACATTTTAACTATTTTTATCAAACAACATGAAGTTTTTTAGCAGAAGAAAATTTATCAAGGATAATTACTAATTTTATTAATATTTGAAAACGTAATTCATGCAATGAAAGTTATTAGTAACCTTATCAAGTATAATGGCCATCTTTTATACTGTGCAGTGTGCACTAATAAATTCATGTGGCAATTAATTTGTGACACATTTGTCTTTATTCTATTAACATTATGGAAACTGTTTACAACACCTCAGTTAAACAAATCTACATGGAAACCTTGAAGTATCGTGGCAACGAGATTTCTCTGTGACTGCATGTTTACACCTTTCAGGTTCACGAAATCAAAGATTACCAATTTGCAAATTGAACAGTCCTCATTAGTAGTTGCAAAAGTCATCCCCCATCATCGGGTGTAAAAAATCTACGTCCCTGATACCCAGGAGGGTCAGGTACAATAGACCTCTACCTCCTTCCATTACTTGGTTGGAATGGATTGATTAATACTGAAGTAATAACATAATTTAAACCTGGTCCTTTTCAGGGCAATGCCCATTTATATTTTTCTTTCATTTTTTTAAAGTCTAGAACGTAGGTGGCTGTTTCATTTTAGTACTATTTTATTATTATTTTAAATTTGATTTTAACGGGGAAAGTTGTGGGAAGCAATAGCACCCTGGATATTGATATGTAGTACTGTGAATTTATCCTTATTTAACAGAGTTAAATCGTTATGTATTTTTGGATGTTTTTCATAATTATTTTAATGATTATGTCTGTTAGACTGTTTTCATTATTTGGATTTGTGTATTCTGTCAATATTTCAGAGAAGATGGAAGTAATGCCATTGGTTAGTGTGTTTTCAATGTTCAGTTGTTTTAGGTAAATCTTCATTATTTGTTGATGGTTTTTCCTGCATGATTGATGTTTTTTTGACCACTGCAGCATATGAGTTTGTTTGTGTGTTTGTGTTTTCTAGTATTTTGATAGTTTTTGAATTTTGTTTGTTTGTGGTTTGTTCATAGTGCACTAAACAATAATATATATATTTAAAAACGCATATGTGCATTTCAATAGTCATGCCTTTTACCTAAATCGGTAGAACATTTTCAAGCCAAGGAATTACCAGTTTAATAAGTGTATGTGTGTAATACTAATGATTGCCAGTATTATTAAGTGAACTTTCGAGAATATCACCTCAAAGTTTATACATCAGCACATGGATAGACTGTTTATTATTGTTGTTGGTTGCTACAGTCAGTATATTACAAACGTCGGAAGCTACAAATGTGATAAACGCTTAATAATCGGAACACTAAGTATTATACATTGACTATGAACGTTTATAGCGTTCGAACATTACAAACTTCAATGGATTGACTTCAGACGTTAGTACTTCTACGACTGAAAGCTGACAACGTGTTTGAAAGGGGCTGTGTCACTAAGTGTCAGAATGTAAAGGGCGATGTTAGATTTTGAACACATAATTTTATCTATTTTATTATATTAATATGTGTATAAAGACGTTCCTTTATATTGGTTTATTTTGGGTTTAAGTTGTTGTATAAGTAAGGCTTCTTTAATATTTGGTTTGTTTATGTTTGTTTTTTTATTTAGTATTTGAGTGTTTTCTATGGTTATGTTGTGTTTATTTGACTTGCAGTGTTCGAAAACGTGTGAAGGTGATTTTTTATGTTTTTTTTAATCTGGTTTCCATTTTTCTACTTGTTTCTCCAATATAGAAGTCGTGGCAGTTATCACATTGTATTTTATAAATAATGTTGGTGTGGTGTTTGGCAGTGTAGTTTTTACATAGTATAGACCTCAGTTTTGTGTCTGGTTTTTGAATAACTTTGGTATTAACTGGAATATCATATTTTGTTACTAGTTTTTGTCAAATATTGGTTATTTGTCTGCTTATGTCAGGAATATATGGTATGTAGCAGAATATGATTTCGTGATTTTTTGATTTGTGAGTTGCTCGCCCTCCCAGCCGTGGGGGCGTATAAAGTTTCGGTCAATCCCATTATTCGTTGGTGAAAGAGTAGCCAAGGAGTTGGCGGTGGGTGGTGATGACTAGCTGCCTTCCCTCTAGTCTTACACTGCTAAATTAGGGACGACTAGCACAGATAGCCCTCGAGTAGCTTTGTGCGAAATTCCAAAATAAACAAACAAAATCGAAAGAAAGTTGTATGTATCTATTTTATTTGCAAATTTGACCCACATCAATTTCTAAATTAAAACTAAAATTTCCAGCTGTTTGAAAAGGTAATACCTAACGTAAGTAACATAATAACTCAGAGACTCGTCCGAGATAAATCATAATATTTAACAATGTTAAAACCAATACAGATCATGAAACATATATTTCTCAACTTTAAACATTTCCATGATATTACATCATTATAATATAATAAGTTTATCTTATTTAGGTTCCTAAACATTATTTGAGACAGTTGTAAATACAAATTTTAATTGATAATTTTCTAATTAGGGACGGCTAGCGCAGATAGTCCTCGTGTAGCTGCACATGTTATCCAAAGGAGAATTACACTAATTCTTCACCTTCGAATCTGCATCCTTCTCATCAACCAACAGTAACACCACAGAATTCTCAACTTGCAACACCATGGTAAGTTATTTCATGATCTAGAATTTAAACTTAAAATGAAAATTGATTAAGAAAATGCAAGATATGTTGTTGTTTTTTTGCGTATGGAAAGTTCTAATGTTTGCAGTCAAATATTTTTAGGGCCAGTAAAGAATCTTGTGTTGGAGGGTATCCAATATTAGTCATTTTTGGTGTTAGGCTTATATCCATGAGAAAATGCTTTGGAAAATTTTAACTACTTGGAGGTAAATATGATGACATTTGATGAAAGTTATGATTGATGATGTTTTAAAAAATATAAGAAACAGCATGAAAGAAGGTCATTTATTGTATTGTGTTTACCCCTATTCTACCGAAACAACCAACCTGAACATCTGAACCAATTAAATATAGTCTTTCAAGTACATAGCAGTGAGAGTAGTGCAGTAGAATTTATACTAACTGCACTAATCACAATAAACGAAAAAGTTATGTAAAGCTAAATAATAGATGATAGGGAAAAATTTGGCAGGTAGTTTTTCAAATCTGAAATTTACAGGAATTTTTCCACGTTCAAATTTGAGCATTTTGTGTTTCCCATGCGCCACTCATTGAACTATTCATTAAAAGATTGTCCACTCTTTAACCATTTCTAACATCCAAGTAAAGATTGCTTCAATGCTTTTATTCTCTAGGGAAACATTACTGAACAAAATAAGCCTTTTTTGATATATATTGTTTGTGACTTGTACATTGTATCATTCTATTAATCTATCTCTGTACTCTTTTCATCATAATGTGTATATCTGTAATAGTTAATTCTTAAGGATTTTATCAACAATGACTCCCAATTCCTTTTTATTAATATGTTTTCTACCTATTTCTAAACTTTCATGTTAATTCCTTAAACATCAAATATTTTGTTTCTTATGTAGAACATTACCCAAGGTTTTATAAAAGTCAGGATATAAAGAAGCACTATCAAAACAATCCTAAAATTTTATAAGGCAAGAAAATCATGCTTAAAAGCCTTGCTCAGAATAACGTTTCTAAATGTTGTAAAGTACTTTTGAGTATCCTTTGAAAATAATTCATTTTTAAGTATGTGTACTATCAGATTCCAACAGTGTCTGGTAAAAATTCCAACAGTAATAATGTTAAATGCAATGCATTTTTCTTATGGGTTGGAATTGGTATCAATTTGATTGTGTTATTTTTCCCACCTTGCAATACTACTCGCATTCTTTTTGCATGCTATTATTATTTCCAGAACTTTACATATAACAAAAACCAGATTATTGATCCTACAGTTTTGTAGAACAAAGATAATAGTTGTCTCCTCATAAAAATTGAGGAATTGTTTTGGTATCAAAAGCCTTCTTAAAAATTGTACATTAATGGATCTCTTTTCTTTTTTTGTATAGGATTAATATTGACAGATTCGAGAGGTTTATGTTTTTTAAACTTTATCTAGATTAACTATGACTTGTTAACATAAAGAGAAACTCAAGAAATATTGGTCAATATTAAGATATTCTTTAATATTTTTGCCTTTTAAATGCATAACAGATCAGCATTGTCATTGACTGTCTTTTTTCTGTTAATGTCAGAATGAGAGCTATTCCAGTCAAATTTAATATTTATAAACGACAGATTTTCAGAATAAATTTAAGTCATGTCAAAGTTGTTTATTCAGATAAAGTACTTACCCCCTCAAGAAATTAGCTACCTCTATTTGAATACGTTTTCTTTATGCATGCTACAAGCCTTTCACAATTAGAATTGTAAGATTCCAGCATGTCTCTCATGTAAATCGTCATTTGTTACATCCTTACCTATATGTTTATGCATGCTTACATGATGCTTGTGACTCCTTCTACTTTTTGTTTGGAAATGTTTGAGTATAGATGTACTCTTTTTCGTGCTTGATGCATCATGTTAAACTCTGGTTATTTATCAATTTCATTTGGTTTCATTCAATTCAATTCCTATATTATTATTTATTAGTTAATTCTTGTCACATTTTCTCTGTACTTGATTTTCATGAACCTTTTTTTCACAATGAATTTCAAAGTTAATTTATCAAGCCTAAAGTGTGGACAACCTGATGGTGGATTTATCTTCTTGTATATATCTAGAGATCGAATACTACATGGAACAACATCTTCCAGGTTTATCCTGAGTTGGATGAGTCTGTTCTGACTGACAAAGACTGTTCATCTCTTTCCACCTGCATGATATGCTGTTCCTTTTCCTATTCAGCCTGAGGAGTCTCCTAGCCTTTAAGCATTTTTGGATTTTGTTTCTCAGGTTTGTGAGGTTTTATCCCTCTCATCTATTTCTTATTTATTTCATCCTTCTTTGCTGCATGAACAATCTTCCCAACCATTTTTGTTTTCCTCCTCTATCCTGACATTCAGGTTTATGCTGATCAGTTTGCCACAAGTAATGGGATTAGCATGCTAAGCTTCCAAGAACTTCTGACCAATTTGTCCTTTCTTACCATTATGCAGACTATCTGTTTTTAGATCAGCAGTTGTTAGGTTCTTTGTTATCCATTTTAGGAGTGGTTCTTAAATCAAATTTCAATCTCACCTCTGCCCAATATTGTTGCCAGTTTCTTATTCTTTAAAACCTCGTATGGTATCTTTCTATACACTTACTCTTCTCTCCTCCACTTTGACCTACATATCTTCAGCTCTGTTGTTACATATCTGATTTATTTATTGTTGATAATGTCATACTGGCTTGACTTAATTTATCCTCAACATATCTCAGGAAGTGACATATGGCCTCATTTCTGAGACATCATGTCTTTCATGCAGTCCTGGAAACTATCCACTCTTACAAATATCATAGCCTGTTTCTCTCAGTCAAAATCTCTTATGCCTCCAGTTCTCAATTGACAGTCATCGTTGTTGATATGTGTTTATTAATTGAGTACACATATACAAAAAAAATACAAAGTGTGACATCACAATACTTCCTGTTCCTGTCATGAATAATGTTCTCTTTGAGTTATTCCTAACTACAGGTGAGAGCACTTATTTCAATATTCTTAACACTCCCACTTAATTTTAAGTTTTACACAAAGTTGCAATTACTGTCAATAATCTTACAGTTATTCTAAATGTTTTACAATTACTTCCAATCTGTTATTATAATCGTCACTTTATCTGGTTCATTTATCCATTGGTGCCAGTTCAACATTATCTCTGAACCTTTCAAATGCATTTCTAGCAAGTGGCTTTGTAAGAATGTCAGCAATCATACTGTTTGTGGGACAATATTCCAGTTTTACTGATCTGTTTAATTAATTAAATTAATTTTATTAAGGTCTCCAGCAAAATCTGCATCTGTGTAACCAGTAATGACGTCTTCTGGTACTTTTTCAAACGTAAGACTAAGATTAGCCGTTCCTTTCAAGTAACGTAGGATTCTCTTTGCTGCTGTCAAATGTGCTGTATTGGGCTGAGCACAATATTTTGCTATTGTTCCCACTGCATATGCAATATCTTGTCTTGTTTTCACTGCAACATACAGAAGGCTGCCTACCAACGACTGGTACAAACTGTGGTCAACGTGAGTGCTAACACCATCATCCTTTTGCAGTTTTACATATGATGGAGTTGCAATTGCCTTACCCTCAGTCATTCCAATTTTCACCTGCATAGTTTGGATATACTGTCTTTGAGTTAACCATACACAGCTATTCTTTTCATCATGAACAACACTGAGTCCAAGGATGTAATGGAGCTTTCAAAGGTCTTTCATGCAAAATTTTTCCTTCAGTGCTTCCTTAAAAAAAGATTATTTCATCATCGCTATCAGCAACCAAAATAATATCATCCACATATACTGCAGTTATTGCTAGATTTTTACCCTTCCGTATGTAAACACATGGATCTGCTGAACTCTGAACAAATTCCAGTTCCATCATCTGTTCATGAAATGATTTGTTCCAACAGCGTGGTGATTGTTTTAATCCATACAGTGATTTCTTTCAGTTTATACACAAGGTTTTCCTTCCCTGGAACAGAGTAGCCTTCCGGTTGTTACATGTATATCTCTTCATTCAGATTTCCATTTAGAAATGCAGTTATAACATCCATCTGGTGAACTTTCAAGTTATTCTGCACAGCAAATGCAATCAAGGAGCGAAATGATGCATAGCGCACCACTGGGGAGAAGGTTTCCTTGTAATCCAGACCATAATTCTGCAAGTAACCTTTGTCCGTCAGCCTGCTCTTGAACATCTCTATATTTCCAGTATTTCCATGCTTAACTTTAAATACCCACTAATGCTTGGCTCTAACATACTGCATACGTTTGCAGTGTGACAAACTGATTCATTTGCTGCTGCCATATCAGCATACTCATCATGTCCATAGCGGATGGGGATTTCCTGTTTCTTGAGGTCGTTTAGCTTTAACTTCTGTTTCTTGGTCCATTATCTGTTCACTTGATGAGATATATTCATTTGTCACAGGCTCTTGACCAAATCCTGTTTCATTAAAGATAACATCTCGCTGTATGAAAATCTTCCTGGATTTTTCATCATACAGTCGATATCCCTTGCAGTTATCATAACCAATGAAACATACCTTCATAGACTTCATGTCTAATTTCTGTCTTTACGCATCTGGCACATGTGCATATGGAAAACATCCGAACACTTTCATCTGTTCTACATCTGATTTCTTCCCATACCATCTCTCATATGGCATACTACCATCTTTTATTGCCGATGTGGATACTCTGTTACCAACATACGCTGCAGTGGCTACAGCTACCGCCCAGTACATTCTTGGTATCTTAGCATGTGACAGAATGTTTCTTGCTCATTCCAAGAGTTCTGTTCCTTCTCTCAGTAACACTATTTTGTTCTGGACAATATGCTACTCACATCTCTTGATTTCAAATATTGCTGGAACTCATTTGACGTATATTCTCCACAGTTATCTGTGCATAGGATTTTTATGCGCTCTCCAGATTCATTTGAGTACAATTTCTCAAATTCCTTGAATTTCTCAAAGACTTCTGACTTCTGTTTCAAGAAATACACTCTGCAGCATCTTGAGTAATCATCAATAAATGTAACAAAGTACTTGCTACCTCCAATAGATGAAGTTTGCATAGGACCACAGACCAGTTGCAGTTACCTTTGATCTGATTTCTCCCACTGACTTAAATGGCTTCCTGTGCATTTTACCTTCAGTGCATAGCTCACAGGAACTGGCTTCATCACACATCTGGAATTTGATTCCACTTACATTTCCACTCCTGACAAACTTCTGAAACAATGACCTACTCTAGTCATTGATACCATATGTCCAAGTCATTCATGCTGCTGTTTGAGGCTACTGAGACATTCTCGATAATACTGGTCTTACAGTCCAGTTGGTATAGACCATCATCCTTTCTTGTACCCATGCCATGGAGTTGTCCTGATTTACCTCGGATGTAACAACGATTAACTCCAAACTACACAATATTTCTTTTTTCAGTAGCAGCTCTTACTGAAAATAGATTGCTAGCTAATTTTGGTATATGAAGGACACTGCATTGTGACATGCTTTGAACTACTGACTTTAAATGTCATTTCTAGTTTACAGTTTCAAACTCCAAGAGTTTCAACAGATCTTCCATCACCAATCCTAATTTCCTGAGGTGTGCTAAACTTATGATAATTTGATAATATGTTCCTCTGGTGTGGCATATGCCTAGATGCACCAGAAGCCACCAAGCATTCCCCATTTCTGATTCCTTTATCCTGGTTTGTTACAAAGGCAACACCATTTTTCCCTCAGTATAATCGTCTGCCACATTAATATCCACATTTTTAACTTTGTGGGCCATTTCCTTCAGTGTTGGACAATTGCGTTTTAAATGTCTCTCTCTGTCACACTTGTAACACTTGAAGCTGTTACCCCTTTTCTTTGTTTCTTGTGTTCCATGAGGTTTGAAGTTGCTGCGAGTGGCTAATGCAGTTGATGATGTTTCATTTGATATGGGTTTTCTTCTTTTGTTCTTCATTAATCAGTGCCTGTTGCACAAATTCTAATGAAATATCATCAATTTTGGTTTCCAGGGCTGTTACAATTGTACAATAGCTAGCTAGCAGACTACCAAGTAAGGTAACAATCTGATCTTCTTCTGCTATTTCTGCCCCAACTGCAACAAGCTGATCCGTTAATTCCTTCATTTGTTTCAAATGTTCCTGGACCATTATGCTTTCTTTCATCTAACAACAAAAATACTTCTTTTTCAGGAATAGTGTTCCTATCAAAGTGAGCATGCACTACATTCCATGCTTCCTTAGGAGTTGTGCATGAAGTGACAAGATAGAGTTGTGCACCTTGAATATTCAAAACAATTGTTGAAAATGCTCTTTCCCTTTTTCTGTTGAAATCTGCCCTTGTTTGATCATTGGCTGTCTCTGCCAATACCTCTGTTTCAGTCACATGGTCCAATAGGCCTTTTCCTCTCAATAAATGTTCCAATTGAAATTTTCACGTGGCCCAATTATTTTCTCCCAACTTATCAATTGATATTTTATCTTCCATTGTCAAACTATTTCAACCACAATTGTAATATTTCTTTCTTTGATTTAGATCTATTTCTTCCTTTATATGACTCGAGAAACTAGAGTGTTTTTACTTACAGTTTATCTTGGTATTTCACAATGGCTTCCAGACAAAGGAAACGAATCACCCAGCACTTGTGATGAAGTATCCATGTAAATCCTGTGCCATCCAACAAAAATTGTCATCCAAAAACTGTTCTACAGTAATCCTCAGTATCTCCTGGATTACTTGTACTAACAACTTTAAAACAGTTTCTTCTGTTTAAGCACTATTAGAGCATTCCTGGGCTTTTAACCTGTTGATATGTGTTATTCATTGAGTACACATGTACAAAAAAATACAAAGTGTGACACCACAATACTTCCTGTTCCTGTCATCAATAATGTTCTCCTTGAGTTATTCCTAACTACAGGTGGCAACACTTATCTCAATATTTTTAACAATCGTCATCCCAGCCCTTACCTGTTCCTTTTATTTGGAATACTTTTTCTCATCCCACTCCCCTATCACCAACAGTACTGATTACTATTCAGTGGGTTTGGGTCTGATAGGGGCTCAGTTCTTTGAGTTTTTTTCACTGAATTTTTTCACAGTCAATGTGTGCTTTGGGTGCTGCCAGTAAAGCTTGTTATCAAAATTTCTTTCCACACCTCCAGTTTCTCCTTTTCCAATTTCCTTCCCTCTTTTTCAAGATTCCACAACCACCCAGCATTTGTCAGAAACAGTTTGCTTTTCTCAGCATATTGCCCTTTGAGATTGGAACATTACTACTGTCCCACATTCCCTTCTTTTACCTTTGTTTGAAACACGTTTCTTATATTCCTTGTTTCATCCTTCCCTTAAAACATATTTGCTTCTTCCTTTAGCCTGTAGATGTCAACGGTTGGATTTGTTTGCCATTGATGTTTCATGTATCCTTTATCCAAATTGTTTATTTCACCTGAATACCTTAGCAGCTTATGAGAGTGATTCTTCCTTTTCCTTATTTCCCTTCATTCCATTTTGCATGTTTACACTTGACCAGATCCAAATAGGCTTCTGTACTCAATCAGGACTCATCATTGTTCTGTAGCCCATACTGCTGCTTTCTTGATTCTTTATCATCAAGCAATTTTTTTCCCTTCATGATCCTTCACCTTCTAATCCTACCAGTTGGGTTCACCTTTTGGTTTAATTGGCTTATTCTTCCCTACCTCTTCCATCTGGACTTATTTGAAGTGTCATTCCATCAAAACCAATATCTCACTTTTCCTTTGCTATCCATCTTTGCATTCAGTGGAGATTTTGCAATCTGAGTTGTGGACTATTCCTAGTATGTACATCCTCCACTGTCTCTCTCATATCACATTATCTTGTTCATTGGAGTTTTGTCTACCACTGATAGCCATTACTCAGACTTTGGTGCAACTCTTACTGGTAAATGTTTATTCATACTTTCTTTCAATTGGGAGCCTTTATATACTTTTTATCATGTGGGTCCCACTCTAAATCCACACTGTCCAGCATGCTTACCATGGAGATGTGGTATTTCAGATTGCTTAATGGTGCCTAACCTCAGGATATTTTGCTTCATAAACCTGCCCATCCCAGAATGCATGGGTAAGATAGAAGGAGATTGCTGCTTTTCAAAGTAAGATTTTGTGATTACCCATTGCACTGTCTCCAGTGATGATGTTTCTATGGACTGTTCACTCCATTGTCACCTTACTTTCTTTGAGTGGAGTGCAGAAGTCCTTGTCACTTTCATATGGTTGACCATAGAAGCACTATGCTCAATGTCTTCTTTCTACACAGTAACTGCTCAGTTGCAGAGTAAAATGTTGGTGTTCTGTGGGTGTAGGTGACGTAATATTCTTGTGTGGATATTAGTACCCTGAAAGAAAGTTTTGGACTAGAATGCATAAGTGTGCACATGCTTTCAGGTTATGCATTTTACTTCCTGAATTTCACAACAGTGGTATGTGAGATTGTTCCACTTTTTTGTGTTTGACTATTCCTCGTCTCTCATGGAGATTATTGCCATTTTGATGGTCCCAGGCTGTGCAACATTCTTCTAGAGTGGTTGAGATGCTAGAGTATTCCCCTATTTTTCAAACAACAAATAATCATCGACTTATATTTTAGCAATAACTTTTTAGATAATTTTTTCATTGATTTTTAGTCTCTAATTCTAAAATGTTTGCAATCTAGCAATTTACTTTTTTATAACTTTCTAGTTGTTCAAGGTATGGTAATTCAAAAAAAATCTTCATAATGAGACATGATCAAATCTTATGGGTACTGATCAATATAAATTTTAATTTAGATCTAATTTTGTCTCAGATTCGGATCCCGGATGAGACCCCAGTTTATAATGTTATGTATTAAAATTCATCTCAGATGAGTCTCGATTTATTATGTTACATAGTTTTGTCATATGGTTTCAAATAGCCAGAAATTTGAGTTTAAAAGCTAATTAAATGTATTAAGTTTATGATATTTTCTGACAAGATTGATTCACACATTTTTCTTTCTTAACATAAATATATTTAATATACAAATAGCAAAACAATTTATAGTAACTGTTATTACAAATATTATATACAAGAGTTTTACAAATTAACAAACTATTCAGTCTTCTATCTGGTCTGGAACTGAAATTTTTATTGACTGTTCATGGAGAGGTAATTAATCCTATGTTGATACACACGTACAATTCACTTGACAGAGAAGCTAGCTAGTTACTTCACAACCACACACAAGTTTCACACTGCCAAAGTTATACAATGTCTACATAAAGATACTAATTTTCAAAGATAATTCACTGAAGTCAAATGATTTATGATGTTAAAAATCTGTAAACATTCCTGGTCAAATATCTATAATTTTCTGATTCATAAATGTTATTCTCAAAAATTTAGCTGGCAGTATTACTGGCAATCACTAGTACTTTACGTACACACACTGTTGATTCTTATGCTTGAAAATCTCTTACAAATTTATAGAACAAACAGGACTTTCACAATACACATTTAACAATATACGTTGCATGCATTTCTAAATATATCTTATACTGAAGCAAAAATAGGTATTAAAATAAATGTATATAAGTAAATCTGTTACACTAGGAATTAGAGGGGTTTGTAATCTCCACTTCTTGGATTTGAGGTGAAGATGGTAGAAACCTCATCCTGTCCTAGGAGTGCATCCCTGTTTACCCACCTTTCTTGCTATGGAATTGAGTTACAGTATTTTTTGCTGGTTATGATAACCTACTTGCTACATTCTCTCCAATTAAGATCCATTCCTCTCATTTTCCACCCTTATATCCTATATATTTCACCAAAGGGGAAAGTGTAGCTGTCTCAGGAGTGGTGCTGTTCTCCTCTTCTGATCTATGGACCTGAATCTCTCATTTTCAGGGGTATAATTTGGATGCGCTCAGGGAATACTTCTATTTTTCTCATACATCAGTCTCTCCTTCTTCTCAGTGTGGAATTCTAGCTAATCTCATGAGAGAAGGTAAGTATGTATCAGAAGTTATAATTTTCATACACTAATATATTTCTGATAAATACCTACCTCTTTTCAAACTTCCCACCCTTCATCCCCACTTTTTTTCCAGTGCTAACATCTTGTGTCAAAGTTTGTAGTTCCAATAGGGATGGATGGAAGGCTTGTATCATGCGTAAATAAAATTTGCATATTAAGGGCAGCACCAAATGGGAATAGCTAATCTTAAACTTAGGTTTAGAGAATCCCTTTAAACAATTTTTATAATCTGTTAATTTTGAATCCGTCTTAAGTGCTTTTACCCTTGGGCCAACATTATTCATACCTGTTGACATGTAAACCATATGTTTTATTCCTCAATTTTAGTGCAAAAAATAATTGTGAATTAATTTAATTAAACTGAATGACAATATAAGCTTGTCTGTGTGTTTAAGTTTGTTGTTTTTTGTTTATAACAAAATATTTTTGAAAACTATCTCCTTAGTTTAATTTGTTGATATTCAGTTGTACAAGGTGACAATAAACTGATCTTGTGATTACAAATATTACAGATTTTCACAATTAAAAGTTTAAAAAGTGAGTTGCAGCAAGGAGGTGTTAAAATTATTGTACATGTTAACAAAACACACCAGTGACATGCAACTATCTTGCATGTTGCAGTTTATTCAACTACGTCTATACTTTTGAATATTTTCAACTCAAGAGTGATAATGAATCTTTATGTTGACATATTGATTGTGAATCTTTACTTCAACATACTAATGACATTAAAACTTACTTTGGAGTTATTCAGTGAACAACAATATTGAAATTTACTGTGAAAGCAACAATAGCATTAAAATATACATTAAACACACCACTGTTATTACACCTTATTTTACTTCTTACTTTGAGGTTGTAATATACTTTAAACGCTCCAGTTATCCTTACTTTGATAGCAAAAACGACTATGATACACAGTAATTACACCTTTGCACTGCAACTTACTTAAAAACATGGTAACATACTGAACTTTCAATATATCATTGGTTTAAACTTCTTAAATACAGAATTATGGCACAAACTTTGAATACAACTCTGATGTATAATTGAGTGACATTTTAAGTTAAAGTTGTTAATTAATAGTGCAAGTGGACATTTGTCTTGAAACTAAGAATCTCTGTTGAGATTTGTGGATGATATTCTCATTCTTCTGATACTGCAGATATACTTTGTGTGTATACTTTGCAATAATGGTATCTTTTTGTCAGACAAGTAAACAAATTTTGTAGATGAGAAAGGATTCCTTAGTAGAAAAAAAAAGAACAATTCTAATTATTTTTATCACAAAAAACCGTAAAAAGTAAAATTTTGAAAACTAGTAACCACAATGTATTTTATGTCAGCTTCATAACTGACTTTTGACCTTCGTAAGAAATAATTAAAATGTAATTTTATACTTTTAATCATTGGTAACTGTAATTTACCAATAAAAGATACGAGAAAATATATATACATACTTCTGGTTTACTACAACAAAGATAGTTGTGTTAGTATATTCATGAGTTACTGAATATAATTCACAATTTAGAAGTGGCTTTTTATTTATTTATGACAATCAAATATTTTTATTAATTTGATTATCTGTTTTTTTAAAAATCTTATTTATGACAATTATTTTTTTCATCATTTATTAAACACTGTAAGATAATAAATGGCTTTTTAGTTGTTCTGTTTTGAGAAAGATAAAATGTTTCATGAAGTAGGATGCAAATAGAATGAAGTTATGTGCTGGTTTAAATCATAGTAAAATGAAAATAATTTGGTGTTTGTTTTTTCACATTAAAAGTCATGAATGTGGCTAACTTACTGAATTAAACCTTCCCACTGGAATTCCTGAGAACTCAATACAGTTGTAATTGCCTCCCAATAGTACAGTGGTAAGTTTATGGATCTACAGTGCTAAAATCAGGAGTTCAATTTCCCTCAGTAGGCTCAACAGATAGCCCGATGTGGTTTTGTTATAAAAACACACACACAACTGTAAACAGTAACAAAAATTAGAACTGACTATTCTTAGATTTTTGAGAAATCATAAAGAAATTGGATTTTACAGTGTGCTTAGTTTTCAAGAACATTTATATTACTTATTGGGGTTAGAAAATATTACAAATGATAAATTTTGATTCAAATTGAGTAGTGGCAAATTATTTTACCTGTGGTGAAACTTATTAGAATTTTTTAAAGTAAATTATTTTGATGGTTTTATATATTATTGAATAACTGTTATTTCTACAATATATTAAATAATCCTTTGACACTTCTGTTTGAATAAAGCCATAAGTGTGCTTCATGACAAATTGTGAGTTGACTCATCTTTAAGTTGTCAATTATAATCCAGTTTGTATTACATAGCATTTCTCTTGATCCTTTGTACAAGACTTTCCCCCTTGTATTTTCATTTTGATAAAATTAAAGCTATTTCATTAATTAATTTATTTGTTTTGTCTCATGTATATTGAATGAAAGATTAATTTAATTTTCTTAAATGATCTGGTTCTATCCTTTTTAGAAGAAGTTCCTAATTCTTTCTGTATGTAGGATTATGATGTCTTGTTAGGTTCCATCATGCAATGTAATGTTTTTGTCAACAAAAGTGCATGAACAAATTATAACTTTGGCTATATTATACATAAATGTTTTTATCTTTAATTAGTTGGGCATATGCATGTCCCAATTTCTCCAAAACATTATATAAGAACAATTTTAACTACCGTATTTTCCGCCTAATAAGCCGAATTTCTGGCCTTAAATTTTGGACCTGATTTTTGGGGGTCGGCTTATTGGCCGATCACCAGCTTTGGACCAAAAAATACCGAAGACCAAAATCGGCCCCAAAATCATACCTTTGATCTCACAGTTACGGCAGAGTTATTTCAGTTGAATAAATTTTATTTATTAATAGAAAAAGGTCTATACATTACGAATGACATGTATTCATAGAAATAACAAAATTCATAAAAAAAATACACACTTTAATCTCAGAAATTTATTAAAATCCATCAGATTCAACATCTTTTTTATATGCAAAAACGGCTCGTTTGGGTTCAGAAAATGTTTTAAATAGAAGAGCGAACAACGTTTCGACCTTCTTCGGTCATCGTCAGGTTCACAAAGAAAGAGGTAACTGACCGGAAGCTGACCACATGTTTGGAAGGGGTTGTGTAACTGAGTGTCGCAATGTAGAGGGCGGGGTTAGATGTTTGAATATATAATTTTATCTATAATATTAATATAGGTATAATGGCGTTCCTTTATATTGGCTTATTTTGGGTCTAAGTTGTTGTATAAGTAAGGCTTCTTTAATTATGCATTTGTTTATGTTTGTTTCTTTATTTAGCATTTTAGTGTTTTCTATGATTATGTTGTGTTAATTTGACTTGCAGTGTTCGAAAACGTGTGAAGGTGACTTTTTATGTTCTTTGAATCTGGTTTCCATTTTTCTACTTGTTTCTTCAATATAGAAGTCGTGGCAGTTATCACATTGTATTTTATAAATAATGTTGGTGTAGTGTTTGTCAGTATACTTCTTACATAGTATAGACCTCAGTTTTGTGCCTGGTTTTTCAATAAATTTGGTATTAACTAGAATGTCATATTTTGTTAGTAGTTTTTGGCAAATGTTGGTTATTTGTTTGCTGATGTCAGGAATATATGGCATACAGCAGTATATGTTTTCGTGATTTTTTGATTCGTGAGATATATTTATTTTTGTTAGTTGATTTTGCTTTCTGTCTAGGTGTGTGCGTATAATGTTTTCTACGGTTTGTGGAGGAAACTTATTGATGTTGATGAAGTATTGTTTTATTTTGTCTAATTCATCGTTAATTTTATCTGGTGAGTATAGTTTTATGGCTGTGTTTATCTGGTTTCTTAGTATGTTGAGTTTTTGTTTTGTTTCATGTGCTGAGTCCCAAGGAATGCATAGAAGCACCAAATAATAGATTCCAATCCTCGGCAGAGACCTGGTCGTCGTACGGGTCATTCTCTGGTGATATTAACTGAGTGAGTGGAATGTTGTCTTCCTCGTCGTCGTCCAACCACAACATATCATTTTGCGTTACATCCATTGCATTTGAGATGCTGCATTTTTTAAAAGACTTCTCTACAGTTTCAACACTAATATCGTCCTACGATTTCACGACCCACTCACAGACGGTAGCGAGTGATGCAGCGCGCATATTTCCGGCAGCAGTAAAACTGTGAGTGGAGCCAATAACGAATAACATATTGATTCCATCTCTATCTCAATACGACACGTTCTGCTTTACTACAGAACACCAATGATCACACACAACATGCATGTTGACGCTAAAACGAGACTAAGAAATCATTTTGAAGAAACTTGTTACTTCTTAAAAATGGCCTCGTCTTATTGGGCGGTAATAAGCAAAACCCCTCATTTTCAGAGCTGAGAATTGGTCTCGGCTTATTAACCGGAAAATACGGTATTTCCAATACCCAAGATAAACAACAACCTAAATTGTTTAACTTTGTTAGTTTCATAATTGTTTGTTTAAAACCTAGGAAACTAATATTTCCTTGAAGTAGTTGTAAACATGTTTTTATATCATTAGCATTTACAGTATATTTCTTTTTAAATGTAATATACTTCTCATTAACGTTTTACTTATTACATCTATTGTGTGTATTTAGTTACTTTCACATAAATGTTTTCTGTACCTGCATATTTTTATACATATTATATAAACTGATACATCTTTTCTACAATTTTGTTTTTGTCAATAATTTTAATAGATAACACTGGTTTACAAAAAAATATTTTTTGTCTGAGGCAAGAATGTGAATAGGTGTTTTTTATTAATTTGGGTGTGCTGAATTCAAATCTATAAACAGTTTTGCTCTATCACCTCTAGTTTTCTGGCTTTTGAATAGTCTCATTTTAGTATATACAGAGTATATACGTGCTTATTTCAACAGTTGCAGCAGCTTATTACAGATAAAAGAGGATAGATAAAGAACATTGACGGAATAAATATACTTGGATGACACAATGTAGACAATTCATAGTACCGCAGACAGTTAGAAGTGTGTTTTCTTAGACGATCTGGTGTATTTTGCCTCCGGGATGTCACGCAAGAGCATCCAGCAGAAGTCTCCCATCATGCTGGGGTTCCACTTGCCTTGGTAGCTGCTCTCCATGTTCGTAATGTCTTGGTGGAATCTTTCTCCGTGCTCATCACTCATTGCTCCAAGGTTTGGAGAGAAGAAGTTGAGGTGGGAATGGAGAAAATGAATTTTGAGTGACATTCGGCATCCCATATCCTCATAAGTCTTTAGCAACTTCTCAATACAGGCTTGGTAATTTGGTACGCGTGTGTTACCAAGAAAGCCACTACAGACTGACTTAAATGCTTCCCATGCTCTCAGTTCCTTTAAGGTAAGAAGCTCCTCAAAATCAGTATCCTTCACAACTTCTCGGATTTGAGGTCCGACAAAGATTCCCTCTTTGAGCTTAGCAGCACTGAGACCTGGGAACACAGTAGACAAGAGTTGGAAGGCAGCACCATATTTGTCCATGGCCTTCACGAAATTCTTCATCAAACCAAGCTTGATGTGAATAGGAGGAAGAAGCACCTTCTTCATGTCAACCAGAGGATTCTCCTTGACGCTGTGTTCGCCAGGAACGAAAGTGCTTCTAGACCCCCAGTCTTTCTGCTTGTAATGCTGGGATACAGCTTGACTATCCCAGAAACAGAGAAAGCAACAGTACTTTGTGAAGCCCGCTTGCATACCCATAAAAAGACCAATGACCTTGAGGTCCCCACAGAAACTCCACTGGTACTGGTTGTACTTAACAGCTTCTAAAAGAAGCTCCATATTGTCATAGGACTCCTTTAGATGGACAGAGTGTGCAGTGGGAATGCTGGGATATTTATTCCCGTTGTGCAGAAGCACAGCCTTGAGACTTCGCTTGGAAGAGTCTATGAAAAGACGCCAGTCTGAAGGATTATGTGGCAAACCAAGGAAAGTGAACAAGCCAGGTACATTTGTGCAGTAGCACAACTTGTTTTCCATGTCAAAAAATGAAGCAAGGTCTTTGTTCCGATTCCTGAAACTGGTGATCCTTACATCTTCCTGGACTAGATTCCGCTGTTTAAGCCGAGAAGCCAAGAGCTCTGACTGCTGTTTTGACAGATACAAATCACGAGCAAGGTCATTCAGGTCTTCTTGCGTGATCCAGTGTGGCTCGTTGCCACTTGTTTCTGAATAATAAGAGTCAACATCTTCGGAAGAGATTGACTTGGCAGAATCTTTCCTTGGAGGCATTTCTTCATCTGATTTATTTGCATTTATTGCATAATAACTAAAAAAGAAGACATAAGTCACACAATATTAGAAATTAACCCTGAATGCATATACGCCTTTATGTACAGTATGTGTACAAAATGTACAGTATGCATATCTAAAACACTAGAGGTGATGAGTAAAAACGGATTTCAAATCTGAATTCAGCACCCCCAAATTAGGTTAAAACAGCTATTTTTGTGCTTGCCTCAATTTCTTTGTAAACCTGTGTAATTAATGGTGTAGCATAGAATTGCTTAAACTTTAATGTGCAAAATTAAAACTGTAATACCCTTAAGTCTAATACTTGAATGATAAGTGCTTGAACTTGTGGTACAGTTTGTACAGGGCCCAGCATGGCCAGATGGTTAAGGCATTCAACTCATAATCCAAAGGTCACGGATTAGAATCCTCGTCACACCAAACATGTTTGCCCTTTCAGCTGTGGCGGCATTATAATGTGATGGTCAATTCTGCTACTTATTGGTAAATGAGTTGGCGATTGGTGGTAACGACTAGCTGCCTTCCGTCTAGTCTAACACTGCTAAATTAGGAATGGCTAGTGCAGATAACCCTTGTGTAGCTTTGCGCAAAATTGAAAACAAATCAAACTAGTTTGTATAGAGCTGGCCCCTAATGATAGAGCGGTAAGTTTACGAATTTACAATGCTAAAATTAGGAGTTTGATTCCCCTAGGTGGACTCAGCAGATAGCCCAATGTGGCTTTGCTATAAGAAAAACATATATATATACGTACAAGGAAATAGGTTTTCTCAACAAATTATACCAAGACAGTCCCAGTTCACATCTTCTACAAGTTTAGACAATATATAAAGTGGTCTGTTTATCACACATGGAATACATGAAGTAGATTATGTACAGGCTTTTTAAAGCATTTTAATTTTATTTATGGAGTTAACTTGCAATGTCTTATTACATTGCTAGTGTTAATTAATGACTCTCACAAGATGATGAAAAGGAACTTCACATTTGAAATTCTTACCTCTCTGCTTTGTTGTTTAAATATTTACTCCAAACTAGTTATATGTATACAAAAGTCTCAGCCCTTTACATATTTGCTTCCCTTATATCCATTGTTTTTTCTTTGGATACACATGCTTTTGAAGAGGGAATTGGAACATTAGACTAATGTGGTATCTCTGTCTGATACGTGCAGATTCCTGGAATACGTTTCAAGGAATATTTTCAGGTTCAGCAACCAAATTTACCGTCATACAGAAGGAGTAACTAAAGATAATTTTGTATAGTTGTAACCTTTATTATAGTGTTCATACAGGCCATTGAAATTAAGGCAACCAAAGTTGGGGGATTTTGGGTTGAACAACCTTTTATCCTCTGGTTGCATTTTACTGATTGTATTTATGGGACTTAGAAACAGCTTGATTCGCTTTCATTTCCTGAAGTAGATTCACGATAATATCTAGATTTCTTAAAACTCTTTCTGGTGAGTGCTTACACTTTTAGGCGTTTCTCTGGTTGCATTGGGTAGTAAAGCAGTTAGTTCATAACGCATAAAATACCATCAAAAATCTGTTATTTTGAAATTACCTATTTAGGGGATTCAAGAGTAGATCTATAGATTTTGAAATTCAATGGTTATTCCGAAAATGGTCCCATTCATAAAAAAACAGGATTAAAGAAGAAAATGTTGCGTTACAAATACTTTTTGTTAGTCCTAGACTTGATTATTTCATTGAAAATGTTGGATTCCATATATGTTTAATAAAGCATAGGATGTTTGCTAAAAGCGCATACATTACAATTGGTATAAAAAAAGCAACAACAAGAAACAATCATTGCGAGAAAAATAACTGTATCGCATGGAATCTAAGAATGTTGAAAAAAGCTGCAGTTCAGAAAATCTTTTGTGTAAATTGTAATGAAACTGAGAGATAAGTGAGAGAGCTTTCATGGAACACTTCCGTGGTTGCAGCGTGTTTTATTGATGTGCATGGATTATCAAACTCAGATGAATTTTCTGGCATTAGGATATAAAGAAAATGCAATTTTTTCTTGGAAAAAAGTAGAATCCTTTATCATGAAACTTAAGACGTCTTCAGATAGCAGGAATAGAAAGTTGCTACTTTAAATATTATAGATTTCTGAACGTGGAAATGGGTGTTTTAATACTATTTCTTTGATTTATTTGTATAAACATAATATACTTCTATATAGTTATTAAACGTGAATCTTTACTTTTGCACTCCTTTGTTTTCGCTTTTAAATTGATATTTTCTCATCTACTTTATATTGTTACGCATTTATTGTTGTTACCCTCATTACTGTTCATAATGCCAAACAGTACATAAGACTCGAATGTTATTATTTCGAATTATGTCATCTGTTTTGTTCCGTTAAGACTGGGCTCATGTTCAGTATTGTCTTACCTTTTAATAAAGCCTTGAGGATAAACTGAGGACTTGAAGAATATTTGTTGGTCACTGACTATTTCTCTTCATTATGAATTGCACTACAAACATTTATTGAACTGCATTGTTTGCAGCATTCTTTTTACAGATTCCGTTAAGTTTTAATATCTTCACTCCTCACACAGCCTACTGGTTTATTTTTTTCCATTATACATTTAGAACTATTTATATGGCTTACAAATCCCCATTTTTAAATTCATTGTAACATGAATATTACTACACCTACACAACAACAACATGATGTAATTACTGAAATATCACAGAATAAGTCTAAATGTTTGATTTGTTTTGAATTTCGCACAAAAATACTTTAGGCTTATCTGCACCAGTCGTCCCAAATTTTGCAGTGTAAAACTACCCACCGTCAATAGGGTGAGCATGTTTGGTGTAACAAAGATTCGAACCCACGACACTCAGATTACGAATCGATTGCCTTAATCACCTGACCATTCTGGGCCAGGTCCAAACGTAAATGGTCATTGTTCGGCCAAGCGACCCTTTTCGTGACCACTGGAGTACAAGAAGAATCTGTAGTTCGATTTCTATAATAAGAACTTATATCTTAGAATGATTTAGAAACAAATACATGTGATTTATGTTTGGTTACACATTTGTTGATAAGAAGTAAAAATCAAAAAACGGTATTCACGTAACACAATTTAGCGACAGCATTTAATAGGTCATATCGTTAGACTATATAATAATTAACACATCTGGAATTATGCAGCGTATTATACAGTGTCACCAGTTACACAGTTACGCCAAGACTGACTGAAGCACAACGCAACAACGCCATTCGTCGATAGAAACAAACGAATCTCGATCAGATGTGGCTAGAGCTGTGAATGTCCACCCAAGCACCATCACAAGGCTGTGGAATCGTCACCAACAACATGGATCAACTCGTGACCGTCCACGATCTGGCAGACCTCGTGTGACCACGCCCGCACAAGATCGCTACATCCGGTTACGTCACCTTCGGGATAGGACCACCACTGCGACGTTTACTGTCTCAACCATACCAGGGCTATGTAGGATTTCTGATCAGCCCGAACGCAACCGTCGACGAGATTCTTCGGCCCCATGTGCAAGCCATCATGGTGAACGTCAACGACGTTTTTCAATATGACAACGCCCGTCCCCACACAGCCCGACTCACCACTGTCTTTTTGAGACACCACAACATTGACGTTCTTCTCTGGCCCTCCATATCACCAGATTTAAACCCCATCGAACATCTTTGGGACGAGTTGGACCGACGTCTGCTACGGTGACAACCTCAACCTAGACTCTCCGTCAGCTTGCAGCAGCTTTGCAGGCTGAATGAACAGCCATTCCACAGGATGTGATTCGTCATCTCATCGCTTCTATGGGCAGGAGATGCCAAGCAGTTATTGATGCTCACGGGGGGCATACTCGTTATTGACGTTAAGTGACGTTAAACTTCAACTAGTGAGCGTGGACTTCGCCTTTGCGTACTTTGGATGTTCAGCAGTAAATGTGCAAAGTTTCACACATGTCATACAGAACTACTTGGAATAAACTTGTTAACAATTTGTCTCAAATTTTGCCTTTTGTGTTTCTTTTTTTGAAGAGTATATTTCAGCAATCAGTTAAAGAAGGTTCTATAACACTTACTTCCTTGAAGTTGTATTGAAATGACCGTTTTCGAAAATTACATCCGTAATGGAAATTTTGTTAAGAAGATACTGCAACGAGTTTACTCTGCAGCAAAAAACAAATAAAGCTTTATGTGGATAGTATATAAACAATCCATTATACTTCTTTAAATACGTAACAACTAATGATCTTTCGAAGTACTATACACCTAAGAATTTTGTAATTCGTATCATTATAAAGTAGCTACGTTTTCATTGTAATCACCATTAGGATTGAATCCTAAATTGTAACGTTATAAATCCTCAAGCTTATCGCATTTTCACCAGATTGCAAGAGCTTAAATACTAGCATAGTATTTAAAGATCATGAGCTTCTTGTATGAATAATTGATACAAATATCTATCTCATCATAGGAAATAGTAAACATTTACCTATTGCTTTTATAGCTTTCATTAATGCACTATTTTAATTTATTTCATTGAGTAAAAACAAAAGCTACTTAGCTCTAAAATATTAGGAATCGTGGGAAATAATTGCATCTAGTACAAAAATTGTCTATATGCAATTTTAATAAAAATAAACATGCAAAGTTTCTGTTGGTTAGCAGTATCAGCATAAGTTCAGGATTGGAAGGAGCAACAAAATGAGACATTATTGTGAAATAAGCATGTTTCTATATTATAATATTTATGTATGTGTGAAATTTATATTCTAAAGTTCTTGTTTTACCCTCTGTTCTACTTTATTTTAACATTCACCGTGCAAATTGTTGATACGAGCGTTGTGACTTACATATAACTTGAATAAAATATTTTCAGCCACACTATAGTATTATTGTTGTATTATTGCTTCACGTTACAAAAACCTTCTAAATTTCCTCGTTTAAGTTGAGTGTTATAGAATCTGTATATATCGTAGTACGTATTTGGAACGTTCTAGGTCTCAGTCGCACTACAAATACGTGTCAAAAATGTAGTTTGCGATAGTTAGATAAACCTAGACTGATTCAGTTTATATATAACGTGTATAGCGGCGAATTTTAAAAGAAAAATTACACCATGTAATACAAATTTTGTTTCTGGATAGCATGTGTTATTTCTTAATTGCATATGTTGTAAAAGTACAGAAAATGACCATTATTCTCTTCAACCATTGCTTTTGAAGTCAGGTATATCTTGGTGGAAGAGTTCGCCTTGCTCCTCTGAGTATACTCCCATGTTCTCCTTGAATTTATCAAGATGAGCGTCAAGGATATAGACTTTCAGGGACATCCTGAATTTTACCTAATTTTTCACCAGAGTATCAACCAGTTCCACATAATTTTCAGCTTTGTGAAGCCTAAGAAGCCCCGAACCAATGCGACAAAGTTGCCTCAGGTTATTTTTCTTCCTACTGAGCTTTTTGAAGAATTCTGTGCACTCCAGACAGCTCAGGAAAGAAGTCTCGAAGGTTGCAGACTCTTTATCAGGAGCTGTGACAATTTGTTTCATAAGATCCAATTTTATGGCAATGGTGGGAACAACACCTTCTGGAGGTCCACTAGTGGCTTACACTTGACATTGTGCCTCTCCACAGAGAATTCGGTCCGTTGTGGCTAGTACTTCTTGTTGTAGTGCGCTGCGGTGTCCTTGCTGTCCCAAAGGCAAAGATATCAGGAAAACTCGGTAAAGCCACCTTGGAGACCCATCAGGAATGCCATCATTTCGAAGCCTCCTATAACCTCCCAGCCATACTTATCATACATTAAGGTTTCTTGCAAGGTCTTGACATTGCTGTATTTCTCTTTGAGATGCACCGAATTTGAAAAGGTCTAAAATTTGTATAATGTAAAATCTTACTGTTCAAGCAAGCAAAAATTGTTATTCTCACCTTCCAGAGTTTTCTTGCAGTGCTCGCAGGTAAAATGAGGTGCCCAAGCTTGTAGACTTCACACAATTTAGCAGATACTGTCACAGAGTACTTTTCACTCTTGTCTTGCAAATTGGCCACATACATAGCAGAATGCATCTGTAGAATGCTTACAGCTTCTTGATGCCATCTCTGATAAAATCAAATAGGTCTATGTGTTCATTTAGACAGCTAGAGCTAAACTGAAGTGGTGAGTGGTAAGCTCCTGTATGTGTATATATATATATATATAGATATATATTACTATAGAAAGTTCAAGAAAATTTTGAAAGGTTCTTGAAAATTCTCGTAAGTCCTACAACGTTCTAGAAAGTTCTTGAAAATTCTCTATTAGCTGCTCAGCACTGAATCTACCCGGAATGTTCTGGAAAAACGGGTAAATTTGAAAATTTCCTAGCCCAGGTCTCAAAAGTAAAGTTTGAAGAGAAAAATAGGTCTTTTCCATTTACTTTAGGCATAAACATTTTTGAAATAACACTTTCTGCCACAGAAAAAATAAAAGTTTTGTTATATAGTGTTATAATAGATTTCATTGTAAGAACAGAGTAGGTAATACTAGTTTGTCTTGTCAAATAGTGTTTTAAGGTAACTTAAACTTAGACTATGACGAAAAAGAAACGATTATTTAAATTGTGACCAACAGTGCAACAAACATTTGTCTGTTTAACTCGTATTATTTTAAAACAAATGAACTGATGACGTTTGTTTATTGTTGAAATTTATCGCCAAGTCACAAACACCCACTATAAGTCACAGACATCCATATATAAAACGTGACAAGCATTTATAATAAACCAAGCAAATATCGGTACTTTGTTTTATTTGTTTGTTGTTCAGCTCAAACCTACACAAATAGGCTATTTGTGCTTTGCCAACCACAGATAATGAAACATTTGGAATTGAAAAAAAACAAAAACAGAGTGGGATTTTATGAAGCCGAGGAATCTGACAGAATTTTCGTAACATTATACAACTTTTGATCATACTTACTTCTTTCCACTAATTTTAGGAGTTGATTCCACAATGTTGTCACTTAGCGACTGAGACAGCGAAGTGCGCTTGTTATTGGGAAGTGTCAGGATGAGAAGAGGTCCCATGGGGTAGTCAGATTTGAGTTGAAGGAGTGCTGGAGCATAGAAATCTGGATTGCCAATAGTAGATATAGTGTTGTGGTTTTTCTGCCCTTATTGTTCGTCACAATTTTCCGCCAACGAATGTACAACAAGTATAAAACTAGCATGAGCACAGCCAGAATCAGAGAAAAAACGCCTCCAAGAAAAATTCCTAACCTGTTTGCCAGAAAACAACTCCCAAGACGACCAAGATAGCTCCTGCAACAAACAAAAAAGTAAAAAGTCCAAACCAAATCTTTAATATTATAGCTCTAGAGAGTTTTTCTTTGGAAACCTGATATACAGGTGGTAATCTTTGGGGTTGGGTCGATCGTGGTGAATAGACCTTCATAGCTACTATTGGGAAATCGTGATAGCGTCAATACGCAAAGCAGCTTGACAGTTAAATTTTCATCCTTTACTCATCACATCTCGCTCATTTTATAATGATGTTGTTAATCTTTCTTCTGTATATCTATATATTCCTAAAAAATCAAACAAACAAAAAAGTGGCATATTTCCCTGACACATGTATATCTTAACATAAAAAAGCATATTTGATTATTACACAGGTCTTGACTAAACTTTGTGCTCTTTCTTGTTTATAAATAGATAATTCTTCGAGTACCAGGTTTATTGGTAGATATATAACAAGACGCAAAAAGCAGTGTACTTTGATATTTCATTACTAACGTGAAAGTATTTATAACGTTGTAAACTTTCGAAATATCAAAATTTTCAAGAATTAAAACGACATTTTTTGTGTGTCCAATATACATGTCAATGGCAGTACTCTAGCCTCTACAGGGAAACATATGTGTCCACAGCAGTGTTCTCAGACTCTCGAGAAAGACGTGTGTGTCGATGACAGTGCTCTGCGTGTCCACAGCAGCGCTATGGAGAAATAAACATAAAGTAGTGCTTTGTAAAGAGACGTATAAGTGACTATTTCAGAGCTCTACAGAGTAGAGTATTTTGTGTGAGAAACTATAGTTCAAGAGACTTTTCTATTGACATCAGATTAAAATCCAGATTAAACTGTAGTAGGTATAGGTATATAAAAAATAGGTTTTATAACAGTTTGATGGTTTCGATAGGAACTTTCATTTTGATTTTGTTACATGAGTCATCTTCGTGGTTTATAGGTTCACACCAGATCATTAGGACGTGTAAAAATATCAAGAAAGAAAGCATGTATTGTGCCGCTTTACTTCCGTTTTGTATTTATCTTTTGATTTAATCTTGTAAACGTAACTTTCGCAACAAATATGTTGTTAGCTGACGATCACGCTCCAAGTATCTATGACATAATATTTTTGTTTTAAATAACCTGAACGCTATATACTTGCACTTGGTCCTTTCACTCAGAGTATGGCTATACTTTCCGTCCTCTCTCTTCTCCAACATTTTACTGCAAACAGAGCACGTGCGTCAACAAAGCTTTAATGAATGAGCCTTTGACTTATTTTCTAACAACGCGTAATATTCAGTATATATGCAAGAACGCTAAAAGTGTGTGTTGTTACCTAGGTATTTCGTACTAATTTACAAGTAGCCAATGCTTTCACACTATCGCGATTTCTTCCGTCTTCTGTTGATAACACTAGAAAACAGTACTTGCACTGTTACGTTTAATGATGACAGAAAACATTATGGTGTGTAATTTTGTCATACTTTACTCTTAGAACTGAGAAATTTGGATCCAGTATACGTTGACGTTAATCGAGCCCTACATCTAAACAAATATATATAGCAAGTTATAACAATACCCGGCCTGGCATGGCCAAGCGCGTAAGGCGTGCGACTGGTAATCCGAGGGTCACGGGTTCGCGCCCGAGTCGTGCTGAACATGCTCGCCCTCCCAGCCGTGGGGGCGTATAATGTGACGGTAAATCTCACTATTCGTTGGTAAAAGAGTAGCCCAAGAGTTGGCGGTGGGTGGTGATGACCAGCTGCCTTCCCTCTACGTCTTACACTGCTACACGTCTTACTCGAGTAGCTTTGTGCGAAATACCAAAACAAACAATAACAATACCCCAAGTTTAGTGATAATTAAGAACGCTGTTAAATGCAGTGATATTTAATCAAGTACTTACGAATACTTTATTATTATCGTGAATAAACCTATGGCATAATGTATGCGGCACGTTTGAAGGTTTAATAATAAGCCCTTATACAATGTTAAAAACATCTTAAAAACTCAGCTAATACAGAAGAGCATAATTGGCATCTGCGTTCCTCAGATTTTAGCGTAATAAATCTCTTAAGATTATCCATGAGATATCGAGGGACAGTTTATTCATGGTTTTTGGTTCTCAAGTTAAAATTATGGAATATAATGTTTCAACGTAATGAAATATCTTGTCTTATAAGAACGTTATACTCGAATGTGACTGAACAATCTGTTAATCTTCTAGAGGTGTAACACGTTGACTAACTTTATAAAGAATTAGATAAGTACCCATAGGATGTATAGCATATATATTTTTAAATTTCATCATCCCACTCAGTTGCATTTTTCTCTTTCAAAGGTATATTCAGGTACGTGTTCTTGAAGCTTTTATAATACATTAAAAAGTTGATCTTGTATAACAAAATAATTTATAATTTTGAGTAATCTAATCATGTGCACACGATTTTGGAGATGCAATTATTACATGTCTATATTCTAAGAGTATTAAGTGAATGTATGCGAAAATTGATTCTTTATATGAGTCTTTGTCCTCAAAACACGCCTTTAAATTCAGTACTTTTTAAGGTAGTCACAGACACGTAGCATTCTGAATGGGGAAGAAAAAAACAGAAAGCTGTAGATAATAAAGTCAAACTGGTTCAAAACTAACTGTTACCAGAAACAATGCCTATTCTAAGTACTTGCTTAGTATATGAAACTGAATAAAAAACCTGATATAAAACGTAGGGACGTCATAAAGTGGCAGCCAACCCCACTATTCGTTGGTAAAAGAGTAGCCCAAGAGTTGGCGGTGGGTGGTGATGACTAGCTGCCTTCCCTCTAATCTTACACTGTGAAATTAGGGACGGCTAGCGCAAATAGCCATCGTGCAGCTTTGCGCAAAATTCAAAATAAACCAAACTAACTCAGTATGTGTAACGGACTTGCTTTGTTTACCAACTCAAGGTTCATTGTTTGTTTTGGAATTTCGCACAAAGCTACTCGAGGGCTATCTGTGCTAGCCGTCCCTAATTTAGCAGTGTAAGACTAGAGGGAAGGCAGCTAGTCATCACCACTCACCGCCAACTCTTCGGCTACTCTTTTACCAACGAAAAGTGGGATTGACCGTCACATTATATACCCACACGGCTGGGAGGGCAAGCATGTTTGGCGCGAACCCGCGACCCTCAGATCACAAAGCGCACGCCTTAACGCGTTAGGCCATGCCAGGCCCCCTCAAGGTTCAATTAAAGCTCATGTTCATATTTTTCATTCGTAAATCGACCCTGGAAAACAAACCCTAAATGTTGTGCCTTTTAGATATTTTTAAATCGATTTGAATACTATCGTATTGTTCTATTTGCCTGAAGTCTGACTTCTGTAAGCCAACATCTCTCTTTTTCTTCAAACCACGACATTTCCTGAAGTTCCGGAAATTCATAAACTAGTGCCTATGTTTTCAAGCGTCTTAACTAGAGCTAATTATCAAGTATCAAAATTATTTAAACTTCCTAATAAGTCTTATGGCTTATGAATTACGTAAAAAAAAATATTTCAAACAAGTAAACAATGTGCAGTTATACTATATTTGGAGAGTTTCACATTTCTTTCCTTCAAATGATTTATTCATTCTGTTATGACTAAACGTATACACACCGTGTAAATGTGGTATTAAGGAATTATCTTTAATAAATTGACAATAAAATTCAAAAATAAAACTTGTTGTGCAAAAGTCTGTTGGAATGTCGGCTTAAAACAGAAACAGTTCTAGTGAACCACATATTAAACTTAAGCCACGTGATAGCATTTGCAGAATAATATTCCATCTGAAGATGTATAGTTAAGCATGTTATACATTGTTTGATAAATCGTTTCCTCTGACAACTTTTAATGCATTTTCTTGCTATGTAGTATAAGTGTTTTCCAATTTATTATTGCAATAACGTGTGAAGAGTTTCATAGTAAGCACTGTCTGAAGAATGGTGTAAACTTTAGTTAAGACTAGGCTTCTAGAATATTCGATGTGTAAATGTTTTAGTTTTCAAAGTAAGAATTTTATATTATCATTAAGATGTTGTAAATAAGTTTATCAAGAAGGTTTAAAATTTGGTGCTTCGACTGAATATAATATGTAATGAAATGTTGGATAATCCGTTAGAAAGTTAAATTGTTAAATATTATTTGTAAATCTCGTGAATAGGTAACAATTTAGTCAGTTAAATTACTGAGCTACAATTGTACAATATCACATTAGCTTCACATATTCACGTTAGACAGTCAAGCTGAAATGAACATGGCTGGACTAATACTTGTTTTGAAATATTGTTTTATTATTTTTTATACGTAGAAAGTCTTTTAATTTTTTTCGATTTGTGAACTGTTCCAAGAATATAAAATCCAATAAAGCTTTAAACTTTATTTCTTAGTACTTTCCTGAGCCACTAAAATAAATATCAGTTTATCTATATATAAAAAAGCTTTGTATTGAGGAAAACGTGAAATATTATAAATAATTTCTTAGCTATCTGATAGACGAGAGTGGCTAATGCCACTGATTTACCTCCATACGATGAACAAGAAATAATGAAATGATATAAAAATGACCAATATTTAGATAAAAAACAATTTTATATACTTAGAACTAAATACAAATACAACAGTAATGTTGAAGATATGTTAAATCAGACGTTGTTTGTCATTAGGTATCATGTACTTCTTTCATTATTTTATAAATTTTGTCACAACACTTCAGTAAAATGTAAGTGTATTTTTACGAATCCAACTGCGTACAGCAGCTTCAAGAAATTAAGAGCATAATTGTAATCATCGTTCAAGCAAATCTTATGAGTCAAAAGGTACTAAATATAAAATGGAAAAAGAGTGTCCATTCGAATTTATCAATCGCAGTAATTACCTGACCAGAGGTCGTCATCATCATCATATTACAGAACAATTTAATAACAAATGGACATTCATGAATCAAAAGAATCGTTTACTCACACTCTATTTTTTGTTTCTAAACATTTCTCATGAATTCCAACTGACGCTAAAGACGCAGAGAGAAATCATACCAAAAATAAAAAAACAGCTGATCTACTGGTGATTCAAAAACCAAATATACCAAACTCCAGTTAATCTATTGTAGATGAAGTTACGTGATTAAAACATCAAACGTATCAGACTTCAGTTAATCCATTGCAGATGACGCTACGTGATTCAAGGAACAAATGCCACGAATGTGTTCAAGTGGTATAATACCAGTAACAAGACAAAATAGATGGCAAACTACTGTTAAGCAAGTGATATAACACTAGTATTAAGACATAAAATAGTTGATACACTATTGTTAAGTAAGTGATATAATACTACTAACAAAATATTAAATAGGTGGAAAATTATTTTTAAGGAAAGGGTATTATACTAGCAACATTTTTTGTTTGTTTGAAGTTAAGCACAAATTTTCTATGCAAAAACGGCTCGTTTGGGTTGAGAAAATGTTTTAAATAGAAGAGCGAACAACGTTTCGACCTTCTTCGGTCATCGTCAGGTTCACAAAGAAAGAGGTAACTGACCGGAAACTGATCACATGTTTGGAAGTGGTTGTGTAACTGAGTGTCGCAATGTAGAGGGCGGTGTTAGATGTTTGAATATATAATTTTATCTATAATATTAATATAGGTATAATGGCGTTCCTTTATATTGGTTTATTTTGGGTTTAAGTTGTTGTATAAGTAAGGCTTCTTTAGTTTTGCGTTTGTTTATGTTTGTTTCTTTATTTAGCATTTTAGTGTTTTCTATAATTATGTTGTGTTAATTTGACTTGCAGTGTTCGAAAACGTGTGAAGGTGACTTTTTATGTTCTTTGAATCTGGTTTCCATTTTTCTACTTGTTTCTCCAATATTGAAGTCGTGGCAGTTATCACATTGTATTTTATAAATAATGTTGGTGTGGTGTTTGTCAGTATACTTCTTACATAGTATAGACCTCAGTTTTGTGCCTGGTTTTTGAATAAATTTGGTATTAACTGGAATGTCATATTTTGTTAGTAGTTTTTGCCAAATGTTGGTTATTTGTTTGCTGATGTCAGGAATATATGGCATACAGCAGTATATGGTTTCGTGATTTTTTTATTCGTGAGATATATTTATTTTTGTTAGTTGATTTTGCTTTCTGTCTAGGTGTGTGCGTATAATGTTTTCTACGGTTTGTGGAGGAAACTTATTGATGTTGATGAAGTATTGTTTTATTTTGTCTAATTATCGTTAATTTTATCTGGTGAGCATAGTTTTATGGCTGTGTTTATCTGGTTTTTTAGTATGCTGAGTTTTTGTTTTGTTTCATGTGCTGAGTCCCAAGGAATGTATAGTCCAGTGTGGGTGATTTTTCGGTGGATTTCTGTTTTGAATTGTGTGTCGGTTCTTATAATTTTGAGGTTAAGAAATGATATTTGATTGTTTTCTTCCTGTTCACATGTGAAGTTAATGTTGGGATGTATAGAGTTAATGTGATTTAAAAAGTTAAGGATGTGTTCTGTAGATTTGAATCCCGCAACCGTGTCATCTACATATCTGTACCAGTATAGTGGTGGATGTAATGCTGTATTAATTGCTTGTGTTTCAATTTGTGTCATAAAAATATTGGCTAGAACTGGTGATACTGGGTTGCCCATGCTTAGGCCATTCGTTTGTATATAGTTTTCGTTGTTGAACATGAAGTTTGTCTTTATTGTGGTGAATTCTATGAGGGTAGCTAACTGGTTACTGGGAATGTCTATAATTGGGTTAGGGTCTCGGATATAGAGTTCTAAGACTATCTTGCAGGCTTCTGTTGTTGGAACTTCTATTCGAAACATAGGTAAATACATAGCATGGGCATTCTCCAAATATGTAATATCAGCCAGCTCATTCATCAAGGACTCTTTTAATTTCAAGTCTAATCTAAATCAAATTAATCATAAAGCCTTAATGGCCAGTTTCGATGTTATATCCCTTTTTACAGAAGTTCCTCCACAAACCGTAGAAAACATTATACGCACACACCTAGACAGAAAGCAAAATCAACTAACAAAAATAAATATATCTCACGAATCAAAAAATCACGAAAACATATACTGCTGTATGCCATATATTCCTGACATCAGCAAACAAATAACCAACATTTGGCAAAAACTACTAACAAAATATGACATTCCAGTTAATACCAAATTTATTCAAAAACCAGGCACAAAACTGAGGTCTATACTATGTAAGAAGTATACTGACAAACACCACACCAACATTATTTATAAAATACAATGTGATAACTGCCACGACTTCAATATTGGAGAAACAAGTAGAAAAATGGAAACCAGATTCAAAGAACATAAAAAGTCACCTTCACACGTTTTCGAACACTGCAAGTCAAATTAACACAACATAATTATAGAAAACACTAAAATGCTAAATAAAGAAACAAACATAAACAAACGCAAAACTAAAGAAGCCTTACTTATACAACAACTTAAACCCAAAATAAACCAATATAAAGGAACGCCATTATACCTGTATTAATATTATAGATAAAATTATATATTCAAACATCTAACCCCGCCCTCTACATTGCGACACTCAGTTACACAACCCCTTCCAAACATGTGGTCAGCTTCCGGTCAGTTACCTCTTTCTTTGTGAGCCTGACGATGAGCGAAGAAGGTCGAAACGTTGTTTGCTCTTCTATTTAAAATATTTTCTCAACCCAAACGTGCCGTTTTTGCATAGAAAATTCTCAACAAGTTGGTTTCTCGACATCACTGATAGTTTAGCACAAAGCTATCTGTGAACTGCCCATCACAGATATCGAAACTGTATCTTACATTCTAAGACAACAGACATGCCACTTGGGGGATATCAGTGTCATAATAGTAAGTGGCACACTATTCTAAACAGTGAAAGAAGGCCTTTCAGACAAATAAAGTCCCAACAAAAATCTCAGCGTAGTTGGTATATTGACCAAGATGTTAAATTCCAAAAGAAACAAGAATCTAAAACTATGGAAATGAATGAGTAGCCAAATCACTTCAATGTCTTATTGAAATAACAAGTTATGATAAATGATACTCCATTTAAACAAGCATATACAAAATTGTAAATCTGGGTAAGGCTTACAGAATATTTAAGTGCCAAAAACATCAGGGGAGGGACAAAGACAGCATGTAATCATATTCTACACACACAGGTAAAAAGAAAATAATGGTCAAGAGTGACTCAAGAACAAACGTTGAAATTTCAGTTAACCTAAAGTAAGAAGTTAGATGATGAACAAGACTATAAAAGTAACAGATCGAATGATACGAAAATAATTTTTATTATTTAGGCGAAAATACGGGACAAAAATATATATTAAATATCATGAAAAGTGTATTCCAAACAAATATATAAGTAATACAATAAGGATAAGATTGTGTCATACCTTACAATTGAAGTAAGATTTGTTATAGGTGTAAGACAGGGTTAAAGAGGTGTTTTGTTTGTTTTTGAATTTCACACAAAGCTACTCGAGGGCTATCTGTGCTAGCCGTCCCTAGTCTAGTGTAAGATTAGAGGAAATGCACTTAGTCATCACCACCCACAGCCAACTCTTGGGATACTCGTTTACCCACGAACAGTGGGATTGACCGTCACTATATAACGCCCCCACGGCTGAAAAGGCGAGCATATTTGGCGCGACGGGGATGCAAACCCGCGACCCTCAGATTACAAGTCGCACGCCGTAACACACTTGGCCATGCCGGGCCTACAGGGTTATCAAAACATAAATCCGTAAAAATGTTATTAATTTAATACAAATTAGAAGTTCAGTTGGATTAACAAAACATTAAAACAGTTTGAAGTAAAAATTTTGTTTTTAGTACAAACATTTTTTTAACATTTATAATTTAATATTAGGAATGCTATAGTTTGATTCCTACAACTGTTGTAGAAGAGAATATATAATGATTTTTTTTTTACTGATCCTTACCTAACAATATTAGCTTAGTGGTTTAATATTTTATCAAACAAAACATTAAATTTTATCTTCAAAAGCTATAACATTTTAGTGTCTTATTTCATTTCTAATAATATGTTTAATGAGATATGAGCCAAGGTAAAACCATATACGTTTGAACTAAAATAATGCAGAACATTTTACAATAAGATAAAAAAATCACGATATTATATCAAATTATGGTATTTCCATATTATAAAATTGTTGTTACGTGTAAAACGTAACTTATCTGTGTAATTTTGTTGTTTGTTTAGGCTTCTTAGTACAAAGCTACACAAGTCTGTATTCCACGTGAAATCGAACCTCAGATTTTTGAGTTAGAAGTCAGTAAATTCACCGTTGACGTAATGTAATCTTGTGGTTAACTCAAGCGTTCAAAAAAGAATAATTTATGTCTATTACACGTTAATTTCGTTTCCCTCTCAAATAATATTTTAGTTGTTTTACAATGGTTGCTTAATTTAACTACTGTGGTAGAGTGTATATTATAGGTATAATACTTTATTGAACATGGCTTCTTACACTGAGCCAAAAACTCACGTTGCCATGGCAACATGTTGATAAAACAAATGGACGCCAAGCGGTTGTCAGGTGTAAACGGAACCAGTTATGATCCTTAACTTAATTGTGACGGTCAGGAAAGTTAAATTTATTGCTGTAAAAACTATCATACGTCGGGTTACAATTTCATACTCAAAACCTCTTTTGATTATTATCACGTTTCTTCAGTGTATAATGTGCTGGATTGCTATTGATTCACGGCTTAGACTTACTTAGGCCTACAATTGCAATTTATCTCAAAAGTGACTTCTTATAAAATTCTACCGACACCTATATAATGTCTAACAGTAACTGTAATTTAGTATCTTCAGAAGCAGTTATGAAAGTGTTTATCTTATTTCTGTCTAGTTTCAGCCAAATTTTATTTTAAAACAAACAACAGCAACAAAATTGTAAGGCTATATGACAAATCACCATCTTATGTATCATATTCCGACGTACAGCTAATGCAGTTCACAAATATGACAAATCTGAAAGCGCAACTACAATAACGCTTTGAAGTTATATGCAAACATTACGTATACATGTGGTATTAGCTAAGTACCAACTAATAACAAATTTAACAGATAGAAAATGAAGATTAAAGATATAACATAAATCAATAATAAGGGGTCTCCAATAGATGATTTGTTTAATCATTGAATATGATGATTTGTTAACTTAAGTTTATGAAAAGTTTCATTCCTTGCACTTTCCATTTTATTTCTGTTGTTAAAAGAAAGCACTGTTTAAGTGAATCATAAAAACTGTTTTATGTTATGGAATTTGCAATACAACTAATTTATGCTAGTTATTAATACTATATATATATACATTGAGCCACATTTAAATATATATGAACGTGAAAATTATTTTCACTATGACTTTACAGAGTCTTTATGTAACAAACATGAATAATTCCTATTTATGGATACATAAATATATATAAATACATCTCACGTGAACTACGATTTTATCTATAAATGTTTTGCTCATTTCGCTCGTCTTCCATAGCAACAATACATGCACACAGATTTGATTAGCTTTATATTGTTTCGTTGATTACATCTTTGTTCTTGTCTGTTGGATGCTTTATCTGTGCTTTACCGTAACACTACTGTTCGTATATCATGTATAAGAAAATAACACTTGTACCCCTCACTTTGAAAGCATTTTAAACAGTACACGACAGAGGAAAAGACAAACAAGATCAGTCCAGGCTGAAGAACTTCATTTGGTGAAAGGTACGTGAACCACTGAAGGTATTAGCTACGTGTTTCTCGATGTAATAAACCTAGAGTTGATAGGAGTACTCGGAACAAGCTTAACGTGTAGACTGTTGATACTGCACGTGAAAGTGCTATACTCTAGTGACATGGAAATGTACTACAAACGGAATTTCACAGATTCTTAAGCTGTTTCAGTTCGTGTATTTGTGACTCGTTATGACTATATATAAAAATAACAGCATTTCTTTACTGACAGACACAACAGTGCGTTTATAACTAGAACAAAAAGCGTGCGCCAAAGACCTCCGATTCAAACTCTTAAATTAAAAATGTTTATATGCATATTTCACAAAATGTAAAATATGTATATAAAATATATGATTTTATCATTGTTTATATTTCATTTATTAGACAAAAAGCAATTATGTGAGTCAGCTTTCGCCAGTGGCACAGCGGCATATTTGTGGAGTTACAACGCTATAAACCTGATTTCAATACTCGTGGCGAGCAGTGCACAGATTACGTATTTTTTGATGTTTTAAGTTCTTCGTAGACTAAACGCAACAGAAAAACGCAGATAACAGCTTGTATAATTTATTACACTAAACTATTAACAAATATAACAGATATAACATGAATTATATAATAATAGTGACAGATATTAAGTTACAACATTCGAAATTAATTACAAAACAAAATAATATTAGTTTCAAACTTCAAAATAAATCACAATACAAAACGGTACTGGCCTGTATCTAATGTAATGATCTAAAATTAAAGTCTCAAATTCCAGTCTAGGGTGTGAATTTGGTCCCACGAAGAGATTCCGAAACAGTTCACAGTTCAATGAAATCGCCGTCCCTCAGCACAAGCGGTAATTCAGAAGTATCGTAGAGATTGACGAAATAAAATCACAGCTTCCGTAAATCTAATTTCAATCACAAATCCAAGTTGAATATTCACAGCAAACACTTAATCTTTTTCAAATAACTAACTATCTTCTTTTGAAATGAAACTGGTGTCTGAATCTCACTCTTTGTCTTCGAATAAAACTAATGACTGATGACTCTCTTTTCGAATAAAAACTGATGACTGATGATTCTATATCTCTCACGTCACCGTCTTTTTTATACCGATAGGCCTATTTCTCGAACAATCTCGCAATTTCCATAGAACTCCAGAGCTATCCACGCATATCCGTTCTTGCACGAGACTACACTTCTAGACAGGAAGTCACCAGCACTCATTTACAAACATGTGATTGGTCTACTTAATTCGAGAAAGTTCTAAAATGTTACCCTAAATAAATAACATATTTTAGTTTAAACTTCGAAACAATAATATCAATATGGAAAAAAAATGAATAATACAAATGAAAATTCAAACACAATACGACATGTTGTCGTTTACAAAATATTTACACATATACATAACAGACTCCAGAACTGTTTATTTGAAGTACGCAATGAGTAGGTTATTCATCTATTTATCTCTCCAAGTGATGTTTTTCTGTTGTTCTCTTCTCTAATTTTAATTATTAGACCACTATGGAATTCAATATATCTGATTCACAATTATGGCAAGTGACATATGTATTACTATGCAGTCCTCGAGTATTGTAAAGTCCTGGGAGGTGGAGTTAAATTTATTCGTATGGTCTTATTTTACAAAAAACAACAACAAAGAGTCAACATTTTCGTTGTTTTAGAAGTGTTTGGTTAGATCAATGCTTTTATCACAATAACAACAATAGTTTGGACATCAGAAGTCGACTAGAAATGTTTTGCTTCATCCATTTAGTATTCTTTTATAAAGGTCGGTAACCTTTCTTACTCTTGATACTTTGATTCCAACTGGCCGACTTCGGCGTTCATTTTACAAGTATTACGAAATAATAATAATATTTTATTTCAAATGAATTTGAAAGTTCGTTCAAATTATACAGTATTTCCTTTATCCTCGCTTAGGTTTTTCAAGCTCTAGCTCTACGTTTGTGTTTTTTTTAATTTCGCGCAACGCTACACGGGGGCTATCTGCGATAGTCGTCCCTAATTTTGCAATGTGAAACTCGAGAAAAGGCAGCTAGTCTTCACCACCCACCGCCAACTCTTGGACTACTCTTTAATCAACGAATAGTGGGGATGGCCATCATATCATAATGCCCCCACAGCTGAAAGGGCGAACATGTTTGGTGTGACGGTAGGATATAACAAAGTTAATATTAGCCGAATAGCAATTTAAATAAACCACATGTTAGGATGATAATTGTTATGGCGTGAACGCCTTTTCTTATCGAAACGTAATAGGAGCAATAACACTTTTCGGAAGATGCTAATATAAAGCATATTTTTAGACCAACTCACAGGGACCAAAGAAATAATTCAATGTTTAAGAATATATCAAACCTGTCTTAAGTCAAATAATGCCGGTTTGATCATAATCATGTTTCCCCAATAAAAGGTGTTCACACCATAACAATTGTTAAGAACGTATTTTGTTTGGAAAAACAAAACAAAAACTTTAGAGTAAAATTCTAATTAAAAGTCATTTTAATTTTAGTTTTTCGTCTAAAACCACAGATGACGCTAAATTTGAGTAAATGACAAAAGCTGCATATGATTTGATTGTCAGTATCTTGCAAACACATCAGTTGATTAAAACCGAAAGTTTAACGTGTAAAAGTGAACTTAATGTCCAAGAAGAAGTTGCACCAGATGATAAATTATATGTAAAAATTTTCTTATGATGAAAATCTCATAACATTTTGTAGTTTAATAAAAAGAAAATTACGATTTTATTGATTCCAGTTAGGTAGAATCAGAAGATGAAACAGCGAATAGAACTATAGTGTGGGACCTATTGTCTACAGCAACAATATCAGTTTAAGGTTTAACTTTAATAACAGTTGTTATTTGTGGTGTAACCTGAAGAAAGAAAGAAACATGACTGTTTTGAGTAAAAAATGTGATGAGACACTGCAATAAGACTGCTAAACATTTAAATCATAATTAGCATTCGAATTTCCTTATTTGGCACCACGTCGCCTTTTCTAAAATAGGTTGGCAGGAAACCAGACCAAAAGAGTCCATATAATATATCTAACATTCATTAAAAATTATCATTAAGCATAGGTTCAAAACGAGGAAACTTACCTTAAGTTTATGATAAACTGGTAAAAGTGAAAATTTGACTTCATCCAGGCAATATAGCCAATAGAAAATGAAAATAACAAACTGACATTGTACAATTATGGACATTGAGTGTACTAGTTTTCTTATTATTCCACAACATTAAATGTAAAAATACAAACTTTAGGTGAGCAGAGTTAGTATAATTCTACTTATTCTACTTGAGAAAATTTTTACACTTCGAGAAGTTACATTTTTCTTCCTTGCTCCTTCATTAGACATACAGAAGTCTTCCTTAAGAAATGTATTGTGTAGCGTGAACTCCAAAATAACATAAACTTAAAAGGCATTAGTGAGTAGAAAGAGGATCGACTTGTTACATGCACACTTGATAATGTGATCAAACGGTTTTAAATACTTTCGTTTCGTAAGTTTTATCAGTTTCACAATAAAATACAAACATGCATAACTGAAGGAGCTACCTTAAAGGAAGAGTGTACAGGAGGGTCAGCGAAAGTGTTGTGTTTCAAGAGTAAACAAAACCAAAATTAAGAGTAGTAGGTATTTTATTTCTTACTTTCGAATTTTATGTGTGCTGTGCTGTAGATTAGGGAGTAAATAATTCTACTTGTGATTCATGACATGCACTCGTCTCACTAACGTCAAGAAAGTAAAAGTTGCAACGCTAAGCGTTCATTATGTGTCTGTTGACCATCTTATAGACAACAAATTACTGTGTAATGGTGTGAATGGACAAAAGAGATGACCCCTACAAGCAGTCTTTGGTGACCACCCTTCAGAGAATCTTTTTTTTGTCAGAATAATAAGACAACTTTTTACAATTTCACTCAAAGTTATACAAGGGCATTAAGCTCTAGCAGTGATAGACTAGAAAAAAGAAATCTAGTTAATAACACCTAACACCAACGAAAAGTGGGAATGCCCTCACACAATAACATTCACATACATAGGTATAAGATTCGAACGCTTTAACCATCATGTCATGACAGATTATACCAAAATCTCACGAATTTCTCCTTCAAGGAATATGGCTGTCTAATGTGTTACGGATTATGATATCTTGAAAGAGTTTCTGATTTATTATGTCACGTATATGGTTAAGTATTAAGATTTCAAATAATCGGAAAATTTAAATTTAATTTAGAATTTAATGTATCAAATTTGGAATATTGGCCAGCAAGATTAACACACAAAGTTTTCTTTTTAACACAAATATATTTAATATACAAACAAAAACGTACACATTATAATAACGGTTATAACTAATGGTTGCAAGAAATGATGGTTTGTGTACAAGAGTTTTACAAAATTACAGATAATACTGATTCTTAAATATCCGGTCTAAAATTGGATATTTTATAGACGATCCAAGGCCTACGACAAGTAAATTAATTCTAAGTTGATACTGTCATTCCTCGCTTAAGATGACTAGTTTGGTTTGTGTCACACTGTTACGTTTTTTATTCGGACTGAACGCAACAGAAAGACACAGATAGCAGCTTGTTTAATTTATTATAATGATCTACTTATGTGACAGACACAAAATAAATTATCCAATAGCAATAACAGATATCCAGTTTCAACCTTCAAAACCATTTATAATACAAAAAGGTACTGGCCTGTGCTTAATAATATGATCCAGAATGAGTGTCCAAATCCGAAATCCAAAGTTCCAATCTAGGCGGGGAATTTAGTCCCATGGAGAAATTTACGAAGTTTGAATGGGTATTTTCAAAAAAATTCACAGTCCAATACGTGTTGGCTTTCGGTATAATCCGTAATTCGACTGAATTATAAAGATTGACGGAATTAAAATTTCACCGCTTTAGCCGATCTAGCTCCATTTACAAATTCAATTTGAATAATCATACGGTAAACGTTTAAACTTTCTCAAACGAGACAAACTTCTTGATCCGAGTAAAATGGATGATGACTTCCCTCGCATCGCCGTCTGTTTATATACTAATCGCGTAACTTCCCAGAATTCCACAGTACAAACACCAGGCCAATACAAGTGATCAATCTACCTAGTTCTAGAAATTTCTACATGAATAATTCTAAATGAATTCTAATTAATTCTAAATATTATTTTAAACGAATAACATATTTTTTTGGTTTAAACTTCGAAAAAATAATATAAATATGGAAATATAATAGATATGGGAAGGCAAACACGACATGGTTGTCGTTTACATAACATTTACATAACACTCTCCACATGGTTGTCGTTTACATAACATTTACATGATATTTACATAACATTCTCCCCCTTAAAAGCAAAAAACAAAAAGTTTGAACTTGTGAAAACCATTTTTTTTGTTTTTTAAACCAACTCAAAAGGGTTAAATCCAGTAGATTCTTGCATAACTTCACGAACTGCAAACAATAACAAGGGAACACCCTCATCTCAGTCCTTTGAGTGTTCGTGGCAGTAATTTGGTGGAAACGTTCAAGAACATCTTGTGACTCAGGATGGAATGCACTGGATAAAACTTGATGGATCTTTAATTCATGCATGGCTTGTTGAAATATCTTGGACATAAAATTTGAGCCTTGGTCTGATTGCACAACTTTTGGAATCCCGAACATGGTAAAGAATTTGACAAGAGCCTTGACAATGTTGGGAGTAGTGATTTTTCTCAAAGGGATAGCCTCAGGAAAACGTGTAGAAGCACACATAATTGTCAAGAGGTATTCACTTCCTGCTTTGCTTTTTGGCATTGGGCCAATACAGTCGATAATGACTCTTGAGAACGGTTCTTCAAAGGCATGAATAGGCTGCAGTGGTGCTTTGGGAATTCCTTGATTTGGTTTTCCAGTCATCTGGCAAGAATGGCATGTCTTACAAAAGTCAACAACATCTTGGCGCATCTTTGGCCAATAGAAATGTCGTCGGATACGATCTAGGGTCTTTCTTATACCTAAGTGTCCTGACAACACATGATCATGAGCAAGACTAAGAATATCATTCCGATAGCATTTTGGAATGACGATTTGGTGAATAACATTCCACTCTTAATCAGCAGCAACGTCAGGAGGTCTGTATTTTCTCATTAACACACCTGACTTCTGGTAATAACAAACAGGGACAGTTCCTATTTCATTTTCATCAACGGCCAGTTGTAAAAGAGAACGAGTTTCAGGATCATTGTCCTGTTCCTCAACAAGTTTGTTTCGATGAAGAGAGTTGAAAATGACTCGGAGTCATCAGCAGAACTTAAAGTTGAGTCAGAAATCTCATCGATGCGAGACATGAACGTATCAGATAAAGTCTTTTTGGACTCCTGAGAACGTGTTTGAGAACGAGTAACAGCACAGGTGGGAAAAACATCAGAAAACTCTTCAACGAGTTACTCTGTACTGGGACTAACAACAGGTGCTTCAACAACAAGAACCTCTGGTACCACCTTGCTACCAGCCAAATCATTTCCCAAAAGCATAGACACACCTTCAACAGGTAATGAAGATTTAATACCCACAGTCACTGGGCCCGAAACTAAGTCCGAATGTAAATTCAATCTATGAAGAGGGACAGAAACGACGCCACCTTCTACACCAGAAATGAGCACATTGGCTCCAATGGATGACTTTTCAGAAAACGGAAGTACACTTTCCAAAATCAAACTCTGAAAAGCTCCAGTATCCCGCAGGATTTCAATTGGTTGTAGATGTGAATCGCCAACAAAAGAAACAAAACCTTCAGTGATGAAAGGCTTAAATTTGTCCTCAACAAGATCTTCAGGTACAATAAGAATATTGGACTTGGAATCCACAGTGGACTGAACAGGGTCAAAATCATTGGGAACCAATGATGTATCCAACGAGGGCGAAATGAAACTATGAGGTCATGGCTTGTTTTTGAGCTTATAGCACTCAGAAATCAGATGGCCAGGTTTCTTACAATAAGCACATATTTTGGATGAGAATGACACGTTTTTAGCAGATGATGAGCTTTGAAAATAAGATGAAGTCTTTGTTTGAGAATTAGAAGTTTGCTCTTTTTTGTCTTTATTGACATTTGCATAATACTTGAATGAGTCATTGTGTTTCTTTGCTGTGTGATTTGTTTTGCTCTTGTACGAGAAATCTTTGTGAGTCAAAGCATACTCGTCTGCCAAGACAGCAGCATCATGAATTTTGGAAGCTTTTTGTTCATCGATGTAAGTTTTTAGCTCTACGGGAATACATCTTTTAAACTCTTCAACTAACATGAGTTCTCTGAGTTTTGTATAATCCTCTTTGATTTCTTTGGAATCACACCACCTGTCGAACAGAGTTTCTTTTTCACGAGCAAATTCGACATAAGTTTGGCTGTCAAACTTTTGGTAACCACGAAATTTTTGTCTGTATGCCTCTGGCACCAATTCATAAGCATTCAAAATGCATTTTTTGACGTGCTCGTAATCATAACTTTGCTCGGCCATGAGTTTGGAAAATACTTCCTGGGCTTTTCCTTTGAGAACACTCTGAAGTAATACTGTCCAATATTCGGTAGGCCATTTTAGCCTAAGAGCCAATTTTTCAAATTGTTGAAAATATTTATCCACAGCCTTCTCATTGAATGGAGGCACTAAACGAATTTGTTTAGAAGCATCAAAATTATCCAACTGCATTTGGACAACCTTTTCTTCTGTCTGTGCCTTTCTCAGAATGATTTTCTTATCAGCTTTAATGCGTTCTATTTGTATTTTGGCATCAAGGAGTTTGTTTTCTTGTTCTCCCTCAAGAACAAGGCGTCTGTTTTCCTGTTCTGCCTCAATACGTTTTTGTTCTGCCTGAAGTCGTTTGGTTTCTTTTTCTGCCTCAAGACGTTTGGTTTCAATTTCTAAACGAAATTTTATTTCCATTTCTATTCTTTTTAATTCAAAATCTGGGTCAAAATGAAAGGCAGGCAATTGTTGTACAACTTTTTAAGGTAAAACTTTTCGGTTGACCAAATGTTCAACAACAATTCTTTTGATATCTGTTTTCTTCATTGCTTGCTTTACTTCCAAATTGAAATGTTTTCCAACATCGAGCAATTCAGATTTTCTTAATTCACTGATCAATTCCAAAGAGGGATTCTGATTAAATTTGTCAATAAAATCTGCAAGTGGGAATGCCATTTTAAATACACAAGCTGTCTCTCTGTATAGAATATAAATAAAATATTGGAATAGGATTAAATTGTTTGTTCAATCCCGGACGAGCCCCCAATTTTCTGTTACGTTTTTTATGTGGACTGAACGCAACAGAAAGACACAGATAGCAGCTTGTATAATTTTATTACGATGATCTACTTATGTGATAGACACAAAATAAATTATCCAATAGCAATAACAGATATCCAGTTTCAACCTTCAAAACCATTTATAATACAAAAAGGTACTGGCCTGTGCTTAATAATATGATCCAGAATGAGTGTCCAAATCCGAAATCCAAAGTTCCAATCTAGGCGGGGAATTTAGTCCCATGGAGAAATTTACGAAGTTTGAATGGGTATTTTCAAAAAAATTCACAGTCCAATACGTGTTGGCTTTCGGTATAATCCGTAATTCGACTGAATTATAAAGATTGACGGAATTAAAATTTCACCGCTTTAGCCGATCTAGCTCCATTCACAAATTCAATTTGAATAATCATACGGTAAACGTTTAAACTTTCTCAAACGAGACAAACTTCTTGATCCGAGTAAAATGGATGATGACTTCCCTCGCATCGCCGTCTGTTTATATACTAATCGCGTAACTTCCCAGAATTCCACAGTACAAACACCAGGCCAATACAAGTGATCAATCTACCTAGTTCTAGAAATTTCTACATGAATAATTCTAAATGAATTCTAATTAATTCTAAATATTATTTTAAATGAATAACATATTTTTTTGGTTTAAACTTCGAAAAAAATAATATAAATATGGAAATATAATAGATATGGGAATGCAAACACGACATGACATGGTTGTCGTTTACATAACATTTACATAACACTCTCGACATGGTTGTCGTTTACAAAACATTTACATGATATTTACATAACACACACCAGTTACAAGCTGACTTTTTGGGTGAAAATTTTTAATACCTTCGTATAACTAATAACGTCTGAAGTTCAACGGTTTGTAATGTTCGAAATCTATAAACATTCTTGGTGAAATTATGTTGTTTTCCGATTAATAGGTGTTAATAACAATTATAGTTTCGTAAGCTGATAGCTGATTTGACTGAAACTGTTCAATAATATGCTTCTACTGTTTCTCGGCTAACAGATTTTATACGAATTACGCGAGTTAACGTTTTCGTGAAAAATATTGTTGATTCTTACTCTCAAGAATCTTATACAAATTTAGAGATCAGGCGGAATTTGCGTAATCAGCCAACAATATACGTCACATGAAAAAAGAAAACTATACTTGAACAAATGTATGCTAACGTAGAAAAAATAAAATGAATGCAGTAAAACAGATAAAATAGAACAAAATCGCAGGTGGTTCTTTCGATGTTGCATAAAGCTAAGCCTTTAGATATCTTAGGAAAAATGTATATTTCTAGCGAAATAAAGTTTAGCACGTTTCAAGAAAAAAAAAACAATATGAATCGTGTATTCATATTCTAACATAGTCAAAATGATAACCCTGTTATTAAAGAAAACTCAATTTTAAATGTATGTGGAATTAAATACTCTTCTAACTAAAAATATGTTTTGGAACATTTAAGTGTAAATAATTATAACTTCATTTTGATAATAATTGTTTAAATAATGCTAATAACTGAAAATATTTTCTCGTTTAAAATATTATTAAAATTCCCTAAGTATTTTTAATTCAGTAATTGTTCTTTGTGCAGGAAAATAGAATATTAACATCACACAGGTTTTAAGTATACTCCGGTACAATGTGTAATGTTTGTGTAATGATCATCACACAAACCGTATTAACCAGCTGAAGAAAGAGCTTATAAGAATTACATCAACAAATAGACAGGAGCCATAGGTTGTCTAATTTCTAAAATAAACAAGATTTTTCATACGGAGTATACTCAGGAAAAGAAAAGCTCATTTTTCTAATCCTTTCGACGATTAAGTGTTTTTTACAACATAGTCTTATCATTAACTTTCCAGACAGTCTCATAGAGACTATGATACCGTCTGTAATGAATAACAATATGTCGTCAGGAGGAACTTATACTTTTCAGCCTTACAGTCATAAACATGTTTTCATTTTAGCTTGTGATAACATCAAATTTTTCTCGAGCCAATTCACAAGCTTCTAAAAGATTGGACCAAAAAACTTATAAATTTAATACAATAAGTCCCTTTCTTTCGAGTCATCTTTCAAACATTAACAGTAAAATAAAAGAAAAGAACACATACATATTCTAAGGAGAAATAAATTTAAACATCTTGTATATATTGATGAGATTTTCAACATGCGACACGAAATATTCATTGTTAATAATCTAACCAGTGGTGTACTTGTATTTTATAGTATCTTTATTAGGTTTTAGTAAGAGACAGTGGTGTATAATTGTGTTTTATATTCTCTTTGTCTCGTTTTGTAAAGAAAGAGTGGTGTACTGATTTTTTTGGTTTATGTTTCTCATATTTTGTAAAGAAACTATGGTATACAGGTGTATCGATTTTTCTTTCTATAGTGTTGTTAAAAGACAGTTGCATACTTTTAAGAATATCTTCATCAGGTTGTCTTAAGAAACAGTAGAATAGGTTGGTTTAGAGTATCCTTGTGAGGTTTTGTGGAGAGATAGTGGTATAGTAGAGTTTAAGACTAATTTTTGAGGTTTTGTTTACAGACAATGGTGTAGTGGTGTTTTGAGTGAGGTAATCCGAAATATGTCAAGGTTTGTTAACAGACAGTGGTGAACTGGAGTTTTACATCGTCTTTTACTAGTTTTATTAAAATAATGTGGTATACTAGTGTCTTAGTTTTTTTAAGTATTGTAAATTAAGAAACAACTTTAAACCTGTGCTCTTAATTTTCTTTATCAAGTTTTGTTAGCTAAAACATAGTTTAATAGTGGTTTTTTAGATTACCTTTGTCATGTTTCATTAAGAGACAGTTGTATTCTGGTATTTTATATTACGTTTCACAGCTTTGGTAAAAAAAGTGGTGTACTCGTATTTTAGATTATCAAGTTTTGTAAAGAAATAGTATAATAGTGGTATTTTGGATTACCTTTGTCAGGTTTTGTTGAGAAACAGTTGTATTCTGGTATTTTATATTACCTTTTACAAGTTTGATAAAGGAACTGTGGTGTGCTGCTGTTTTAGATTACCTTTGTCAAGGTAAGACAGTGATATTTTGACGTTTTAGATTATGTTCCTCAGGTTTTGTTATGAAAGAGTGGTATATTGGTGTTTTTTTATTATTTTTCTAGAGTTTTATTAACTGGTGTTTTAAATTATCTTTGTTAGGTTTTGTTCAGAAATAGTAGTGTACTGATTTTTGAGATAATCATTGTCAAATCTTGTAAAGCATCAGGTTTTGTGAAGAGATATGGCTTAAGACTATTTTTATGGTTTTGTTTACAGACAGTACAGTGGTAAGTCTATAAACTTACAATGATAAAATTAATGGTTCTGTTCCTCGGTTGACTCAACAGATAGCATAATGTGGCTTTGCTATAAGAAAAATCTACATACACTTGTGTGCAGACACCGGTGTAACGTGTTTTGGATTATCATTGTCCAAGTTTTTTAAAAGAAACTGGTATAATGGAAATTTATAGTATATTTTACTAGTTCTAGTAAAATACAGTAGTATACTGGAGTGTTAAAGTATTTTTTACACGTATAGTACAGAAACAGCGTATACTAGCATTTTAAATTATCTTTATCAGGTTTTGTTAATAAATTTAGTTATTTTAGATTACCTTGTCAGGCTTTAGTAAAACATAGTACTATACTTATGTTTTATATTATCTTTGTTTTTTAAGAGACAGTGTAATACTGGGATTTTATATTATCTTGGTCAAATTATTTTAAATAACAGTGGAGTATTGATCTTTTAGACTATGTTCATCATATTTTGTAAAACAAAGTGATAAAGTGGTGTATTGATTTTACTTTCTAAAATGTTGTTTAGAGACAGTTGTGTACTGTTATTTAAGACTATTTTTACCAAGCTGTCTTTATCAAGACTATTTTTGTCAGGTTGAGTTAGGAAACAGTGGTATATTATTTGTTTAGATTATTCTTTTGAGATTTTGTGAAGAGATAGTTGTTTAAGACAAAATTTTCAGATTTTGTTTACAGACTGGTGTAATAATTTTTCTTTCTATAGTGTTGTTAAGAAACATTTGTGTACTGTTGTTTAAGAGTATCTTTATCAGGTTATCTTAAGAAACATTGGTATACAGTTTATTTATTCAAATATTTTTTTACAAGTATAATAAAGAAACAGTGTTTTAAATTCTCTTTATCAAGGTTTGTTAAAAAACAGTAGTATACTGGTGTTTTAGATTACCTTTGTGAGTTTTTTTATGAAACAGTGGTATATTGGTGTTTTTCATTTATTTTCTCAAGTGTTGTTAAGTAACAGTAGTGTAGTGAAGTTTTTAGATTATATTTTACAAGTATTGTAAAAAAAAAGTGTATACTGGTGTTTTAAATTATCTTTGTCAGGTTTTGCTGGGAAACAGTGGTGTACTGATGTTTGAGATATTCATTGTCAGGTCTTGTAAAGAATTTGTAATATACTGGAGCTTCAGTATACCTTTTCAAGTTTTGCTGAAAAACAGAGGTGTACTGAAGTTTTAGATTTCCTTTGTAAAGAAACAGTTACAATGGTGTTTTAAATTATCTTTCCCTGGTTTTGATTTTTTAGATTATGTTCCTCAGATTGTGTAAAGAAAGAGTGAATAAGGTGTAATGATTTTTCTTTCTATAGTGTTACTAAAAGACTATTGTGTACTGTTGTTTAAGACAATCTGATAAAGATTGTCTTAAGAAACAATGGTATACAGTTTGTTTAAATTATGCTTTTCAGGTTTTGTGAAGAGATAGTGGTTTAGAATATTTTTTCAGGTGTGTTTAGAGACCATCTCCGACCAAATCCATAGATTTACTACGATAAAATCAGGGGTTCAATTTCCCTCGGTGGAGTCAGCAGAAAAAAATCACAGACAGTGGTGTACAGTGTTTTGCATAACCTTTTGCATATTTGTTAAAACAAACTGGTATACTTCAATTTCATATTATCGTTTATTAGTTTAACTAAAATATGGTGGTGTACTGAAGTGTTAAAGTATTTTTGATAACCATAGTACAAAAATAGTGTTAAAACTTTGCTTTAAATTCTCTTTATCAAAGTGTGCTAAAAACAGTGGTACACTGGTGTTTTACATTACATTTGTCAAGTTAAGACAGTGATATTTTCATGTTTTAGATTATGATCCTCAGGTTTTGTTATGAAAGAGTGGTGTATTAATGCTTTTATTATTTTTCTTAAGTTTTATTAACTAACAGTGTCATAGTGAAGTTTCAGATTATATTTTACAAGTATTGCAAAGAGACGGTATATACTGGTCTTTGAAGTTATCTTTGTCAGGTTTCGTTAAGAAACAATGTTATGCTATTTTTTAGATCGTCGTTGTCAGGTTTTAGTAAGAGACTTGTGTTGTATATTATCTTTGATTTTTTTTAAGTGACAGTGTAATACTGGGATTTTATATTATCTTTGTCAAATTATTTTAACTAACAGTGGAGTATTGATCTTTTAGATTATGTTCCTTACATTTTGTAATACAAACAAATATACAAATGTATTGATTTTACTTTCTAAAGTGTTTTCAAGAAACAGTTGTGTATATACCACGTCTCTTTTCACAAATTTTGAAAATATTAATATAAAATACCAATACACCACGTGTTCTAACAAATCTTAAGGAAGAAAATCTAAAACTAACTGTCTCTTTACAAATTCTAAAACGCAAATATACAAATGTTTATTAACCTAACCTTACAAAGTTAATTGAATACACCATTATGCGAATTTCTTTACAATACTTCTAACACAAATATAAAACTTAAGTACACCACAGTCTTTAAAAAAAACTTAACAAAGATAATAAAATACTTTAGTACATTCCTGTCTCTTAATGAAACTTGATAAACATAACCTAAGACAAGTTTTGTGAAGAAAACTTGATGAGAATATAACATACCACCATATCGCTTTCTCTTTACGATATACTCTCGTAACACTGTTTCTTGTTAAAACTTCACAAGTACAATTAAAACCACAGTTACACATCTCTCTTAAAGGTGAATTTTCAACAAATTTAATAATTGCCTTAGAAACTTTATTTTGGTTAGGTATAATTCCTGTGTGGTCGCCATATTTTTAAACACTTTAGTTTCTGAGTAAAAAATGAAACAAAATATGCGGATCCTCGAACTCAAATTCCTCTCGGTCGTTCGACTGTTTCCGTTACGTTTTACAACTATATTGCAATAGTTGCCAAACACGCTTCGTTGCGCGCTGACCAATTTGTTCCTTTCGTGCTGGTATTTTATGTGCTTTATCAGATTACATACTTTGTAAAACTATTTTTTGTCTTGATATTACTACTTTATGCTTGTTTTATGATAACGGTTCGGCATCAGGCAAAATCGTTTTTTCGTTTCCGTGCAAGGAGAAGGAACCGGCAAGGTGGAGACTGTGGGTGTAGATGGTCAATAGGAAGAACTGGACACCTTCATACCATGCAAAGAAACATCCATCATCAAAGAATATTAATTTTTTTGTTTTGGAGGAGTTATTTACGCTTATCAGTTATGTTCTTAATAAACTGAGTTATAAGATCATTTGAGTTTTTATAAAAATTAATGTTCTGTAGTTGCAGATTAGCTTCAATAATACAGTTATCTTTGTTAAAAATAACAATAGCGCTACCCTTGTCTGCTGGTTTGGTATTGTTGTTCGAATTAAGATTGTTTAAAATATTTATTTTGGTTAATATTATTAGGACGTTGATCGGAAGATTTCAAGGTCTGTATTATGTCTTGTTTGTTTGTTTTGGAATTTCGCACAAAGCTACTCGAGAGCTATCTGTGCTAGCCGTCCCTTAAATTAGCAGTGTAAGACTAGAGGGAAGGCAGCTAGTCATCACCACCCACCACCAACTCTTGGACTACTCTTTTACCAACCAATAGTGGGTTTGACCGAAACATTATAACGCCCCCACGGTTGAGAGGGCGAGCATGTTTGGTGGGACTCGGGCGCGAACCCGCGACCCTCAGATTACGAAGCGCACGCCATAACGCGCTAGGCCATGCCAGGCCCCTGTATTATGTCATTTTCTACGGTGTTAATATAACTCTCTAAATATGATATGTTGATTTTCAGTTGGATGTGAAAAAATTGCAAAGTCTTACTTTTTTAGAGAATTCATGAAGGTCAGAAAAAATTCAGGCTTATTAACATATTTGTTATTTGAACAGAAGTTGAGACCTTTACTCTGGAGACTGAGTTCTGCTTCAGAAAGTTTTGTCTGACAAATTAACAGTGTTAGAGATATGTCAGACGTGTTCATTATTATCTCTACATTTTATAGGTCTCTGTTTTCTTGAACAGATTTGTTAGTTTGAGTAGAAAGTGTTTTTAAACTTTTTTAAAAGACTGTTCATAGTGAGATAAAAATCTATCACCTCTTAATGTTATGGTAGTTTTTTCATGACAGAAAAAAGTGTTGTTAGAAGCGCTTTTGAATTGCTGATGTTTGTCATTCTTTTTGAAAAGAAAAGTTTTTGTATAAATTTTTGTAATTCTTTTTCTTCCAATACAGGGTTGTACATGTAATAAAAATGAGATTTTTTTTTATCCGGAATATCGGCAGAATCTTTTAGTGATATTCATGAGTTCTAAGAAGATGTTTTGAAGAAATTGTCGCAGAAGTTCTGATCATGTGTCCCTACTGTTATCAGTGTTCTTAATGCGAAAGATTGAGGTAAGTGTCATTTTTTGTGTTTTTTTTTTGTTCTAATGAAGGTAATTCTACAAGAGACTGATTGAATGATGAAGATTGTAGTGCGGAACATATGGCGTTTACATTAATAGTGGTTTGATGTAGTCTTGGAGATAAGGGAGTGGAAGGGTTTGTGAGTAGACATGAACGAACGACAGAAGTATAAGAAGAACGAATGTTGCTATTTGTGGAAAGTGATGTTTTATGGACAGCGTCATTGTGTTTAGTCCACTAGTAGGACTTGAAGACAATACACCTTCTAATAACAATATCACGTAAATTGCTATTTATATGTTTACTTGTATGGTGATGTAAATAAAACAAACCTATTAAATGTAAATAGAAGGAAACCTATTGATTGCAGGTAATGTATATTAACATAAAAATATAGATGTTGATGACTTGTGTACGATATTATAGTTAGTCGTTAAAATAATAGTAATTGAATATATGTTATTTATTGTACACATCGCACTAAGTAAGATCAAATCCTCTTAGGAATAGAAATGCTATACGCCCCCCAGTGGCTCAGCTGTATATATGTGGACTTACACGCTAAAATCCAGATTTCGATACCCGTGATAGGCAGAGCACAGATACCCAATTGTGTAGCTTTGTGCTTAATTCAAAACAGCAACAACAGGAAATGCTATAATTTAGAATTGAATTTTTTAATAGCTCGAGTAACTTTAAACTAAAATATTATCCTTTCAGGACAAATTAAATGGCAAGGAAATGCAATTAATTTAATGATAAGCTGTTGTTGTTCGTAAACTGGGGGCTAATGATAAGCATCCTTTTATGATGAGCCCCCCTGTGGCTCAGCGGTATGTCTGCGGACTTACACGCTAAAATCCGGGTTTCGATACCCGTGGTGGGCAGAGCACAGATAGCCCATTGTGTAGCTTTGTGCTTAATTCAAAACAACAACAACCTTTTATGATGATTTAACAATTGTTAATTCAAAGAATTATCCATGAGTTATTTAATTAATTAGAACTAAGCATATTGTATAGAACAATGTATTTAATTATTAGTGCTTAATTATAGACATGATGATACATGTATTGTATGATGCATGGCTTTCTAAAAACACATTTTTCTTCTTTGTGGTATCATCATGTAACCTTCATTATGGCAGCCTGTCATGGCAACTTAGCAAAGCACACTGTGGTAACAAAATTTGGTACTATGACAACATGGTCACCTGACATGGCGGCATAGCAACTCACCCCTAACAACATGCTCCCTGTGTTAAACTTGGTACTATTGCCTCGTCGTCTACAATGATGATGGACAGATGTGGCACCCTGTAATGATAAGACCTTAAAGATGGATTTCGCTAAATGATGAGGGGACCTTCCAGAAAACGTTCTGTATTTTCAGTTTACCCTTCCGGGATCTGAATATCTACTCATCTGTTTGTCGTGTGTGAGAATCATCAAAGGGAGGGAGGTTGGCCATGGTCGATGACATCCAACCTTAACACACTACTTTGACATTGAATTCCTGTAAATTGGTGACCCAGGGACGGCGCCCCAGGGTTAATCAGCTGGTCCACTTGGGCTAGGATCAACCGAGTACAAGTGTTGTCAATTCAACATTTACTCCAGTCTCTTAGAACTGTTACAAGACCTATATATGTGTTTCTCATAACTGACTTAAAAATTACGTCTTTGTTTTCAGGTATTCCTCTCAGAAGTTTGATGGTTCTTGATGATGAATCTCGACCTGCAGAGCTCCAGGTTTGCTGTACAATTGGAGAAACGAAGTGAGATGATACAGTTTATCCTTGTCTTTTCGCTGAGATTATCGAACGAACCCTTCGATCAATATTTCTTTTATTTCAAATTTAATATCCGTAGAGAATTACCGTAAATCGATTAAGAACAGACATAGCTAATGATAACTTTCATACAGGTACCTTTACTAATCTGTTTTCATTAAACAAATTTTAAACGATAATTAGTTTTAGATTTCCTGTGTAGTAGCGTTCATAGAGTTTGCGAACGTGTTTTTCAATTAAAAAAAAATTATTTTGTCGAACCCAAAACAAATGGTGGTATATCATTGCGTTTATTCATGATTGACAATAATATAAAATATTTTTTGTCATCACCAGCTACCGCCAATCTTGGGATACTCTTTTACAAACGAATAGACTTTCAGCTTATAACGCCCTCACGTCTGAAAGGACGAGCATGTTTGGTTTGATAAGGGTTTGAACCCGAGACCTTCTTATTACGAGTTGAGTGCCTTAACCACTAAAATAGAATTTGTACATCATGGAATGTGAAGCATTAACTTCGGTGACATGCAATCTTCTTTACCTCTGAAAATAAAATTACTCTATTTCCTATTTTGGCCGACTCGAGGAAACAATTTGCCCAAATGACTCCCCTGCCCCTACATACATGTAAATAAAGTTAATGAAATTTGCTGTATCAAATAGTTATTGTCAATTACATACAATAAGTTTCATGACATGGATTTAGTGAACCTCAACGCACCATTCTTTTATTACATCATTTGTTTAAAGATTACGAGTCGAACGCCTTAATCCACCTGGCCATGCCGGGCTTAGAAGTGAGTATTGTCAGAAATAAAAAATCGGTGCATTTCAGCAAATTGGAAAATGGTTATGTTAAGATGAAATTCAAGTACCTAAAATTCAAAGCCATTTGGTGCTCTTTTGTTTAGCATTATGGAAATATATTAGATTTGCTGGTACCATATCAATAGCTGAGAAAAACTTCGTAAATGTAAGAATGTGTTTAAGTTGAATAAAACATATGCCAGAGAGGCAGAAGCAGAGGAGGGACATGTGGTTGCACATATGCTGGCAATATTCTTGATGACGAGAAACATCACCCATACTGGATTATACTTTCCCTGAGACTCAGAACATGAAACAAAAAAACTCAACACATTAAGAAACCAAATAAACACAGCCACAAATTTATGCTCATCTGATGAAACGGACGTTAAAATCAAACAAAATAAAACAACATTTCATTAACATCAATAAATGTCCTCAAAAACCCGTGGAAAAACTTATATGCACACACCTAGAATAACAAAACAACATTAAGCCCCAAGATGCAACAAACTACAAAACCTCAGACTGCTGTGTATCATATGTTCCCAACACCAGCATAAGAGTAACCAACATTTGGAAAAAATCATATAATAAAACACAACATTTCAGTGAACACCAAATTTATTCAAAAACCAGGTGCAAAATTAAAGTCTGTATTATGTAAGAACTACAATGACTAACACAAAACCAACATAATTTATAAAATACAATGCAACAACGGCCATGACTTTTATACTGGAGAAACAAGAAAAAAATAAGAAACTAGATTTAAAGAACGCAGGAAAACACCTTCACATGTTTTTGAACAATGAAAATCAAATAAATACATCATAACCACAGAAAACTCCCAGATACTAAGCAAAGAAACAGAAATAAACAAACGCAAAATCAAAGAAGTCCTACTTATACAGCAACTAAAACCAAAATTAAACTAATATATGGGAACACCTTTATACATATACTGATTGATAACCTAACATCCAACTGCAACGTCTCCTACAATCCTGTACCTGTTTATACTCTCGTCCCTGAGACTGCGTCCAGCAACAATCAGTGGCAAACTCTTTTTGTTAACCTGAAGATGACCTAGGAAGGTCGAAACGTTGTTCTCTGCTTAATAAATAGTGTTAATACCTATACCAGCCATTCTGAGATACAAAGATCAAGTTACAGAAAGTGTATTGAAAATCTATGAAATGAATTGTTGCTTTGTGAAGTAAACTCAATATTTTTAATGTTTTAGCTTATGAAGCAGGTGATTAAACTGTGTAAAATGCAATAAAATAGTTATGTATATTGTTCAAAGAATATTTGTTTTACGTCATTTAACTAGAGGTATTGAGTAGGTTTTGTGTCACAATATATATATATATATACCTTATTATAGCAAATACATCATGCTATACTTATCATGGGCTAGTTAATGGTACTTTGTATCCGCTATTAGGTCTATCATGTATCTCTTTTAAACTATAATAGTTATTTACGTACATTCCTTTTGGTTTTCGTCCTTCTTTCATAATATTTATTATTTGTCCATTGTTTTGTCATATATTGCGAGTTATATATTGCTTGTGTTTTAGTTTAGTCTGCAGATCTGGTAAGACGGAAGTTATTTGAAAATATTCATACATAACCGATGCTCTTTCATGTTCTATTTCTTACAGAGTCCGGATATTTGTATTTTCTTTCCAATGAGCTTTTTTAAACTGATGTTGTTTATATTCTAATAGAGGTTCGTGACCAAAGACACACCAGATAGGTAAATGATTACTGTCTAAACCAAAGCCTGCATTAAAATGTAAGTGTTTAGTATCAATCCACCCATCCTGTATATTTATGATTGTTCTCTCCCGGCCCAACTCAATCTGTGGTCATTTCGTTGTCCTGGTGTTAATTTGATTTCCTAATTTGTGGTACTATTTTTTCTGATCTTTAGTCAATCTCGTCGATAGAGAGGTAGATAAAACCAGCTAATGGTTATCAAGTAAAGTCTGGTTATAACTCATTTAATGGTAAAACTGTTTAAAATCAATTAGCTACTTGGATTTGGGATCTTTAGGATTAAAATCTTAATATCGAATGAGTATGTTATCAAAAGAAGGACTATAAATTCCTCAAAAGGTGAACACAAGTTAATAAGTTTTTATTTGTTTGTTTGTTTTGAATTTCGTGCACAACTACATGTGGGTTATCTGTACTAGCCGTCCCTAATTTAGCAGTGGAAGGCAGCTTGTCATAACTATACACTGCCAAGTCTTAGGCGACTATTTTACCAATAAATAATTGTGGGAGTAATAGTCACATTATTACGCCTCCATGAAAGGGCGAGCATGTTTGCGAAGGAGATTCGAATCCGCGATCCTCTAGTTGTGAGTTGAATGTCCTAACAACGTAACCATACTAAGCTAGTTTCAAACAAAGTATCCGCTTTTATAAGTACTACTGTTTTGTAGTAATTATAAAAGAAGTCATAAATCTTGAAAACAAATCTCAGTGAAGTGTCGTAAGAAGAAGCAGAAGGTAGAATAATAAGAAATACAGAGTGTTACTACAATATTTACAGACATTCCATAGTTTGTGACTCAGTCTGTACATACATGTTGTTATAAAAGGGAACACTATATAGTATTGACGACCTGTTAAATAGATATTCAAAACACCATTTATGTAAATAACCCGAGCGATCACTACAAAGACAGTGCTGTCACCCATCCGATGAACCATAAATAGTAAAAGTAAAGCACAGAGTAGATACGGGCAAAGAAAACAAAGTTCATCACATTAGCAATTATGTTAAAAGTCAAGTACAGACAAAAAGCGACACAAAATACGGGCCAAGTGACACAGCGGTATTTCTGTGGTCTTATAACACTAGAAACCGGGCTCCCATATTCCTGTTTGGCAGAGCACATATAACTCAAACTCTCTCTATCTTAACCTAAAGATAATCTAGGAAGATCGAAACGTTTTTTCTCCTTATCAATAAAAGTGTTAATACCCATACTAGCTATTCTGAAATTCATTTTTATTTCAAGTGGGTTTTTCGTCATCAAGAGATAGCCCACTGTATAGCTTTGTGCTTAACTACAAACAAACAAATACTTGAATATTCCACAATAACTCTATTTTACGGTCACTTTCATACAGTAATCGTATTAAAATGATCATACCATTTCATTCATGCTTTTAATTTAGTGAACTACAGTTTTATAAAATAGGCTATTTATAAAATTATATTCATGTATTATGTTACTCTTCGTCGAATGTAGAGACCAAAATACAGTCATGTGAAAAAGTTAGGACACCCTATGAAAGCCTGTGTATACATGTAACAATTTTTTGATAAATGGATATGTAATCTCAATTGTAACAATACTGAGAGATTAAAATAATGTAACTAAACAACTAAAATCTACAGCAGGCTTTGGCAACTGTTGATGTGAAAGTGCATACCTCTACAATTAAAAAGAGACTACACAAGTGTAACTTGCATGGGAGGTGTGCAAGATAGAAACCTTTGCTCTCTAAGAGAAACATCAAGTTTGCTAGAAAGAATGTAGACAAAGACCAGGACTTCTGGAATAATGTTCTTTGGACAGACGAGACCAAAATTGAATTATTTGGACACCAGAACAAAGGACATGTTTGGCGTAAACAAAATACAGCATTCCACGAAAAGAACCTCATACTAACTGTAAAGCATGGGAGTGGAAGTTTCATGGTTTGAGGCTGCTTTACTGCAGCAGGACCTGGACAGCTCACGATCATAAAATCCACCATGAATTCTACTGTGTATCAGAGAGTGCTTGAGGATCATGAGAGAACATCTGTACGAAAATTGAAGCTGAAACGGAACTGGACCCTGCAACACGACAATGACCCAAAACATACCAGTAAATCCACCAAAGACTGACTGAAAACTAAGAAAGGGAGAGTCTTGGAATGGTCGAGTCAAAGCCAAGATCTTAATCCCATTGAGATGCTGTGGAGTGACTTGAAACGGGCTGTACATGCAAAAAAAACAAACCTCAAACATCTCACAGCTGAAAGAATTCTGCATTGAGAAGTGGGGCAAACTTTCTTCAGACCGGTGTCAATTACTGGAAAATGGCTACAAGAAGCGTCTCAGTTATTTTAGCCAAAAGAGGTAACACTAGCTATTAGGTGTAGGGTGTCCTAACTTCTTCCTCAGTTCGAATATGCATTTTTGAATCGTGACATTTACAGAACATCTTGAAAAGTCTTTTTTCAGTTTTAATTTTTAGTTATATTCCTATAACCTTTCAGTATTGTTGAAATTGGGATTAAATACCTATATATCCAAAAATGTTACAAAAATACACAGGCTTTCATCGGATGTCCTAACCTTGTCACGTGACTGTATAAGATTTATGCATTTTACCAAGCTCAAGATTTCTATATCAATTTACTTTACTTCTACCTATAATAATTTCAATTTCAATATAGGCTGGTAGAAATCCTAATAAGTAATAAAATCGAATCGTGTATACGCGAGTTCCACGCTCAGTATTTCTGACGCATAAAAATGAACACATGTAAAAGCCAAGGTGTTTAGTACTGTGAGCCTTCAGATTTATTGCTGAACCACCGGGAGCCGTATAGATGTCAGCATGTATCATGACATAGCATCAGCTAGCATAAAAGATGAGGGTCAGTGGGCATAAATTATACATAGCGTTAGGGTTAACGCAAATGACGCGCTTCATCCATACTGAGGATTTTATAAAAATATAAATCTTAAACAATTGTAGATATAAAAAAACATAGAAGATATCTTACAGTGTTTGCTCGTACATACTTCATAGAGGGAGAACAAAATAAGCCTTTCTTAGTCGTATTAGTTCTTCAACAGTTGTCCTGTCCGACTCCAAAAGACTTTTGTAAACAGACTGCAATAAGTAACACAAGGAGTGAGGTTAACAGCTACGAAATAAAATCACATTCACTAAACTACTATTTAAATGTTTATGTTTTTACTCAGATTAATCATAATGTACCGCATGATGAAAGCTAATTCGTTCGTGAAAAAATTAAATTTACAATTTTTTTTTTATTTTGCGCTAAGCTACTCGAGGGCTATCTGCGCTAGCCATCCCTAATTTAGCAGTGTAAGAATAGAGAGAAGGCAGTTAGTCATTATTAACATATAAAAGGGTATGTGACTGATATAAAACGTCAAAACAACAAATTAGTTAATATTGCACTTTCTTTTATGGCCCGGCATGACCTAGCGCGTTAAGGCGTGCGCTTCATAATCTGAGGGTCGCGGGTTCGCGACCGAGTCGCGCCAAACATGTTCGCCCTTTCAGCCGTGCGGGCCTTCTAATGTTACGGTCAATCCCACTTTTCGTTGGTAAAAGAGTAGCTCTAGAGTTGGCGGTGGGTGGTGATGACTTACCTCTAGTCTTACAGTGCTAAATTAGGGACGGCTAGCACAGATAGCCCTCGAGTAGCTTTGTGCGAAATTCCAAAACAAACAAACTTTTTTTATTCACACACATAAGTGTATGTTACTGGTGTTAAGTATTGATACAACAGATCACATTTCTCTGTGTTCATTATCAACATTTACGAGTGTATGTTAAACTGGACTCGACCCAGCCAGTATTAACGGCCGAGCGCGTTAAGGCATGCGACTCGTAATCTGAGGGTGACGGGTTCGCGCCCGAGTCGCGCCAAACATGCTCGCCCTCCCAGCCGTGGGGGCATTGTAATGTGACGGTCAATCCCACTATTCGTTGGTAAAAGAGTAGCCCAAGAGTTGGCGGTGATTGGTGATGACTAGCTGCCTTCCCTCTAGTCTTATACTGCTAAATTAGGGACGGCTCGGTGCAGTGGGCTAACAACCTACTCACTTAAACACATATTACTAAAACCGCAAGTGATTGCGGCCCTATGTTCCTTAAAGGAATTGAGTGGCAGATGATGATGATGATATTGGACTCACTGTTAACATAATTTCTAGGGCAACAGTGTACAAGCATTTGTTTTTGCCATATGGAACTAAAGTATTTGTGATTGGCAATTAATATGAATAACGAAATATCCTAAAATTCGAGACACTCGACAAATGAATGACTCAAATGTGTTTGTTATAGGTGTTCTGAATTAAGCAAAAAGCTACACAATAGGCTATCAGTGCTCTGCCCACCTCGGATATCGAAACCTGGTTTTTAGAGTTGTAAATTCGCAGAAATACCGCTGAGCCACTAAAGGGCGGCTCAAATGTGTAAGTTATCCATTGATAAAAAATATACTCTTCAAAAAAAGATACGCTAAAGGCAAAATCTGAGACATTTGGTTAACAAGTTTATTCCGGGTAGTTCTGTATGATATGTGTGAAACTTTGCACATTTACTGCTGAACATCCAAAGTATGCAAAGGCGAAGTCCACGCTTACTAGTTGAAGTTTAACGTCACTTAACGTCAATAACGAGTATGCCCCCCGTGAGCATCAATAACTGCTTGACATCTCCTGCCCATAGAAGCGATGAGATGACAAATCACATCCTGTGGAATGGCTGTTCATTCAGCCTGCAAAGCTGCTGCAAGCTGACGGAGAGTCTAGGTTGAGGTTGTCGCCGTAGCAGACGTCGGTCCAACTCGTCCCAAAGATGTTCGATGGGGTTTAAATCTGGTGATATGGAGGGCCAGAGAAGAACGTTGATGTTGTGGTGTCTCAAAAAGACAGTGGTGAGTCGGGCTGTGTGGGGACGGGCGTTGTCATATTGAAAAACGTCGTTGACGTTCACCATGATGGGTTGCACATGGGGCCGAAGATTCTCGTCGACTGTTGCGTTCGGGCTGATCGGAAATCCTACACAGCCCTGGTATGGTTGAGACAGTAAACGTCGCAATGGTGGTTCTATCCCGAAGGTGACGTTACCGAATGTAGCGATCTTGTGCGGGCGTGGTCACACGAGGTCTGCCAGATCGTGGACGGTCACGAGTTGATCCATGTTGTTGGTGACGATTCCGTAGCCTTGTGATGGTGCTTGGGTGGACATTCACAGCTCTGGCAACATCTGATCGAGATTCGTTATTGCGTTGTGCTTCAGTCAATCTTGGCGTAACTGTATTGCGTGTGGGTCGCTTAACACTGAGCTATAGAAACCAAGAACCCGTCACTTTTATAGGGATTTTGCACACGTTACTCTTGCAGAACATGCAGATCTCTCAAACAAATTTATTGGACACGAATGCGTTTTGGCGAAAAATCCAATGTTTTCCTCCGTTTTCAAAATGCACAACTTTTATTATTATTTTGGTCTGACAATCAGTGCCTTAACACATGTAACATCACATACTCTGAGCTTGTAACGTTATTATACACATTTCTCTTTAAAATAACAAAAATATCCCTTTTGCGTTTCTTTTCTGAAGAGTATATTACAGCAAACACTTTACAAATATTATTTTCACAAAGTACCTATAAGTCATGATAAGAAAATCAAATAAAGGTACAAATGAATGGTGTAAAACTTTAGAATATTGCCATTCGACAGTTGGTACCGGAGCTTGTCATAATTTTGAAGTCATATTTGCTTAGAAACATCTTTAAAACCCTTTCATTGGTATGTCAGTAATGGTGTTGTTTCTAACTCTATATCAACACTTTCGTGTTACTAATTAATGGACTGAATTTATAATGTTCTCCGAATGAGAACTTTTTCTTTTACTCCTCTCTTCCACATTTAATGAATAACCCAATAACATTGAACTATATATATTTGTGGGGCCCCCAGTGGCTCAGCGGTATGTCTGCGGATTTACACGCTAAAATACCCGTGGTAAGTAGAGCACAGACAGCCCATTGTGTAGCTTTGTGCTTAATTCAAAACAATAACAACAAAATATTTATGATCTGAAAGAAAAAAGTGTTGGTAAAGATTGATTGGTGACTATGACGCGCGCGGTTGACCACAAACGTGTATCAGGTTTCAATCTGAGGTAATTATGAACGAGATCTCCAAGGAGTTTCACCACTTAAACACACCAGGTAGTTCAATTAACACGCTGACTTCTGTCTCTCACTTTTGTTTTACATAAAAATTTCAGATCTAGATAAAGTAAATGAGTGCACCATGTTAATAAATACAAATAACAAATTGACTAAAAACATTGTTGTCAAATATCTCACTATCAATAGAAACCGAAACCAATCAACTAATTGTAAGAAAGCAAAAATTATTTGTAGATGAAAAGACGTAAAAATTAACTGTAGGGGTGTAAAAGCTAGTTGTAGCTTTAAAAACGCAAGGTTTAGTTGCAGTTAAGGAGAGATGAAAGCTAGTACCAAGATTTAAGGACGAAATTTTAAATTGGAGCTGGAGCAGAAGGGCAAGTTGCAGATGTAAACATGTATGGTCTAATTGTGGTTATAAGGACGTAAGATGTACCTGTAATTGTTAAGAAGTAATGTTTATTTCTAGCTCTAAAGAGATAAAAGCTAGTTGTTGTTGTAAGAAGATGAAAGCTTCAGCTGTATTCGTAAGAATGTATGAACTAGTTTTACTTATAAGGCGATAAAAGCTATAATTGTTGTGTAAGACCATAGGACTAGTTCCACTTTTAGGTACTTAAAAATTGTCTGTTATTGTAAGGACTAATTAACTAAAACTGTGATTACTGTTCAATATGTTGGGATGTAAATGTTCATCGTGGTTATACAGAAGAAAAGAGCACCTTATAGTTGTAAGTAATGTTCAACTTCCAAGGACGTAAGAGCCAAAGATGTAACATTGGTTCAGGTTGTAAAAACATAAAGTTAGTTGTTTTTTGTAATAACGTGAGATATTACTTAATGAATAACACCTAGTTCTTGAATAACGAAATTGTTATAAGATGAAAACATATTTTAACATTTCCACTGAACCCGGATTGTATTTTATATCGATGTATTACTACACAGTACTACACACACGTGTTACGACACTGAGACGACAATGATGGATCAATGGTATCTGGGTATTTTGCCCTGGAGGGTCAGGTTCACTTTGACCTCTTCCTCATTCCTGAACTTATTTTCCCTAACTGTTTGTATGGTAGGTCCTTCTCAGGGCAATGTCCATTTATAGTCTATTATTCACAATAGGTCAAGTTAGCTGGTGGCAATTTATTTATTTTATTATTATTATTATTATTATTAAAATACATAAATATGTAAACTATAAACATAAGATTTAAAGTTTATATACATACATATTTTACTTTAATTTATTTTTCTTTATATTTAAAATATATGTTAATTTTATATTTAAAATAGACGACAAAAGATAAAAATACTACACATTTCAAAGTGGCGTCTTCTGGTACTTTTCCGTCAACCAACAAATTCACTCGAAACACCATACACTCCTTCAAGTCGATGGTGAAAGAAACTAAAACCAATAAGATATTCGCAAAAACATAAAATCCAATATAACAGTGTTTGAGAACAAGTGAGCGTAATCATATAAATGTTGAATTTTTAAACGATGCAAATAAGTTCATTTTTCACTTAATTTTTGTAGGTTAACATAACTTCTGAATAAGAAAACTTCAGAGAACTATTAAAAAAATAATATTTCTTTATGATTCAGTTACTACAAACCATCTGTTCACTACATACCTAAAAAGTTATAGTTTGCTGAAACTCTTAAAACCTGCTTAGAAGTAATTTGGAATTCAACGGCACAACTACAAAAAAAAATCCATACAATAAAAGTTCCCTTGCAATATTAAGTAGTAAACATAGAGCCTTTTTATTGGGTTGACGTTGGACAAAAATCTGTCTATCACTGTACAATTTTCAAGATAATTTGCATATGTTACATAAGAGAATGATTGACATATTTTTGTTAACATTTGACACTTTGTGTGCTACAGCGTGAGTTTTGGGACCTCTTACAATCGTTGGAGCATCTTAGAAGCCAATGTACCATCGGTGATTCTTGGGCGCCCATCTCCTCTCCAGGTAGCCGTCTCTACTTTACTAGAGAAAGTCTAAATGGAAAGCAGCTTGTCAGAGTTACTCACCCTCAACTTTTGGGCTACCTTTTTATCACCAAATAATGAGTTATACCGTAGCGTTAGAATGCTTCCACGCTGACAGGGCGAACATGTTCAGTGACGAGTAGTCCAACCCACATATCTCGAATTGAGCGCCCTAATTACCAGACTATGTCAGGCCTACAATTTACCTACGAACATAAAATAAAAATAACTAAACTTGGCCACTGTAAACCAGTTCCATTTTATTGTACATGATTGCGCAAAGTATTGTGAAAAAATTGCTTTTGCGTACCAAAAAGCGTTGTGGATAGTTTAGAGTCGAGTTATCCATTAATTGAGACTTGGTGTACTTAGTATCAGTATGTACCTTGGGACTAGGATAGCTGTAACATGCCACTGAACACTTTAAGCTGTATTATAAATATATATACTTTTTGCGATGTGGAATCCAATACCTGAAGTTAACCAAAAGTTACTTATAACAACGTGTTAAGAAAAAAGTCTCCAGTGAACCAACCGCAAGTTTACGCCCTTACAACACTTAAATGTGGGGTTCGTTTTCCCATAGTGAATAGAATGCACATAAAACAATTTGTAGCTTAGCGCTCTGAAAGAAAATGAAAAAAAAACTAAAAATACTGACGTCTCCATCATGGAAAAGTGATGATAAATGACCATAAAACCTTGTTCTTAGTGTGAACCTGGTGTACTCATTCTGTAATACTGAGCAAGATTACCTATTTTCTTTGTTACACTTTTTTCTCATAATGTACGACTATGTGTATAGAAGCTAAGATTGATAACTGGAAGGTCAATGTTGAATCGTAATATGTTGCTAAACACGATCCGTAGTTTCCTCTATTATATATTTTTCCCGCCATAGTGCAGTCGTATACAAGTGAGTTGTTTTCATATATGTAGCCTGAGATACCTATAATGGGCATAGATGTAGAGAAATAGTGCTAACATTTGATAGTAATATCCAAATATCTATACTAATAGATATTATAACACTATCATATAAAACACAAGCATGGTATACTTTTCATTGCGTATAAGTAAATACGTATTGAATGGATAAATTTGTTGGTAAATTAAAATCTCGGTAAGTTAACCAAAGCAACGATTGGTAACCTAATCAAGCAAATTTAATATGATGGAGTGAGGAACAGAATTTTGTGCCTCAATAATGTGCTTGTGTTAAAGTGTGTGCCGCGTCATCCTTCTGTTGAGTAACAGTAACAATGTCCTGTTCGGGTGTCGCAACGTGATCATTGTTTCTGAATTTTCCGTTCTTTGATAACGTTCCTGATTTATTTGTAACACATTCTTTATATAATTTTGTAATGGTGCTTTGTTCATGTGCCACTACGAGATCAATGTTTTGAAGGTTTATAACTCATCAAAAACTTTCCTGTTTTTTAACTTATCAAATTCAATTGATAAAAAAATATATTTAAGGGGGAAAACTCAACGTCGGCCAGGCACGGCCAAGTGGTTATGGCAGTCGGTACATAGTCTGAGGGTAGCGGGTGCTAATCCCCATCACACCAAACTTGTTCACCCTTTCAGCCATGGAGACGTTATGTTACTCTCAATTCAACTGTTCGTTGATAAAAAGTAGTCCAAGAGTTGGCTGTGAGTGATAATGACTAATTGTCTTTCACGTAGTTTTACACTGCTAAATTACGGACGGCTAGCGCAGATAGCTCTAGTGTAGCTAGGTGCAAAATTTAGAAACAAACAAACCCTTTTTGACTTTCAAGGAGACTGTATTTTATTTCTACTATTTAAAGCTACGTAGAAAAACAGAAAGCACTTCTTACTTATTTTACTTATTCAAACTTCCATCGTTAGATAAAATAAATTTGTTTAGAAACACTCCCACCACTTCTTTGCTCTTAGGGTCGCGGGTGACACATAGGGTTTCGTATTCTACATCGGCACATACAACATGAGAGAAAATTTTAAGCATCACCTTAAATCAAAACAATTATATATATCTGGTATTTAATTCATTTTTTTGTGAAACTAAAAAGAAAGAAAAAAGACTGAATAACGCGATTCTCATTCCGTGTTTACAAATATTAACACCACATGCCGTGAACATAAATAATTCCTACCTTATCATATAACTCTTGTATATCAGTGTCAAGGCGATATTAGAAAACTTAACGAAAACATAAACTAAGGACACCATTTTACGCAATTTCAATACATTAAAATTACTAACATGAATTAAAAAGAAATTTAATTACTATAACAAATGTGGTTTTGTTTCTCACCTTTCAAACACAACGAACCTCAACAGTGCGAAGAATGGTAAAAATGGTTTCCCAACGTCTTTCTGAAACACAAATTTAAGTGTGGTTATGGTTCTGTAGTACCTTCCGCTAATACAGCGGTATGTCTCCGGATTTACAACGCTAAAATCAGGGATTCGATTCCCCTCGGTAGACTGAGCAGATAGCCCTTTGTGGCTTTGCTATACGAAAAACACGCATAGGTTCTATAGTAAAATATATCATAATATCAAAGGCAAATATTTGTTAACTAACTCGAGAAGTTGATTGTGAAATTATTTTAAGATAATAGAGAATAGGATATATTAATGAATTCCAACTGACAAAAACAAATTTTACGTTGTAATGAATAATACATTCATGGTTTTGGTAGATTTGTTGTTGAATTTTGAGCCAAAGTATTTGAGACGGAAGACATCACAATTACTGCCACTCTGATTTACCAACAAATAGTAATACTGACTGTCGTTTTATAACGTCTCATTACCAAGGGTAACGAGTACGTTTGACAACGGCTTTGATTCTGCAACTTACGATCCAACTTTGCTCTAATTATCAGGTTAACGTTGCAGAAACAACAGTATGAAAAATTATGTAAAGCTCATAGAAAAAACTTGGTGGAGCTGAATGAAATGGTATATACTAATTTATGTTTCATTTTCATGTTTTAACAGAATGACAGAAGGGATTTAAGATTAATTTCAATTCATTTGATAATTAGAACCCATGACCTGTATATTTATTTCTGTAATTACACTCCACTGAGCTGAAAACAAGTTTTTTTATCCAGAAAATAAGTAGAAAAAGACTTTTATTCCCTTTAAAGTCTTTCTATGTACGCCTCAGCATTCTATTAGTTAAAGTCAGAACAGATCGATTTGTTTCGCCCCCCAGTGGCTCAGCGGTGTGTTTGCGGAGTTACACGCTAAAATCCGGGTTTCGATACCAGTGGTGGGCAGAGCACAGATAGCCCATTGTGTAGCTTTGTGCTTAATTCTAAACAACAAAACAACAATCGATTTGTTTTTGTTTGTTTTTGGAATTTCGCACAAAGCTACTCGAGAGCTATCTGTGCAAGTCGTCCCTAATTTAGCAGTGTAAGACTAGAGGGAAGTCATCACCACCCACCGCCAACTCTCGGGCTACTCTTTTACCAACGAATAGTGGGATTGACTGTCACATTATACGCCCCCACGGCTGGGAGGGCGAGCATGTTTAGCGCGACGCGGGCGCGAACCTGCAACCCTCAGATTACGAGTCACACGCCTTACGCGCTTGGCCATGCCAGGCCTGGAACAAATCGAAAGAAAGTCCATTATTTATCATACCATTTCTGTTGATTTATAAGTAGTCATAGTCCTACGGTTAGACTGTATAACAGAGAACAATAAATCCGGTTTATGTCTTCAATAAAATGTTGTGGTAAATATAAATATCATGTAAACTATGGATGCGTAAAAATGCCATTTGACACCCACAAATCTATACCCCAGAGTCCTTTCATTCAATCCCCGAATTCGTCAGTAGGGCGGTACGATGAAAACTAAGTGTGTTCTGAAACTCGATTTATATGTGTCGCATAATACTTTGAATGTTACAGGTTACAACTGAAAGCTGGCAAAGTATCGTGAGCAAGTCTACTTGTAGAATTGATCCCGTAGAATTGAACATCGCACAGCATCGTTCAACATTCAACTACAACATCTTGAAATTTTATGGACACAGTGATTGAGTTTTGACAATTTTCTTATACCTCCATACCTATGCTTGAGCATCAAATGATATAGACAATTGGTGGTGGTAACTAACAGATTAAGTGTTCTTAGATTAAAGAATGTTAAGTCTAAATTAGGTTTCATAAAACTGTGTAGAAAATTACGCGTAGTGGTTGTTGAAAGACATAAAAGAAAAGTGTTGAAGGTAAAACCATTAATAAATTAACTACATATATATATATGTATATTAACATATATTCTTGTCTATACAACGTTTCGAGCAATGTCCTCTCCAGGTATCGCTAACCAAACAGTATATTTCCTGATGTTCGGCAAAATTATACTTAAGAGACTCAAGTAGGTTATTAGCAGAAAATCCTAGAGATACAATAAGTTGTAACACACAAAAACCAGTGGTCAGACGCCTCACTTTGCACAACTATAGCCTTGTTCATTTCAATACACTTGTTTTAAAGAAGACCCATACAAACCAACATAATCGTAAATTAAAATAAAACAAAATAAGTTTTTACCTGAAAACTTTTCTCATCAATGAACTAAATGAACTTTCAGTTTTAATAATATTTCTCGCTTTAGTTTTACGAAAACTGTTGTTGTTGTTTTGAATTAAGCATAAAGCTACACTATGGGCTATCTGTGCTCTGCCCACCACGAGAATCGAAACCTGGTTTTTAGCGTTGTAAGTCCGCAGACATACCGCTGAGCCAGTGAGGGCATTTATGAACACTTAAATGGCTTTATACAGTGAAATACGTATTTAGCAATTCAACGTTTTTAAAATTGTTATATATATAGTGATATATATATATCAGATATGTTTGTGGGCACATGCATGTACAATTATATCTGGATCTATCTATATGTGTGTGTACATATATATATTGAAAGATATATATGTGTTTTTACGTCCTATTGTTTCAAGTGTTTGTAATATCGTTATACATATTTGTTACTCAATCAAACGACTTTCCATTTATAATGTTTTCGTTTACGAATTTACAGTTCAGTTAGTGATACCTGAAGAAGAATATTATCCAAAACGTTGTATAGAGAATAGCACAAAAATAAAAATGCATGTATTTGCAGTTAACTTTTTAATGATTTTACTTTCAACGTTTTTCTTTTAAGACTGAAATATTTGAGACTTAGCGACTGATATTATTAAAACGGGGAAACGGATGTGGTATCATCAGCCATAACTGTACCAGTGGCAACACAAGCAATATTATTGCTATTTGAAGTTGTTAATGCTCGTAGTATTCATAAGCTTGGCCAGGATGTATTTGACACTGGGAAACCTCTTTTAAATCAAAAATGGAATACTTATAGAGATTATGAAATAATAAAAGATTCTATTTATAAGGATGGTGATGCAGTTGAAAGAGGAAGTGATGATGAGACAACTTTTCTTTCTGTTATACAAACTGTATCAGAAGATCCAGGAGTCAAAGTGTCAAGGCTTCTTCCAACAAAATATCTGCTGAAAGCAAGACCAAGTTCTCACGTAAATTATCCAGTTCATCATCTTGACGCCTCAAATAATAACGAACAGTGAGGTCGTTTTTCATTTAAGAACGAAAATAGAATCCCACATGATATTTTACCAATTAGTAAGAAACTGGATATAAAAGGTCTGTTTCCTTTTACAGAAGAAACATTTGTGAAACCAGCCATTCTTATTGACAACGAGTTTAAATATGAGCCCATTATTACGGACCTAAACGAAGATGAATGTTCAATTCCGATAGTCTGCCAAGATGAAACACTTTTTGTTCTGGTTGCTAAACGAATAATTGGATTCTTTTCGGCACATACATTGCTTACCGCATGACAAAAGAGGGTGAAGTAAGTTATCTGATACAATAACCTAAGAACATTCCACTGGGCAATCTTTGTACCCCAAGTAAAAGCAAGAAGGTCTACATTTAACATATAATCTCCAATAATCATACCATGTCTGTTTGTTTTTATGTCAATATTTTTATTTACATTCATTATTGTACTTTCCAAATTTTGTTAAGTGTTCAATAGATTACTTCCTCTTGTATTTAGACCACAAATTAAGTAACTGAAACAAGTAAAGACTTAAATAATATGGGAATTGACGATGTATAATTAAATCAAATAAAGAATTTGAATGTTAAGCCATTGTCACAAAACCTAAATGCAAACTAACGTGGCAGGGGTTTAGTTTAGAGAGAGAGTTCTCTCTCCAACTGGGGTGTTCAGGAGATTTGTAGTTCCTCTTCGTCCCCTCACGTGAGAAATTTTTACTTTATTTTTAATATTTCGAAACTGGAGTGGGGTATTTGTGAGTGAGAAGAAGGACGGGAAAAGTGGACGAAAGCAGCGAAAATGAGGTGAGCCAGACCTTGGCTCTAGGACGGAGTGCGCTGGCGAATTGATCTTTAAAACTTACTGTGATTATTCCAGGTGACTCGGTAAACGGCCCTTTACAGATAGGGCTGGGACCTACAGGTCCGATGCCAGAGATTTTGCTGTGGGGGGAAGCGGGAGTACCCCGAGAAAACCCACTTTCACGGCCTGGTCGCCGAATGATCTACCCAGACCATGCCCGGAAGTAGCTGGGAAAAAGAAAAAATAATACAAAAAAAAGGTAAATAAATAAGTAAATAAATTAAATAAAAATTGATGAACTCTGTTGGTGATATACAGGGAAATTGTTAGCTTCAGTCTTATAGATCAGGTGGTAACTTCATCTTGAACTTATTTATACACTTGAAACCCATTGGTGCGACTGAAAAACGTGGTCTCGGTGGTGGAACTATTGGTTGTTCTTCGCTGGTCTGTGATATTTTGTTTCTTCTCGAGAATTTGGTTTGAGATTTCTGCGTGGAGGTGGTTTGTTTTTCAGTTTGTACTGACGCGTCGATGGTTATCTTGGTAATGGTTTGGGTCTGGCAGGTTGTTGAGTTCTGGGGAACTGGGACTGAGGTCTGGCATGCACTGTCCTTTTTCTTTCTTGAACTGCTGAAACTTGGATTGTTGCTAATAGTGGGAGTTTTCGTCATCTGGGTAGAGTTGTCTGAATCTGTCTTCATATTTCGTCTAGTTGTATCTGGACTCAGTGGAATATTAGTAGTTTCATGTTGGAAGGTTTCCGTTGGTTGTTTGCGATATCTGGGAGTTTTTTTTGAAACGTTGCTGCGTGGTTGACGATGTGGGCGTTCGACTCTAAAATGAAATATATGATAATAACAGCCGTCACGTAAAATACAGTCAGCACTGTACTTCGACGTTGTCACTATCTTCATGAAGTGCGTGGGATGGTTACTGTTCTTAGAAAAAATTCGATGAACTGCATAAACTTTGGCTTGTATTTGAGATTCTATGGTTTGTCTGATTTCTTCAGGTTGAATAGATGGGTCGACGCCCCTCAGGAATACAGAATAAAGAATGTCTGGACTTTTCGTGGGGGAACAACTTACTTTAAATTCAGTGTTCCGTGGCTGGCACAGGTAAATTTGGTCTGCACTGGTAGCTGATTGAATGAGGATTCCGCCCCGGCGTAATATTCAGGTCCTGGACGGTTCAATGGTTGCCCTTGTCTTGGCTCGGGCGATCAGCGTAGCGATTTGGTACGGCGTGAGGTTCGGCGGTAAGCCGTCGACGATTACCGGCCTGACCGGCGAGGATGAACGTTTCGTTCTGAATAACATCTTGGCGGAGATATTAGCACGTCTGACTTGCTCGATGACTAGCCGACCAAAACCAATTTCAGTTTCGAGACGAAATCACATGAAACAGGCGGACCCCCTCCTAAGACTAAGGGAGCCTCTTTAAACCTAGCAGCCGAGTTTGTTCCCGCGAGGAAACAGAGCCCACGTGCTCGCGTGACCCTTACGTTTCCTACCCTGACTGGGCAGAGGACCAACCACGGTTACACCTCGCGTCATCTTGAGCGCCGTGGCTCAAAAACCCGTTACGAGGTTCACCAGACGCGAGCCTCTAGGTACCTGAACACAAAACCTCTGTTTCCTTTTAACCTTTAAATGGTGGCCATCATCAATTGATGCTGCTGCCTACAACATTCCTGCTGTTTAATGGATAATTAGTCACTTTTTATAGTAAATAATTATTTTTCACTACTGCCAAAGTCGTGCTTTTTTTTCAAAACAGGATTAACTGAACTTAGCCTCGAAATCAAACATGAAGTTAAAATCATTGTTGACATTGAGTATTTGATAATACTGCGACAAATTACATAATGTTTTGTTTTCAAAGTGTGCGGGAAAAAGTAAAACGGTGTCTGTGAAATCAAACTGGTGTCATAAAAAGGTCATGCAGAAAACATATAAACTGTCGACCGATATATTCAGTATTACTTTTCATATAAACATTTACAGTTTTCATGTTACTATACCTTTTAGTTCTTTTCCTGTCACACCGAACATGCTCGCCCTTTCGACCGTGGGGGCGTTATAAGGTGACGGTCATTCGCACTATTCGTTGATAAAATAGTCCAAAGGTTCGCGGTGAGTGATGATGACTAGTTACCCTTATCTTGTCTTACACTGCTAAATTAGGGACGGTTAGCGAAGATAGTTGTCGTGTAGTTTTGCGCGAAATTCAAAAACCAAAGAACAACAAATAAACTTTTTTTTTTTTTTTGTTAAGGCTCGAGACCAATAGGACGTCCTTTGTCTGGCTCTTGCTTGAAGCGAATTAGGCCTAAGAGAATTTGATTTGAAAATTTAAGAAGAAGCATTTGAACTTACTACATATCTCATCAAGGCAGCATATTACTTTAAGAAAACAGAGAGGACTGCTGAAATCGAGAATAGAAGAGCGGGAAACCGCAAAAAATAACAACTATGGGTCCTATAAGACCGACTAAGGAAATGGCGGGAAAAGCCGTTACGGCTCATCAAAAGACTAATGGAGGTAAGACAAGTGTAACTGGTGACAATGATATCAATAATTCCCCATTGCTAACTCTTTGTAGCTTGGCAAAAAGGGAAATAAATACAGTAAAGAAAGCAAAAAATGTAATTAAAAAAAAGTAAAGCAAAGCGAAAATTAATTAAAGAAATTAATTCTTCGGAAAACTCTGAATGTGAAGAAGAAGCAGTGATGGCTACTAATACTGAGGTAGAGGTAGCTACTCCTGTAACTAAAGTAGGGTTAAGTCCCAATAATGTAACAGTAAAAGAAAGTAACACTAAGGATGTTGATATACATAATAATGAAGAAAAAAATGACAGTGATCAAGAATTGAAAGACCAAGACTTTATCACTGTCATATCAAAAAGAAATATAAAAAAAACAAACTGTTATGTATATGTGTAAATATTTTGTAAACGACAACATGTCGTGTTGTGTTTGAATTTTCATTTGTATTATTCATTTTTCCATATTTATATTATTGTTTCGAAGTTTAAACTAATATTTTGTTATTCATTTAGGGTAATATTTAGAACTTTCTTGAATTAAGTAAACCAATCATATGTTTGTAAATGAGTGCTGGTGACTTCCTGTCTAGACGTGTAGTCTCGTGCAAGAACGGATATGCGTGGATAGCTCTGGAGTTGTATGGAAATTTCAAGATTGTTCGAGAAGTAGGCCTATCGGTATAAAACACGGTGACGCGAGATAGATTCAGTCATCAATTCTTATTCAAAAAGAGAGAGATTCAGTCATCAGTTTTAGTTATTTGAGAAAGATTAAGTGTGTGCTGTGAATATTCAACTTGGATTTGTGATTGAAGTTAGATCTACGGAAGTTGTGATTTTATTTCGTCAATCTCTATGATACATCTGAATTACTGCTTGAGCTGAGAGACGGCGATTTCATTGAACTGTGAACTGTTTCGGAATTTCTTCGTGGGACCAAATTCACACCCTAGACTGGAATTTGAGACTTTAATTTTAGATCATTACATTAGATACAGGCCAGTACCGTTTTGTATTGTGATTTATTTTGAAGTTTAAAACTAATATTATTTTGTTTTGTAATTAATTTCGAATGTTGTAACTTAATATCTGTCACTATTATTATATAATTCATGTTATATCTGTTATATTTGTTAATAGTTTAGTGTAATAAATTATACAAGCTGTTATCTGCGTTTTTCTGTTGCGTTTAATCTACGAAGAATATAAAACATTAAAAAATACGTAACAAAACTAACAACCAACAATAATACAGTGACAAAAACAAGACCACCACAATACGCAGTTATAATAGAAGGCATTCCGGGCCAATATAACCAGCCCCTGCTTGCCACAGAAGTAAAGAGATGCAAACCAAATGTTAACATAGTTAACATTAAGCGTTTGCCAAGAGGCAGTGTACTTGTCCAAGGGCAAGATGTGGTCGATCTCAACAGACTACTCAAAGAATGGCCAACAGATGCCTTTAAACCTGGAAACATTAAAATCCACCTTCCAGGAAGTAAGCCGCAACCAAAAGCAATAGTGGTAAGAGGGGTTTATCAGACGATTGACCTGGACCTTGTAAAGCAGGCACTTGACGAACAAAACATACCACACACCAGAACAGAAAGAATAATTTCAAAGAAAACACAAACACCTACAAACCTGATAAGAATTGACGTTGATGACAGTTACAACAAACAAAATTTAATAAACAATGGAATATTGCTCTGGTATCAAAAATACCAAGTTGAGCAATTGAAAACTCCGGCAATTGTTGTAACACAGTGTTACAACTGCCAAAGATATGGACATGTTTCAGCAGCCTGCTTAGCATCACCGAGGTGTTGTGGATGTGGCGGGGAACACCATATCAACCAATGCAAAAAAGAAAAAGAAACGCCTAAATGTTGTAACTGTGGTCAAACCCACACAGCAAATTACAAAGGCTGCGAAAAATATAAACAAATAAAGCAACGCATTTTTCAGATTAGAACACCAACAGAACAGAATCAACCGAAAACAAACAGTTTACCTAAAACAGACACACCAACAGAACAGAATCAACCGAAAATAAGCAGCCTACCTGAAACAAGCACATCAACAGAACATAATAAAACAACAAAAACCACATATGCAGAAATGTTAAAAGGAAAAGAACCACATAAACAACAAGTACAGAAGACTAATACACAGAACAAGAACACATTAACACAAAAACCAAAAGAAAACAACACCACCATACAAGAAACCAATATTAACACAACAGATAAAACAAGCCTGTTTTCAACGGTGTTCAAAAATGTAATAACTGAGTTTATAACAGAATATACTAAACAAAACCAGACAACAAACTTTATAGAACTACTGATCACTATTACCATAAAACACGTTACACCTCATATACCCTACATTATAACTACACTAACAGGTTACATGCTCACAGCACAATGTTCACAGTAGTGTATATCAACATCCAAGGTGCAATAGCTTCCAAGAAACATGAGATCGAAGATCTAATAGAAGAATTAAACCCCCAGATTATAATAATAAGTGAAACTCTAACATATAATAATAATAGATTTAAAATACTTTATTACTCAACAATTAGAAAAAACAGGAAAAATAAAAATGATGAAAACAGAGGCATTATGCTGCTTCATAAAGTAGACTTATCTGTAGAAGAAATAGAATTAAACAGTAGCAATGAACATGTTACTGTAGATATCCTCCAATCAAATAAAACTAAAATAACCGTAGCAGGAATTTACTGCTCACCCAATAAACAATTAGATACAACTTTACTAAATAACATCTTTTTCCACAATCAAAACGCCATAGTCATGGGAGATTTAAATAGTAAAAATGTTTCATTTGGATGCCGAAGTTCTAATTCAAATGGTAGAAAATTAATAAAATTTATTGATCATAACAATATAGCTTTATTGAACGATACTACCCCAACTCATACATCCTATTCCACTAACTCTAGTGACATACTAGATCTGTGTATGTGTACATATAATTTAAGCCAGAAATTAGTAAAATTTCAAGTGGGAAAAGATGTAGATAGTGATCATCTCCCAATTTTTTGCGTCTTCGATCTCACCCCCTATAAAAATATAACATATAGGAAAGAAAAATTTAATTACAGTAAGGCAAATTGGCAATGCTATAAACAAGAATTAGATAATCTATTACCTAATAAAATTATTAAAGAAGTTATAACGCATGTCGAAATGGACAACTATTGTCAAACAATCACGGATTGCCTTCAGAAAGCAGCCAAGTTAACAATACCAAAACAACAATCAACACATGGAAACCCACCACAGAAATAATCAACCTAATAAAAAAGCGCAGACAACTAAGAAGACAGTACATGATTACAAGAAACAGAGAAACTAAAACACAAATAAACAACATTAGAAATCACATCAGAACTCAAATAAAACAACAAAAACAAAATAAATGGGACAATTACTGTAATAAACTAAACGATACAACTGACCCGAAAAAATTCTGGTCACATCTTAAAAGATTCACAAGTGAAAACACAAAGAAATATCCTCCACTTGAACATAATAACACCATTGCACATACAAATAAAGAAATAGCCGAAGCTTTCAAGGATCAACTCCAAAATACATTTAAAACTCACACAGATCCAGATATGAATACAAACTTCTACAATAAAGTCACTAATCACATAGCAAACAATAAACATCAATATGAACCTATATTTCCAGTAAACATAACTGATACAAATACAAGTTCTAACACTGATTTTGAAAGCACATTACTAACAAAGGAAATATCCCTACATGAAATACTTGAAGCAATAAAAAACACCAAAAACAAAGCACCAGGAGAAGATGAAATACAAGCTATTCTCCTAAAAAACGGCACTCCGAAATTGTTTGACCACCTAAATTCTCTATTTAACTTATCGCTATCCTCAGGATATATCCCAGTTTCTTGGAAGCTAGCAAATATTTTAATGTTCCATAAGGAAGGAAAACCAGCAAATAAACCAAATAGCTACCGACCAATCAGTCTGACCAGCTGTGTGGGCAAAATTCTCGAAAGAATAATAAGTAATAGACTCTCCACATTCTTGGAGGTAACATCAAAATTACCAGAAGACCAGAATGGATTCAGAAAATTTAGACAAACGACAGACCATTTAATAAGATTAACCGAAACCATAATAGATAGTTTCAACAAAAACGAATGTACAGTCGCTTGCTTCCTCGATATCGAGAAAGCAATCGACACCGTTTGGCACGATGGTCTAAGGTTCCGAATGAATGAAATGGAACTACCGCGAGGAATTATTCGCTGGTTATCTAACTTTCTGGAAAACAGAAAATGTAGAGTAAACGTAGAAGGAACTTTTTCCGAATACTTTACTCCACTAGCTGGTGTCCCACAGGGAGGGGTGGTTAGCCCTATACTCTTCATCATGTATGTTAACAATATGCCATTGAAGGATCCAAATCATGAATTCTCATCACAGTTCGCAGATGATGTGGCAATCTGGAAAAGTGCTGCAACACCCACGATAGCAGCTACAAACATACAACCACAATTAAATAGAATTAGTGAATACTGTGAAAAATATAGAATTAAAATAAATACAGCAAAAACTCAGATCGTACTCTTTACAAAATCGACTAAACACAGAAAACAACAGCTAGAAATATACATGAATGGCACTCCGCTCCAGATTGCCCAATCAGCAAAATTTTTAGGTCTGACTTATGATTCAAAATTAACTTGGATCAATCATGTCAACGAAATTAAAAATAAAATTTGGCGAAGAACAAACTATGTTAGGAGTCTAACTGGTAAACACAGTGGAGCATCTACAGATAACATTTTGAAAATATACAAAACATATATTAGACCAGTAATAGACTATGCAGCTCCAGCATGGGTAACTGTAAGTAATGAAACAATAAAAACCAAACTACAAACAATACAAAACACACTTCTCACAACAGCATACAGAGTCCCGAGATCAATATCATCTAAATTCATTCACAATTACTCGAACATACCAACCATATCAGATAGACTCCTAAATATTACAATTAGATATTTTAACAAAAATTGGATGAAAAATGATTTATTATGCGAACTAGATAGGTACCTCATACACGATGAAGAAAATCCTAAATACCTCTCCCCAATTAACATATATATTAAACATAAAAAAAAATAAATTAAAGTAAAATATGTATGTATATAAACTCTAAATCTTCTATTTATTGTTTACATATTTATGTATTTTAAAATAATAATAAGATAAAGTAAATAAATTGCCACCAGCAAGCTTGACTACTGTGAATAAGAGACTATAAATGGACATTTTTATATGCAAAAACGGCTCTTCTGGGCCCAGAAAACACTTCAAATAGAAGAGCGAACAACGTTTCGACCTTCTTCGGTCATCGTCAGGTTCACAAAACCTGTGAACCTGTGAACCTGACGATGACCGAAGAAGGTCGAAACGTTGTTCGCTCTTCTATTTGAAGTGTTTTCTGGGCCCAGAAGAGCCGTTTTTGCATATAAAAGTTCTCAACAAGTGGGTTTCTCGACATCACTGATTATAAATGGACATTGCCCTGAAAAGGACATAACATACAAACAGTTAGGGAAAATACGTTCAGGAAGGAGGAAGAGGTCAAAGTGAACCTGACCCTCCAGGGCAAAATACCCAAATACCATTGACCAAGGAACTTTTTCTTTTAAAATGGTTAAGCTATTTTCTTGGAGTAGTACAAATGACTGGTCAGGTGAACTTAGATAAAGTGTACTACAACTATTGAAGAACAATTGATGAATCAGATATTCTGGTTACAAAACACGTATTTCTAAACTTTATTTCGGAAATTTCTGGTGATATTTCAGTAAGATGAATATCAATACATTTGTCTACCTATGTTGATTATTCTTTATTCGTTGTCACTTGTTTTGAACAATTATGTAAATTATTCCCATTAGAAGAATTAAATGTGCACAAATTACAAATGCGACAATGTTATACAACTTTGAACTCAAACTTCAGACCTGCGGTTATTTTAACAAAAAAGTAGTAGTTAAAAAATAAAAAATATCCACACACTCCCCTTCTTCTTTCACTAAAATGAGCGAATTTTAAGTTATAAAGAAGAGAAAAATACAAGATGTAATACACATTCCACTTGTCGGGATTTTACGATTTCTTATCACCAACTGAACACGAGTTCTATGCCTGAAAAGTGTATGTACATACAAATAACGCAGTGATGAATTAAGTCCGTGTGTATTCGTAAATAGTGTTATAAGCTGTAGTTCTGAAGTTCAAATTTCATGTAGAAATCGGTTGCAAGACACTTTTCGCGCTTTTAACTGTGGCGAAGTTACAACCGATACAAGATAGTTCAGCAGTTGGAGATTAAGGTTGGTTATACTTAAACTGTGGGATCTCTGACCTGAGTTTTTAAATCTATGTTTCACATAAATTACTGCTCAGGTTGAAAATACGAAATAAAGTTTCTGAACTGCACATTTTGATCAATTTTATTAAAATCATTTCACCCAGAATTAAGTTTACACTTTTATATCAACATCAGTATATTTATTTAATTATTAAGCTGCTTATCATCAACCTTGTGCAATAACTGAGAGAGATGGACAATGACGTCATGTCATATTGTTTTGTTACACTGACACTCAATTGCTAAATCCACAGGAAGAACATCTTGTAGTTTTAACATTTGAAAAGTTTTATTTATGACTTTTGGTATTGTGTATCAGACATTTAGATTTTTACGATCCCACAGACCGACAGACTTGCCACATTTTCTAAAGACATTTTACGATATTTAAATGAAGAAAATGCTTAATCAAATCAATCGCATAGTAAAATATGATTATAATATTTTTTATATGGTTTCGACAAATACTTAGACGTTTGTTTACAAGCTGAGCTACATGCTAATTGCATTGTTTCCGATGGTAGATTGCAGCGAAATTATTTATATATGTGAGTACATACGAATCAGTTTGAACTCTAACGTCTCAGTATTTGTCGAAACCAAATGGAAAAAATCATAATCATATTTTACCATACGATTGATTTGAGTAAGCATTTTCTTCACTGCACTGTTCAATAACACTGAATTCAATTAGTTGACGCCCCCCAGTGGCTCAGCACTATGTCTGCGGACTTACAACACTAAAAACCGGGTTTCGATACCCGTGGTGGGCAGAGCATAGATAACCCATTGTGCAACTTTGTGCTTAATTCAAAAAACAAATAACAACAAACAACCGTCAGTTGATTATTGTTTTTTATGAATGAAATAAAACATTGTATGTAACAATGAAATTGTTGGTATGGTTCATGTTTCGCTAAAACGTATACCTAAATTGAATATCTCACTGTAACCTAACAGCGTTATTTGAAAGCACTGCAAAAAAATGAAACCCAAGTTAAAATTTCCAAGGTTACCTAGGAGAAGTGGTGTCATGGAAACATCTCTAATTGTTGAAAATGTATACAATTGTTAAGGAAATTATTGTATGTTGATTTTGATACGTCAGTAAACCACCACTCATGCTTGGATCTGTTTTACGGAGTTTGAAAAAAATGATAGTAGTGACCTATTTATACTGCAAATGAAAAAAGGTAATTGCTACACTAGCTGAAAATGAACATACATAGTTACCCCATACCGAGGCAGTTCTATTTTACTGTATATTTGAAGTATTAATATTTCCATAAGGATAATAAAAATATATACATACTCTTATACCTAATCATACACATGAAACCAAGTCAGTAAATGATAAAAGTGCGATTAAAAATATACTTAAACTATTAGTAAATATGAACAATTTTAATATTTTAAGTGTGATAACGCATTTTTTTAGCTTTATGAGCTAATCCTATTACAATATCTTTGTTTTAGGCTCAAAGTTTTACAGTGGTTATCTGTACTGTTCTTACCGTAAAAATCCAACCCTGTACTTTATTAGACCTTAAGCTTATCACCGTATGGTTGAAAATTACTAGAAATATATCAATACCGACATTGAAAACTATATCAAAAGAAAATTGAACAATACGTAATAAATACATAGATCTATGTGTTACTAAATACTTTTAGCCTTTGAGCTCACCGAGGGTAATCGAACCGCTTATTTTAGCGTTGTAAATCCATAGACATATTACCGTACTAGAAGCGAACAAATACATTTTTTTGATAGTGTGTTATAAAGACAGAATACACAACGGTCTGACTCTGCTCTACGAACTGTAGGTATGGAATTCCGATTGCAATAAAATATTAATTTTGGTTATTATATAACATTGTTACCTGCTGTCGACAGTAGTGGTGTTTCTACTAATTTTGTGTTTTGTTTCTATCTGTTATTTCTGCTGTTGTTTTGGTAATGTTGTGATGTATGCTGTTTGTTGTGGTTTTAAGTTCCTTATATTTACCGCGTCTTTTTTAGTTTACCTGGTGTATTTACTTCGAATTACAACAATACAAATCTTTATGTTTCCTTCGATGGTATGTATTATGATGGTTTTTACCACAACCCCCACACAATGTGCGAGAGATTTACAGGATGCGGCGATGTGTCTGCAGTGCTGTCAATTAAGTTACAATCTGGAAGTGTCAGCTACAAGTTGGACCTCTTCCTCCTTCCTATACTGTATTTTAAACTGAAAAACATGACTAGAAATGAAAGATTTTAAATTTATTTCTATTTCCATTATCAGGACCATGGTTATAAATGTAATACATTTAGTGTTTCATTACCACTTTGCTTTATTTAATTGTGCATATCACTTCAAATAGATCACTGGTAAATTATCACTTCTCACAATATTATGAACGGAAAATAAAATTACGCATTTCATACTGAATGTGTAAATATTTATAGTATATTTAATGCTACTAAAGTAAGCTCTGGTAAAAGGTAATTATTTGGTTTTGAACAAACAAAAAATCATAATTGTTTTAATTAAATATAGCATTATCAGTATCAAATGTTTCTTTGCTATTTCTAAAAGTAAAGTGATGTTATCTGTATTTGCGAATTCTGATGTTTGTGGGTGAACTCTATGAAGATTTTTTGGCTGCTTCTAAGGAATAGATAATCAAAGAGGCCGACTGTTGTTTATTTGCTAGATTAATGTTTTTATTTGGGTGTTTTTATGTCGTTGTTTTCTTATTTTTCCCTGCTTGCTTGTTCTCTTTTATTTGTTTTTTGTTTGATGAGTGCGCAGCTTTTAAATAAGTGTATGTTTGTGTTCTACACCCTCGTGCAAATTAATTGAAACAAATGGTCATTTTACAATATTTTCAGCATGGTGGCCGGTGTTGGCTTGCTGGATCCGTTGATTTCCTTTAACAGTCATTATTTCACACAGACGGCGTCATTAGCTGTGTTTTGCGGTACAGTCGATCTATTTTGGGGATATATGACGAAATTTTGAGGAATATTACATCATTCGAAATTGCGTTACAAGGTCAAGAAGACCAGTCAAGAAACAACTTCTTATCCACTCAATGAAGAAAAAACGGTATCAATGGAGTCTGAAATACAAGAACCAGACGTAAGAACAACGGAAGAAGGTGATATTTAGTGACGAGACTCATTTCTTCGTACAGAATCAAAGAAGTCTGCTTGTTCGCAGATTTCCAAGTGAGAAACTTCGAGAATCTCACATCAATCAGTTCGTAAAAGAAGATGTTTTGGGGCTTTTTCAGCTACTATGGCGTCGGAGGCTTACGTATCGTAAAATTAATATTTAATCAAATATAAAACTTATTAAAAATAACCACTTTATAATGAAGCATCTGATTTTCTGAATCTATCCTCCTCTGTTTAATATCACTATGGCAATCTTTGGTAGTTGAAATATTAGAATTATTCTGTAACTATGCATCAATACTGTTATTGGTTGAAAATTGTTAAAATAAGGCCTCGACAGTGTCACAAATTAGCTATACGAGAGTGTGAACTTTTTTATAGGCTTAACAGTAACTTTGAGGGCTATTACCTCTTGATATATTCGTCAGGCATTGAACACATAGCCCATTGCTCAAGTTGTATTTAAGAAAACACAGACACAGTAGAGTATCACTACTTTTCTTGGAAGTAACTTATTTCCTTTCATCAGAATTACATTATTTTACGAGGGTATGAATATCAACTTCTGTTAGTGGATGTAAACAATTTTAAACTGTGGATACTAGAGGTAAATATGTGGACTAGTTAAAAGTTGAGGAAATAGAAGCTTTACTGAACCTAAATGCTGTTTCTGTTTAAAATGTAAGGAAAATTTGAGTCCTTATAAATGAAAGTTAGACAATGTCGTGTATTTTAACTAAGTGCTAAAAAGGAGGAATCTTTAACACCCGCGGTACTTGAAATTATTTCAGGCAGAATTAAAGTACACTAATGTATGATATCTCCCCCTTCTTTATTACTGTATTTTTGTGCTCCAGCAATACCAAGTGTGGGGTGTGCGTATAACCGTTTCAATTTTATTACTTATCAGAACCTCTATGAGCTTACCGTCAAATGCAAATTAATTATTGTAAGTAGGGTCAGAGCAAATTAATCAATTAAAATTTGTACGTAGTCAAATAAATCCATCGAAAAGGTTTGTTCCATTGAGTCGAAGCCTGTAATTATATCTCAAATCGATCACAACAAGCCGGAGATATGAGCTTAAAATTTGTAGTTGAATAAAAAATAAAGAAAGGAAAACTCCAATCTTTATATGAGCTGTTATACGACGGCTACAAAACATTTTTGAAATAAAATATTACAACAAAGACTTGAAAACTGGTTTCTGCATGTTCACCTATCATCTTAAATCTCACGCAGTTTTCCTAGTTTTCATTATTAATGAGAAAGGTTTTGATTCCATCATCTAAGGAAAATATGAATAATAATGTAAAAGTTGTAAATCAAAATAGAAACCAAATGTAAAAGAAATTGAGATTTTTGTTTTCAAATGTTATTTTTGTCTTTTCTATGATCAAGTAATGATATTAAAATAAAACAATTGATCACTTACGTTAACGTGTATTAAACTTACGTTTCTGATGATATTCATGTACAAACACATTTTACATATATTAAAAAAATCACGTGATAAGTGACCACAATGTATATTAAATCAACAAAACACATGTAATAAAAATAAATTGAATTATAGATAGGATAAACAGAGTTTTAGTTTACTTTTAGCACAGCCATATTAGTTTTCTTTTTCTATAAACAGATTTATACCTTGTATATAAACCTTTGGTTGTTGTTGTTTTTTTTTAATTAAGCACAAAGCTACACAATGGGCTATCTGTTTTCTGCCCACCACGGATATCGAAACCCGGATTTTAGCATGTAACTCCTCAGACATACCGCTGAGCCACTGGGGGGCATAAACCTTTGGGCAAGTAGACATAGAACAACCTAGATGTCAAACAAGTTAACAAGGTAAACTCATTCATGTACACAGTAAAACCTCACTGTATTTTAGCACCTGTTGAACTTTGTCCAGTACAGGGCACGGCAAGTTCAATTAAGTATTGGTAATCATGACTGTTCTTTAACAAGAATTCAGTCATGACCTTGGTCGTGTACATTATCTATCCCAGGGGTTCCTAACCGGTAGGTCGCGACCCCCCAGGGATCGCGAAACCTTGGCAGGGGAGTCGCGTAGCCTTGTTAGAAGTAGCTTGGGATAACATTAATTTTATTTCATCAATTACATTTTCATGCTCTTACATTTTTTTTTGTTTCGATGCAAAGCAAAACGTGTGGTACGTTAGTTCAATATCATTAGTTGATATTATGGGTGTATGTATGCGTGCCTGTGTGAATGTGTATGTGTCTGCAACTGTATGTATGTGTGTACTAGTGAGTAGCGAGTATGTGAGTGCACACGCATGTACATATGCTTGTGTGTCTGTTCAGCTGTAATTAAGTGTATGTGTGCTCGCTGTCGACACGTGAGTCACATGTCCGTTGCTGATTGGTGGATGACGAATCGCGCGACTGGCCACGCTCCCTTCCCTCCCAATACTTACCCCATCATTACTCTACCTGCACCCCCACAAGTAGTCAGTGTAAGATCTATAGTTGCCACAGCGTTCATTATTCAACATTTTTATTTTATTTTAACAAGGAGATAAGTAAGCAGTAGAAGTGAGTTGTGTCCATGAATAAACGGCGCAGATACTCAGAATGCTACCTCAACATTAGCTTCACCACTGTGCTCGCCAACGATGGTATCGAGAAACCACAGTGTGTTTTGTGCCATGCTGTCCTGAGTACAGAGGCAATGAAACCATCAAAACTCAAGCGTCATCTCAAGACGAAACATCCAGAACACGCAAAGAAGGGTTTGGATTTCTTCAAGCGGCATGAACGGTGTCTTAAAAGCCAAGGAATCGATAGAAGTGAGTCGTTTCAGCAGCAGAGTGGAGCCGAAGTGGAAGCTTCACATGAGATTGCATTCGAAATCGCTAAACAAAAAAAGCCTCACACGATTGGAAAAACACTTCTTAGACCCAGCATGATGAAAGCTGTAAATCTTATTTTTGGAGAAGCCAATGCAAAGAAGATGCAGCAAGTATCCCTGTCAAATGATACTATCCAGAGGCGCATTTCTAAAATGTCTATGGATGTAAAGGAGCAGGTTTTGACTGAAATCAAGGGTTCCCCTTTGTTTTCGTTTCAGCTCCACGAGTCAAAAGATGTAAGTTCATGTTCTCAGTTGCTTATCTTCCTGATATACATTAATTCAGGTGACATTAAAGACGAATTCTTATTCTACAGTGCACTTGAAACCACAACAAAAGCTGATGATGTCATATAAAAAGTTTCAACTTTTTTTCAAGACGAAGATCTTCGATGGGAAAACGTGTGTGGGGTTTGTACGGATGGGGCAACGGCTATGCTGGGATCGAATTCAGGATTACAGTCGAGAGTGAAGAAGCTAGCACCTCAAGCAAAGGGCATCTACTGCATGATTCACCGATATGCTCTCGCCAGTAAGACTCTCCCTGCCTCTCTGCAGGAAATGCTTGAATCTGTAATCAAAATTGTAAATTATTTGAAGACTCAAGCACTCAACACTCGCCTATTCAAAGAACTATGCAAATACATGAATGCTGACCACGAAGTCCTTATCTTCTACACAGCACTACGTGGTTGTTGAAAGGAAACGTTATTAATTGTGTCTTTAAAATGAAAGATGAAATAAAGTTATTCCTGGATACTCAAGAAAGGAAAGATCTTGTAGCTCACTTCGAAGATAAAACATGGAATAAAAGGGTTGCGTACCTAGCCGACATTTTTGACCAGCTGAACAAGCTCAATTTGAAGCTTCAAGAAAGGGAAACACATATTCTCCTCTTTCAAGACAGTCTTAGGGTATTTGTTTCCAAACTGCAGAACTGGCGTCGGACAACCAATGTTGGAAACATCACTATGTTTGAAAAACTTTGTGGAGTGACGAATGAGTCTCAGATCCAACTGGATCAGTTCCTCAAGGATGAGATTACCGAACATCTTCAGTCTCCAGAAAAGGAAGTCAAGCGTTACTTCCCTGAGCTATCACAGGAACAGGAGGCCCTGGTAAGAAACCCATTTTGTACTGAACTTGATGTATCCACCATCCAAGATGAATTTTTGGATCTAATCTGTGACTCAGTTCTGGTGCGCTATATATCAGTCATACTCCAAAGTCAGCATGATAGCTTTACGTGTCCTTGTACCATTTGTTTTTACCTACTTGTGTGAGGCAGGATTTTCCACTTTTGTCAACAAAGAATATGAACTGATTGGATATTGGAGATGACATTAGACTGGCTCTAACACCCTTGCCTATGAAATGTTATGACAGTTCGTAGCAATGTATAAGGTTATTTAAATCCAGATTAATTATTATTTTTATTTAAAACTTTGTTAGTTCAACATTCCTTTCCATATCATCAAACTACAAAACTATCACTCAAATGAGAAATAGACAAATCAGAGCACAGAACCTCCCGCAACCAATTTGTATAATTTGAAGCTTGTTAATTTAGAATTTGGAGTTTGAGTACTTCGGCGGATACAACTCCTGATAGGCCATTCTGCAGCTTTTCACTAAACAAACAAAAACTGAAGTGAAATAACACATTACAAAATAAATTTACATCGAGGGACTACCTAGCTACGTTTACCATATATATAATAATATAAAAGGCAATTTTTTTTTTACACAAGCGCATTTTAAACACTGGCAGATATCGAACACAACTGACATTACTAAACTTTGTATTCATACCGACTTACATCACCTTACGTTGTTTTAGCATTAATAATTACTTGGAAAACCTTATTTTGCAGAGGATTTAACCAATGTCATCCTATCTTGCATATGGTACGAAATACGTAATTTTTAATAACCTTCTAAAATATCGTCAAAATTATCAAATTTCTCACAGAGTAGCAGGAAGAAATAACTATTTGGAAATATAAATAATTACCTCAATAATATTTCAAACTGTAAATTACATTTTTGAAGCTGAATTTGTTTGTTTGTTTTGGAATTTCGCACAAAGCTACTCGAGTGCTATCTGTGCTAGCCGTCCCTAATTTAGTAGTGTAAGACTAGAAGAAAGGCAGCTAGTCATCACCACCCACTGCCAACTCTTGGGCTACGTTTTTACCAACGAATAGTGGGATTGACCGTCACATTATAACGCCCCCACGGCTGGGAGGGCGAGCGTGTTTAGCGCGAACCCGCGACCCTCGGATTACGAGTCGCACGCCTTACGCGCTCGGCCATGCCAGGCCTTTGAAGCTGAAATTTTCTTTTTTTGACCCATTATGTTATTTCATAGTAATACGCTAACAATGTAGTTAATAATAGTATTAAATATTAGTTCCTTTAATTTGTAATTATGAAATGTATTATTAGTTTATTACGAAGTACAGTGTACCTTGATGTTGTATACAAATAAATAAGACACCACAGAGGTTCTTACTGAACCTTAAAGCTTCAAACACAATCAAGTGTTGTTCACAAAAGGAGTATTTACTAGTTTGTCTTATTATGTTTATTTTCCTTTAATATTTACTAAGAAATGTTGCTGTAAAAGTATGGTCTCAAAGACAAAGATGCCTCTCACTTGTTCAATGGAAGTTTTTTTTGGAATTATAAACCTAAAAACTGTGTTTGGTGCCTGTGGTGGGCACAACACAAATAGCCCATTGTATAGCTTTATGTTTAACAACATTAACAAAAAAGACTAAGATTGAATGAGTTAAATTTTATTTTGTTTCTAAAATAATGTTAAATGTTGGTGAAATTTTCAGACATCCATTTATTTCTTCATAAATTTAATAATCAGTTGAGATTAGTGGTTCTATTTTGTTCTTTTGAGTAAATACACGCACGTCACTGTACCTTCAGTAATCTTTGTCAATAGCAGCAAGCATTATAGTCTTGCTTATACCTGAAACATTCAAGAGGCAACTTCCTGACACAATACTAGAGACAGAGAACCAAGAGAAGTAAGTGAGCTTCTAATCTAGATTTGTGAGTAAACCATAACAGTGACAGTGATGGTAAATTAAAAAATAATAATAATTCTTTTTTAACTTTTTGAATTAAAAAAATATATATCACTTTTTACTTTCGATATTTAGCTCTAGAACATTCGTGATAAATTTATTCTGCCTGATTGTTCAGCTGTAACTTTGAAAGCTCGTAACGCTTAACTAAAAGATTTTACCGTTGTGATGAACACAACTCATATAGTCATTTGTGCAGCTTTGCTCTGAGAAAACCAAAACCAAAACAAATATATATAAGTTAATTCTGTAGATTACAATAACAACACCCTTTACAATAGAAAAGATCCGATTTTGATTATTACATTGTTTCGGCTAATACCATTGATACTGTGGGTCGAAACGTTGTAATTATTAAATTAAAAACTTACCCACTAAAGAATTGTTTGTTGTGGTATTTGTTAATCAATTACTAAGTTCAGTAGATTTAACTTTAAACATAGTTATAAAGTTTATCTTTCAATTTATGTACTTTAAGAAATAATGTTTAACTGTTTGTTAAGATTATTTCATAATTAAGACACAGTTTTTGGCGTTTGTTGTTTAACAAATCTTCCATCGTACTGATACAAAATGTTTACAGAAAATGTTTTGCTACTTCTATCAGCCATACTGAAAGAAGGAGAATGTTTCTGTTACGTGATTTGGCATTCGTTCTTGATTGGTTGAAGATGAAATTTCAAAAATCTGTTACCAGTTGTCAGAAACAAGAAACTTTATAACAAAAGTTGGGAAAATATTTTACCAGAAAAAAAAAATGGTTTCCAACATTTTAACTTCTGCAAGATGCCCAGTGTATTCTGTGTTAAAACCACAACTTATATGTTTTATGCTATTCTAGTGGATCAACCGTAAATCTGAAAACTTATAAAGCCCAAAATCTGATTTTCGATACATATGGTAAACACAGCATAGATAAAAATTGAGTTGTTTTGTGGTCATTACAAACAAAGCAAAAAACAGACAATATATTTAATGTTGAATTTCATGTTTTCTCAGCTTAATTACAAACTGAAGACTGTTTCCAGCAATAACATGTTTTATTTGGTATAACATAGATTTCTTTTTGGTAAACTAATTGTGAAATAGTTCGTTATTAATAGTCGTTTACTCTCTGAGATCCAATGCCCAAGCGTGTTAAAGACACGTAATCTGAGGGTCGGGGGTTCGCATCCCCGTCGCGCCAAACATGCTCGCCCTTTCAGCCGTAGGAGCGTTATAATGTAACGGTCAATCCCACTATTCGTTGGTAAAAGAGTAGCCCAAGAGTTGGCGGTGGGTGGTGATGACTAACTGCATTTCCTCTAGTTTTACACTGCTAAATTAGGGACGGCTAGCAGAGATAGCCCTTGAGTAGCTTTGTACGAAATTAAAAAAAAAACAATGGGAGGGGTTACAAAGTGTCATGAAGATTATCCAAACACGATGAATAGAGTTGTGAGGAACGCACTAATCAGAATCTCGTATCACTTTCTTCTCTCCCTCCCTCTTCCCCCAGATTCTGTGTTCATGAAGTTTTAAACTATGTTTATATTCTCACTCAGAAAATATTGAAACTAAACATTCCTTACGTACACAGATACCAATGCCACGGTTTGATACCGAAAGGGTTTAGTGTTTTTATATACAAACCCAACTTATGGTTAAATATAAAATAATTAGATATCATTGGGAAGCTTAATTGACACATTGGGGTATCTGTGAATCATGAAGGGTCCTAAACTCCACAGATACTTTGTGCTAGTTATATCTAACATAGGTGTGAGTTTACCTTAAAAATTAATAATAAATCTCTTATGTTTTGAAGAAGGTTTTTAATTATTCTACAATTACATGGAAATGCAAAGTATTTAAAACAAGTTGTGACTGTATTATTCAGTCGCAGAAAGATGCTAGTCCTTTCAAAGAAGTCTTGGCTTATTATTATTCAAGTAAAGACAGATTCAAACTGTTTTAAAATGTGGGACTTTTTACTTATAGAAATATTCAGAATGCTGTAGGGTATTTAAGAGCAAATCTAACACCCACGTTAACTTTCGAACCTTCCATTTAAGTGTTAAAGCGCCATCTATCCTGTGTTTGAATTAAAACCAGTGATATGCTTGAAATGGTGCTTCAACGCTATTATGGAATCTTTCCATTTCTGTTTCTTTTTAATAAATGTCAATTCAACAAACACTAACAGCATGAAAATAGAGGTATAAAACCTATATTAACTTGTGTTTAACAATATATTAAAACTGCTTTATTGACTTATATTTTAATAAAAATAGTTTATTGTGACGTTTACAATATTTATTTAGCAGGTACTCAGAGGTAAAAGGAATCATGTTAATAAGTTGAAAAATATATATTGTATACCGGACCATAGATCCGAGGTCCCATGGTTAGAGACAGACTGTGCACACTTCTATTTTACTTACAGTGAATTTAATGTGAACAATTATACAACGTATTTATGCAGAGGTAGGTGCGTTATAAAAGTGGCTATCAAATAACATTTGACTAGCTTTTATTCCCTCTTCATTCTATCATTTCGAAATTAGGAACGGCAAGTAAACAAAGCTCCTGAGCAGCTTTAGAGGAAATTCAATAAGTAACAAACAGAGGAAAAATCTTTGTAAATCATATGAATAGTAAACGATTGTTCCTACACACAAATAAAAACTGAAAACAAATATTGTCGTGTAGAGAAAACGAAATTTTAATGTATTTATAAACAGCTTTTCTTTTGTTCTGATTAACGTTGTTCCTTTTTCTCTCTCCTTTAACACAACGGTACACAATCAGCTGTCTTCACTCCGTTCACTTCTTGAAACGAATTCCGGGATTAGCACTACAATTTTATTATACTGACACTGTTTATTGACATTTATCTTTTTGTTAGAGTGATTTTAATTTTGTTTTGTTTCTTGAGAGTTTGTTTGCTAAGTTATAGTAAAGTTAACGAATTTCTTTATAAATCAGGTTTGTTTGGTTTAAATTAATCAAAACATAAAATAAAATAAAAGCAGCAATGATAAAGTATAAATTTATAAACTATGTTTTCCTTTGTAATTGTACTACTTATCAAATAGTTTATGTAACGATATAGATGTAACTGCACCAAACATGCTCGCCCTTTCAGCTGTGGGGACGTTAATAATGTTATGGTCAATCCCACTATTCGTTGGTAGAAGTGTAGCCCAAGACCAAGAGTTGGAGGTGGGTGGTGATGACTAACTACCTTTGCTATAGTTTTACACTGCTAAATTAGCGACGACTAGCACAGATAGCTACACGTAATCTGCCGTACCTTGATAGTATGTCTTGCACTCTCTACAACGTCTGAAAACACTGACGAACAGTATTTTACGAGCGATTTATTCGGCCACAAAGAACAAGTGAATTCAAATATGAAAAGTAGAACCTCGCTATCAACATTTATTTATAAAGTTCAAAATATTACATTCATACGATTTTGAATATGCAAATCATTAAGTCACGTGACAAGTACAGCTACTATAAAGTCGTGGTGGAATGGCATGCATTAGAATTACGTTGCGGTATTAATGGCTTTCGTAGATAATGTGATTCCACCAAAAAATGATCGCTTTTGAAAAAGTATATAACAGCTAATTCTTACGTAAAATAATTATACAGTTACAGTCAGGTTATAAAGATGTGCTTAGATCGGGAGCTTAGAACTTTCCAGATTAGAATTTCCCTTTTATTTAATGACGCTGAGAAACAATGGAATATGGATCAACCTGAGCCACTAGAACCGTCCAGAAAGAGATATGCACAAGTCGCACCCAAGCAGTTTGTAAGTAAAGTATTAATCCTTGTAGTTGTTGTTGTTTTGAATTAAGCACAAAGCTACACAATGGGCTATCTGTGCTCTGCCCACCACGGGTATCGAAACCCGGATTTTAGCGTGTAAGTCCGCAGACATACCGCTGAGCCACTGGGGGGCATTAATCCTTGTAACAGGTGAGAATCCACAACCACAAAGGTCAGTGGCCGTCCACGTACCCCAGACGATAACTTGTAACATAGTTAATAATGGTAACGTGAACACAATCTCTTTCTACGAAATATTCGTTCTACTGTCGCCTACCACTAGTATATTAAGAATGAAACGTGTATTAATGTCATTAATGTGCAAAGCCTGTGGATTTATATGCGATCAGAACTGTGGAACCTGAAGCTGGGAAACTTGTGATGGAGCATTTTGTGATGGGATCTAAGCTGCAAAACTATTTTCAAGATACTTGTGATGGAGCATTTTGTGATGGGATCTAAGCTGCAAAACTGTTTTCAAGATTCACGGCCGTAAAATAAAATATGATCAAACAAAGCAGTTATAACAACGTGGTGAAGTCCGAATTGTTTTACTATGACGTACTCAATTACTCTATGTCATTGGGAACTTCAAATACAGATATTTATATGTTTTCATACAACATATTAACTTTATTGCCGACCCTGTGTTTTATCCGATTCTCATTTTATCTTTAATGGTATTTAAACTAAACGTAATATGTGAATAAGATTATTTAGTAACTCATCTTTCACACAGTTTCTCAAACACTGAAATATTCATTGTATGTAAAGTAAAAAGTTATTATGTGATGATTAACATCCAAAACATTTTTAAAGAAAATAAACACAATCACTGATTGCATCAATAGAGTCTCTCATTTTTCAAATGACCTGGCACATTTTCAAAAATGATTATTAAATGAGAAACAAACACATTCTATTTGCAAGTACTCTTATCTGTAAAGCGATTTTTAACATATTATAGAAAGGATGTTGCTCAGGCAACTTACATCTATTAGCTGGCCCTGTCATCTATTTTATTAAAAGCACACTAAAAAGAAATTCGTAATTTTAGTTATGGAAAACTCGAATATAAGCAAGAATAGGTGAGAAGGTTTTATATAAAAGACATGGGCCCGACATGACCAGGTGGTTAAGGTGAAGTACGAAGAAAGAACATTCTTTATCTAACAAACGAACAACGACAAGAAGAAGAAAAAAAAGTAAAAATCAAAAGTTGTAGTAATGTTAGACGCTTTATCATTTGTTACTTTTCAGTCTTCATAGAGTAGTAATTTCTGTTAAGCTCTACCGATGTTTTACGTGCCGCGAATGAATAAATAAATGTTTCGATTGTTTATTTGTAAAGTACTACTTCCATAATTTTTCATATGTTCTTTAATATTTTTACTGTTTTACTGGTTGTTCTTACAATTCTTTTCTCTCAGAAGGTGAAACATTCAGTTATTCACACAAACTAGCTGTATTTTGATGGTGTGAGTCTTGTTTCACAGATTTTGCAACATATAACCCATTGTATACCCACAGCCAAACCATTGGGTTATACACTTTTTTCTTTCACATGTTTCGAATCTTACATTCATGAAGCAACAGTTTCTTTCCACGTGATTTTATCCCTCGCTGCATTGTTTTTTTTTAAAATTTACTTCCACAGATGTTTATCTATTGCATTTCTCAGCTCTGTTATTCAGTAACGTCAACCTATCAAGGTTGAAAGGACAAATTGTCATCTTTACAATCATCACTGCACACCTTGTATTGTTTATTTCTTTTAGATAAAAATCTCATCTACAAGTTTTTAGCCTTTTGCACTGTATGTTTTAAAAGCCGGTTTTGTAATCCACATTAATGATTTAATAATGAAACAGCCCGTTTTTGTCTTTGTAGCTCCTTATCTGTTTAGTTTGCAAGGCAACTTCTTTATGTTGTGTCCACAAATTTTTATATTCTTTTGTAAAGCTTTAGAAAGCAGATAATGGTATGGCTTGCATACACACACGCACATTAGTGTCTCCAAAGTTATCCCATAATGATACTTCTCAGTGGTGTTCTTAAGAGTATTAAAGTTTTCGTCAGCAATTACGTGGATTTACATCATTCCATACACTAATTATATTTATCAGAAATTCTTGAACGCTCGACTTGTAATCTGAGGGTCACGGGTTCGAATTTATATCACACCAAACATGCTCGCTCTTTAAGGCGTGGGGCGTAATAATGTGTGGTCAATCCCGCTATTCGTTGGTAAAGGAGGAGCCAAAGAGTTGGCGTTGAGTTACTATCTGCATTCCCTCTAATTTTACACTGCTAAATTAGTTACAGCTAACTCTGCATGAATTTCAAAACAACAAAACAACTTTACTGTTTTACACACCACCTTACTAAGTCAGGTAAGACCCAATGCTGTTTTTCTTAAGTTTCCATTACCAACACATGTGCATTTCCTCCAAGGAAACTTGATTCCATAATCTAGTTATTTATAAATATTTATTTACTTAAACATTTTGAAGATACAACGATTAATTTGGCTTACTGCAGTATAACTAATCTAGACTTATCTCACGAATATAAAACTATTATGTGAGATAATATCTTCATCTGAAGACTAACTGAATATTTAGATGAATAAATATTTATGCATAATTTAAATAACATAAAAGAGTAGGATAAGAAAAAATATGTGTGTAGGTAAGTAAAACCTACTTTCGGTGTTTCTGAAATCATTGTAAATACAAGACTATTGGTTAAAATCTTCTATAATCGACCTAACTGTTCTGGTTAAAGTTACATTAGCTTTGGAGAAAATAAATCAATACTTATTTATAAATAAGAGAGGAGAGAACAATCCCTCTGTTAAGTAAACGTTCAAGACTATCATCAACAGTTTAATGTTGAGAACAAATACTTTACAAGGGAAATACACTGTAAATTTCTGCGCGCCATATTTATTTTCTTATATAAGGTGTGTTATTTACATAACTTATGTTGGAGACAAGTTGTGTTTTACACCTTAGATCGTTTACATGAATCTGCGTTACCTTTCAACAAGAAAATGAATCATGAAACGAGAAAAAAAATTTCACTTACGTAGCCCAATAGTCTTACACTACTAAATAATGGGACGGCTAGCGCAGATAACCGTCGTGTAGCTTTGCGCGAAATTCAAAGCAAACCAAACGATACCCGTGAGCAAAACACATAACTGTCTGGCTTTGTGCTTAATTACAAAAATAAACAAACAAAAAGGTCGTATGCATAATTCACAAAAACCACACTGCCTAAGCTTCCCTCCTATATATTTTACAATTGTTCAACGTTTTTAACTACTTTATATCGTGTTTGCTTTGGTTTTTCAAATTTCGCGCAAAGCTACACCATGGTTATTTGTGCTAACAGTCCTCTAATTTAGCAATGTAAGACTAGACAGAGGGCACCATTCACCTGTGTCTTGGGCTACATTTTTTGTGATGGGGATTCGAGCCTATGACCCTCAGATATCGAGTTTGCTTCCACTGCTAGTACCAAATGATATATTAATTAATTTCTTTGATTTTTACCACTATTTCATTAGATTATGTATATGTATATTTGTATTATATTCATTTTAGAGATATAACACATTTCTTCTAGTATTTTTCATTTTTGTGGTTATAAAAAGATTCGCCTTTTGTAAACATATCTTAACTAAATTTGGTATGGAGTTTCATGTTAACTGGGTTCATGGAGAGATGCTTACAAATTTTCAGTTTTGCGTGTTGCAATTTTTCCCACTACTCTGCTACGTTTACATGAATCTTCACCAAATCTGGCATGAAGGTTTTTTAGAGTCCATGCTGAAATACATGGAAACTTGGGTTTCGTATTTTATAATTTATTATGGGCATTTTGCGTTTTTCACAATTATATATATATAAGGGCAACAACTTTTTATGTCCTAAAATAACCTTTTTTTAATCATGAATTTACTTAGTTTCTGTCTAGGAAACAGGTACTCCAGCCACTTGGTATTTTTCTTTCAAATGTTTATTGGTTTCTTTCACAAACTTGTGCATTATTAAAGTATTTGTAATTTGTGAATCCGCGTGTTCTTTTTTAAATTGGAAATAATAAAGCTACATTTCTTTCTTCGAAATTTTGTTTCCTAGTGGCAACCCTTTATCTAAATACGGTCATTACTTTACTGTAGCAGAACAAGTTGTTCTAAAAGAACTATAACGTCCTCCTTTTAAACTAAACTTAACTAAAGTGGAGTTAAGAGCTAATACTAAGTATGACATCATAAACTTCACATAAAACATTATAACCTCCAGTGATTATGTTTCGTTTTACATATACAAAGTATATACAGTTTTATAAAGTAATATATGATATGTATTCTATTACCTTTCAGGCTCCAAAACCTTTTATGCCTGATGAACTCTTGGCTACGTGTGTAATCATAATTTATGGTCATATAAAGTACTTTATTGTATCTTCGGTAAAGTTCTAATTAACATTATTATGTTCTGTTGGAGAGCAGAGCATTTCGGACTCTATCTACAATTCTCGAACTTGGTGCAAAGCTAATCTCAGACTGCTACTGACGAGAAACCTACTTGAAATAAAATTGTATCTCTAGGAAGGTCGAAACGTTGTTCTCTGCTTATCAATAAAAGTGTTAATATTCATCACAGACTGCTGCTGACGCATGTGTAAAATGTTGTAACATAAGAGAGACTTACTCGGATATCCTGTTTCCCGTAAGATTAGGATGTAAAACATTTGAGATTGGACTTAATGCTTATGGCAAAATAGAACATTGTTAAACGCACACAGTTTTCTCTTCTAACATGAAGAACATGTTTCAACTGTTGAGTTTTTTATGTGTTTCTTTATTGGCTGCGAGAGATGTCCATCATCACGCTGCCTGTAATACTGTTTGTTCACTGAAGGGAATTCTAGATTCTTTGTCAGACCTAACAGACCTGGCTAACGAGAGACTTGCTACCTTGCAAAGTAAGACATTGCAGTGCAAGCAATGCTGTGAAATTATCACAGTTATAATGGTGGACTTTTCACATAACAAATAATGGAATATGTTTTAATACGTCTTTTCCTTTTCTATTTAACTAGCTGCCTTCCCTCTTGTCTTACACTGCTAATTTAGGGACGGCTAGCGCAGATAGCCCTCGAGTAGCTTGGCGCGAAATTCAAACAAACGTAAAACATTTATGAAATAAGCAACTTTATTATGAAAAGTTTTAATCATGTTTTAAGAACTATAATGCATATATATACACTCTTTATTCAACATATGCTATTTCTATATATTTGATTATTAAAATTACTTTAGGCTCCTTCAAACTCACTACTAATATTAAACCTTTTAACAGCCTTTTATACACAACGTATACTCAACTATAAAATGTGTTTAAAATGCCTCAATAGGTTCAGTGTAAAGTCATATTAATGAAAGGTATGATAATTATGCACGTAACATGGTATCAGTCATTTCATTTATATGAACTATCTTTTAGTAATTAATAATATATTATTGTTGTTGATGATATTTTCTTAAGAAATTAAGATGTGTATGCATTAAAATTACATAAATATAACCCTTCTTGTAAACCCTGTTATTTTTTTCTTTCTTTTTAGGTAATTCAAAGAAGAGGAGACTTTGGTCAACCTAAACAGAATTTTTACCAAACCTGGGAGAGTTAGAAAAATGGCTTTGGGAATTTAACCAAAGAAATTTGGTTGGGTAAATAATTGTTTAATTTATAGTTTTGAAATTTGTTTTCATTCTCTATGTGCCATAGGTTATTTTCACACATATCACCGATGATCTAAGACGAAATCTTTCAGAAAATAAAAATAATATTAATATATATTTCTCAATCCATAGGAAATGACATCATATTCGTCTTAACCAGTCAAAACAGCGTGGTACTCAGAGTGGATTTGGAAGATTTTGAAAGTGGTAAGCTCTAATGTAAACTCAACTATAAAATATGTTTATAATGCCTCAATAGGTTCAGTGAATTCGTGTGTTATTATACAGCACATTTCTTTCAAGATTTATTATTTTATTTTGAGCAAACACGGATATACATTACTAAGTCTATAAGCTACTGCATTTCATGCAAAAAATATCACCGTCTTTATTGCTTTATTGGGTATTTAAGAAAAACACTTTCATAAAAATGGATCAAATACAGAACTGTGCAAAAGTGTAAGAACAAAGTCAAAAATTAGATTTCAGGCTACTTTCAAAGAACAGTGGAAGATAATCACAGGTGAAACATCAGATGAATATTAATCTTAATATTTAGTACAACAGAAATTCAATGGAAGTGTTTGAGTTCAGACAACAGTTTGTATTTTGTATATCTTTCTCTTGCCTTAATAACTGCAGAAAGTCATTCAGGTATTATTGCAACATATTTAATCAAAGTAACATTTGAGATTTTATAACAAATGTCTCTAATACAGTCTAATAAGTTTTCTTTGGAAGTAACTTATGGCTTTTCAAGTTTTTAATCTATCAAATCCCAGACCTGCTCAATTGGATTGAGATCGGGGCTCTGCGGGGCCCACTACATCATTTGAATAATTGGGCAGATTCTTCCTTAGCTAAGTAATTTCTGTATATGGTAAAAAAGTATTTGGGGTCATTGTTTTCTTGGTAATAGAGTCCTTTACCAAAAATATGTAAACCTCTGGGTATACAATGACAGATTAGTATCTGGTGGTACTTGCGCTGGTTCATTATTCCATCTATTTTACAAATATCTTCTGTCGCCTCAACAGAAAAACAGCCCCAAACTATCACACTGCCTCTCCCATGCTTCATGATAGGTGCTATGCATTGCAGTAAGTATTTTTCACCTTTCTTCCGCCAGACATACAACCTACATTTTGCACCAACTATCTCAAACTTGTACTCATTCGACTATAACACCCTTTTCTAATCATCAACAGCCCGGTTTTGTACTTTTTAGCAAATTTCAGTCTCATAATAATATTGTTATAGCAAAGGTTTTTAAACTGCTACACGACCAAATATTCTATCATTGTTGAATCTCGATACTGTATATCTGGAGACTTTTCTGTCATTTGTTACATAGTCGTTTATCTCCTGCTTGATGAGAAGTGGTAGTCCCGAAGGCTGCTTACGTGAAGATACTTAACATGAGTATCATCAGGTTTATGTGTTCTGCCTCTTTGTTTCTTACATTCAAGTTAATCTGTCTCTGTTAAGGCGTGCGACTCGTAATCTGAGGGTCGCAGGTTCGCATCCCGGTCGCGCCAAACATGCTCGCTTTTTCAGCTGTGGGGGCGTTATAATGGCACGGTCAATCCCACTTTTCGTTGGTAAAAGAGTAGCCCGAGAGTTGGCGGTGGGTGGTGATGACTAGCTGCCTTCCCTCTAGTCTTACACTGCAAAATTAGGGACGGCTAGCACAGATAGCCCTCGAGTAGCTTTGTGCGAAATTCAAAAACAAAAAACAAACTGTCTCTGTTTCAGGATCTAGGGTGTATTTAAAGATGTGTCTGTGGAGTGTTATAAGTCTACAGTAATTTGTCGGAGAGTCCAGCCAGCGTTAGACGACAACAAAACTTAATATATAATGTTAAACACTGTTTTACCAAAGTTTAATTGTGAGTTGCTATTAAATACTTTCTTCTAGTATATACCTGTACCATATACTCGCTTCTTTCTATATAGTTTAGACACTGTATACAGTACCATGATAGTTATTTCAGACCCTAAATTTGTTCAGCATACTCATTGAAGCTGAACCTTATGATGTGTCCTTGGTGCAAGCATATGGGAGTTCTAAAGAATTACAAGTACTCTCACCCTAACACATCCAGTTGACAACAGGAATCAGTGAAGCATTATAATACTGTTGAAATGTACATTCTGTAATGGCATGGAAGAATTAGCGTGATAAAATGGAAAAACGACAAAATATTCTTTTGTCATAACACTTTCACACAATAATATGTCAGAAAGTTTTAGACTTATTTAAAATCTTTTCAATGTATGTGAAATAAAAAGTTACAAAAATAATCTTAAGCCCCCAAAACTAAAAAAATTCGGATGAAATTTACATGGCCTTAATTCTAAAAGTCGTGCGTCCTAATGTTTGTTTTCTGTATATAGTTCTTCTGAACTTATGAATCTTCTGTTTTATTTTGTTTTAGGAGATTCACTTTCTCAACACAACAATATGCCATTCACCACCAAAGATAAAGATAACGATAAATGGGAGAACTGTGCGGAGGCGTGTCCAAAATGGATGGTGGTATAACGCATGTCATCAGTCTAATTTAAATGGTATGTATCTGATATGTCCACATGAAGAAAGTGCTGTTGGAGTTAACTGGTACCAATAGAGAGGGCATAAGTACTCTTTAAAAGTAAGTGAGATGAAAATACGTCCTATTATTTTCGTTCTTGGAGAAGGTCTACCAAAATAAGGCTTCTTAATGTAACAGTAGATCTGAGTATAAATTTATACCTTAAAGAACGTTTACATATTCACACAACAGGTAAAGGCTTTTGAGAAATATATTTAAATTTATACTTTCTTCAGACATAAAGTGTATTTGAAATCAAAAGTAATGTTATTCAACAGTGAATATTTTTTCCTTCTTTGAAAAATTAATAAAGACAATTAATATTCATTTCTGAAGATGTTTTTGGTTTTTTTTTTAATTTCGTGCAAAACTACTAGCCGTTCCTAATTTAACAGTGTAAGACTAGAGGGAAGACAGCTAGTAATCACCACCAACCACCATATCTTGGGTTTCATCTTACCAACAAATAACAGGATTAACCATGCATTATAACGCCCTAAGGCTGAAAGAGCGAGCATGTTTGGTGTGATGAGGATATTAACCCACGACCCTCAGATTGTGAGTCAAACGCCCTAACCACCTGGCCATGTATGACTGTTTACAAGAATTTTGTGCAAAAACAAAAGTGTGTGACTATCCACAAGCTTGACGTTACTGTCAGTAAGTTTTTCTGTTTAGCAACTCTTCATAAGACTGGTGTGGAAGAAAAGTTATGTGACTGTCCCCAGGGTTTGTGTGGAAGAAGCGCGTTATTGTCTATAATTTTGGTATGTGGAAAAATATTTATGACCACATATATTAAAGAGAGTACAGCATCAAAGCAATTGCATAATAAATAATTTATTATAAACTGGGGACAGCCATAAAGACCCTATATGTTTCGGTGTTCTTACGCCATCATCTCAGTGGTAAAAGTTAAAGCTTCATTTCTTTTAAACCTGGACCAACCATTTAGTTCAGTCAATATCTTTGTTGCTGTTATTGTTATTTTTTCAGTTTCTATTATTTTTCGGAAATGTATTTCAACTTTCAACTGTACCTGATTTATCAATTAAACATTATTCCAATTTATAACATGATACGTCTCTGCCACGTGTTCTGCTGGGGTCAACACATACACTATATATTTCTTACTGCATTTGTATATTCTCTGGTCATAAATTTCCAATTTCTGCACGTTTCTGCAAATTTCGGCCACAAACACAAGAAATTTTGTAAATCCCACATTTATCAACTTCTACCGCTTCATCGTTTATATCAGTGAAAAAAGGAGAACATATCATACATACATTCTATATATTTTTATTAATGTTGTTATTCTTGTTGACAAACCGTAAATATAATGGCAAACAAAGCCTCATGTTATCAGCTTTACCTTTTCCTATAAACTTAGAACGTGATGACATTTTAAATTGGGTAGAATTAAAATCTGAATTAAATTTCAGAGGAACGACAGAAGCTAAAAACAAAACAAAAAATGGTTGAACAAAGAGGTTGAGCTAAGTTTAAAATAAATGAAATATTAAACTTTTGTTACATAAACGTTCTGTGTTTAAGTCTAGGTGGCAGTAGTTTTATAATAAACAAGTCTTAATCAAGCTTCAACTTTTACTCCTGAAGATGGCATAAGAATACTCAAACATGTAGAATATTTACGGCTGTTTTTAATAAATTATTTATTGGTCAATTGTTTAGACGTTATGCTTCTTTTAAGTATGTGTTTGTTTGCTTGTGTGTGTGTGTCTGTGTATTGCACAAAAAGCATTTTAATCTGTTTAAATATATTGCTATCTACAAGATTGGTGAGGAAGCAATGTGATACTGTCTACAAGACTTGAATTGTAGAGATGTGTAATTATCCATAAGGTTTAGGTTGAAAAAGACGTATGAATGTCCACAAAGTTGGTGTGAAGATTGTTGTTGTTTTGAATTAAGCACAAAGCTACACAATGGGCTATCTGTGCTCTGCCCGCCACGGGTATCGAAACCCGGATTTTAGCGTGTAAGTCCGCAGACATACCGCTGGGCCACTGGGGGGCAATGGTGTGAAGAAAAGAGGTGTGTGACTGCCTACAAGATTGTGTGAAAGATAACAATATGCCATAAGATCGTAAGTGTAGTATCAGTACATGTAAACGAGTTACAATTATATGCAGGAAATTCACAAACTAACGAGCATAATTCACTCATATGTTTGTGTATTGAATAAAGTGACTGTATTGTTATTAAGTTTAAAAAATGACACTTAACACAAAAGTATTCTCTGTGTTTAAATACGTCTTTTCTTTGACGGATAAACTTAGTCGAAACGTTTACAACTTAGAAGTTATATATATATAATTTTTTATTGTGAGGAGTGTATATGCCTTAAATATAATTTTTCAATTCATATAAACACTACTATAACGAACATTTCTCTTGGAGAGCTGTGTTATTTATAACAGCTTCCTTCAGTAAAGATTTAGACAAACAGGTTGAAGTACACATCAGAAGAATGCTTCCGAAGGCACGGCTCCAGCTTGTGAACACGGAGTACCAACGCTTGCTGCTACCTGGAAAATAAATGTAATATTTAAGTTATTCTGGTGTTGTCTCGCTGCTCGAAATTCGTTTACGTTGTCATCTTCTCGAAGATTGAGCCAACCAAACATAAATGATACTGAACAGATTACTCTGTTATTACTTATTGATTTTGTTTGATGGAAAAGTCCATTGATTTGTAGCATGCATGTTATTTACTTGTATAAATACACATTGAGTCTTATTAAGAACTCTTTACGTCCTAAACATCTGTTCAATGGGCACAATGTGTCTTAGAAAAAAAAGAAAAGAAGGTTGGTAGCTGATAATAATATAAGGTTTCGAATACCGGATTGTATTCAAATTAATTGGAAACACCTTAAACAAGCAACTAGTAAATAATTTAGTAACGTTTTACTTCAAAAAAGTAAGAAACCAAATTTAAAAGTACTCCTGTTTAGCAAATGGGTTAAATAAAGACATAACACCATGTAACAAAATGTTTACTTTTTCTTGTTCCTGGGCAGAAAGTGTTATATCCCAATTGCTTATCCCTAAAGTAAATAGAAAAGACCTATTTTTCTCTTCAAACTTTGCTTTGTGAGCTAGGTAATGAAATTTTTAAATTTACCCATTTTCCAGAAAATTCCAGATAGATTCAGTGCTGAGTAGCTGATAGATAATTTTTTCGAACTTAAAAGAATTTTCAAGAATGAAAGTGCTCAAGTCGGAAGTCAGAGGAAGCGTCACCAATATTTTTCAAGCTTCTCCTCGTCAAGATGGGCTCTACTTCTGCCACAATGTATCCGGTCTGTGCGAGGCAACTGGAATTGCCTGTAATTCAAATGAGTGGCGCCTTTTCATTGATAGCTCATGCAAAAGCCTCAAAGCTGTGCTATTCCATAACGGTAATAAGTATCCGTCTCTTCCTGTGGCTCATTCAGTACACCTCAAAGAGGAATACAACAGAGTCAAGACCTTGCTAGAACCCTTGAAGTATGATGAGTATGGCTGGGAGACTATCGTATACTTCAAAATGGTGACATTCCGGATGGGTTTCCAAGGAGGCTTTACCAACTTTTCCTGTTATCTTTGCCTTTGAGATAGCAGGTACACCGCAGCGCACTACAACAGGAAGCACTGGCCACAACGGACCGAGTTTTCTGTGAGGAGGTAAAATAACAAGTGTGAGCCACTGGTGGACCTTCAGAAGGTGTTGTTCCCACCACTGCACATAAAACTGGGTCTTACGAAACAATTTGTTACAGCTCTTGGTAAGGAGTCTGTATCCTTCAAGTACCTTGGAGACTTCTTCCCTAAGCTGTCTGAGACAAAGGTCAAAGCTAGTGTCTTCGTTGGGCCACAAATAAAAAAGATCCTGGAGTACACAGAATTACTCAAGAAGCTCAGTAGGAAGGAAAAAAATAGCTTTGGGTAGCTTTGTCGCAGTGGTTCGTAACTTCTTGGGCAATCACAAGGCCGAAAAATATGTGGAACTGTATAAGGCTCTGATGAAAAACTAGAGCAATATGGGCTGCAGGATGTCCCTGAAAGTCCATATCCTTGACGCTCATCTTGATAAATTCAAGGAGAACATGGGAGCATACTCAGAGGAGCAAGGAAAACGCTTCCACCATGTTTCTATTACAGTGTTACTCATAAAAATCACACACAATTGTTTCTCTTCAAACGAATTATTCCAGGCTATATATTTTTTATTGACAAACTCATTGTTACATTCGGCCTACATATCAAACAAGTACAGGGATTCCAATAAAAGGTAGCTTCAGCTTGCCGGGCACGGATTTACATTTTTTCGAACTTGAATTTTCATATATATAACATAACTTACTATTTAAATTTGTATTAAAACTTCGCACACCAGTTTCGCCCGTTGATATAGTGATAATATTGTTACAGCTAATTATCACGTTTTCTTGATGAATAAATTTTCTCACCGGAATTCCCTCTAGAAAAAAAAATCACCGAAAACAAAAAACACCACCTAGATTTAAATAACAACGTTTTTTTAAAAAAATCAACCTTTTCAATACATGGGATAGTTCTAAGCCATAACCTTTCTATTTTCAAAAACAAATATTCCATATAATGTTATAATTCCTACGATACGCAACTATTAAATACCAGATAAATTGTTTTATATCACAAAAATACTTAGACATCTCTCTTAAATCCATCTTATTTCTTACAAAGTTTATTTATCGCATATCGAACATCATATTTATTCGATTTTTATAACCAAAAATAATCTTAATCTAGAAAAGCGACACAAATCAAATAATCACATTAAATACACCCTAGTGCTTGAAGCTAGCTAGTTTTTTTATGTATTCCTTAAATAATTTATACTTTATGGTTTTTTTATGTTAATTTCATTAGCATTATTGTTAGAATGTTTAATACATCTAGTTATATTATATTCAATGTGTTATTATTGTGTTTCTATTTCATATATTATTTTGCATTGTTAGTTCGGTATGCGGATTTAGGACAAACCTAAGTTGGCTTTCTTTGTTATCAACAGTAGAGCTATACAATGGGCAATCACTCCTGTGATTACCATGGGTATCAAAATCCGATTTTTTGTGTTATAAGTCTTCGGACATACAGGTGAGTTACTGGAACCTAAGTTACCTTAAATTTGTGTGATTTTATTACATTTACAACAGAAAATATCTACAACATCAAGTGCATCCAACTAATGAAACAATGTATTTAATCTTTATCATAAACAAGAGTATATTCAATTAACTAAACCCATTACCGAGCAGATTTTTATTTTTTATATTATAAACAATTATCTTGTTTCGATCAGGATTTGGCTTGTTTTGAATTTCATGCAAAGCTACGCGTGAGCTCTATGTTCAAGATGTCCCTAATTAACACTGAGAGACTAAAGAAAAGGCAGCCAATCAACCGCGACACTCAGATTGCAAGTCGAGCGCCCTAATTACCAGATCACACCAGGCCAGATCACAAGTTAATATAAATAGAAACTCTGTATTTGTTTGTTTTGTTTTTGAATTTCGCACAAAGCTACTCGAGGGTTATCTGTGCTAGCCGTCCCTAATTCAGCAGTGTAAAACTACATAGAAGGAAGCTAGTCATCACTACCCACCGCCAACTCTTGGACTACTCTTTTACTCACGAATAGTGGGATTGACCGAAACATTATAACGCCCCCACGACTAAAAGGGCGAACATGTTTGGCGCGACTCGGGGACGAATCCGCGACCCTCAGATTACGAGACGCACGCCATGCCGGGCCAGAAATGCTGTAAAAACAGATAAAAGTTCTATTTATATCATAAGTTCTACAATTTTATGTGTAGAGAGTCGTAATTGTAATCGTTTTCAAAACGTTTTCTTTCTGAGAATGTGATTGAGTGTTTTTCTTATAGAACCGAAGGAAATCAAACCCTTGATTTTAAGTTGTAAATACGGAGACTTATCGCTGTCCCAGCAGGGGACTACTGTGTGAGAAATGAATGCGAGATAGTTTAACTGTTCGTATAGATGACTCAAATAATAGGTTGGTTTCACATTTATTTTTAAAATTTATATATCTAACCTACTCATTATCAGTATATGAAAATTTCAATGTTGCGAATTGCTTTTATTTTTTTTCTTTAACTTGGTAAAGTTTATTCGAGTTAGAATTATTGTAATCAATATTATTGCAAAAATGTAATTCTGGTATTAATTGTTTTAACAGCGTAAGTAGGCTCAATGAAACTTTTCATTAAAAACGAATATTTCGTGTGTTTCTCTATAGATTAATGAAATATTATAAAGCAATATATACAGTGAGGATAAAAAATGTTCGTACCCAATTGCTCACAACTTAAAAAGTATCACCATCAGGCTAATAAACACGTTATATTATAAATATTTATACTAACACACATCTACATAAATTTTTTATGTAGATTAAACGACAAATAAACTGTTTATAAACAAATAACTAAAAATAGGACGAGCAGAAAATGTTCGTACAGTTCAGAACGTATGAAAAAACTGATATTCCCGTAAAAAAAATTGTTTAGTTTGGCGAATAAACTATATTATCCCATTCCAAAACTAGGCACTGGGTTCATAATTATTGGAATTTAGCCACACAAAAATTTACTTCCGGCAATTTAGCGCCGTCTCCGTCATTATCTGTTTAGTCATCATGGCGAACAGAAAACAACTGTCCAGTGATTTAAAATTCCGAATTATTGTAAAATACAAGTCTCTTGTGTTTCTTTCCAGTATTGATACACAACTTAATGTGCCAAAATCTATTGTTCAAAGCATAATTGCAAAGTTTAAGCTTAAGCTTACAGGATCAACTGCCAACCTCCCTCGTCTCCCGGACGCTCCACCAAAATTCCGGAAAGAACCAAGAGAAAGGTTCTCAGAGAAGTTAGTTGTAACCCTCCTTTAACACGTAATGACATACAGAAACTGGTAAGGAAAACTGGGGTTGAAGTACTCGTAAACATTTCTACAGTTACAACATGTTTGTTTGTTTTTGAATTTCGCATAAAGCAACTCGAGGGCTATCTGTGCTAGCCGTCCCTAATTTAGCAGTGTAAGACTAGAGGAAAGGCAGCTAGTCATCACCACCCACCGCCAACTCTAGGGCTACTCTTTTACCAACGAATAGTGGGATTGACCGTCATATTATAACGCCCCCACAGTTGAAAGGACGAGCATGAAGATGCGAACCCCCGACCCTCATATTACGAGTCGCACAGCTTAACACGCTTGGACATGCAGGGCCTTACGAACATCTTATGCTCTTCTGGGTTCAAAGCATGCCGTCCTCGTAGAACTCCATATTTAAAGCCTGTTCATTTAAAAGCACGATTGAGGTGTGCAAGAAAGCATGTAGGTAAACCCTATACCTATTGAAAGAGTATTCTTTGATTAGACGAGACTATAATCGAGCTTTTCGGCCACAATGATGTTCGCTATATTTTCCGTAAGAAGGGGGAACGAAATCTTCCAAAGAACACCGTCCCTACATCATGCTATGGGATTCCTTTAGCTCTTCTGGTGTAGGCAGCCTTCACCGCGTCAACGGAATCATGAAAAAAGAAGATTACGGTAATATATCAGGCACTTATATCAAGAATGATGCTCGGAACTTGCGGCTTGAGCGTCGTTGGATCCTCCAGCACGACAATGACCCTAAGCACACATCGAAATATATGCAATCCTGGTTGCATAGGAACAATATAAGCGTTCTGGAGTGGCCATCGCAGTCACCCGATCTCAACCCAATTGAAAACATTTGGCATGCGTTAAAGACTAATGTTCATCAGAGTCATCCGAAAAACTTGCAAGAGTTGGTGGCGTTCTGTAAAGAAGAATGGAAGAAAATACCAGTCGAGTACTGTCAAACGATCATGAAGGGCTATGAGAAGAGATTGCGGCAAGTAATTCACATGAAAGGCTACACAAGTGACCATTAAAGTAGATGCACGAACACTTTCTGACCTTCCTATGTTTGGTTATTCGTTTATAAACAGTTTATTTGTCGTTCATTTTATATATAAATTTAAGTAGATGTGTGTTAGTATAATATTTATAATATATCTGACTTTAATTATCGTAATCCTAATAATTTTTAAGTAATGAAGAAAAAACTACTCACGACGCAGGGGTACGAACACTTTCTGTCGTAACTGTATATAGTTGCCGCAAGCCTAAGAACTTTGATTCGGACTGTCTTTTGTCTAGACCCAAATATTGCTGGTATCATTGTTATAATTACTACGCTGCGTATTATAATTTATTTCGGACCATTCTTCTTTATTATGTTGCATATGTTACATATTACCATTTCAAATAACCAAACATTTTAATTTAAAAGTTAATTAAACGTTAATATATTAAAGTTATGATATTTGCTAACAAGACTGGTAGACAATTTTCTTTCTTAATACAAATATTTTACCATGTAAACAAGAATACAATTTATAAGAACGGTTATTAAGAATAGTTATTAGATTCATAATGTTAGAAAAACGCGTAAGTTTAAATGTATTGACAGAAATGAATAAAACCCAATTAGTTATTACAAATAATAATTTATATACAAGTTTTACACACTTGCACACAATACCAAGTCTTATATCCATCTAGAATTGAATATTTGACCGACATCAACGAAAGCAAGTTAATTCTTTGTTGATACACCTGTGTATTTTGACAGCTAGCTAGCTTGAAGCACCCGTAAGTTTCCCCGACGATAATACTTAATGTCATTGTAGAAATACTACCGTCCGAAGTTAATTCACTGAAGTTAAACAGTTTGTAATGTTCAAAATCTATAAACGTTCCTGGTCAAATTCTCTAGTTTTACGATTAATAGGCGCTAATCCCAATTGTAGCTTTAGAAGCATATAGCACACTGACTGTAGGTTGACTAATAATAATAATAATACTGCCTCTTGGGGCGTCGGTCTATATGGTTTAAGGCGAGTTTCTAGAAAGTTTAACAATGTTGTGTGTGTGTGTTATAGCAAAGCCATATCGGGCTATCTGCTGAGTCCATCGAGAGGATTCGAACTCCTGATTTTAGCGGGGGACCGTTTAACAATGATAGTTTGCGCAAAACAAATATTGTTAATTCTTACTCTCAAGAATCTTCCACAAATTTAGAGAAGAGGCAAGACTTGCGCACAACACAAACAATATGTCACATGTATCAAACTGAAACACATGTATATATTAAAATAAACATATAATAGTAAATCCGTTACAACTAATATACAGTTAACAAATAATTTAAACATTGTACATAAAATCACAATTGTAGAATACTGAGCATTTTGCTTGCTTAATAATTTTATCCATGCGCTACATGATCTTGATAATATAGTCAGCAGCACAGGATATGTAAAATAAAATTACTTTTGTCTTTAAATATCTTTTCACTCTAAAAATCAGATAAATAATGCGATTCATTCCTTAAAGTTAAATAATCATCCGTAAAACAGTGATTTGTACCAAGTTCGAATATATACGAGGTTGTGAAGTAAACCAAAATTATATCTGGGACAAAACATTAGGCATTAAAACAGTGCAAAAAATGTATTAATCTAAATGTGTGCAAAGTAGTCAGCGATGGTATGTAATTACACCTGTTCTTTATACCTACATCTATGTAGGTCGCTGTATTTTTTTTCCTAACTGAAAACTGAATATAATCGTGACCCCAAAAAAATCGCCATATTGATTCAATTCACCCTTAACTCATTTGGTATATCCCAATAACTTATAATCTTAATATAATAATAGACTTGTCCTAATTAAGGTATCTTTATTCAACGTCTAAAATCTGTAAAAAGTCATGTCTTTGTTTTGGAATTTCGCACAAAGCTACTCGAGGGCTATCTGTGCTAGCCGTCCCTAATTTAGCAGTGTAAGACTAGAGGGAAGGCAGCTAGTCATCACCACCCACCGCCAACTCTTGGGCTACTCTTTTACCAACGAATAGTGGGATTGACCGTCACATTATACACCCCCACGGCTGGCAAGGTGAGCATGTTTAGTGCGACGCGGGCGCGAACCCGCGACCCTCGGATTACGAGTCACACGCCTTACGCGCTCGGCCATGCCAGGCCGAAAGTCATGTCAAACGATTCATTTTAACTGTACTTTTTTTTAAAAAAAATTCTTATAGTTGGCCATTTTTAACTTCACACTGGACAGCCACTTGGTTAGTATTGGTGTCGTTTCTTTATCCCATTGCTATACAATAAACTCTTTGTAATCTCTCTTCTGCAAGAAATCAAACCCCAAACTTTAGCATTGTAAGCGTGGAAACTTACCACTGACCCATTGAAGGATGATGGCTGGCATTATAGGGGTGATCTTAAGCAATAGTGGTCATTAAATTCTAAGCATTGCATGAGATATAATTAAATTATTAATAAGTAAAAGGTCTCAATGGTTATTCGAGATTTAAAATAAATTTAGATACACGCTAAAATTACATAAACAAAGTGTAAAAACAAAATATGAAAAGGATCATAAAAAATTTCAGTAAAAGAATGGATTACATATATTAAAAGTAGTATGCATGAGGATGCAAACAAAGCGCTCCAAGATATACGAAATTTGAAGAGATGAAACAATACAGAAAATACTTCAATTCAAGATGTTGAAACTGAAAGCACCAGAAAATTTGTTTAGGGCTGGATACTGTTAACAGAGGAAAATAATGCCCTTAACGATTATTAAACATACTTGCTCTTGTAGTATGTTTCTTTGAAATTAAGCAGAATGCTACAAAATGAGCTGTATGTGTTCTACCCAGCAAGGGTATCAAAACCCAGTTTCTAGCAGTGAAAGTCCATTGAAATACCACTGTGTAACCGCAGACACTTTTGTAGTTCTAGTAACAGTAGAAACTTCCAGAAAGTTTTCATCTTTAATTACCCATTGAATATTTCTTGTTGTTCTAAAGCTGATAAAGCCTTTTCTAGCAAAACCATGGCTGTTAATAAATAGCTTTAGGTACAAATTATTTTAAAATATTTCATGTAAATCACACAAAGTATGTTCTCAGGATGACAAACAAACCCATAACATTTTCTACAACATAAAGAAAAATACAATTTTAGTGGTAAAAAAATTATATAAAGAAAATAATCTGTAAAATATTAAGTTATTATTATTTAATGATTCGTGTTTCAATCTAAACAAAAAGTATTCTGAGAAATATTATTACACCTGCTTCATAAAACTGTAAACTTCATTATATTTTGAAAATAAACACTCAATTTCTGATAGCAGACAAACAAGGAACTTCAATGACAGTGATAAGTGTCATTTGTCCACACATTTATAAAAAGTTATATTAGAATATGAAATTAAAAAACCATGCTCATCAATGACAGTTAAAAAAACCAATATGTTACTAAAAACAAAAAAGCATTTGATTTATTTAAAAAGCAAGGAAAAACTGCTTTAAGATCAAAATTACCTGCAGAACTACACATATAATAAAAGAAGAATAGAAAAAATAATACCATGTGATGAATTTGTAAACAGAAAAGTTTCACTACTAAAACTGTTTTCATATAGTGATAAAACACTGGTTAGCTGAAAATGAACAACAAGCAATCTGAAAGAGTGATTAAAAAGATTTAAAACATGTGAAGGCACAGATGAAGATATTGATTCTTTATATTTACAGATAATTTTAGTAAAATGGCAGCCAACTTATAATGTTTTTGTATGCATACCAGAAGTATCCTAAAGTATTCTAAAGTTTTCCATTCTGTAATTATTTGCAATAAATGCATGTCCTATAGACATTGAAAGCAGCAGTAGTTGCTATGATTTTTACTAAGTTTCTATTTTTAAAAAATTAAAAGAAATAAAAAAGCAACAAATAATAATTCAAAAGAATATTATGTAAAAATTTAAAAATATTTAAAAGTACCCAAAAATGGTTCTAGTTTTTTATTTCCCAGAAATAAAATTATTAAACTTATTCACAAACAAGCTAGAGCAGTTTATATTAAAATTTCATGTTATCTTCAAATAAACTAAAAATAACTATCTGAATATATTAAACAACCTGTACTTAAAATAATATTCTTGCACATTTCTTTATATCCCACAAGGTTGAAAAATGTGAATCTATACAAATAAAATTTAAGAGGAAAATTACATTATAATGGTTTACAAGACATGATTGTTCAAATCTACCTAAATAACAGTTGTGAAAGAATTAATGATTTTGGTTTTCTCTTAAAAAGAGACAATTGAAATACTTAAAAAGTACTTCAAAAGCTGTGGAACAAACATACATTTGTTCACTTAGGTCGTTAGTCCTCCAACTGGTCTAGCAATTCAAAACTAAGAACGTCTAAGCCTAAACCCTGGATGTGGTGATTGAGTTGTTTAGTTTGGTCCACATATCTCGTAAGGTACCGATGACGCTGATAATATTAAATATTGTATTAATTAATTCATATTTTCTGTGTATACGTGAAAAAATAAGAAAGACATCATTTTGAATTTTCCTAATCTTTTTGTGTGTTTGAAAGTAAAAAATTAAAACTTCCATAGTGTCGTTCTGGTACTCTTTTTTACACTTTGAATCAATATCTATACATACACTACATATTAAATTATTATTTACACATTATATATGTACTAAATTAATACCTTCTGACAAATTTTACATTAATTGAATATCTATAGACATATTACACATGAAATTAATACATGTGGATAGATTACACATTAGATTAATACCTGCAGATACATTACACATTAAAATACCTACAAGCACATTACACATTACGTTAATAACTGTAGATACGTTAAACATCAATTTAATACTTATAGATAGATTACACTTGAAATTAATACCTAAAGACTCATTACAAATTAAATTAATGCTTGCAAACACATTACACTTTAGATTAATACTTGCACATTAATAATATTTCCCTAAAGAACATCTGTCATCTGTTGCTATTTATTAATATTTAGTTTCATATACATGAATATAACTTCCACAGTGATAAGTTTCTTCATTTACTAATAACAAAATCAATAAACATTTTTTTTTCAATCTGAAGTCAAACAACAAAACTCGAACTACAAATAAGAAGTAAATAAGGGGTTAAAGTTATCACTTTACATAAATACCATGATAGGTAATTAATATTTTCGACATCACTGAAGGAGAGAAGAGGGACTTTTTAAATTATTTTAATTTTTCTATCATCAAGAACTGTACTTCTTTAAAAAAATATATTTTTAGAAATATTTCATGTTAATAACTTACAACTTTAACAAACAAAAATAGCTGACGAGCAATTGTTAATATCAAATTTTCTTTTTTCTGCGAACATTATACAGGCAGAAAACCTGAAAGCTTAGAGACGGCACTATATATATATGTGTGTGTGTGTGTGTGTGTGTGTGCGTACGAATGTGCACTTTAAATATAAATTAAAGAGGTCAATAGAGTTGTGCCATTTGCTACTATCAGTGATGACGAGAAAACCCACTTGTAGAGAAAAATATATATGTAAAAATGGCTGGTTTGGGTTGAAAAATTTTTTTATGTAGAGGAGCGAGCAAGGTTTCAACCTTTTTCCGTCATCGTCAGGTAAACAAAAAAAGAAAGAGGTAATCGACCGGTAGCTGACCACATATTTGAAGGGGATTGTGTAACTGAGTGTAGGAATGTAGAGGGTTTGCTTAGATCTTTGATTATATTTATTAATATAAGTATAAAGATGTTCTTTTGTGTTTGTTTATTTTGAGCTTGAGTTGTTGTATCGTTTTTGTTTTTTGTTTTTGAATTAAGCACAAAACTACACAATGGGCTATCTGTGCTCTGCCCACCACGGGTATCGAAACCCCGAGTTTAGCGTGTAAGTCCGCAGACATACCGCTGAGCCACTGGGGGGCAAGTTGTTGTATCAGTAAGGCTTCTTTAATTTTGCGTTTGTTTATGTTTGTTTCTTTATTTAGTGTTTGGGTGTTTTCTATGATTACATGTATGTTGTGTTTATTTGATTAGCAGTGTTCAAAAACGTGTGAAGGTGACTATTTGTGATCTTTGAATCTGATTTCCGTTTTTCTATCTGTTTCTCCAATATAGAAGTCGTGGCAGTTATCACATTGTATTTTATAAATAATGTTGGTGTGGTGTTTGTCAGTGTAGTTTATACATAGTATAGACCTTAGTTTTGTGACTGGTTTTTGAATAACTGGAATGTCATATTTGTTGCTAGTTTTTGCCAAATTTTGGTTATTTTTCTGCTGATGTCGGGAATATATGATATGCAGCAGTATATAGTTTCGCGATTTTTTAAAACGTGGGTTATATTTACTTTTGTTAGTTGATTTTGCTTTTTGTCTAGGTGTGTGCATATAATGTTTTCTATGGTTTGTGTGGAAACTTATTGAATGTATTGTATGTCTACTGGAAATTTAATCTATAATCTCCATAATCAGAATGTAGATGGGGTTAGAGAAAGTAGAAACATCTGTCACACATGGGAAAGAAGGAAGTATTGTATCTGTACAGTCACTGGATTTGAGAAAATGGCAGTATGAATCTGACACTTTACACCATGTGACTAGGGCGTCTTCATCAACACCATGTCAAGTTACCAAGCCAGTGATTAAGATATTATAAAATAAATCAAATAGCAGCACTTAAGAACAAAGCAAGTTGTTGATTTGGTTAGATCACAAAACAAACATCTTTTTAAAATACAGATTAAGATATTGATAAACAAACATAATAAACATTTTTGCCCAAAGTTTTAAGCAAGATACCAACAATTCATTTCCTAGTATTGATAGAACAGATGTGTGAGAGATTTTTACTTGGGTCTGGTGTAACTAATATAGTATATTTCAGACCATACTGAAAACAAAAGGTAATTGGTATCAAAATTATCACTGCTAACTCACAAGCTTGACAACCTAAACTAACAAAACTTGTCATGACTTTCACAGCCAAGGTTGCCCTTTAGAAATATCTATTTCAAGAAAATGTTGACATTCATATGAACAGAATTATGTGCAAAGAATTATAGAATTAATATCAATTATCCTGTTCTGTAAGAATTAATAATTGTGCTATTGTTTCAATGAATGAAAGCCATTAAGCCATGTAACAAGCCCACATTAACTTACAAATACAGATTATTCATGTGGCTCCCATGCTCTAATGAAGACCAAATACTCTGAAAAATATAATTCTCCAGAATAGTGCTTCCACCAATTTCAGGAAGATATAAGATATATAAAACTAGTCACCAGTACCCTAAATGCTTGTTACCAATAAAGAAGTCTGAATACATGTCCAGATTGGAGTCAGTTACCTTCACAATAACCTTTTGATCATAAGAGATTTCACTTTCTGAGGCAGATACCTGAAATTAAAATTGCCTAAATTACAACAACTGAAAAGAGGTAGTAAGTGATCCTAATCTTGGTAGGAATTGTGTTCCAAGATTTATAGAAATACACAGATGAGGTACTATTAAGTCAATCTGCCCCCACACATTCTGTGACAAGAGGTACCAACAAAACCAGATGAATGTCAGAATAATGTTCTCAAAGAGCTATCTCTGTGAATCAAACCCGAAGTTACAGAAAAAGACAACTATTTAAATAGGAGGCACAGTGTGAGAAAACAAAGTCAATGCATATGACATAACATCTTCTTGCTTCTCCTGTGTGGACTCCATCTGTACCTTCATCCACAAGTCCAATGAGAGACTCAGGGTTGATGCTAGTAAACTTAGTTAGTGTGTCCAACTTTTCTGGAAGATCAGGAAGAACAGTTGTGAAAAAGGGGCAATGATTAATTTTCAAAAGAGGTCCATGGTAAAGAAAATTCACATGAAGCTTTTTTGGACTAATCATACTAGAAAAATCAATGATTAAATTGTCAAGGCTGCATCCTTGGAAAAATCATCAAACAAACACTAAAAAAACAAGAGTAACCAACCAAAAAGTCAATCCAGGATTCTGGAACATAAAACTTCAACAATAAACTGTATGGGCAAAATATAAAAGACAATTCCTGACAAAAAAAATTGCATGAAAAAGGTGCAAAAGAAACGACATCTTTACAAGATATGACTTCAAAGCATAACAGCGTGTAGAAAGTAATACTAGGTGAATGGCCTAAGAATGCTGTCAAGAGGAAGTGATAATCACATTTAATAATCTTGTCCAGAGGGAACCAACAATGAAGTAGGGGTGAGAGAAAGTATATGGAATCATGAGGAGATATAGAAACAAGAGAATAAATTTAACCACTGGCATGAACCATAAGAGTTAAGATCAATATTAAAATTACAACATCTAATTTAGAATTCCATAAAATAAGTTGAACTTTCATAATAAGAACAGAAAATATGATAAACAGCTTTTATGTGAATGTGAAAACTGAACCTGGAAATGATAAGACACATCATAAAAAGTTAAGGAAGGAATGTTGTTGGACAGTTGATTTACTAAAACATTACTAATTTTTTTACTTATGGAAAATAAAGAACTGGTTACAGGATTTTCTTGGTTACAAGATTATCATTCTGTTGTTTGTGAATTATTAAATACAATGAAAATGCCTTTAGAACATATAACAGTAATTTTACAACAATTTACTGTTTTGTAAAGTTACAGAGGTCATTCATAAGGCTCCTTTTTTTGTTTCATGAATGTATTCTTGTGTGATTGTGCTCTTATTTTGCTGATGACAAAGTTGTGGGGTAAAGCTGATACTGAACAGAAAGATAAACAATAATACAGGTATAGTATTGACATTCTAAACATAGTGTAAAAATAATATCTTTGGCCAATAAAATAGGTAAATGTGGGAATCTTTCATGGGGTGAATGTGTCCAATAGTCATTGTGATTTAAACGTATCTACTGGTGATGGTTCTGGGGCCTAAGCAATCCGCAAGACATGTAGGGTTGGAAATGTTTTGTATACATTTAGAGCCATTTTTTACAACTTTCAGAATCAGATTCAAAATTGAATTTGCAGAAAAAAAAGAAACTTGGAAATCACAACTTATTCTGTAACTAGATGGATCAATCTGATAACCACACAAGTTAAATGTTTTAAACATTAATAATCAATCCTGTTATATGTACTCTCAATTTATCTTTTTTTCAAAACAGTTGTAGAATAAAAACATATAACTGAATTAACCAATTACAACCTTTTCCTTGTAAAAATGAAAATGGCTGAAAGTTTAGAACAGTGTTGCAATGAAATGTAAAATACATTTATTTCACAATGAATTTTAATCATGTCTCAAAACCATGACAGGAAAAAATAGTTTTGATAAAATTAAGATTACAGTGGGAGAATTTTCACTCACATTTTCTGGGCATGAAGCACAGAACAAACATCAGAATAATTACATGAAATTTTCTGGTACTACAGACTCAAAGTTTCGTTGGATATGTATAGAGATAGCATTATGTGTGAAGAGCTCAAAAGTGGCCTTAAAAAAATAAATGATTATTGTCACTTTACTAATTCTCATGTCCCTATCATGCAAAAAGCAAATGAGCTACAATAATAATTTTTATAGCACTAATCTATGATGGATGAAAAAATACAAAACCCTTATAACTCAAGAACTTTCAAAAGGTGCACCTTTCCTCTTCAAGGGCAAACTGACATTTAATTACAATCGTTGATATAGTCTACAGAAAAATAAAGACTTGATATTTTCTCATTTATACAAAGTTTAGATTCATCAAAGAGAACTTAAATTTATTCTTACAATTTAAACAGGTGAGAGTTACAACTTGCTTGAATAAAGCACAAGTAACCATTTTTCATAAATGAATTTAGTGTTATCTCTCTCTAAAATGACTTGGTCAAATTGACCAACTACGTAACTACTTTATACTCATTCACAGTTGCTACAGTTCTGATTTTACTCATTTTTAATGTAGTATATGTAATTTACAAAATTTACCAGTCTTTTAGTACACTTTCCAAGACTTGAACCAACAAAGAGATCAGATTTTTGTTTAGTGGCACACTTTTCATAAATTACAAATACAACAAAAATTTCAATATATTAAATGTTATAAGCCAAAGGCTCAAAAAGTGATTAGCTAAGGGCACTGAGAACAAGTGATGTCCCAGTGAGGAAAACATGGGATAAAAGAAATGAATCAAACAAAAGAAAACGGAGAGAAAAGAACTTGACAGGAAAAGGAAAAATGGAAGGTTTTGGACAAGGCTGTTCATTAGCCAGGGTTACTGGATACATAAAAACCATTGTTTATTGGTGATGGTACATGTGTACAGATAATTTTAATAGCTCAATTGGGATTATGTTCAATACATGAACAGCTTAATTAATTACACAACTAACATCATAAAAGTACTGATAGTGATATTTGATTCAATAATCTTTAGCTTTTCTTTGTTTGTTAAGTATCTATACTTTGTATTATTCTCAAAACTAAGTCATATTTTCATATGAGTTATGAACTACTACAAAAATTCATAAAGACAAATCATAAGAAAAATGTAATGAACTCACATTTGGATTCTTGTGGAAATGTTTCTGTACTCTGATACACACTAAAATTCTTATCACAACTTGTTGATAAAATGGTAGTAAAACAAGAAAGAGTATCAACAAAAACATATTCAATACAATCTCAATATTTCATTCCTAAGGTTTGATAAAATTCTTTAACAAAAAAATATTTTTAATTTCTGCATAAAGTGTACACTGATAACACTGCACAACAAAGTTTTTGCTTCTTGAACAATGTTGAGTGTTCCTTATAGATTTTTGGCTGCTGATTACGAAAATCACATCCAAATTTGTCCATCACATACTGTTTCATCAAAATCTTCAGTTTCACCAGGACGTTGCTACATTAGAAAAACGATATCAGGGCAACTGGAATCCATTAATGCTTGTTGACTGCTGCTGGACACTGCAACATGATGCACTGGACATTGAATACAAATGAAAATAAGTAGCAAAACACTTTTAATTTTGTTGAACTTAATAGCATTTTCAAAACATAAATGCAATTAAATATGTTATTGCCAATAAAGAGTTAACTATTTCTCAGAGTTCCTACATGATGAAGCAAAATCATAACTACCATACCAACCACGTACCTATCACAATCTGCAAAACTTTTCAAAAAACTTGTTGTGCAGTGTAATTTACATTATCTCACATCTTCACACAACATAACCTATTTATAGACAAGAAACTAGTTGATCCTTCAAGGCTATTGTATACAAACACAGACTTGAAAAGTAAAATCACCCTTTATTTTTCAAGAAATCATCAATTCCCCTCTTAAACTTCTAGTCCTTATTACTGTTGATAGCAAATCTAGTAAACTCATCTTTTAAACATTTTTTTCCTTCAATATTAAGTCACTTTATGACAGCAAAATTAAAAAAATTATTAAGTGTCAAATACACAAGTTATATTCATAGAAACATTTTTCTTGAAACTTTATAAACTATTGTGAAAAAATAATTGTTAATGTGAAATAAGTCCCAAGGATTTTTAAGTTTAAAAGGAATTATGGAATTTACAATAAATGTTTATAACTGTTACATACTAAACAAATTATTCACAATATAAAGAACAGTAATGTAAATAAACAACTCAAAGCTCTAGCAAATGATAAAAACCCTATAATCCAAGCATTTTCTAAGGGTAGAACTTCCTTCTTAAGGAGCAAACAGGAAATCAAAATTAGTATCATTTTGTATCAAGACTTATTGAGTCTGTGTTTTTATGAGTCAAAGTTTCATAGTAATGGTTTTAATTGTTGTTCAGTATTTTCCTAAAATTGTTAGTCTCTCCTCATTTTTCTCAAAACCACATTAATATGTAAAACTGTAAGCATCTGTTGCTTTATTTAATAAGTGGTGTGCACATCATCCAAGTAAAGAATTAACACTCCTAGATTCAACAATCAGATTACCATAGTAATTGGTTGGTTGTTTTATAGCAAAAAGCAAGAAGGCTATCTATGCCAAACATCTGGTAAAAAGTTAAAAATAAAGTAAAATTATTAAAATTCATAAAAGGAAATTAAAGTAAAACAAAAGAAAGTTTAATTTTTGGATTACAAACATAAATAGCATTAAATCCATCTAGTCTACAGAGGTAAGAGAAAACTATAGTAATACAAGTTGTAAAGAACTTTCTGTAGCATAATTGTAATTATCATAACTTGCCAGGAAGACTAATGGGTAAATACAAAAACTACTATCAGTCACCTAAAGTTTGTCTTTCCAGTCCTGGTTCTGAGTTATTTGACATCATGGCCATTTTCAAAAAGTAATAAAATATTTAAAAAAGAGTTGTAGCAAAATTTTAATAATAACTCACCAGGATGACTAACAGGTAGTTCAAACAGCAGCGTTAGTCACCTGAAGTTGGCCTTTCCAGTTCTGGTTTCAAGTTATTTGATGTTTGGGCCATTTTCTAATTTTAAATTGAACTAGATGCACTTTGATTCTTAAAAGGGAGTCACATTCAAAAGGTTTAATGTATAAATTAAAAGAAATCAAATGGTATTAAAAAGATTAATGGGCTTTAAAAGAACTACAAAAAATTCCAAGGTGGCCAGTGTCTCCATCACAAATAACACTGTCTATCATCATGGATAAACCTCAGGACAGATAATGTTAAAAATGGTGCAGTTGTTGAGAGTCATAATGACTACAAGAAAGTAAAATGTGGCTTATAGTAACCTGAGTGTTATACAGACTACAAAATGGTGCATCAGTTCCAGATAAAAGAGAATGATGAGTTAAAAACTGTGACCAATGAGTAGTTTAGTTAGAACATTTTCCTCTTTCTAATGCTTATGTGAGCAAGAGGGCCAAAGTCCAATATATGGTTTCATTTGGAAAAGCTTGTTTTCCAGTTTCTCAGTCCAAGTCAAATGCCAACTGGCACAGAACTGAGCCTTCAATACAGGACCATAATCTATGTATGGAATAAGCACAGCAGTGATAGTGCCAGAGGATAGATTTTGCTGTGATGTCCATTCCTGTGAATACCAATGTTGCCTGGTATCCTGATGTTAAAGAGAAATGGGCCAGTCAGTTTTAAATATTGGCAAGAACAGGCTGTGAACTGATGTGTAGCAATTCCAGGGCCAGTAGAGTACAAAGTAAGTCAGTATAAATAGTGAATTTTGAGTATTGCTTAGCTTCTATATGATCCAGGGAAAGCAAAATGGCATACAGTTTAACTGTGAACACAGAAGCTGTAGAGGGGATTCTGTGCACAGCCACCCAACCACAAAACCCATGGCAGGGCCCACACAGTCCCCTGATTTTGAACCATCTGTATAAATAGGAAAGGAAGGATGGTTCAAAAGATGTTCAGCAAATAACAGACAGTATTTCCATTTGGGAGCATCTGCTTTTCTCAGATTACTTAAAGATATGGGTCACATTTGGGGACTGTAAAAAGCCATGGTAAGATAGGCCAACCAGTGCATACATTAATATTATCCAGCTGGATACAAAGGCCAAAAGGAGCAATGGTAGATTGTCTGTTTTGAAAAAAATATAGCCCAACAAGGAAGGAAAACACAACCCCAGAAGGGATGCTTTGGTAAGGAACAAAGATTCAAAGTATGTAGTAAAGATGGTTGCAAGTAGCAGAGGTCCAAAGAAGGTTGATGAGACTCTATGTATTAGCTCTGAACTGGGGTAGTGCAGAAAGCCTCAGTGCAGAGCTGAAGTCCTTAATGATGAATGGGGTCCAGCATCTTTAAGGCCTAGGTCCTGGCAGAGCCATAGACCAATGATCCATAGTTGAGTTTCAATCAAATACGAGCAAAATATATATTTAGTATAGAACATCATTCTGCTACCCATGTGGTGGAAGAGAGGACACGGAGGATGTTCAGTGCTCTTGTACATTTGACCTGTAGCTGCTTGATGTGTGGCATAAAGGTCAGTTTACAGTTAAAGATAACTGTACTAACTTTGTCTCAGGGGTCACAGGCAGAACAACTTCACTGATATGAAGATCAGGATCAGGGTGAATACCCTGTTGGTGACAAAAGTGTATGCAAACAGTTTTAGAGAGAAAGAGGAGGTAAAGCACTCTGTAGCTTCTGCTCAATGTAAATGTTTGATGACTAATATAAGATATGAAAGCATTCGACACAGAGCCTGTTTGCAACAGTAAAATAAGCTTAGAAGTAGTAATTTGCAATCAAACATTGTGAATCTTCAAGATTTAGTAGTTGAATGAAAAACTTAAACTACTGGTGTTGATTCGGCATGAAAATTTTGATAAAGGTTATTTGTTTACAAGAAATACATACATACACAAATACTTTGTATATACATACATGTTAATAATAGATTAGTTGTAATAATTGAAGATAACAGTAAGTTGTAGGCATGTCTTCTAACACACAGTACAGAGTTCATACTTAACAGTTTTAAGTGCAGTGTTAATGTAAATTTGTAAAATTTATAAACTACAGCATCAAATAAAGTGATAAAGGTCTGTGATGTTTAAATTATTTCTAGTGAATATCCATACACATAATCTGAAATCATATTTATCCTACCACTAACAACTGAGATGGTACCTGTAAAACTCGCTACATAGACAAAATTTCCCATCATTTATCAATACACATCTTGGAACACATGAAAGTTTCTAACAGAACTATAGTTTATATTCAAATTACACCCAACTTTCCTACATATTTTTACAATGAAATGCCATCGTCAACACTCATTTCCTTGAAAGGTTTTTAATTATGGATGTGATGATAAGAAACTATTCAATGTAAAATATTTTCTCGACCCAAACGAGCCGTTTTTGCATATAAAATAAGAAACTATTGTTGAAAGAAAGTTTGCATGTCATGAATGAAAGTTCAACTCTCAATAGAAATTCAAACTCATTCCCCTTGCATTTCCTTCTTTTTTTAACGAAAGTTTTATAACTTCCTAAACACTGTTTATTGTATGTTTATATTAATATTTATACTAAGCACTGTTTATTGTATGTTTATATTAATATTTACACTAAACACTGTTTATTGTATATCTATATTAATATTTACACTAAATATTGTTTAATTCATTCATTTTATTAATTTTTGTTGAAGATGAAACATGTGTAATTCAAAAACATTCATTACAGATGTTTACAACTGTTATCATGTCTCTACTATTATCAGTTTTGTTTCTGTGTTTTAAAAAAATAAAGTTATAATTACTGGAGAAAGTATTTTTACACAAGTTGAAAATGAACAGAAATACATCACAGTGTTAAGTCACAATGAAAGTTTCCTAATTACTTAAACCACCAAATTTCACTGTACATATTAAACACAAATTATCAGCTCATACGAACCCCTGAACTTCAGTGTGCTTTGTACTACATGTATTGATGACACAAACAGTCAAACAAGCTTTAATATAATACGGTGTAGTAGATAAACTTTTCTAATTTAGTCGTAATTGCTGAGTCACAGAAACTGAAATGAGTATCATGATACCCTGTTCAGTGAGTAGATATGTGGTATCTAAAAATGTAATTTCAACACTTTAGTGTTTTAAATTTATTTTTTAACTACTGTTTCAGTTAATAATATTTAAATCAACATAAGTCATCAAAGTTTATAAAAAAATGATAAGTCAATGTGACAAACCTCATAATGTAGTTTAACTTATCATAATTGTAAGTTTACAACTAAGTTAAACATACACAGTATAATAATACAAAGTGTTGAATAGTTTAACTGATTATAATTGTAAGTTTACAACTAAGTTAAACATCCAAAGTATAATAACACAGTGTTGAGTAATTTTACATTTCAACAATTTTAATACACAAATCAGTGAGTCACATGTAACCACAACTGATATCAAATAGTATAAAACCTGCCTTTAACAAGTACCACTGTCTTTCTCTATTCTAGAGAACTAGTATTTTGTATAATATAATCACATTTCAGTTGTAATACATCACACATGCATATATATTAATATTATTATTTACAAATAAATCTTAAAATTTCAGTCACTTTCACTACAAAACTTGTGTACTTACTTGCCAAAAATGTAAAAAGAATTTCATTACAGGAAAATAGTCTTTCTTCACCCTACATAACTGAATCACTTGTTATTGTCTTTTTTTTTTAGCTTGTAAGTTTCCTGATATGTTAATTGCCAAGGGTAAAAATAGTGAAATCTGAGCTATAAACAAGTCTGTCTCTCTGGCTCCTCCATTTCACTAGAACTAGTGGATAATGAGTTCAATTTCTACACAAAAATAACAAATATACATATACATTAATTCAAGCTTCATAAAACATAAAAATATTAATAAAGGATAAATGTACTTACAAAGTAAAAATCATTTTTGTTTCCCATTACAGAAGTAGATAACATTTGTCACATACTATTTCTAAACGTTGCAATTTAACCAATATGTGTAATACACTAGCTTTGCATACACGGACTTAACCTTCAAGCTGCCCCCCACTAGTACAGCCGTATGTCTCCGGATTTACAACTCTAAAATCAGAGGTTCGATTCTCCTCGGTGGGCTGAGCAGATATCCCGATGTGGCTTTGCTATAAGAAAAACACAAACACGCCTTCTAGCTATAGTTATAAATTTATGCTATAGAAATCTGAGAACATTAGACGTGTGAATAAATACTTTCCTTTATGATCGTTTAGAAACTGGTAAATATAAATGCACAACATTGCTTGGATCAGCGATAAAACTAAGGGCTAATATCGCTACAATTCGGGTTTCGATACTTGCAGTGAGAAGAATTCAGATATCTATTTATGCATTTTTCTACTTAACAAAAACACAACTCTTCAATACATTACAGTAAGCGATATATTTGCAGCCTGGACATTTTCCATGAAGACTTAAGTAACACGCTTCTATTAATACTGCCTTATGGCATCAGTTTACGAACCCGTAAGTACAGGACATATAATACCAAACATCAAGATAATAAATCTGAAGAAGACGAAACCAGAAATAAACCGGACATGACACAAGTTTTACAAGTGATAAAAAAGAGCAATTAATAAACTTTAACCTTCGAGATGGCCTCATGAGTTGTTTGGCAGTTTGTAGTTAAACACAAAGCTACAGAATGAGATATCTGTGCTTTGTTTACTAACCTCATTTTAAGCGTTAGAAGTTGGATTGTTTGTTTGTTTTTGAATTTCGCACAAGGCTACTCGAAGGCTATCTGTGCTAGCCGTCCCTAATTTAGCAGTGTAAGACTAGAGGGAAGGCAGCTAGTCATCACCATCCACCGCCAACTCTTAAATTACTCTTTTAGCAACGAATAGTGGGATTTACCGTCACATTATACACCCCCACGGCTGGGAGGGCGAGCATGTTTAGCGCGACGCGGGCACGAACCCGTGACCCTCGGATTACGAGTGCACGCCTTAACGCGCTCGGCCATGCCAGGTCCAGTAGTTTTGTTTTTTTTTAAATGAGGATATTAGGTAAATTTTAAAATTAGGTAAGATAGGAATTTATTTTTCGGGAGAATTATTTTAAAAGTATAATTTTCCACTTAAAAGACAAATATATTTCTTAAAATCATGAATCTAATTTAATTGCAAAAATAATGACGGCAGAAAAAAATAACAGAATATATTTAGCCAGTACTTACTCTCACAAAATGTCCGATAATTTATTAATATTTAAACAAATCATTAATTAAATAACAGATTAATATTTAATCAAAAACATTTTTTTCGGCTTACTCAAGTTCTAATCCTACTGGTTGATAATGAGATAGTGAAAGATAGTTTTCCGTCCGCGATACGTAGTTCCGCCATATAGAGGGCATTTTATAAGATAAATCTTAAGATAATGCTGCGAAATTTCGATATTTCCGGATTGTACAGGTTTTCGCCCTTTTCAGTTTCCAGCTTAGGTTTTACGGTGTATAGGGTTGTTATGTAAATATCATGTAAATGTTATGTAAACGACAACCATGTCATGTCGTGTTTGTATTCCCATATCTATTATATTTCCATATTTATATTATTTTTTCGAAGTTTAAACCAAAAAAATATGTTATTCATTTAAAATAATATTTAGAATTAATTAGAATTCATTTAGAATTATTCATGTAGAAATTTCTAGAACTAGGTAGATTGATCACTTGTATTGGCCTGGTGTTTGTACTGTGGAATTCTGGGAAGTTACGCGATTAGTATATAAACAGACGACAATGCGAGGGAAAGAAGTCATACGTTTTTACTCGGAATAAGAAGTTGGTTTCGTTTGAGAAAGTTTAAACGTTTGTCGTGTGGTTATTCAAATTGAATTTGTGAATAGAGCTAGATCAACTAAAGCGGTGGATTTATTTTATTCCGTTAATCTTTACAATTCAGTCGGATTATGGATTATACCGAAAATCAATACGAATTGGACTGTGATTTTTTTTTTGAAAATACCCAATCAAACTTCGAAAATTTCTCCGTGGGACTAAATTCCCCGCTTAAATTGGAACTTTGGATTTCGGATTTGGACACTCATACCGGATCATATTATTAAGCACAGGCCAGTACCTTTTTGTATTATAAATGGTTTTGAAGGTTGAAACTGGATATCTGTTATTGCTATTGGATAATTTATTTTGTGTCTATCACATAAGTAGATCATTGTAATAAATTATACAAGCTGCTATCTGTGTCTTTCTGTTGCGTTCAGTCCACGTAAAAAAAAAAACGTAACAAGCGTATATATATATATTAATGTTTTACAAACATTTTAGTGCATACTCTTGTTTCTGTATAGTTTTCTGTTTTGCATGTGCATTGTCGACACTATATTGCGCAAGTCCCATCTTTTTTTCACACTTGTAGTGAGTTTATGAAAGTCAAAAGAAACAATATTTGTATGAAGGCGCCGGCGAGAACAGTGACAAAATTTCTAGAAACTCGCGTAATTTTCATGAAAAGCCGCGAAACGAAAAACAGAATAACATTGAGTGTTTTATCAGTCTAGGAAGCTATAATAGTAATAACCTCTATTAATCGCAAACCTACAAAACTGGGCAAGGAACGTTAACTGATTTTGAACACTACCAACCGTTAAACTTCGATGAATAACTTGACGTTATTATTCCAACGGGGACATTAAATATCTTCGCTAAAAGAAATGAATTAATAGAGATGTAAGAGTGGCTAAGACGTCGTTAGCTTAAACGCGATGCAACAATATCTACTTAAAAATTAATTTGTTGGGCCTGAACTTGGATCGTTAATAAAATATTAAGTTCTAAACCGGATGTACGACTCGGTATTGCCTGTAAGTGTGTAAACCTGTTGTATATAAACCATCATTTGTGATAACTATTAGTATATTTGTTCTAAAAAAAATGGAAATCGTGTATCAGTGTTAGCAAATAAAATAAAAAAAATCAATACATGTTAACATTTAATTAACTACTAAATTCAAATTCGAACTTCCAGTTATTCAAGATAGTTATGCAAAACTTACATACAATAATAAGGCGGAGTTGCATCCAAAATAAAATTATAATACGTAGTAATGCAAAATGTGACTGTTTAATTCTCGTTACATTCTGTTTTCATATATTGTTTCAAAACGTTTCTTTCGATTTGTCGTTAACTAATAGGCTTGTTTCTGTCTTCGAAAAGAATGTTTACTCAAATCATTACCAAGTGACTAAAAAAAGTAATACAAAATTTTAATTGTATATATATATATATATATAAGATTTACATGTCAATAAAATAAATAATAACAAAATATTAAGGCAATTAATTAAGGTTATTTTAAAACTTTACAAAAACAACCATTGGTTAATAAATATATCTAATTCAACAATTACCGCACATGCAACGTGCACTGATAGTCCAAGAACTAATGTTAAGTGCCGCTGTTGTTTTTTTTTTGTTTTGGAATTTCGCACAAAGCTACTCGAGGGCTATCTGTGCTAGCCGTCCCTAATTTACCAGTGTAAGACTAGAGGGAAGGCAGCTAGTCATCACCACCCACCGCCAACTCTTGGGCTACTCTTTTACCAACGAATAGTGGGATTGACCGTCACATTATACACCCCCACGGCTGGGAGGGCGAGCATGTTTAGCGCGAACCCGCGACCCTCGGATTAGAGTGCACGCCTTAACGCGTTCGGCCATGCCAGGCCGTGAGTGCCGCTGTATCATAGTAACTTAACAGTAATTTTAAAAGAACACAAATTAAATCGTGAGTAGTTTGAAATACAACTTAAAGTGTTAGTAAAAGAAAATATCGTTATTAAATTTAGTAGAAGTAAACACAAAACAAATCTGATCCTGAATTGTCTGTACAAACAAACAGAATAAAGCAACTTGATTTATATTTTACAAAATTCTCAAGAAGGAATTGGTAAAAATATGCATTAGATTTTGTAGGTGGTTGTCCACTTAGTTTGAAGCCAAAAGGCTTAAAACAAATAAGTTAATAAACCGATGTAGTATTCACATAATCTCGACAAACGTTTTAAGTTTATCAATTAAATATAAAATGTTTGTTTTTTAAAGAATGAATTTAATCTTTCATTATTATTATTATTTAGTTAAGCCATGAACAACAGACTCCTCTTGAAAGAGGTGAAGAGAAAACTTGTGGTGTTTAACCCCAACTTTTCAGTTAAGGATTAAACATGCCCCCCAGTGGCTCAGCGGTATGTCTGCGGACTTACACGCTAAAATCCGGGTTTCGATACCCGTGGTGGGCAGAGCACAGATAGCCCATTGTGCAGCTTTGTGCTTAATTATAAACAAAAACAACAAGGATTAAACATTTTAAACCAAATTTATTATAACTGGCTTTCAGGCCTAGTTCAATGATCTTTTAATGAACTTATTTAGCAGGTAGTTTATATTTTACTGCCCGATTTAATGTTTTTAATAAACTTGTAAATTTTGTATGTGTTTGAACTTAAGCACAAAACTACACAAACAGTTATCTATAATTTGCCCACCGGGGGTATCGAAACGCGGTTTCTAACACTGCTAGTTCGCAGACATACCATTGTGGTATCAGGGATCTTGTAGGTTAAGTTGACAGATCACTGTCCTGTTTAATATACTGTTTATAATAGATCCTACATGAGGGGTTCGATTTTACTCGGTGAACAAGGCACATACAGCCCATTGTGCTAAAAAAAATACTACCACCTAATCTGTCTAATAAAAAAACTGTAAAAACACAAAACCATTAGTTAGTAACTATATGGAAATATAATTTTTAGATTAATAAAATAACAGAAGAAATAGGTTTCGTTTTGTTCCACCGTTACTGCATCGTTTTCAATATAAGAGAGATGATTACTGTGTCCACAGAAATGCAATTCTCGTGTTAAAACAAAATTCATCACTTTCTAGCGTAATTACTTTGTTTACTTACTTTTCATATGGTGGCGCCACTCAATGGATCAGCGTTAATTCTCAATACATATAATGCGAAAAATCGCTTTTCGATACATGTGGTAAGCAAAATACAAGATATTATTTTGTGTAGCTTTGCGCTAAGCAAAAACAAGTCATAATACGGGGCTTAGGATGCGTTATTACATGTAGCGATATCTATCGTATGTTGAAAGGCCCCGCATGGCCAAGTGTGTTAAAGTGTAAGACTCGTAATCTGTGTGTCGTGGGTTTGAATCCCGGTTACCCCAAGCATGCTCGCCCTTTCAGCCGTGGGAAGCGTTATAATGTGACGATCAATCCCACTATTCGTTGTTAAAAGAGTAGCCCAAGAGTTGGCGGTGAGTAGTGATGACTAGCTACCTTCCCTCTTGTCTTACACTGCTAAATTAGGGACGGCTAGCGCAGATAGCCCTCGAGTAGCTTTGTGCGAAACTCAAAACAAACAAACGTATTTTGTATTCTCAAGACGATTGGTATGGATATCGGTATTAGGTTGTCCAGAAGTAAATGTTGGAATTCTCACGATGGCATTTAGAAGCTGAATAATGAGTAAGTTATCATTGGTTGGTTGGTTGGTTTAATCCAACGTCTGTCGCTTACAAGGTGTTTTAATTGTTTCAACTCTACTTAGAGTAAGTTTCGCAACCCCCAAGGCAACATGGACAAGAAAGACTTTCGTCTGATTTTCCTCTACGACTTCAAATTTGGATAAAAAGCTACCAAAACTACACAACATCAACCGGGCATTCGGCCATGGATCTGTCACTCTTGTTTTTAAAGGTTTCGATATGAAGATGAAAGTCTTGAAGACCACGAAGATCATGGAAGGGAAGCAGGTGAGACAGGTCCTTGCACAACAGTACGTGAGGTTGCAGAAAAGCTAGACACAAACAAATCAAGTATCATTGTAAAGACGAAAAAGTTGAATAAATGGGTTCTGCATGAGCTGACTGAAGATCAACAAAATCGGTGTTATGAGACCTGTCAAGGATGACACTCCAAAAAATTGAACGAACTGGGATTCGAGGTTCTGCCTCATTCACCTTATTCCCCAGACCTTTCCCCTACAGATTTTGTTTTCAATTACTTTGAGAACTGTTTAAACAATAAACTCTTCCAAACCGGGCAGCTGCAGAGGAAGCTCTCAGGGAGTTCATTGACCATAAAAACTCTTTCTACAGCAGTGGCATAACCAGCATCATTACATGTTTGCAAAATTATGTTGAAACAAAGGGTGCTTACTTTGAATAACACATGTTTCACAACACTAGTTTATACTTTTACAAACTCCGCAGTTCAAAAACGACATTTATTTCTGGACCACCTAATACTTCAAAGTATCGAACAACGTTTCGAACTCTTTAGATCATATTCAGGTTAACAGAAAGAGTTTTCACCTTTGTTAACTTGAAGGTGACTTAAGAAGGTCAAAATGTTGTTCTGTACTTTATTTTAATGAAAGTACCCACACCAACCATCATGAGACCCATTTATACTTCAAATGGGTTTCTCATTACGAATCTGTCGGATATTATCCAAGACCGACATTTTACGACTGCTGTTGCAGTAACATCACACTTGATAATTAAACTTCTAGAGATTTATTATTTTTTCATTCATAAGAAGGTCTTGAAACAAAGTTGTAGATAATTATATTATAACTTTATCTTCAGGCTGAGAATGGAATACAAAACTGTGTACAATAACTATTTCTAGCCGTACTAGAAGTGTTTCGTAGGGAATCGTTAAACTCCAACCTGCATACGTAAGAAGAAAGTCAATGATTTACAGCTCACAACAGACGATAAGGCAACAGGCAGAATCTTCTCCTAACCAATATAAAAAAAGGACATTTTTAATACTTCTTCTGATGAGGCCTGGCATGGCCGAGCGCGCAAGGCGTGTCACTCGTAATCCGAGGGTCGTGGGTTCGCGCCCGCGTCGCGCTTAACATGCTCGCCCTCCCAGCCGTGGGGGTGTATAATGTGACGGTCAATCCCACTATTCGTTGGTAAAAGAGTAGCCCAAGAGTTGGCGGTGGGTGGTGATGACTAGCTGTCTTTCTTCTAGTCTTACACTTCTACATTAGGGACGGCTAGCACAGATAGCCCTCGAGTAGCTTTGTGCGAAACTCTAAAACAAACAAACAAACCTTGTGATGGTTAATTTCCTTACTGTAGTATCATAGGTTTACAGAAGTTTAGAAAACAAAATGTTTTCTAAACCCTATTTTTGATTAACACAGTCGAAAAACGCCTTTAAGGTTTAAAATAATGTCGTAATTTGTACCTACGCCTTCTGCGACTTCTTTTGTTTAACTTTTTATTGCTTTGTAACTATACCTGTTGCCTGCAGTGTAGATGTGTTACAATTACACTGTACAAATTTTAGAATGATTATTTGGGATTTATAATTCACTGTTTGTCGCTTTAAGATATATTATTAGGACTGGAATCAAACACTGGATTTTTATCCCAGACTGTTCATAAACAAATACCATCTCGTGTAAATTTGCGTGTCTTTCGTTTTTATTCAGTTTCCGAAGTCGATATTGTCAGGGTTCTCTTTTTGTTTTAAGTTCCTTGGACTCGGAATATCTAAAGAGTGTGGAACTGGAAATGTATATTATCTAACCTACTTCAAGACTACATACATGCGTAATACTAATTAAATTATTCTGCAGTTTCCGTGTAGTAATTCCTTAACCTGTGTTCCTGACCTCCTTTCACTGATTTTGTGAAACATCGAACTAACTGTCACAACTAAGTTCTTTTTGCCTTCCATTACCCACAAAAACTCGTCCTACACTTTGAGACCCAAAATGCGTTATAAGAGTAACATCCAAACCCCACTATTCGATTAGAGTAGACCAAGAGCTGGCGATGAGTACTGTTCCCTAGCTGCCCTTCCTGTAGTTTATGGGTTCCATATTAGTGTAACTAGTTTTTGTGTGGATTCGAGCGAGCTACCTAAACTAACTAACAAATTTAGAAGAAAAAATTGTGTACTTTCTATAGCGAAGCTGCTGCACCCTGGTAGATTATTTGTAAGTCTGAGGGCTTATAATGCTAAACAACAAAAAGAAACACTGTATCAGTACTTTCCCGTTTGCAAGAGCCTGAAACAGCCTGGTGACTAAGGCATTTGGCTCGCAACCTGAGGGCCCAGCATGGCTAGATGGTTGAGGCGCTCTTGTAGTCAGTAGTTCTGACATAATCTGAGGGTCGCGGGCTCAAATCCCTGTCGCACCAAACATGCCTACCCTTTTAGCTGTGGGGGCGTTATAATGTGACAGTCAATTCCACTACTCGTTGGCAAAAAAGTAGCCCAATAGTTGCTAGTGATAATAAGTTGTCTTCCCTCTAGTCTTACACTGCTAAATTAGGGACAGTTAGCGTAGGAAGCTCTCGTGTAGCTTTGCACGAAATTCAGAAACAAACAAACACCTATGTTCAGTCGTGTGTATGTATATATAAGCCTATATTAACAAAGACATCTATACACAAATTATACCTGCGCTAGCCGCTTTTTATTTTGAATAACAAGGACCGTAGCTAGTCAACAGCACCCACCGCCAACTCTTGGGCTACTCGTAACTGAAACATCAGAGGAATGTGACTGTTATTCTCACATTTCCAAAATTCAGAGTGCGCTTTAGCAGTAACAAGAGTTTTTTTTTTTACAAGTTTACATAACTTCCTACTATAATAAAATGAGCTGAAGAAAGCCGCAAGGTGTCTCTAGTTTCAATATAAAGGACAATAAAAAGAGATCAGACTAATTGCTTTTAGCGCTTGCATTCAAAAACACTAGATTTATAATTTTATAGATAAAACTATATATTCAAACATCTAACCCCGCCTTCTACATTGCGACACCTAGTTACACAACCCCTTCCAAACATGTGGTCAGCTTCCGGTTAGTTACCTCTTTCTTTGTGAACCTGACGATGACCGAAGAAGGTCAAAACGTTGTTCGTTCTTCTATGTAAAATATTTTCTCAACCCAAACGAGCCGTTTTTGCATATAAAAAAAACTAGATTTATCCATTATTGACACATGTTATCACTAGTACATATAAAAATTAAATCAGTCAATACAACAAAGCATATTGAAGTCATACATAAACAACCACAAAACATGTTTATGATATAAGCAAACAGTCGCCGAAACATAATCACATTTTGTTTCTCATATGTTGGAAAATTGTCCTCGTTGTCATGGAGACAGATAGCAAATTGAATGTGTATGCATATTTCTTTCCTTTGCTGTTTGGTTAACAACACTAGCCTCAAGACAGGTATAAATTGATATTTTAAATTTGTTACTGTTTGTAGGTTTTGTTGTTTTTCTAATTAAACACAGTTACACAATGAGCTATCTGCACTCTGCTCACCATCGGTATCGAAACTCGGTATAAGTCCGTGGGCATGCCGTTGCATAACTTGGTTCATTCACAGTTGTTGTTTTACAATTTACACTAGAGAAATCATTACGAAAACAATTTGATTGTTGTTTATTTTAGAGCAAGTCGTTAGAAGTCAAACTATTTTCTAAGTGAAACTACTGTAAAAGTTCTAAACTGACTGGTTCAACTTAAATCATGAAAGTGGTACATTGATATCTTTTGTGCCCAGAAAATCTCCTTGTGATACTTATTACCAATTCGTATATGTTCGTTAGAGAAATAAACAAAATTAACAGTTTTAGGAATCTGAAACCTACATGAAAATTCCACATGTGTACATGGCTAGCGCGAGGCTTTCATATTCAAAACAGTGCAGTTGTGGGTGTCTGTATATCAGGATAGGACAAATAAACAAAAAAAAAGTTAATCAACGAGATTTGTATATGTGCTTTCAAAATTATAATAACAATTGTTTTAATAATTAGTCCGAAACAGAGATTGATCACAGAATAAAACACTAGAGGGACAATCAATAAAGCGTATGTCCCCACAACACAATAAAAAGTACACCTACACCACTCAGTAGTGATCATACTCGGTCCTCAAAGAATGTGTCGTTATCAAAGAATACGAATCATTTTAAGCAGGACAATAGGGAATAATGTTCTACATATATCGACCAAGTTTAATCAAAAACCGATTATTTTTCCTGACGTATAGAATAAAAATGACGTAAAATGTTAACATATAGGATTTTTTTTCATGACCTCTCAAAACTAATCACTTCTAAATTGGATCATAGTCCAAAGGTCCTCCAACTTTCTAAGTCCATTCCATTGGCTTCAAGAAATATTGATGACAAACACATGCACACAGGAGGTAGCAAGGTCAAAAGTACAAAAAAAGGAAGTAGTTGTTATTATTTTGAATTAAACCTAAAGCTATACAATGGGCTATCTGTGCTCTGCTCACCAGGGGTATCGAAACCTGGTTTTTAGCGTTGTAAGTCCCCAGACATACCACTGAGCCACTACGGGGCTCACAAGTGAAGTAAAACCAATTAAAATAATAAGGGATGAAATATAGTCCATGTAACCTGTCTTAGTAATATGTATATGTTAATATATATATGCACGCGCACAGACACGCGATTGAATGGTATAGGTTTTAATTCATTCATTCAAAATTTAAATAAACATTTCTTAAGAGCAGAGCTTTGTGATATCTTTATAAATTATATTTACAGTTCCTGTACTGTATAATGACAAAGTTTATAAACGTTCCCGGGAAGAAGTTATTGATATAGCTGTTTATTTGTTGATAAACACAAAGCTGCACAATGAGCCACATGTACTCTGCCCATTACGTTAACAGTTCTTACACTTTTCTCTGGTCCAAAAGGTGACAGTAGCGTTGCAGAAGTAATTATTCGATGTTGTTGTCTTGAAGTAAGCACAAAGCTACTCAATGGGCCATCTGTGCTCTGCACCCCACGAGTATCGAAATTCGGTTTTAGCATTGTAAGTCCGTAAACATATCGTTGAGCCACTGGGGGGCATAATTATACGAATTTTGATACTTTTATATGATTTGTTTCCTCCAGAAAAATGTAAACCACCTTTTGATCTGTAACTACAGGAAAGGCAGTTATTTAACAGTACTCACCGCCAACTCTTAAGCTACTCTAATCGAATAGAAATATTTGGTAACTTTTTATAACACATACAGGACGCGGATTTTGTGATAAATAAGAGTTAACATAAAAAAGTGTGGTTTGTGTAATCAGTTCGATGTTTCACAAAAAATCAATGAAAGTGGGTCAGGTGGCAAGAACAAAGATTAGGAGATTATTACACGGATTTCGTCAAATAAATTAATTAGAAGTGTGCAGTTTGTAGTAGTGATGCAAATTAGACAATGTACAACATTTTCTAACCCTCCGAGGTTCCAGTCCCAGTCAGGCGGCCCTGACAATATAGACTTCTGTAACTGAACAAAAACGAAAGGCACACTCGTTTACACGAGACTGTGTTTATTTAAGAACACTCACGAATAAAAAGTCTGTGTTTAATTCCAGTTTCAATAATATCGATATTAAAACGACAATCATTCTAAGGTAGTGAAAGCGCTCGACTTTCAGCCGTTGGATCGTTATATTTAGGTCAATCCTACTATTTGTTAGTAAGAGTAGCCCAAGAGTTGGTAGTGGGTGGTAATGACTAGCTACCTTCCATCTAGTCTTACACTGCTAAATTAGGAACGACTAACGCAGATACTTCTCGTATAGCTTTGCACGAAATTCAAATTAAACCTCGTGTAGCTTTTCACGAAAAAAAATTCTAAAACTCGTACAACATAATCATAACACACTTTTACACTCCCGGCAACAGGCCTAGTTACAGGGCAAAAAGTTAAACAAAAGAGGTCGGAGAATGCGTAGGTACACTTTAATCAAAATTGTTTTTAAAAACAAAATATTACATTTTCTCTTATCTTTTAATCTTCGGTAAAACATTCCTGATTTCCTTATGTAAAAACAGTTATACGATAATGATTATAAATTTAAAATTTATAGTAGAAACATTTGTATAACACAAACTTGAGAGTACGCATACAATATTCACGTGCTTGAGTAAAACGTATATTTACAATAACACTCATAACGACTTGTTTGCTCCTCACGTTTGTTGTGAAACGTTTCTCAGCCGAAGTGCCCCTGTTTAAATCACCAGTGATTGTTTCTGCTATATCACAGGTTGGTCTCTGAAAGACACTATTTTGTTGCAGTGTATAAAGAATAATTATATTGTTCTAGAGATTAAATTAAACATTGTTTATTGTTACTAGGGTTAATTCAAGGGCGTGACATTGGTTATAAACTTGTAAGGGGGGGTGGAGATAATTATTGCTATTGTCTTCAACAAAAGAACTTGTCCTAACCGAAAGTTACTCTAGGTTTTTCTGCATAATTTCTAATAGGAAATCTTTATTGTGGCGCCACCTTTCTCGAATGTAATGTTGTCCACATTAACTTCCTCATAGAAATATAGTACTCTGACTCCTATTTTAGATTTCGCGATTATGCCAAATGGTCCAGATGCAGTTAGATCATAGAGACAGAAGTAATTCTAAAGTTCGTCAAAAAAACAATAAAAGAACAAAAAGCGAATTATAGAAATTGCCGATTTTTTCTAGTGTTGTTAAAAAACATGCACCTAAATTTCTCGAAGCTTTTTTAAATAAACAGAAATAAATATCTTCTGTTAAATAAAATGCGCATATTTAAACAACCGAGGTTGTGTCGTGCGTGTACAACCACTGTTATTGATATTAACACACTCTTCTGAGTTATCGTGGTTTCTCGGTAGACAATCAATTCAACTCTTCCGGTTTCGGTCATTTTCTTCTTCAGGAATAACTTTCTCCTGTACGTAACTAAACCTTCTTTCTTGTCCTTAGGAACCAGGAACTGTAAATAACGTCAATCGTGACCGAACCAATTTTCAATATAATCTCACATTCTAAATATTGCTCTTTTAAGCTGTAGCTTGAGACGTGTGAAGGAAACACACGTGTTGAACACAAACCATTAAAAATATTTACCGTATTTCAGGTATCAAAACGTCCTCTACCGTCTTGTATAAGAATAAAGAAAACTGTGCCAGTGTATATGAAATTGATTTCAATTTCATCGTATAAATAACACAAATGACATCAGAACACATAATTTTGATATACATTCAATTTATTTACAATATTTTAATGCTATATAAATATAAACAAAACATAACGTATCTGAAGAATTCTCTTCCAACATTTGTCTTTACTTAAGTACATTTTTCTTCTTTCTTGTTCTCTCTGGGCAGGACGTGATTAAGTACTTAGCGTGTTGAATTGTGGATCCGTGGTTCCACTCCCATTACAGAAATAAATCGCAATCGCACAAGCACTTTGTAGTTTTCAGTACACCGTAAGAGTGATGGTCAAATGATGTAATTATAATAGTTCAAGGGTTGGTGGTCAAGTAATTTGATTATACAGGGTGGTCGCTAGAAAAGCGGAAAATTTGTCAAACAGCTATTTATTTTTACAAAGAATAACTTTTACAAAGTTTTTTAAAGGGATATGTTATATTACACTCATAGATGCTCAAAATGCATTTTATGATATTAAAATTATGCATTTTATTCATGATGTGAAGAAATCAAAATAGAAATGAGTAAGCACGCATTTTATTCATGATCTCATCTGACCCTCAAATTTTCCGCTTTTCTAGCGACCACCCTGTAATAGTCTGAAAGCAGACGGTCAAGTAATCATAATAGTTCAAGAGCTGGCGCTCTTGTGATTTGATTATAATATTACAAGAGTTGACGGTGGGTGTTATTGAGCAGCTTCCTTCCTTTGTATCAGTTAAAATCTAGGGGCGGTTGTTGTTACATAAATATTCGAAACAACACCTAATTCTGTAAATATAACTAAGCAAACTGAACTATGACGAACAAGGGCTTGTACTGATTTGTTTCAAACTATGCGCATTTTTATCCATTTCTCCCCCATCAGTAATTCACCAGCAGTCTGATGTTAAAGTTTGGGTTTCAATATCTGCCACAGCTAGCTCATTTTGTAGTTTTTGTTTTAAAACACCTTAAGCCTTTTTTATGATAAAAAGCTTTCAGTTAATCTGTGTATTACAATAAACATACATGTGCGTGTAGATAAAGATGGGTAGAGTGCAAATAACGCATCGTGTAATTTTGAACTAAGAAAACAATAAATAAATAAAAAAAACAGCAAGTCTTAGAAAAGTAATGGTGATGTCATGAGAAACGTTTCGTCTCTTTTTTTTTTTAACGATTACTGACCGTTACTGACTGAATAACGGTAATAGTGAATGAGCAATAGATTGAAAAATGTTTTGTTGAGTGAGATTGTGTTCATTCACTAAACTAATTTCGCAGATCCAGTGCAAATGTATCAGTAAATGTGAGCTAATCGAGGTCGGACTTTCGATCAGAAGATCATGGTGTGTGTCCGGTTGCCACAAAATAACTGTTGTCCGTTTTTTAGGGGTCGTAGGTGACGATCAAATCTCACGATGTGCTCAAACAATGATAGCTCAACAGTTAGCGATGGGTGTCGTTGGTTATCCTTTGCCCTATAATTTGACTGTTTAAAATCAAAGACCATTATGTAAAGATAGCATTTATATAGCTATACGTGAAATTTCAAAACATACAAATATTTCTTTGAAAGCTTTCTCCATTGTAGACACTTTTTAAACCCAATGCATAGGTTGGCCCTTTGGTAAAACTAGATTTCAGAGCTAGCGGGCTTATTTCGAATTCATGTGATACAATAAAGTATTTCCTTCTTCCCAATTTAATTTATAGGTACGTTAAAAAGTGACAGTCAATCCCCTATCGTGGACGGAAATTTTAACTAACCGCTTTCCTGTTGTAGTCGGTAGTTCTAGTATAATTCGAGGATCACAGGTTCGAATCCTCGTCACACCAAGCATGTTTGCTTTTTCAGCCGGAGGGGCGTTATAATGTGACGGTCAATCCCACTATTCGTTGGTAAAAGAGTAGCCTGAGAGTTGGCGGTGGGTGGTGATGACTTGCTGTCTTCCCTCTAGTCTTACACTGCTAAATTAGGGACGACTAGCGCAGATAGCCCTTTAGTAGCTTTGCGCAAAATTCAAAACAAACATCCGAATATTATTGTTTCAGTCTGTTGGTAATACATAATTACATTAATTTGAAAGGTTTATTTCTAAACAGAAATGGTTTTGGGGCGATTTTTCTAACTTGAAATTTAGAAGAAGAAAAAATCAATGGTTATTTCCTTATGTTTAAACATGGCGATTGTTGGAGCATTAATGTTAGCTCTTCTTTTCTTAAATGACGAAATAATATATTTCTGTGAGACGTTTTTAGGTTTTATTGTGTAACTTTTAATTCACAATTTAGTTTTCACATATTTTATTCTTCCCATGCAGTTTTCTGTAATTTAATGTATTCACAATTGCTACGTAATTTTTTGTCAATTTCAGTATGCGTATGTTTTTCTTTTCATGATTAACTGGAGTGTTACTGTATTAGTTTCTGTCAATGACATTTTGGTAAGGCAACTGTGTTTGTTTTTTTAATAAACAAAAAATAACGAAGCTGCTAACAATTTGACAACTGAGAGGTTTTTGAATTTATGGTTATAGACTCACTTGGATAGCGATTTTGCGATGTAAAACGGTGTTTTATACATCGCTGGAAGAGTTTCGACGAGAAGTAGAAATAAAACATTTCTTTTAAGTGCGCCCCAGGTGGCTCAGCGGCATGTCTGCAGACTTGTAACGCTAAAACCCGGGTTTCGATACGCGTGGTGGGCAGAGCACAGATATCCTATTCTGTAGCTTTGTGCTAAATTCAAAACAACATCTCTTAAATGCGACTGATATTGAGGAAAGTGGTAGATGCTCTTCGAACGATAGAAAACTTTAAGTATTCTGGAATATTGTCAAATTCAAGATGTACCAAAGTCCCAAACTGTCTGTTTAAAAATAACTAAAGACGCCTAATCACCAGTATATGACAATAGAGTCTAAAGAAAATATACTTTGCTGGAGCTTCGTGCTGACTTGTGTGATACAAAGCGCGATATGATGACGTTCAAAGGATATCAAGGAGAAGAACAACTTAAAAGCAACTCCTGGAGAAGGGTGTGGCAGGTGAAAGCTGTCTCTCATTCTAATTATTTAATGACTTTTTATTACCGTTTTATACGTACTGAACGTGGTAAAAGTGAATCCAGGATAAGTTCAACTTTTCTACGTGGTGTCCTTGAAATTATCGCACTTCTTTCACGGACGTGATCCTATCAGTGTATGAAGAACTCTGGATATTCAGGATATTTTGACATCTTTTCAACATTCCTCAGCGATTTAAAAACATTGTGTAGCTGTTTCCTCAGTGTTCTTAACTCGTGTGAATAAACTGAAATTACTTACTAAAATTATTTGGACGATTTGTTTGAAATAAGAGTCGGATTTAAAAGTAAAATACAATCTTAACACTCCGTTATATAAAAGGTCAAACTGACATAATATCACGTACTAATGTCTCACCAGGTGGACGAATAAAGATGTTGTGACAATAATTATACTCAGGGTATCCGATAATAAGGAATTAATAATAATAAAAAAAACCTTATGTTGCACGAATTATTTGTATTTATGCCAAACAAAATCAAATTATATAAAAATTTATTTCATAAGTAGTGGGAAATAAGAAACAAGATATTTATTAATAAGAAATATTTAATTTCTCGCAAATCTTACTTGCTTCGCTTCTTCTTTATAGGTATTTGGGTTTGTTTAATTTTTGAATATCCAGGAGGGTCAAGTGCATAAGACCTCTTCCTCCATCCCCAGCTTTCATGTCGGCTACGAGTAAAAATTTGTTTGTGTAGATTTCGGACCAGAGTATCCCACAGTATTCCAACCCTTTTCAGGGCAATGTCCATGTCTTGTCTTGATTTGCCCTGTTTTCTTCCTTTATCCATTTCTATATTTATATTTGTTTGTTTTTTCACTTATATATTTCCTTTTTTCATATATATTTACTGGAAAAATTAAAATAACCATAATAATAGATTAAAGATTGTTTGTTTGTTTTTGGAATTTCGCACAAAGCTACTCGATGGCTATCTGTGCTAGCCGTCCCTAATTTAGCAGTGTAAGACTAGAGGGAAGGCAGCTAGTCATCACCACCCACCGCCAACTCTTGGGCTACTCTTTTACCAACGAATAGTGGGATTGACCGTCACATTATACACCCCCACGGCTGGGAGGGCGAGCATGTTTAGCGCGACGCGGGCGCGAACTCGCGACCCTCGGATTACGAGTCACACGTTTTACGCGCTCGGCCATGCCAGGCCCATAGATTAAAGAGAAAAAATCATAAATAAAAAGGATAAAAAAATAAAACAACACTAGTTTTAAGCGTATAATGCATGGTGGCCAGCTTGATTTATATTTCTTAACTATTTATTTATAGGAGAGAGGTGCCTTGGACTATGTTCATCATCTACGTAGTGTCTGTCGATATCACACTAAAACATCTTTATGCCAATTTTTATTAAAATAGTTTAGTGCATGATGCAAGTCTTTCAGATATTGGTTCCACGTTTCCATACTTGTGCATAAAGTACTACGTGGTAAATTATAGGCTGAACTTAAAGTACACTAAACCTCTTACTTCTCCCATTACTGTTGGAGTGGCCTGATTAATATATTACGAGTAAATACTGAATGGCTGGAATAATATAACTTTAAACTGGTCCTGTTCAGGGCAATGTCTATTTATATTGTTCTTTCATTTTTTTATAATTATTATTTTTAAATAAGTCCAGAACGTAGGTGGCTTGTTTTTTAGTTCTATTTAATTATTACTATTGTTTTAAATAATTTTAACTTAATGATCTGATGCACAAATTCAACGGGGAGAAGTGTTTAGGTCTCTCTTCATCATATATGTAATATCTGGCTAGTTTGCATAAAAACTCATTTTTTTTTCGCCAATTTTTATCAAAATATTTTATCTTACTATGTAGAAGTCTGTCTGGTATTGTTTGTGTATTTGAATAATTGTGCATGAACTTTGAGGAAGTGGTTTTAGGTACTTTGTATGCTGATGTAATTAGTGTATTCTGTAATGTTTGGAGTTTGGTTTGTATTTGTTTTTCACTTACATTGATCCATGCAGAAGCTGCGTAGTCTATTACAGGTCTAATGTATGTCTTGTATATTTTAATGATAATTTCCGGTGTTGTTCCGTAGTTTTTACCAGTTAGACTCCTAGCATAGTTTATTCTTCGCCAAATTTTTGTTCGTATGTTATTCACATGTTTTATTCATGTATGTTTCGAATCATATGTTAACCCTAAAAATTTTGCACATGTAGCAGTTTGGAGAAGCTTTCCGTTCATGTAGATCTGAGGTTGAACTTTTTGTTTTTTTGAATTTGAAAATATTACTAATTGTGTCTTCGCTGTATTTATTTTATATTTTCACAATATTCACATAATCTGTTTAGTTGTGGTTGTAAGTTAGTGGCTACTATTTCTGGTGTAGGAACATTTTTCCAAATTGCCACACCATTAGCGAACTGTGACGCGTATCCATGGTTTGGGTCTTTGAGTGGCATATTATTTACATACATGATGAAGAGAATAGAACTTACCACCTCTCTTTGAAGGACGCCAGCTTCTGTAGTGGAGAACTCCAAGAAAATTCCCTCTTCGTTTTCTCTACATTTTCTATTTTCCAAAAAGTTTGATAACCAGCGAATAATTCCTCGCGGTAGTCCCATTTCATACATACGGAACCAAAGACCATTGTGCCATACAGTGTCGAATGCTTCCTCGATATCGAGGAAGCAGGCGACAGTGCATTCTTTTCCACTAAATCTGTTTATTATTGTTTTAGTTAACCTAATTAAGTGATCTGTTGTTTGTCTATATTTTCTAAATCCGTTTTGTTCTTCTGGTAATTTTGAATTAATCTCCAAAAATGTGGAGTCTATTGCTTGTTATTTTTTCAAGAATTTTACCAATGCAGTTGGTCAGGCTGATCGGTCGATAACTGTTTGGTTTATTGGCTGGTTTCTTTGTGGAACATTAAAATATTAGCTTGCTTCCAAGAAACTGGGATGTATCCAGAGTATAGAGATAAATATGGCTAATAGGTGGCCAAATAATTTTGGTGTGCCTTTTTTTGAGAGTTGTTTGTATTCCATCATTTCCCGGCGCTTTGTTTTTGGAATTTTTGATTGCTTGTTCAAGTTCATTAAGTTTTGGTTTTTCTGGTGAGTAGTTGTGTATTGTAGTAATTTGTAATTAGTATTGCTGTTAATAATGTTTACTGGAAAGTGTGGTTTATATAATTCTGTTATTTGTTATGTGGTTGTTTATTTTATTGTGGTAATAGTTGTTCATGTCCATGTTATTATATGTTTTGTAATTGATGCTTGAAGGCTTCTGCTTTTACTTTGTTGGTTTGTGCTAAGGTGTTGTTATATAATCCATTGTTGGGTATTTTCTTGTCGTGGGTTTATTTGTGAATCTTTTAAGTGTAGCCAGAACTTTCTAGGGTCGGTTTGTTCATTTAGTTGGGAGCAGAAGTTGTCCCATTTTTCTTGTCTTAGCTGTTTAATCTCTGCTCTAATTTTATTTCTAATGTTGTTAATTTGTATTTTTTTTCTTGTTCTCTTGTTGCCATTAATAATCTTCTTGTCTTCGTTATTTTATCATTGTTTATAGCTTTTTGGTTGGTTTCCATGCATTGCTTGTGATTATACATTGTTGTTTTGGTACCGTGTCTATAGCTGCTTTTAGAAGGCACTCCATGATTATTTGACTGTATGAATCAATATCTGATTCGTTTTTTGCTGTATGTTTAATTTTGTCTGGTAGTATGTTTTCTAATACTTTTTTTGAAATTATTGCCAATTAGTTTTTTTGTGATCAAATTTGTCTTGCCAACTGATTTTATCGAAGACACACCATATTGGGAGATGGACGCTGTCAACATCTTTTTCCACATTTCAAATTTATTAGCTTTTGCCTAATATTGAGAGGTGATACAGATGTCTGGGATATCATTTGAATTTGTTGCACAGGTAGTATGGGTAAGGTATATTATTATTAATAAGGGATATGCTATTATTACCTGTGAATTGTAATAGCTGTCTGCCATTGGAATTTGCAGAATTACATCCAAAGTTCCTATGTTTGGAATACGGATCACCTATTACTATTGCATTTTGGTTGTGGGAAAAGATATTGTATATTAGACTTATGTCTATACACTTAGTTGGAGAACAGTATAAAACTGCTATTGTTATTTTAGAGTGGTTTTCTAAGAGAATATCAACCACTATATTCTCATTGTTGCTGTTCATTTGGATTTCAGTAACAGAAAAGTGGTTTTTATATAGTAACATAATTCCTCTTTTGATGTTTTGATTATTTCTTCTATCTCTTCTTATTGATGTATAGTTACATATTTTGAATCTATTCTTAGAATAAATTAGTGTTTCACTTATAATAAGAATATCAGGGTTAATATCTGTTATTACGTCTTTGATCTCGTGTTTCTTGGAAGCAAGTGCAACTTGGATATTATTACTTAGAACTGTGAATTTAAGATTTTAAACTTACACCATTGACCAGAGGGTTTGTTTTTGAATTTCACGCAAAGCTACACAAGGGCTATTTGCACTAACCATGTAAGACTAGAGAGAAGTATTGATATCTGAATGAAGAAGTCATGAAATAAAATGACCTTAAAATAGAAGCCAGCATTTTAAACAACTTATTTTACAGTGTGTTTTATATTTTATAAAATTTCAACTTTAGCTTAAAATTGTTATCTGTACTCAGTCAAGTTTTTTAAAATAAAGTTAACTTTCTAACTTAAACAACTAAGTACATTTTGTGCTCTTATATGAACAGCAATGTAACTGTAAGCTATATCTAATTGTTAGAATTTAATTTTATAGTTTTCTTCCAAAAAAGTTCCTTTGAAATCCTATTGGGTGAGGAGATTTTATTGGAATTTTGTGGCTCTGATGTCTGGGAAATATTAATAGATTTATACCAACAGAAAAGTAACAACATCATTTAAGCGTTTACTCTTCAAGTTATATTGTGTTTTATTTAAACAATATTTGTGTATCAATCCTGAAATAGTCATTGAGAGATTGTTGTAGTTGATTCAAATGTTGCTGAAGATAAAATCAGTAAAGTTCTTTCTTTTGAAGATGAATATCTTTTTTACTGCACACAAAACAGAATCTAGAAACAATTCTTCCATTTTCCTTAGAAAAACGCATTAAAGTTTTATACAAATGTTACTTCTTTTAGAATGAAAAATGAAACTAATGGTGAATATTATGAAATATCTTGTGATTATTTTTAATGTTTATAGAAGGATAATAAATTTTTTTGTGTAGTACTATGAATAATTATGTTGCATTAAAAAATATTACACTATGCACTTGAATAGAATTGTAAAACATCTGTAATTTCTAACTAACCTACAATTAGGTTTATAAAAAAAATTCATTACTGCTTAAAGCAACATTTTTTGTCCAAACCCATCAGGCTAGCTTCGTGAAGTATTGGCTTTGACTGCCGAAACAAAAAGAAACTTGCCTGATTTATGAATGAAATACACTCACTCTTTTTATCAGTTATATAAACATAACCAATTGTCCAACAGCAATATAAAAGAGTTACACAGATTTCTTGGAAAACAGAAGATAATAGAAGGGTTTGTCATTTGGGTTGAAATTTTATATTCTGGGTTGCCAGTATCTACTATGTTTCTAATTGGATGAACAATCTGAAGTCTTCACAAGAGGAGAGAGAAAAAAACGAACTTGTAAATGAAAAGTCAGAGCATCACCAGATTGTGTAGAGAAGTACAGTCTGAGAATGTATTTAAATATTCATTTTTTAAATTAAAAAAATTAAATCTTATATAATACTAACATTTAGTTATAAAGTATCTTTCTGTACCAAGTTTAATATGTATTATTTTAAGTAGTTTAATTAATCCTTTATTGTTTTCATCCATATATCTACACATACTAGATATCATCTACAGCATTATATTCGCACATGCCAACCATCATTTCCACTCATATGTCTATACATACGAGACATAATCTTCATCAAAATATCTATGCATTCGAGATATCTTCTTTACCAATACATTTGACCATGCTAGACATCATCTGTACCCATCTATCTATGCATGCTAGGCATCACTTTCACCAACTTATACATACCAAATGTATTATGTTGCATTCAATTGCCTTGCATCTGGTTCATTGTGGTCAAATTGTTGTTGCAGTGATGGAAAATACTTCCAGAATTGATAACTTTGAAACTAACTCAATAAAATGGTTGTACCTTGCACAACTTCATATCCCATGTCAATAGGGTTAAAGTTTGAATCTATGTAAGATGATTGTAACTTGTGCACTGATATCCCATGTCAGTAGGATTAATGTTTGAACCTATATAAAATGGTTGTGATTTGTGCATCTTAATATCCCATGTCAATAGGGTTAAAGAGACACTACACTGGTATCCCATGCCAGTTGGGTTAAAGAGATACCACATTGGTTCTTAATTGCACATACATTGTTTTTTATGCTCTGTTACTTTGAAACAATAAAGCAAAAATTAACACTCATTTGCAGTATTCCACCCTGGTGTCAGTTTAAGAAAGGATATTCATATCAACCAGAAAAGCCACTGATATTGAAATCTGACAGAGTAAAGTTCAGAAATCCATTCAGTGACCCATCTGGTGAAATGAAAAATTTATAGAATATTTTATCAATAAAACTTGAATTAAAGGTGATGATCAATGGCTGAAAAGTAAGAATATAGAACTGACAGTTCAAAAAATAACATACTTTCACCTTAAATAATATACTGTAATATTATCTAGTTTGATTGTGTAGGAGCAAACCTTGTTAAGTGTTTCACACCATTAAGTAGATTTGACAGTGTAGAAAAAATGTTCACATATTTAAACGTCATAGTACAAGTTAACTAGGTTCGACATTGTGGATTATAATAAAATTCACCATGTTAAATGTCTGCATCACTAACCATGCTTGATGAAACTGAAAATAATAGCATTTTCATCTTAAATTTCTTATTACATCATTACTTTTTGAATTACATGAACATCAATTTACTATATAGAATTATATAGAGTAAGATTTAATATTTATTTATTTTAAGGAAACACTAGCATCTTCCAACTTTGGTGAATATTCTACAAACTCACAATAAACTAAATAAACCAACATGCCAAGAGCAGGAAGAATATTATTAGTCAGTTAAAGCCAGTGTGATATAGACCTCGGAAGCTACAATTATGATTAACACTAATTAATCATAAAACTACTAAATTGGAGATCAGGTATGCAGTAGATTTTGAACATTACAAACTATTCAATTTCAGCACATTAATTTGGGATATTATTTTTCTACAAGGACATTAAATAGCATCTCTGGAAAAAGTCAGCTTGTAACCAGTGCAAAGCCATCCAAGATAGCCAGCTTAAGTGAGGTGTGACAGCCTCAACTTGGATTGAGTTTGCTTGTCTTGGACCTAGACTGTCGATAAAATATTGAGTTACAAACCATATATAAAACTCAGTATTGTTTCCAAAACTCTTGTACCTAATCCCTAAATTGTTATAACTATTATAAACTGTATCATTTGTATTTTTTGTATATTTTAATATATTTATGTCAAAAATGAGAATAGCACATGTAAGTCTTGTTGGCAAATATATTTTAATACATACTAACATTTAAATAACTAAATTCAAATTACTGATTATTTAGAGCAATAATACATAATGTATATAACATAACAAATCAGAGACTTATCTGAAATAAAAAAAATATGTAACATTGTCAATTCAATTTCTTCTTGACAGACTAAAACTAAACAGCTTACTGTATTCACCAGACTGTGCACTCACCAATGTTCTTAACTTTCTGCCACAGGTCTTCATAAGAAAGTAATAAACTTCCTAGCGTTGAGCCTCATTTCTGTGATATTGTTCAGCATAGCAAACAATGGAGCAAGAGGGAATGTAGCCACAAAAATTGTGGAAAGTCCAAAATGCAACACCGGAGAAGGATAATAAATTACAAAAACGTTTATTGACTAAACTGTACTTTTAATGTTTAAGGAAGTTTTTATGATTAATGGAACTAGACAGTTAAATATAGTCTAAAGTTACTGTAACTAAAGGACTACAATAACTATAATACATGTAGTAACTCCTAAAAGTATCAAACATTTTAATAGAGAAAATCTAACCTCATGGAGTTGATTCAGGTCTAGAGGTGATTGAATAAGAGAATTAATTTCTATTTTGACATAAAAATCAATATAAAAACATTAACATCAAAATCAAGTACCATATTAATTGTGTTTCGTTCAAAGAACAAATAAAAACACCGACAAGGACCTTTAATATTGCTGTTCCAGAAAATACTAATCATTGAGGTGGTGTAACTATTTTAAAGGTATTTAATAAATGTTTTCTCTATACATTATACTGTTCTGAAAAAAAGCTGAAACCCATAAAACTAAAAAAAATGTCTTTATTTGTTGTTGAATGTAAAGTTGTGCAATGTGGAATTTGACCCATAACCATAGCAGGAATCAAATGCTTAATCTTATCATTATAACCCTTCAGTCTTAGCAATGAACACAGTTCATATTCATATCTACATCATCAAAAACTTTCTAAATGCTGCTCCAAATACTGTTTTCACATAAATTATCATCATATCGCACATTTAATCTTTACTCTTAATTATACATTAAATATTTAAAAATATTTTAAACTACATTGGAGGAGCTTAAAATAATATATCATTAATTTCCATAGTAGCCAGTTACTCAGTTAACTAGAATTAGAATAACCTGATTTTAAGGCTCTTAAATGATGTACAAACTACAAGGTCATTGTTAAATATTTAACATTTTTCAGAGACGTGGAAAAAGTACCATTTTAACCTGTTCAAGTTTTTATGTAGAACATATGTATCTATTAATGTAATTATTTTCACATCATTATTTTAGTTAAACTTAAGCCTTACCCATTTCAAGATATTCACCAAGAAGACCCATTCGTTTTTGGTTTATTAAGTTGTAGTCATTCTCCCACTGAGTGGGTGCATGGTTTTCATGAACACACTCACCTTTTTTATGCACTGATCACTTCTTGTAAACCCGTAACAGTCATAGAGTTAAATACAAAAATATTTTTTACCTAGTTTTAAAATAAAAACAGTTCTTATTACTGATATGACTGTATAAATAGTTTAATTTTATATACAATCTCACTTATTACATGTTTCACTGAACATTAATAAACTAAATCTTGAACACATAAAAATCACATTTTGAAAACAACGGTACAACACAGTTCTTAAGTCTCAAAATGAGTCAACTGTCATAAAAAATGTTCTTACATGAAATGATTACAATAAATATCTATTTTAACTAAAAAACTTACAGAACACCCATTTCTACCACAGCATTGAATGTAACTCACTAAAACCTTGAGGCATGCATAGAAAGGGTTAATAATGCTATTTTTCCCAGCCAAGATGAAGTGTACTTTGAATAAAAATAAAGATTTCATGTTTTTCTGCCATGAATTTATGACTTCAGGTCCCAAATACCAGTGCAAATGTAGGGCTTCTTATAGTTATTTGGTTGATTCCTATTATGTCATTGAGCAAAACATTGTCTAACCAGGTTTCAGATTAAGCATATACAGATTGAAGTAGGTTATAGATTAATGTTGTCTGTGTTAAGTAGATCACCTCAAACAGTGCTGGTTAGTAAGGTCATGTGGGAGCTTATAAACGTAAATTAAAACATCATTCAAATGTAGCTTATAAGAACAAATAAGAAGTCATTTAGGTATGTTACTTTCTGATCTAATCTATATTTGTGTGTGTATAAATAAATTATTACTGACCTTGAATCTTATCTAAGCCTAAATCTCTACTACTGTTAGTAGCAATAAAACAATGCAGGTGTCCTAATGATACTCATGCCTAAACACAAAATGAGATGTGTAAATTGGAGATAGTTTTACAATGCTTTATGTTTAGTGTTATTTCTACAACATAGTGACAATGTTGGATAGTTATAATTTCCTGGGAGAAAATTTCAAAAACCAAAAATTCTTATGAATATGTCTGAGAGACAACTTAAAGAACATTTGAAAAGAAAATCACTAAATTCCTTAATTATAGAATATATTTAGTTTTATGGATATAGTATAAAATAAAATCCTATTTGCAAATTTCAATTTAAACTAATAACAAACATAATTATTAGTAAAATAATCCCTTCAATGTTTCACTTACTTTTTAACTTATTTAAATTCTTAAATCATAATATCCTTACAAATTTAGAAGTTAATGGCCATTTTGGCCAACTAACCACCCTTTTTGCATACAATCTTCACATGACTACATCAACTTTAAAGACACTTTACAACATTTATGTTTCGATATTACCAGGAATACAAATGAAAGTCTGAAAATAACAATTTGTCTTAATTATTTTGGAAGTGCAAAAGTAAATAAAGTAGGATTTTATAAAGAATGAACTGCAAACAAAGAAAACAGCAATATGCTATTTATTATGACTTAAAGAACAGAAAAGTGGCAATTAATTACATTTCAGATTTAGTTTCTTAAAAATTACAAGATCACTGGGAAATTAAAAGCCTCTAAAAGGCTTATTTTCTAAAGTTATCTAAAAATAACAGTTAACATTTTTCTTAAATTGAAAATGGTTTCCAATAATACTTACCATCCACCAACACTGTAGCTAGAATCTCACATTGATAAAAGTGTAGGGGGTAGTGCAGGCATGATCCACACTCAAAGCATTTGTATAGAACAGGAATGTACCAAGAGAATATATGGTACAAGAGCATGGAAATTACACTCTACCTCCAGAACAGATATGCTCTTCACATGGAGCTTAGTTCCTATATCAAAGGCAGAACAGAATACAAGTAATCATTAGGTAGACCACCCCTGAGTAGACAGCCAAGATTCTATGACTCAGGGTTGGAATTAAGGGGTTGTAGTACCTATCCCATGTTGTTGGCTATGGCTATTATACCACAATATTATGTGTATACATATATACTGTAACCACAAAATGTTGCATTTGGCACCATCAGAATAACGACAAGTGGACACTTTAGTGGACAGATTCTCTTCTCCACCTGAACGAGTCCAAAAGGTAACACCTGAGGCTCGGAATGATGGTATCCTGTATGCCACACTCAACAAAGGAACAGTACTCATCTGGTTTGGAATTATGAACATTTATTCTCAGTCCTAAACCAAGTGGGTAAGGTGTATTATACATAACCCTGGAATTATGTGGAACCTGCATTCAACTTAGGACTTATGATGGAACTGCTTTGGTTTCAGAATTACGATATAGTGAACCAACTTCCATGAATGATAAATGAAACTGGCACTAATTAGAGAGAAGGGTTTTGCACTCTCCAACTAGATAACTTTCAGTCGCAACTCACAGAAATTTTTATTTATGACTCATAATGGCAAGTTGGATATTAGAATTAATTATTTGTATTGTTAATGACACTTTTGAGTGTCAGTAAAAATGTTGAAAGTCTATTCTTAAATTTCAAAATTATGAGAAGTATTTTAAAAGGGTGAGCTACCAGTTGTTAGTAACCATTCCTTCAGCTAATATCAATCATATTTGTTGTCAGTAACTATACCGTCAGTTAACATCAGTCATATGTGCTGTCAGTAGCCATTCTCTTAGTTGAAATCAGTCATATTTGTTGTCAGTAGCCATTCTTTCAGTTAACATCAGTCATAGTTGTCAGTAACCATTCTTTCAGTTAACATCGGTCATATTTGTTGTCAGAAACCATTCCTTCAGTTTAAATCAGTTATGCTTATTGTCAGTAACCATTCCTTCATTTGAAATCAGTCACACTTGTCAGTAACCATTCCTTCAGTTAACGTTAGTCATATTTATTGTAACTGTTCGTTTAGTTCGTACCAGTCACATCGTAACTCATTCTTTCCAGATCCACAAAAAACCTGAAGTTAGGCCTGAATAATGATTAATTTCTGTTAGGTGTGTCAGCTAAAATACATACTTTTGTATGAAAATCTTAGTAGTACTGAGTTTTACATTTGTATAGCAAAGAATCCTTATTATATCACTGGAGAGAAAAAATTTTATTTGTCTATTACAGCTTGGTTAGATTTATGAAACATTCATTAAAAATTAGCTATCATCAAATAATGTTACTGCTTAGGTACGAGGATTAAAGGCAAATGCAAAAAAAAAAATTTGATATCGAGATGGCTTTTGTCATGGCTGTGTTTGTTGAACGGTTTTGCAATATCTTTGTATTTCTTTTCAATAGAATTAAAGAAAGGCTTCGCAAAGCAGATGCAACAGGCTTCAGAGAGCCATGAGAAAGCTGTTGAGATCTTAAAGCAGCAGTTACAAGACCTACAGAAGCAGATGGAAAGCAGTCTGCAAGGAGACACCAACATAAAAATTACAGGTATGATCTGTTACTGTTTTTTTACTACTAGAATAGGGCCCTCAGTGGTTCAGTGATAATTTTGCAGGCTTATAACACTAAAAATTGGGTTTCATCACCTGTGGGGGGCAGATCGCAACTAGCTCATTGTGTAGAATAACAAATATAGGTTGAGAAATGAGATAGGCACTTAGAAGAACATCTTTAAACAACTACAGTATTAAACCAATAAAAATAATGATAATATACAACTTTATTTCTTTAAAATTAGAAAATTCATTCACAATAATTTGTCTGGATGTTTTCTTTCTTCTGATTACCAATTTTGTGGAAAGAATACTAAAATTATTTCGACTTTCCTACTTTCAAGTATGCATGTCAAAAAATATTTCTATGGCTTAATTTTCTGTTTTCTTGAAATAAAAGATATTCCATGCTATTAACTTTTCTATTTTAAGCTTGTTTTCTCAAGAAAGTCTTGTAAGTAACATGCCATAAATAAAATATATAATTTTCGAAAATCAACTTGTATATTACTGGTAAGTGTTTTTTGTTTTGTTTTTTTAAGAATGACTTCCATTTCATTTTCCAGTATGTTGTATTTGTCTTTATAAACTGAAATTGTTTATAACCAAAACCAGGACTCTAGAAACATGAAACTTCATCGCTATTGAGTCTTAACAACAAAGCCTGATAGATGAGACTCATTGTCGCTTAACTTGGTCAAGTACCAATCCAGTAACGATGTTATATTTTTACTTCATCATTTTAATGCCCTCTAGTGGAGTAATTTTATGAAAGAGGTACATTTCTAGAAATTTACTGATGTAACAAACTGATATTTGCTGAAATGTTCAATTTTTCTACACTAAATAATGGAATAATTTTAATACCCGTGTATACTAATGATTTTATAACCCTACCCAAAAAAACAAACAAACAAAAAACACTCAAATAAAGTGAGTGGATTTATCTACAGAAAACACTTAAATTTTTAGTACTGTATTTAATGTTTAATCTGGTGTGATGTGTTAATATCATTAGTGAGTTTTATTGTGTTCTAAACAAAAAATAAAAACACAATAATATGAAGTGTGACATCCTAAATCATGAATGATTGTATTATTACTTACATATAAAGGTATGAGAGAAGAATATACAATGTTTGTTTGTTTGTCTGTTTTTATGAATATTTGCACAAAGCTACAAACGGGCGAATTGCTCGTCCAAAATAAAAACACATCTGTGTGAGTAAAACTTCATCATTAAATATACTATTGGTTATAAATGTTGAAATAAAAGGAATACATTTTCTTTGCACAGGGTTCTTGATCAGAAATGTTATCTTGAGAAAGAAGTAGAAAGCCTCAAAACTGTGCTGGACTAAATAATTTAAGAATATATCAGTAAATCAAAAAGGTAAGCTACGCAAATTTCAGATTCTTACTTGTGATTATGTTTAGCTTGTGTTTCTTGTTAAAGGTTGTAGACATACATCGCCTTCGTAAAGAAAACCCGGAAATGCAGAAAAAGGTTATTTTTACTTTTCTTATTGTATTTTTTTGCAATATTTATTTAGGCTTTAAGTATCTCAAAAAAATGTAGGCAGCTATGCTACACTATTCATCATCAAATAGTGATCTGGGCTTATTATTATAATATTATAAACTATGTAAACATAATTAAACAAAATATTTATTCATTACAATCAAATGCCTATGTAGATTTATTACCTATTTAAGTATAGTCAAATAAAAACAACATATTGTTAGCATCAGTGAGCCGTATAGACTTGTTACGTTATTCGAGACTATATATATATGTTGTTAAACACACTGTTTGGTTATTATAGAATATGTAAACAAATTTATTTATTTATATATCAAATTAAAGTTTAATTTTTTTTTAATTAAATCACTAGTTGGAGAAGTTACCATGTGCAAGACAAGAAATTCAGAAGCTAAAAGCAAGAAATGAAGATTTACAAGTTATGGTGGATGAAAAAGTTCGAATTGAGAGGTAATAGGAGTTCCAGCAAATAGACGACTGCTAAGTCCAAAGTGAACTAAATAATTTAAAGTTGTGATCAAATACGATTACCAGTTTACAGTTTAACAGTAAACGTGTGACCAAACAGCAAACAACTTAATCATTATTAAGGAGCGTCTTCTCATTCCCCTGATTTAATTCCAAGTTTATTTGCATTGATATCGTTATTGCTTGTATAGTTATTGTTAAAGATTAAATTAAAACAACAATGGCCAGGCTGTGATGTCGAGAAAACCCACTTGTAGAGAAATATATATGCAAAATCGGCTCGTTTGGGTTGATAAAATATTTTACACAGAAGAGCGAACAACGTTTCGACCTTCTTTGCATAGATTATAATATTATAATAATAAGTCTAGATCACTATTGAAATGCAGAAAACCAAGATCCATGCTCAAAAGTAAGTCTAGTTACGTAGGTGACCTAAATTCAATCCCTAAGTTACACTTGATTCATAGAGGCACCACTCCATTAATTATTCTTTGTAAGGAAGATAAAAAACAACTAAGTACTGTAGAAAAAGAAAGAAATATTAAAAGAAAGCGTAAAGCTAAAAGGAAAATTATAAAATTAACTGATTCAAAGGAAAATGAAGAATATGAGGGTAATTCTTGTACTACGGTACAACAAATATCCACCAAAAAAATTATTAATGAAAGTAACCCAAAAACAATCATGGATGTTGATATAGAAAACAGTAATGAAGCAGATACACATCCCACAGATAATACTGAAAATGGTGGTTTTCAATTAGTAATCTCAAGGCGAAAAAACAAACTCTAACGCAGACAAATAATACACCAAATAACAGTTCAAACCAAAAACTCAAATCACCACAACACTCCATAATAATAGAAGGAATACCAGGCACATATAACCAGCCAAAACTGGCAACAGAAATCAAACGCTGTAAGCCGAACGTGTCTATCGCTACTTTAAGCGTACACCCAGTGGTGGTGTCCTTGTCAAGAATTTTAGAGGCAGCTGACCTAAATAAATTGCTTAAGGAGTGGCCGGAAGACGCGTTCAAACAAGGTAAGGTCATAATACACCTACCAGGAAATAAACCACAGCCGAAATCTGTAGTCATTCGTAGAATCCATTACTCAATTACCACTGACGACATAAAGGAATTAGACGAACAAAACATTCCACACACATAAGTAGGACGCATTATATCTAAAATAACGCAAAAACCAACAAACCTCATAAGAGTTGACACTGAAAACAAATCAGACAAATACCTAAACAACAACATAAAACGAAAAATATCACATAGGAATCGTACAAACACCTGTTAACACTAGTAAAGCACAGACGACAATACATGGACACAAGAGATAGCGAATTAAAAACACAAATAAACAGAATAAGAAACCAAATTAGAGCAGAAGTTAAATATTTAAAACAAGAAAAATGGGACTTTGCACTAAACTTAACGAAAAAACAGACCTGAAACAATTTTGGACACATCTAAAATGACTAAAACATGCAGATACAACATCAGGAAAATACCCGCCTTTAGTGCACAACACCACCACAACACATACAAATAAATAAAAAACCGAAATGTTCAAACAACAACTTGAACATTCAAAACAAATAACCCAGACATGAACACATACTATAACAATAAAGTAAATAACTTTGTAACAAACAACAGTAAACTATTCAAACCACTCTTTCCAGTCGAGTTAAACAATTATCAAACCAACAACACAAACACAGTGCTTACAAACACAATTTCAGCACAAGACCTGATGGAAGCAATTACAAACACTAAAAATAAATCACCAGGAGAAGATGGTATAAAAGCATTCTTCTTAAGAAAGGCACTCCGAAATTATTTGAACACCTTACAGGAATTTTTAATCTATCAATATATTATGGTTATATCCCTGTTTCTTGGAAGCATGCAAATGTATTAATGTTCCACAAAGAAGGAAAGTCAGCCAATAACCCAAATAGCTACAGATCTATCAGCCTTATCATTATATATGCAAAAACGGCGCGTTTGGTTTGAAAAAATATTTTACATAGAAGAGCGAACAACGTTTCGACCTTCTTCGGTCATCGTCAAGTTCACAAAGTTTTTTTTTGCTAACAATATGTTGTTTTTATTTGACTATACTTAAATAGGTAATAAATCTACATAGCCATTTGATTGTAATGAATAAATTGTTATATTTTTTTATAGAATATGAAAACAAATTTATTTGTTTATATATCAAATTAAAGTTTATTTTTTATTAAATCACTAGTTTGTTTACATATTCTATAATAATATAACAATATATTACAATTTATTCATTACAATCAAATGGCTATGTAAATTTATTACCTATTTAAGTATAGTCAAATAAAAACAACATATTGTTAGCATCAGTGAGCCGTATAGACTTGTTACATTTTTCGAGACTATATATATGTTGTTAAACATATTATCACATTGTTTGGTTCAAAGAGGTAAAGAGGTAATAAATCTACATTGCCATTTGATTGTAATGAATAAATATTTTGTTTAACTATGTTTACATAGTTTATAATATGATAATAATAAGTCTAGATCACTATTTGATGATGAATAGTGTAGCATAGATGCCTATATTTTTTTGAGATACTTGAATAAATATTGCAAAAAATACAATAAGAAAACTAAAAATAACCTTTTTCTGCATTTCCAGGATTTCTTTACGAAGGAGATATGTGTATATAACTTTAACAAGAAACACAAATATCAATGTTTCTGTGTGCAACATGCTTACTTGGTCCTACCTAAAATTTACCAATCGTTTCCTATTTTTTCAACGTCATCTTCCCACAGATGTTTGGTCTAAGCACTTTATAGGCTTGGGTGTATAATATATCTCTTTGACACCCAGATCCCTGTGCGAGGGGAACTATTACGTATTTTTATTTTAAGTACAACATTTACCAATGACATCAACGCTTTAACTTTACGTGTTCTTCTTGCCGTTGGAACTCGGCTTTTGTCTACATTCGATTTCTGCTCGGAATTTAAACTCTTACATATGCTGAGCGACTTCGGATTGTTACTCCGGGTCATCAAGTTCGTGTGGTCGCCATACTCCACGTGAGTACTTGACCCTGTAGGTCTTTCCCTTCTCAAACAGTTGGCTCCCTTCACTTACCTAAGAATTCCGGGTTCACCTCCTTGTACCCAACACCCGCCAGTATGACGAACCATCAACTCTACAACTAACCACACAGGGTTCCCCGCGCTGTCTGCCGCTGAGAACAGTCTACCACCCATCAGGGTCCCGGATGCGACCAGTACCATATAGATAGGCATCCCAACTCCATCTCCTGGACCACGCCTTCGTTCCTTCAGTTTAGAGAACACACTAACTATTCTAACTAAACCCTTACTGTGGGAAGATGATAGACCATATCTTTAGCCTATCCAGCAACCCCAGTCAACATAAAGTAAGTTATAGAAAATACTTAACTTAGTTACCTTAGCTTCCTTTTCATTTGTTACAGTAGAATTTCTTTGTCGTAGTAGCCTCTTGATTTTCTGTCGTATGTTTATTACCTGTTGAGCATTTTTGGGGAACACAATACACAACTTCACATGTGTAGTCAAAGTCACTATTTTTACGGACCATGAGCCATTTGTCCTAGCACCTACACATGTGTAGTACACAAACACACTCGCTAACCAGGTTTCTACCTCCAGCGTTGGCTAGTCCGCCGTGGTTCCCTTCTCCGTCGTCCACTTGAAGTCAGCATGTGATGCTTGCCTCGACATAATGACTTTTTTTTTTAATCTCAGATCTATGAATCCGCCTTTCATTTCCATGATTTTCGACTCTTTCGGGGCCCATCTCTTGTTAAATTATACTTCCGATAATCGATGTTTATTGATTTTAAGCCTAATTCTTGTGTTAGCTCTAATCCTTTTCATTACCACCCGAACGCTTTCCTTTAGATTTTAATACACTGGCTTACACTTTGCGGACCATATCTGGTATTTAAATTCACCTAATAAAAAGAAAAAGGAGAATTTCTGATTGGTTTTCACTGGTAGTGGGGCATTAAAGAGGGCCGTGTGGAAGATATCAGATATTTTCCTTCAATATACTTTAACGTATGACCAGTCATAGAAAGCATGTCTTGTTGTTTCTGTGGGCTGGCAGTACGGGCATTTATTTGTTTTCATAACTTTTCACTTGTTTAATATTTCTTTTGTGCTAACTACGCCATGTGCTATTTTGTAATTGAGGTCTCTTCTTTTGCTTTCAATTTTTCTGTTGTTTGTTGTGGACTATGCTGTCTTACAGTTTATATGCGGATATTGGTTTACTAAATTGGCTTCTATTTTATCTGTTAACTTTTCGTAGATTTTTTCTGTTGATATTTTATGTAGTTCTATTGCTGGGTTTTTTATTGTCATCTTTTTCGTTTCTGCAATCATCTTTATAGGTAGGCTGGTGGAGTTTCTGCTCGTTGTGCTTGAGGTCTGGTCTTATTTACGTAAAATTTGGCGTTGAAACCAACTGTGTAGTTACAGAAAAAGAGCACAGTTGTGTTCAGACCCCATAATTTTAGATATTTATACATTTAGTAAATATTTTATAGTCTACATTGCTCAGTGTAAGAGGTCTGTTATATTTTATAAGATCCGAAGAGTCCTTCTTGCACTGCAGACTGATTATGCCTTCCGTAAAGGATGGAAGTAACTTACTTCTTTCTAGGCTATTGTTAATAATTTCTTTAAAAGGTTTTCCTATTACACCCCAGAAACGTTCATAGAACTCCACTGGGGGTCCGCCCAGTCCTGGAGCTTTTTTCCTGCTGAACCGTTTCACAACAATGGTAATCTCTGCTAATTGAAACGGATCACCAAGATTGTTTCCTTCTGGTGAAAGGTAGAGGAGAAATTTTATTACCTGCCCACTTACTCTCATCAATTTCTTTAAGTTTGTACAACTCCTTGTAAAATTTTACTATAATCTCTTCTATTTCTTTCTGGTTGGTAGTTGTCTGTCCTTCTGGGATTTTTAATACTGTTATGTTGGATTTGTTTAGTCTGTTTTTGAACTGTCTATAGAATTCACTATTAAAAGTTTCTCCACTGTTTAAATCCCTTATACCTGTTCTTATTTTAAGTCCTTCTATTCTTTTGCTATATAAGTCGTCTTGTCTTAAGATTTCTATCGATTGAAGAAAATTTGAGTCTCCGTTTGAAAATCTAGATAGGCTTGTTTTTATGTATTTTTTCTTGTTGTCTTTTGCTATTGTTTTTCCGGGATGTTGGAACCTAAATACTATTTTAATTTTTACATTTTCCCATCAATGAGCATCATATTCTGTAGTGTCACAGAGCTCTGTCGGCAAAGTGCTAACATCCTTTATGATAGAGTGATATGTTAAGCTTCCAACATTCCCTGTTGTGTTTCACCTATATTAAATTCCAAAGTAACACAACTATGGTCGCTGACATAGTTGTTCGGGGTACCTACTGATCTAACTGTTATTCTGTTTGGCTTTAGGAGTAGGGCTTCAGACAGGTAGAATCTATCTAATCTACTTCTCACTCCATTACGACTCCAGAAGGTTAAACCTGCATATCTATAGATGAATTCTGATGATGTAGTTCTGGGTACTTTATTTCGCTAGTTATTCTTATATTGTGGTTTGATTTGAACACCGCGCAAAGCTGTGCGAAGGCTATCAGCACTAGCTTTCCCAAATTTAACAGTGAAAGTGAGGGTGGGGGGTAGCTAGTCATCACTACCCACCACCAACTCTTCGGCTACTCTTTTACCAACGAACAGTAGGATTTGTCATTACAATCTAACGCCGCCACAGTGAAGGATCAGGCATGTTTGGTGCTACGGGGATTTGAATTCGGGACTCTGAGTTGAGTGCCTTAACCATCTGGCCATATCGAACCTGTTGTTATGGAAAATAAAAAGTTCGTCTGAACTGGACTATTTACCCCAATGTCGATGAACTTTTTACTCATCAACATGTCGATAAACTAAATATATTAACGTAACAACAGTTGTTAATGCTTGCAAACTCTCTAATCGAGTTAGAGTAAGACCCAAAGCAGACTTTCGAACATCTAACTGCTGAGCTGTGTAAGAAAGAATCTTAAAAAAACAAACAAAAATAAACTACTGAAAAGAAAACCTGGTAGCTAAAGAACCTGTAAATGTTTCTAGTGATCCAGCCAAGTTCTACCTAAATATTGTGTTGTAACTGAACTAATTTCAACTGGTGGAGTAATGTGTTTGTGGTGCATGCGTGGAGAAACTGCTTCAACACCTTATTTGTATTGAGAAACAAATCGTAAACTGAGGTTCTGTCCCGCCCAACCTGAAACTAACTACACAGTCGCCTTCTTTCTGAATAACTTGTGATGTTTTCGTTATTTTTCTCAGTTTATGTAAAGTTAAGATATTTTACAATTACAATATTTTTTGTTGTAATACTTTTTTCCTTGTCTTGGGAATTGCAGGAACACATCAGAAACGAGTCTTCAAGGGTTTAAAATCCCTTTGTTGGGAGTTTTCACAACAAATAATTTGTACTAAACATTAACCATGATAATTACGAACTCGTTATTTATTTAAATATTGAATGAAAGAAGTCAAATTTTCTTTGCATTTTTGTCAAATTTCAGTAAACAGTTTTGTTCATCAGAACTTCTTCAGCATGTTATCGCTGTTGGATGATATCTTTTAACACATTTCTTATAATACTTTAACATGAGTTTTGTAATAAGCCATTGTCTCTCTTAGTGAGTCACAATGTCTTCCGAAAAGTCTTCTTTTCTTTCATAGCAAGACAACATATTTCTTTTATTGTGAGTTATCGTCTCCTTCATAATGAATCTTTATGTTTTTCAGAATTAATTCACATTTGCTTTATTTTTAGTAAATCAGAGAAATTATTTCTTAAATAATTTCTTCCTCCGTGTTTGGATATGTCCTTGTCTGTTATGTTATAAATGAATAATTCTTCTTTCTATACTTAAAAATACGCCTGGCTGTTTTGTTATTACTGAATACCCCGTACCTACGTGTTTGGAAATGTATGCGCTTCTCCAGTTATTATTGAATAATTCCTCCCTCCGTTTCTGGAAATCTCTTTGGTTGTTATTACTGAGCACCACACACCTCCATGTTTGGAAATTTCTCTGACTTTTGGTTATCATGAATGCTCCTTCTCTCCATATTTGGAAATTTTCCTGATTGTTTGGTTACTACTTTATTATTTTCTATTTGTAAAGAAAAATATTGTAATAGATTACTGTTGTTCATGTTTCCTTTTATTAGTTTACCATAGAACAAGAATCAAAGTAATTCATTTTGAAAAATGTCTGTTGTTGTTTTGAATTAAGCACAAAGGTACACAATGGGCTATCGAAACCCGGATTTTAGCGTGTAAGTCTGCAGACATACCGGTGAGCCACTGGGGGGCGAAAATTGACTGAGATGATCTATTTTGAAGACAGCGAGATGGAAATATTGTATAAAAATAATGGAAAGAAATACCTTAATTCATGAAAATAATATCCGTCCTCAAGTAAAATTTGGTTGTTTGCAATTAAATACAAAGCCACACAAAGGGCTTTTTGTGCTCAACCCACCATGGGAATTAAAATCAAATCCAGTTTCTGTTATTGCACAGTCCACAAGGGACCCTTCATTAAAAACAAAATATGTTTTTAATTAGTATGATTCTAAATCACATAATCAGGACATCTTTCATAATAACTCCGCATGTGTTTCTCAAGGAGCCATTATGTTTTTATGACAAGTCACTGTCCCATTCTCAAGATCAACACATTATTTATTGGGTTTGTCTTCTCTAATTATATAGTGACACATTAATTACTGCTGTTAATACACATCTTAACAAATCAAGTCACTACATTCTTCCTCCCTCTTACAAAAAATACTAGTCCTCAAGCCCTTGTCTCAAGGGCATGAAATAACTATTACTTGGGAAACATTTTTTGACACGGTATACAAGTTTTAATAACATATAGTTGGGTTCTTTCGAAGAATGTTAAATATGTTATTAAACAAAATGATAAATTTATCAAGATTCAATCACTTTGAGTAATTACTACATTTACCTAAAGTTCAGTATATTTAACATTTTCTCTTTTCTTAAATAATGTCTTGAAGTTGTAAAACTTCTTGATGTTTTTGTTTGCTTCTTTACTTCCAAATGACTATTAAATAAGGTCTTATTTTGTAAAGAAAGGGTTTTTTGATCCTGATTTATATCAGTTAATGAGAAACCCAGACTATTTTTGAGTAATTCTTGCAGGTTTTTCACTTTGGAAATTGTCTTTCTCTTCTCTCTTAAACTTGATATAAGGTGTTTAATGTAACTTTTTAATATCTGATTCTGATGCTCTTCATCTAAATTTTTCCATTTTTTTTTGGCCTGTTAGATTTCAGTTGTAGTAGGTCAAATGTTCTCTGAACCAGTAAGATTTGATTAAGCAGGATACGATGTTCAAGGTAATGATGCTGAATTTCTACAAGAGAACTTAGAAAGTTCTTCTTGACACATTTCTTACTGCACATCACTGTTGCAGCTTGCCATCTAACTTCATGCTGAGCATTTGTCAGGATAAACTGAAGGAGACTGACAATTGTCAGAGACAATGATGGTGGGAAAGTAATGCTCTCAGCTTTCCTGAAAAATTCAAATAGTAAAACTATTTGAAATGGTTCTTTTTTTATAGCTGCTTTTTGGACTTTAATAAATGTTTTCCCTTCTTTAGTACAAAGATGCAAAACCTGAGTGCTTTCGGTAGATGAACATTCCTTCTGAAATTTGTCCCTGAAGAAGAAAGGCCCATATTTAAAAAGCACTTAGGTTATAGGATTTCTTAAACCTACATGTTTCTCTAATAAGCCTATTCAACAGTCGTGATGAACATTTTTCAACACAATAATTCAGTATTATTAAATAAAAACGAAATGCTTATGACTAGTATGTGCTACTCTGTTCCCAAATATGTTTCACTATCTAAATTTAATGCTTTTATACAAAACATGCATTACTCAAAGAACAATGTTTCAATATTTTAGTTTAAAAAAAGAAAGTTCACGTTTTAAATACCAAAAACTATCAAGCAGTGGACATAATAGGCCTAATATATATGATAAAAATACCATAAATTGAAGATTTATTTTCATCTCTCTTAATTAGTCTACTGTCTAATAAAGTACATACTTATTTCCCTTGCATTTACAAAAAATCACTACTGTATATGTCATTTCTAATCTCTTTAACTTTTTTGGTGAACTAATTACATCTTCTACTAAAATGAAGCAGAGAAAAATGTTTGACCTTTTTAGGTCATCTTAAGGTTAACAAAGAGAGTAATTTTGTTAACCTAAAGATGACCTAAGAGACATTATTCACTGCTTCATTTTGGTAAAAGTGTTAATACCCATACCAGCCATCCTGTGATACATTTGTACTTCAAGTGAATTTCTCATCATCATGAAGTAATTAAAACTTCATAATGAGCTATTAAAATTAAAGTACTATGACAGAGACTAGTGATCAAAGAATTGTGTGCTAGTGCTCAAGTTTTAAAATATGATTTCTCCAGTACTTTCTAGCTTTTCTAAAGCTTTGAAGGAAAACATGTTATTTACCATTGTTATAATAAGTTCCTACCTATATGCTGGGAAGAATATCAAGGTGGGATACCTCTCAACTGTATATTGCCAAGGTAGATCATTTTCATCTCCATTAATCCTAAGCACAAAATACAATCAATTTTAAAAATATGTAGTAAATCTAAATAATTAACATTTTTCTTGCTTCAAAATATCTATTAACCTCTTGTACTTAAAAACTAACTTTCATGGACTTAATTATTTCAAGAGTAAAATGCTTGCAGATGAAAATGCAGCAGTGATATATGGAAATAAAATTAGCTGGGTGAAAAGACTAGTCTAAAATATAAGATAAATCTGCCCCAAACGTATGGCAAGTTGAAACATGTACAAAAGAAAGTTATAAATAAACAATTAGCAAACATATTCTGTTAAACAAGATTGTACTTCTCCATAATAATAAACACAATTTAAAGCAAGAAAACTAAGCATGAGGAATTAGTTTCAAAATTCAGAAAATACTTGTATTTATCATTCAGTAAACTTTACCTTACTAATACATAATTCCTAAATTGAGGTACCTTATTTTCCTGATTGAAGTTATCATGGCATATGTTAATAACTATCCACATCTACCATGTAATTTCAACATGAATGGTGAAGTCCTAATTTTATTAAAGTCAAAACTAACAACAAGATTTTAAGAATGAATGTTATAATGAAATACTTTAATATCAGACAAGCATATATTGGGAAGGTACTTGTACTTTTTTCAATTATTTTCTGTGTTTTAAAAATCAAGGCATTTTCACAGCTAAAGTCTGAAGTTGTAAGGTCTATATAGTTCACACGTCATTTTTCAGAATAAGCCATCTGGTACAATGATACCCTAAATAGTTTGTTACTTTTAAGCAAGTTACACTCCAATGTGTCTAACATCTTAATTTTCTCTGATGTTCTCAAAACAAAATATTGTAAATTTTTTAATTTAATGATTGATAAATAAGTTTAACATAACATTTTGGGGCAACATGGGACCTACTGGTCCATCTCTGCTGTTCCACCCTCTGAATGAAACTAAATTATTATTATTATTTTTTAAATATTAAAACCAATCCTTATCTCTGATGTACTTGTCAAGTTTTCTCTTAAACTCACTTAAACTTACTGCCCCCACAACATCCAGGGGCAACCCATTCCAAAGGTCAACTACCCTCTTAGAAAAATAACTGTCTTAGCTGAAGATGACTCCTACTCTGCCAAAAGTTATATTTTGTTCCCTAGTCCAAGTATTCTCATTGTTAATTGTGAACAAAGATGCTGTATTAACACTATCAATTCTCTTAACAATCTTAAACATTTCAATCAGATTCCTTATAACTCTTTTTTCAAGAGAAAATAGGTTTAGAGATATTAACTTCCCCTTGTATAACAACCCCTTCATCCCAAGCACCATTCCAGTAATCCTTCTCTAAACCCTTTCCACCAATTTAATGTATTTTTCAAGGTAAGAAGTACAAGACTGAACACAATACTCCAAATGTGGCCCAATCAATGACCTACATAATTAAATTATCACCTCTAAAGACTTGTATTCAACATGTCTGTAGATACAACCTAAAGTCCTATTTGTCATACCACTAGCAGAAACACACCGCTTTGATGGCTTTACAGACTGATTCACTATTACACCATGTTCCCTTTCTTTCATGACACAGTTAAAGTTATTCCCATCAAAATTATATTTGCAATTGAAATTACAATAACCCATATGCACCATCATGCTTTTACTATAATTAAAACCCATTTGCCATTTATTTGCCCACCTCACTAAATGATCTAGTCTGTAATTTTCTAATCTCCTGTCATACCAGGAACTTAAATTTCTTAAATTTTTGGATGCTTTTCTTTAATTTTCTCTCTTAAACTCTATGTGGACCAGCCTGATTTTTTTTACTTCCAGCAGCTCTTTTTTTCTATATGAAATATGTTCATCTTGAATATTTAAAAATTTATCTTCAAAACCTTTCCACATCTGATTAATGCCTACAAATAACTGAGCTGCCCAAATCACAACTGATAATTCTTGTCATTTAAAATATATTTTTTTGAAATTTGAAATCAAAATATCATTATTTCTTATCTTCATATGCAGCAAAACATCAAACATAACAGAGTAATAATCACTTACACCCAGATATTCCCTAATTTCCACATTCTCAGTTATCTCTCTATTTAAAGTTAAGAATAAGTTAAAATAGCAGTTTCCAGCAAATTATTTGACTTATTGATAAAGAAAGCTATCTTCAACAGTTTCCAAAAAACTTTTTTCCTCACAGTTTAACTACATGCCTTAAATTAAAATCACCCAAGATTAAAACTTCATAAAAAAATGAAATCTTAATCTCATTTTTAAGTTTCTCACTAATTTCATCGATATCATTTGGTAGTCTGCAACACACTCTCACTAAATGGCTTTTCCCTTTATATCCACTAATAGAAACTCAAAATAGTTCAATCTTATTATTATTATCCATGATATCCTCAACTTCAATGGGATACAACTCACATTTTACATATAAAACCATTTTAATGCCTTTATCAACCCACTGTAATTATCAATTAACTCCTCTGACTTACCCTTCACTATATCATTAACTGTGACATGGAAATCAAAAACTGCATCTCTACTAGTCCCCTTTATGATATTTTCTGCTCTGTCAGTTATATCCTCCCCCTGGATAGCATAACCTGATTATTTTCTCCCTATTTACTCCAAGGATTATTCTGACTACATGTCTTATCAAGGAATCACCTATGACTATAACCTCCTTATCATCCACCTCCTTCTCTGACCCTTTAGTTTTACTTTTTTGTCTGCAGAAGCCAGGAGCTGAAATTTGTTGCTCAGCAGAATAGGTTCCTTATAACTAAATTCATTACTTTTAGCCCAAATAGTACTTTTTCTACTTTCCTTCTTGAAATCCTGCAAGCCTTTATCTATTGCCTCCACTTGTCTAACCTCCAACTTACAAATCCTGCATACATATTGCACATCTTCATTATTAGCTTCCTTAAAAGTGCATGTCAGTTCAGAATTCCCAAGCAAAAACCACCCAATGAACCCATTACACCTACTAAACTATCAATGCTTAATTCACACTAGTCTTAATAGTTGTATTCATACTTATAGCACAAAAATAAATACTTAATACCAAATACCAGTAGCCTACTGTCAGTACTGTTGCAGTTGAACCTAACTCACATTTTAAGTTGGTTAACCAATAATCATAATACTATTTATTATTAATTGTTATTTTCACTTGACTTTACTAAAGATCACTGATCATACAACACAATTAAATAAATACATACCATCACTTTTTTATGAATATTTTTAGTAATTATATACATAAATCTATACACTTTCATTACTTAATATAGTTAACTAAATAAGCAGATGCTGTTCATGCAACTGATGATATAAATCGTGCCTAGACCACAACTATGTTTGTCATATGTCAGCTAGCCTAATGAGCACTAGTATTGGGCAGTAGGTCCCATTAACACTGAATATAACAGATGTAGTTTGGTTGATACATAATTATTTATTCTACTTTACTTTCACTTGCAAGTTCTTAGAATTTTGCTCTAGTTTATATTGTGATTGTTTAGTTTAGCTCACTCCTGGAACAGAAACTAGGTTATCTCACTTAACTGTTTTTCTGAATAATAGCAAAGTTAATTGAACTAAAAAAAATTACAATAAATAAATAAATGATACTAAAAATACACAATTTTTTAAATAAATCTTATTTGTAAAATGTCTTCAATATAATTGATAATAATTTCACTTCATTATCTTGTTCACATTATAACAGTTGATCATACAAATACTACATCAAATCCTAACCAACAAGCCTTGATATTAAGTGACAGGTCTCATAAGGGCTGGATATAGCTAAAATAATATGGTTGACATATTATTGCATACTCTTTGTTACAAGATTCGTCTTCTGTAATAATGATGTTTTACTTTTATTATTATTATCACACCTAAATAAATGGCATAGAATATTTGAAGAGAAAATTTTTTTGTTTTTTCTTTGTTATTTGAGATAATCAGTGTTGTCAGATATTAATTTTACAAACAAAATATTGATGCTTTCAAATATAATATATAGTAATATACTACAAAAATAAGCTTGGTTGTTTTACCTTACAAACATAATTCCTGAAACTCCACAAAGGTATCTTGCTACAGTTAGGTAAATGTGGAAAGCACCTTTGCAAAATCCACACCATGGAGAATAATAAAATAGCAACACATCCTACAAAACAAAAACATGTTTTACTGATATTATGAAAGTTTGAGAAACCAATATTCCTTTTTGGAAGATACTAAGTTTTTGGAATATCTCAATTATTTACAAAAACATCTAAATAAACACTAACAACCACAGAGAAAAAGTACTTTGGTTTTCTTCTGGTGCAAATGTTCTTGAAATTCAATAATAAATATATTTTTTTACTGTTCTAGTTATCAACAGCAATGCATTAAGTGCATAGATATATCACATAGCATTTAATCCTTTTGAGTAAAGTTGTATGGAAAGCTATAACAACAAACTACCCATAACCCAGTAGGCTCAAGGCTATATGGTGTAATCTTGTTCAAAGTTAAAGTCAAGTAATAATTTTTTTAATTGAATTTCAGTTTCTCTGCACTATATCCTTATACTTGAAAAAAAAATCAACTTAGTATTTTTTGGTTGTCAGATTCACCATTTTTATCAAATTATCTTCACAACTAAACGAAATATTTCAAAAATGTGAGAACCACATCCTGAGCAGAAGATTGTACCACCTTTAGAATGCTCATAACCAAAGTAATTTATTTTTTAATCTCATTACTGTGACTAGAATTTATAGAACATTATGTACCACAAAATAAATTAAACTATGTCAATTGCTCCTCAAGATTGTGTATTGGCATCTTTATTTAATGAAGCAGAAACATAAAACTTCAACAAGCAGTTATATTTTCTGGACTTCCAAGCAATTGTAATTTCTATTGAATAGTTTTTATCAAAGAAGTTTGTTAAGTTGCTTTTACATTTCTACATAACTGGTCTACATACAACTATTTAATGTCCATCAATCATTTTTTTCTTTATTTTTACAGTAACTTAACAGGCATATAAATCTCTTGGCCAGGAATTATAATGTTAAGGGCAAACCTAGTTTACAAGCCACACACACTGAAAGTGGAGTTCATGATATTTTAACCACACAAGTTTTAACTAACTAAACACAAGGTTTTATTTTTAACAAGAATTAGGTGAAAAAATGAAGTCCACTTCAAACAGAAAAAAGTTTATACTGGATATAGTGAAAAGGATCAATCACTAGAAGAACATGTCATTGTGTAAACTGAACTTGAATGGTGTAACTTCCTTCTGCTCAAGACAAACTAATTTAACAATTTCTCATATTCCACAATGTTTTAAAATCAAAACAAGTTAGTACATTTTAATATTGTGGTATGGTGTAGTTCATATTGTAGCATGTTTGTTGACAAAGAAAAATCACATCAAATTTATATTTAAAACTGTTTCACCTTTCTTAGTTGGTAATGTGTTTAATTTTTCATCATTACTTTCATCTAATATTCTATTAAATAATTTAAATTAAGTAACATGGACACAAGCTTTTTGTGTCAACAAAAGAATATTACTGGCATTTTTTGTTTGGAATTTCATACAAAGTTATATGAAAGCTAGCTGTCACGAACTGGGAAGGCATATAGTAAATAGCACCCATCATGAACACTTGAACTACTCTTTCACCAATGAATGGTGGGATTGACTGACACATTAACTACACACAACTGAAAGGGTGAGCATGTTCAGTGACAAAGATTCAAATCCAAATCACAAAGACTGTAAATCAGTCACCCTAATCACCAAACCATGCCAGGCCCCTTGTTGTTTTTAAAAACATTCCCAAAATGTATGTGTAAGGTATTTGAATTGTCTATTATTCTCCATAGTAAGCTTATTTATATCTGTATGGGTATCTGAGAAATATGTAGTGCTACTCCAATAATCTTTCCTTCTAAGTTATTCAGCAGAAGATCTATATAAAATACTGTCATTTTGCCCATCTCTAAAAGTATTAATTTTGGAAAGTAAAAAATGTAAAATAAAGTCTATCATTAAATTAGTCACTTACCACTGAGTTAGAATGGTTTAATGAATTTATACCCTTTATTAATAACAAACCTGAACAAGGAAAAGCTGAAAATCAAGAATAACTTTCTTGTAATGATGATCAAAATTTAATACTGGCTATCTTCATGCTCTAATATCTAAAATAGATTCTTAAATAATTAATATTTAAACAATATGACCATTCAAATCAGTCAGCTCCATCTGTTTACCTCATAAAGATTCATTACCACTCTATTAAAAGAAGCTGTGGTTACTTCATGTACACAAAAAGAATTAGCACCACATTTCACAGTACATGCTCATGCTTCCCTGACAACACTTCTTAGATAACGATCCAGCATTCCCCTGGTGTAATTTGCAATGAAATCCACTCCAAAAGAAAAAAAAAATAAATAAAAGAATAAGTTTGAAACAAAAACAAAAAATTCAAAAACATATAAAAGGTTTTCTTATGAGAACAGATTATTTTAGAACATCTGCTGCTAACAGATAAGAAAATTTTAATGTCAAAACCATTCTACATTGAAAGTTACAAAATTTTTTAAATAGTTCCAGGTTTCTCACAATATGAAAACATTTATTTTAACATTGCATATTTTAGAGAATAAATACAATTACTTATTCCAAAATGACCCCCTGTTCAATGGGAGAACCTATTTTTTCACATCTTAGTAAGCTGTACAATAAATATGCAAGTCTTTTGTGGGGTTTCTATTTGAGCCTAACACATACAAAATCTACATCCAGCTGGTACTGTACATGTATCATCGAAGCAAACCTAGCCATCCAGAAAACAGAGAAATATAGGTGTACCTTTGAATTTAAGAAGAGTAGCTTCTCAAAAACAGATAATTTGAAATCAGGAAAAGACCAAAAAACACAGGAGATGAGAAACATTAATATTACAACTCTCTCTCTCTTGTAAATACCACATGATACAATCATTATCCAACTGAGTAGAAATTCAGCACAGTTAATTCTTACCACAGCATCAGGCAGAGAAAAAAATACACAGTCAAAAATCATTATAACACAAATTTCCTGAGGTGATTCAAATATGTCTTAGTCATACAAGATGAAAATATTATCCTACTATATGGAAGATAGCATGATACTGGGAAAGCTTACTAACTGAAGTAATTGGTCTTGCAAAGTCAGTAACATCAGAACATATGCTTGCTTCAAACACCCATGATTCAAAAACAAAAGGAAGTTAAAAGTTACCTTCAGTTGCCAAGAAAGAACTTCTAGATTGGTAGAATATTCTACTCAAATGAGCCCTACAGATTGGGGACACAAATCAACCAAGCTAAAGGGTGAGGTTACAACCAATTAACTAAACAATGGAAAAACAGGAGAAACGAAGGCTAAAAATAATCATAGGGACTGATTATACAGCAGATGTCAGAACAGTTTTAGCAGCTGCAAGAAAGTCTATAAAAAAAGAAAGACTGGAAACAGAAGGATATCCACCACTAGCATGAGAACAAGTGCCTTCAGTTCTCCTTCAAACTAATAGGAAAAAGAAAGACAGAATATGTGAGTCACACCAATCAGATCAACAATTCTGTCCTTTTAGGTATGAGCTGTGGTCACCACAATTCAGCATTAACAGTAATTAATGGTAAGTAGAGGAAAAACTGCAATTACGCAAATATAGTTACAAGCCACCATAACATTAACTTTTGATTATTTCGAATTTTCAAGTAGCATTTGCCCCAAGTTATGTTACAATCTTAAAGAGTTAAACAATTCATTTGTTTGTTATGTGCAAAAGGTACACAATTGACTGAGTTTTTCCAACTATTTGTGTACTGAGACCCAATGTTCAGCATTACAAGCCACAGACTTACCACACAGATTTTTTGAAGTGTGTTAAAAATTATAATATTAGCATTCATGGTAGCTTTTATTTGTAACTTTGCCTAAGATAAGCACATTTTAATACTATTTTTTTAGTATGTGAAAAATAAATAACTTACTCAGCGTGTTCTTGTTTAGTTCTTCCTTCAGTAAATAATGAGTCTTTTTCTGAAAATGTGCAAAACTCCATCAAAAAATTTTCTCCTCTGCTGACATTCTTGAAACTTTTAAAAATAAACAGTATTATAATATTTAGACACTTTGCTACTTTCTAAAGTACTACAGTAATTTATCCTGTGAAAAAAATTAGATATTTAACATTTTAAACTAAGTATATTAATTAAGTATTGTACAATTCAACAGTTACAATAACTCCAAATTCAGAAATATGTACAAAATTTGTTGATAACCCACATTTTCCTAAAACTTTTATTTTCAATAAGATTATAACATTAAAATAAAACTGTACAAAAATTAATAATTTTCAATAGAATTAAAATGTTTGCTTCACTAGTATAAGTGAGCTCAGATGTATAGCTAGAAATCCAGAACTACTCATATTTAAAAATCAATGCCCAGGTCTGAAAAGAAAGCAAATTCATATGAATGGAAAATGTCCATATATGAGATAAGTATTTACTTTATAAATGTACAAAAAAACCAATAATCAATGGGTGAGGTTACTAAGTAAAACCAGATGTGTAAAAAAGAAATTTAAACATTCAATTTTAATACAAACATCAGTGTGATTAGAGCTGGGTAATTAATTCAATTGCGCATGAATTTCAATTAGTATGACATAAAATGATCAACTATTTGACATGATTAAACTGATTAATGTAAAAATAATCTAATAATTGCACTTGACTGTTAGCTGTATAATTACATAGCTCTTAAAACTTAGAAACAGTATTAAACACATGATTATTACCTATTTCACTTATTCCAACTCACCAAGTATCAAATATTTGCCATTATTATTATTCCTCATTTTCTTTAATTTATTCTAGATTGACCAGCTTAATCAAGGTGTTACAGCAAAAAAAAAAAGTTGTCAGTTAAAACTGGCCTATCCAGTTATTACTATTTTTATTATTCCAACTGCCAATGTCTTACATAATCAGTTAGTTGAACCCAATAATTAATCAATTAGCAAATATTACTAACTATCCAGGTCCAAGTGTGAGTAACACAAAAATGTGCTAGAAATATTTAAAACTTGTACTGAAATTTATTTACATATAGTCCAATTAAATAATTCAGATGTGATGGAACCACTAATAAAGTACCAAAGTTAAAAATTTTATGGATTAATATTTTACTTACATTACTGCATAGAAGGAAATTTTAAGTGATATTACCTGCATGCTTCATCATTATAGCTACAACACAGTATTCATTTATTTATTGCTCATTTTTAACTAATACATATCTTTAACATTTTTAAAATCCAGTTCTTTCTTAGTTCTTGTGAGAAAGAAGTGTGATTTATATTTGTATTTGTTTAATTTAGTAAATACTATCTGACAAAGATTTTAAATAATAAGTGACAAATTTACTACTACAAACAGTATCCTTTCCACACTGAGTAAAACCACTGTCAGTTATTTATTTTTAAACAGCATCTAGTTTATGAAGAATTATTAACAGTTAAAAGTTCTACTCACTTAACTGTACTTGATTATCAGCTGCATAGACACTAAGACATTTGAAATGAAATATGCCAATCACATACCCCTTAAAAAAACTAAATACTGCTGAAGACATGTGGTAACCAAACTATTATACAATATTCCATAGTTTTCTTAATTTTTATTCAAAAACTTTTCCAAATAAAAGTTAACATTTTCCTTCCTACACTGCTAATGTATTTCCAATTGGTTATTACCTCCTCTGACATGAAAGCTTTCATGATTTCTACTGCCTTCTATATGAAAGCATACAAATACATATGTGACAACCCTCCCAAAATTTGTGACTGAGCAATATAAAATGAAAATAAAAACCACCAGAAGTGGAAAGGAAAGGTGGGAAGTGTGAGACAAGGTAAGAATCTATCACAAATAGATTTTCAGTTTAGGAAAGTGTTAACTTATCTCCAGACATAACAGCTAGAATCCCACACCAATCTAGTACAGGTACCACTGTAACATCACCTGGGTCATCTCTTTCTAGAAAGTGCCCAAAGAAAGCCCAAGGGGCATGTAAATAAAGGATATATCGTATTTTCCGGTTAATAAGCCGAGGCCATTTTTAAGAAGTGACAAGTTTCTTGAAAATGATTTCTTAGTCTTGTTTCAGCATCAGCATGCATGTTGTGTGTGATTATTGGCGTTCTGTAGAAAAGCAGAACGTGTCGTATTGAGACAGAGATGGAATCAATATGTCATTCGTTATTGGCTCCACTCACTGTAATTAGGTAACCAATGAAATTCCAGAATTTTTACTCAGTAATTAAAATTACTAACCCAGGGTATAAATACCAGGGGTATATAGTGGGATTCATCATTGTACCGTCAAAAGCCAAAGATGTCTACACCAGCAAAAAAAAAAGAATGCGTTATGATGATACAGCCCTTAGATGTGTGTTTAAATAAACCTTTTAAAGACAGGCTCCATCAATGCTGGAATGAATGGATGGTTTCCGGCAATCAAAGTTTTACTGCTGCCAGAAATATGCGCGCTGCATCACTCGCTACCGTTTGTGAGTGGATCGTGAAATCGTGGGACAATATTAGTGTTGAAACTGTAGAGAAGTCATTTAAAAAATGCAGCATCTCAAATGCAATGGATGGAACGGAAGATGATATGTTGTAGTTGGACGATGACGAGGAAGGCAATATTCCACTTACTCAGTTAATAACACCAGAGAATGACCCGTACAACGACCAGGTCTCTGCCGAGGATTGGAATCTATTATTTGGTGCTTCTGACAATGAAGATGATGAATTTGATGGATTTTAATAAATTTCTGAGATTAAAGTATTTTTTTATGAATTTTATTTCTATGAATACATGTCATTTGTAATGTATAGACCTTTTTCTATTAATAAATAAAGTTTATTCAACTGAAATAACTCTGCTGTAACTGTGAGATCAAAGGTATGATTTTGGGGGCTGATTTTGGTCTTCAGTATTTTTTGGTCCAAAGCTGGTGATCAACCAATAAGCCGACCCCCAAAAATCAGGTCCAAAATTTAGGGCCAGAAATTCGGCTTATTAGGCGGAAAATACGGTATAGGACACACCACTTCTGAGCCATGTGCCAGTTCAATGCCAATCCAGAATCAAGCAGTATTGACAAGGAACTGTTCAGTACATGATAGGAGGAGAAGGTAGCAATAAATGAGAGGCCAATGAGGAAAGAGAGGTGTGCAAATGGGCAGACTCAACTCTGGCCTCTACTGATCCAGGTGGGCCCCCCCAAAGACATCTTACTTTAAAAAAAGAGAGCCATATAAAAGTCTCATAAGGAAGTAAGGGGTAAACAGTCATGGGACAAAAGGCATTACATCCTGAACCTAAAGATCACATGCAGAAAGAGGACAATCATGCTTCAGTGGGAAAGAAATCAGGGCACAAGACTTCACCAAATAACCCCAGAGTGGAAAGACGAAAAGCTTCCAATAAAAGGTGAAGTGGATGTAAGAGAATTGGTGTTATTGGGAAAATGTAACCTAACTACTGGGACCTAAAAACCAGAGGCAGAAGAGAATCTAACTGCCAAGAGTCCAAAAAGAGAATTCTTAGAGAGCTATGAAGTGTGGAACAAGATACTGGTGTAAATATGTCTCACTTAAGAGGGAAGAAATGAAAGCATCAAATGAAATGGCCAACAAAGACAATATATAAGAAACCTGGTTAATCAACTCCAGGAAGAAAGGAAGAACCAATGTGCTCATCCACTGGAGGTAAATGTGATTGTGTAGTATAGAAAAGGGTTGAAAAATGGCTATCAAAAATCTTCTTCCTCTCATTGAAGTACCAACTTTATACATACCAAAGCCTTAACATCTTTCCCCAGTAACTGCAAACCTGAATCAATTGTACAAGGTAAGGTTAACTGTGGTTGCAACAGCAGTAGTGGCAGTTGAAAATTAAACTCTGAATTCATGATAACTATGGGCAGAAAACAAAAATAAAACCCAAACAGGTGAGTTAAAAAAACAACACAAGAAGTGTGAAGATGCATAATATTATCTTGTATAAACAAGTAATTGATTGAAATTACATAAGTAAAATTTGAGTGATAATCATGTCTAACCACCATAAATGCCAATCAAAAAGTGAAGTTGAGCTATGTAGATAGAGAGAGTCAGCTGCATCAGGTGTCATGTTGCACTCCTATTTGTAAAAGGTTGTCACAGGCTCATTTGCATGCTATTATGCAGCTGCTTAACATGAGGACAGGTGGGGATTACCATGGACAGTGGTAAACAAACCTATGTCTGAAAAGGGAGCAGTACAATTTCACAAAAACTTATGTGGGAGGAGGTAAGATATCATTATATATATTAAATGTGGCATAAAAACTGGAATATTTCTATTAACATAAAATTTACCTTTACATCAAAAATCATAACTGCTGTCTGATGCTGTTTTTTCCATATATCGATTCCCAAGTGTAGTGGGAAGGTGTGAAACTGAACGGAATCCATTGCCAGAACTTTTAATGTGGTATTCACTCAACAACCCAGACCCGAAAAGTTCAAATGAAAACCATCATAAAACTGTGTGCTTGGAAAACTAAAATTGTTATAACTTAGAGCAACTTCCAAAGATTTGCACTGTAGTTTCTTAACAGCAGAAACCATTTGAGCCACTTTATCATCTTGAACTTCTGACGTGTTGGTATTCTGTAATCCTGGTTCATTAATCTTATTCTGCAAAAGATATAAATTAATGAGCTCATAAAACAATTAGTGTTGATATTTGTGTAAACTATGAGAAACAAAGCATCAGTCAAAAAAAAGTAATATAATGCTAAAAATAAGCATATGTAATGCCTGGTGAGGATTTGACGACTGGTTTGATTTTAAAATGTTACAGAAGACAGACAGGTCAGCACGATGTTTTCATTTCACTTGGTAACCTCCTTCACCTAAGGACAATCTAAAATAGTGTACAATCATGTAACTTAATGTTCGATAACCAGCTGAAAGATAGAGGCTTTTATCTACTTGTTACCAAACACTTATTCAGATAACAAAGACCTCAGTATTGAAAAGATGTAAAGCTACATTTACGATACATAAGCTGCTATTAAAAACAAATAATTATTCGTATGTGAAAGAGAGGTATCATGTTTTGAAGCAAGTCACAGGTACAAAGCCTGCAAATAAGTTTGACTGTATTTCATGTTTCAATACACAAAATCATTGCAATTCACTATAAGAGTTTTAAGATGTGTTATTATCAGTGACATAAAAAGTCGATCACCTCACTACAGTAACAACTTAAAAAAAATTAAACAATTCTACATTTGTATCTTATATACTTATCATAGCCAAGAACTAAAACTAAATTTGAATTATTTTTATGACATGTCACAAGATCTTATTCAAAGACATTTTGAGTGTGCCTATGTTGAAACTAACACTCTAACAACTTGCATGTGTGATGGAAAATCATATTCTGTATTTAAGAACTAATATGTCAAGAGTACAATATATTCTTACCATTAAACTCTTTCACTCAACCTCAGATAAAACCTAATCCCTTGTAACTTTACAAACTACAAACATTCAACTCAGCAATGTTATGCAACATACATAACTTACTGAATTAGGTGGTTTTGTACCTGAGGTTTCATGTACACACACCTTTAACAAGCATTTAGTACAAAGGAAGCCACAAAAATTTAGTTTCAATAAAATATAATCAACTTTTTAAACACGCAATGGACACTAGCAGCATTCCATATAATATATATTTGTCTAGCTTTTGTGTAAAATATACAACCAATTTTCCTGTGAGCTTGTGAAGCAAAAATGTGAATAATAATACTGAAATACACACTAAGAATTTTAACAAAGTCTAGATATCAATAGACTAAATCACCACTCACAACAGAAGAGAAATATACTATGGTAATTGTCTACTTTAAAAAAAAACTTACTGAAATAGTAAAAAAAAACACATAGAAACAAAGTACAACAGCAAACTCATGAAATAAAGAAAAACAGACAATTCAAGAAATAATGAATCCTAAACATGGTAGTTTCTAATTAATGTGCTTTAAGGTTTGTAAATTATTTTCCAACTAATACATATTAATAAAACATCAGAATATTTCAATGGCACACCCTAAAAAATTTAGAGAGAATTTTCAGAGTGAAAAAGTGAAGGCATATAATTTAATTTTAAAACTACCGTATAGCATACTCAATTCGAAATTCACTACTATCGTTTGCTGATTCAGTAACATATTTAAACCATTTTTTCTGGAGCAACTTATAAAAACTATAATAAGTTCTCATAAAGCTGAAGACACATATGTACATTCTTTACTCTAATAAAACAAACATTTTCAGCGAGTATAAGAGTGCTTAAATGGTTTCTATATTTCTACAATGCTCAAATATCTCTGAAGAACATATTTTGGTAGCAAAGAAAAACTTATACAAGTTCAGAGGATAGAAATCTTTACTTTCAAGAATCAACTAAAAATATCATCTACAACCTTAGCAGCAATGTGTCTAGTAGATGTGCATAGAGTTTGGCACAGTATACTTAGCCATTTTTATTGTAAACTTCGATGCTTTGAAGAGAAACTAGACACATGGTAATTAAAATTGATTGATTGATTGATTTAGTGTTTTATGGCACAAAGCAACGAGGCTATCTGCACCAGACAACCGGTAAAAATGTAAAAAAAATAAATGTAGTAAAAGACATAAATGGAAATGAAGGTAAAACAAAAAAGTATAAAACCAATGTTGACACCTAGTCTACAACATTAAGATAGAAGGCAGAGTATAAGAATTTGTAAACTATTTACTCTAGCAAAAAGGTAATGATCATAACCCGCCAGGAAGACTAACAGGTAAGTTCAAGACCCACCGTCAGTCACCTGAAGTTGGTCTTTCCAGTCCTCCAAGTGGACTGCCAGCTGGCATGGAGCCAAGCCTTGAAGACAACACCATAGTCCATGTACGGAATAGGCACAGGGGTGATGGTGCTGAAGCAGACATATTTAGCTGCCATGTCTGCAAGCTCGTTCCCGCGAATACCATGGTCTGGTACCAAGAAAAACTGGATTGAAGTAGCTGCTAATGAGAAATGGGCCAGTCGGTTTCGAATATCAGCAAGAATAGGATGTGAGCTAACGTGCAGTGATTCCAAGGCAAGTATAGAACTAAGCGAATCAGTATAAATAGTGCAGTTGGAGTACTGCTCAGCTGCAATATGATCCAGGACAAGAGATATGGCATACAGTTCAGCAGTGAACACAGAAGCTGTAGAGGGGATTCTGCGCACAACTACTGACCCATAGCAAACCATAGCAGAGCCCACTGAATTGCCTGATTTGGAACCATCTGTATAAATGGGAACTGAATGACTGTTTGAAAGATATTCATTGAATAAAAGACGGTACTTCCAATCTGGAGTATTTGCCTTTTTTAGGTGACTTTTTTTTGGGGCTGTAATAAGCCATGGTGGGATGGGCCGACCTGTGGAATCTGCAATGTTATCCAAGGACAGACCCATTTCATCCAACTGCACCCGGATGCGAAGGCCAAACAAAGCAATCACAGATCGTCTGTTCTGAAACAGGACTGCCCACTGAGGAAGGAAAACACATTCCCAGGTGGGATGTTTTGGTAAGGAACAAAGTTTCAAAAAATATTGTAAAAATAGTTGCAAACGGCGAAGGTGTAGAGAAGGTTCATGAGATTCAATGTATATGCTTTGAACAAGAGAGGTACAGAAAGCCACAGTGCAGAGTCGAAGTCCTTGATGATGAATGGGGTCCAGCATCTTTAAGGCCGAGGGTCTGGCAGAGCCATAGACCATTGATCCATAGTCGAGTTTCGATCTAATAAGAGCACGATATATCTTTAACATTGAACAGCGATCTGCCCCCCAACTGGTAGAAGAGAGGACATGGAGGATGTTCAGTGCTCTTGTGCATTTGACCCTGTTATGTATATGTGTAAATATTTTGTAAACGACAACATGTCGTATTGTGTTTGAATTTTCATTTGTATTATTCATTTTTTTTCCATAGTGATATTATTGTTTCGAAGTATAAACTAAAATATGTTATTTATTTAGGGTAACATTTTAGAACTTTCTCGAATTAAGTAGACCAATCACATGTTTGTAAATGAGTGCTGGTGACTTCCTGTCTAGACGTGTAGTCTCGTGCAAGAACGGATATGCGTGGATAGCTCTGGAGTTGTATGGAAATTGCAAGATTGTTCGAGAAATAGGCCTATCGGTATAAAAGACGGTGACAATTGAGAGATTCGGTCATCAGTTTTATTCGAGGGAGAGAGATTCAGTCATTAGTTTTATTCGAAGACAAAGAGTGAGAATCAGACACCAGTTTCATTTCAAAAGAAGAGAGTTAGTTATTTGAGAAAGATTAAGTGTTTGCTGTGAATATTCAACTTGGATTTGTGATTGAAATTAGATCTACGGAAGCTGTGATTTTATTTCGTCAATCTCTACGATACATCTGAATTACTGCTTGAACTGAGAGACGGCGATTTCATTGAACTGTGAACTGTTTCGGAATTTCTTCGTGGGACCAAATTCACACCCTAGACTGGAATTTGAGACTTTAATTTTAGATCATTACATTAGATACAGGCCAGTACCGTTTTGTGTTGTGATTTAATTTTGAAGTTTAAAACTAGTATTTTGTTTTGTAATTAATTTCGAATGTCGTAACTTAATATCTGTCACTGTTATCATATAATTTATGTTATATCTGTTATATTTGTTAATAGTTTAGTGTAATAAATTATACAAGCTGTTATCTGCATTTTTCTGTTGCGTTTAGTCTACGAAGAACTTAAAACATCAAAAAATATGTAACAACCCAAAGCTGCTTTAAGTGTGGTATAAAGGTCAGTTTACGATCAAAGATAAGCCCCAAGAACTTTGTCTCCGGGACCACTGGCAGCAAAACTTCACCAAAATGAAGTTCAGGATCAGGGTGAATACCTCGTTGATGGCAAAAGTGCATGCATACAGTTTTAGAGAGAGAGAAATTAAAGCTTTTCGCCAGAGTCCACTTCCGTACACGATTGAGGGCAGTTTGTAGTTGCCACTCAATATATCTGATGTTTGACGACTGACATGAGATGTGAAAGTCATCGACATACAGCCCATTCACAACAGTGAGTGGGAGTTGTTCAGTGATGGCATTTATCTTTATACTGAAGAGTGTGACACTCAATACACAGCCTTGAGGGACTCCAAGTTCCTGTACAAAAGAACAGGAAAGTGTCAAACCCACACGAACTTGGAATCTCCTGTCCATTAAACAATTTTCAATAAACATGGGTAGATGGCTACATAACCCATATGTATGGAGGTCTTGCAAAATGCCATACCTACATGTTGTGTCGTTAGCTTTCTCTATGTCAAAGAATATTGATAGAAGATGTTGGTGGTTGAAAAAGGCTTCTCTGATAGATGTTTCAAGACGAATTAGGTGGTTTGTGGTGGAGTGCTGTCGAAGGAACCTATACTGGGTGGGCGAATGGAGGTTGTTTGATTCAAGGAACCAAACAAGATGAGCATTAACCATCCTTTCTAAGGTCTTACAGAGATATATCGTAACAGCAATTGGACGATAGTTTGAAGGAATCTTCGGATCATTTTCTGGCTTAGAAAAAGGTAAAATAATAGCCTTGCACCAGGTATGAGGAAAAACATTCTCCTGCCAAATCCGGTTGAAGACAATCAGAAGGACATCAAGAGAAGCAGGAGATAGATGGTGCAGCATGTCATAATGAATATCATCAGGTCCAACAGACATACTGGCAGACCGATGAAGGGCCATTTTTAGTTCCACCAGGGTAAAGGGACAATTATAGTCAAAGAAACAGTCAGTTCAAAAGGAAAGAGGTGATCCCTCTGCCCGAGTCTTAATAACCAGGAAGGTGGAGGAACAAGCAGAAGTGCTAGATACCCGGCAAAAGCTTTCACCTAGAGTGTTAGCGATGTTCCGGAGATCAGTCACCTCCTGACCATCAGAGAGTAAGATCGAGAGGGGGACAGAATTGTAGTGCCCATTAACCTTTCGAATCCTGTCCCATATGATCTTGGAACTGGTGGTAGAAGATATGCTTGTTGTGAACTTAATCCAAGATTCCTTCTGGCTTTGACATCTTACCCACCTAGCATGTGCACGGGCCCATTGGAAAGCAACACGGTTTGAAAGTGTGGGATATCTACGAAAAGTATTCCAGGCCCATTTTGACGAGGATATTGTGGCAAACGTGTCAAGGTTTTCGGAATACACTGAGCAGCTGCATGTATAATGCAGTCAGTTACCGCTGCTACACAGTCATCTATTAATGGCTGATTTATGATGACAGGATCAAGTTCTACGAGAGCAGTGAAAGTGGACCAATCTGCCTGATCCAGCTTCCACCGGGGCATGCAGGTAGGGTGGCATTGACCACAGTCTCTCTCAAAAGGATCGGAAAATGATCACTGCCTAGTGGATTACTTTCAACCCTCCATGGAAAATGGGAGAATAATGAAGGGGAGCAAACTGAGAGATAAACAGCGGTAAAGGACTGACTAGGTACATGAAAGTAAGTGGAAGAACCAGCATTGAAAAGAGAAAGATTGTGATCAGAGAACATCCGCTCTACAGATCGACCCCTCCCATCAATAATAGCACTTCCCCAGAGGGGATGATGTCCATTAAAGTCCCCCAAGATTAGAAAGGGAGATGGAAATTGTTCAACGAGAGCATCAAGGTCTGATTGATCATATGTCTCTCCAGGAAACAGGCAGAGAGAACAAACAGTGATGGTATGACCCAAGGAAACATGGATGGCTACAACCTCCAAGGGTGTGTTGAGTGACAAAGACAGGGTGGGCACATGCTGATCAACCAACAGTGCCACCCCTCCATGTACTCGACCATTTTTGTACAGAGAAAACTGCCGAATGGAGACTGTATCAGCAGATTTGAGAAATGTTTCTTGTAAAGAAAGACAAACAGGATGGTAGGAAGCAATCAGCGTTTTGATATCATCCAGATTAGAACGTAAACCTCAACAGTTCCATTGTATCAAAGTGGCCATTTTTAAGAACAAGTAGGTGAAGTGGCTGGAGAACCCTTCAGTTTACGACCACGTCTTTTTTCTTTACTGTCTTTAATCGGAGGAGGTCTATCAACTTCCATGAATCCTGCTCTGGGTCGAGTGGGCAGGTTTTTGTTATGAGGAATCCAGTGACTGAGGACGCAAACAAATAATTGTTTTGTCTTTTGTGGTGGGAGAAAACGATGTATTAGAAGAAATGCCTGTATTTGAAACTGAAGGATGTGGATCTTGAGGTTTGTTGGAAGGTATGGGAGGTACAGAGATGGGTGTGGAAGTCGATTCATCAACTTTTTTAACCACAGAGGTCAAAAGGCTTTTCATTTGTTTTGAAAACGATTCTCTTGGAGGCTCAGAGAGATCTGTCTGCACTCCCACTGTAGTTGTGGAATGAAGTGCAGCAGCATGTGTCCAAAATGGAGTTGTGGACAGCAATATCCGAGCCTCAGGATAACTAATGTTATGTGTCATTTTCAAATGCTTCACCTCTTTTTCCTCCAACCATTTTGGGCAAGAGTGAAAGTAAGAGGGGTGAGAACCATTGCAGTTTATGCAACGTGGGTTCATGTCACAGTCATAGGCATCGTGGTCCTTGCCTCCACAACGAGCACATGTCAGGGAACCACGACAAGATGTCCTTAAGTGGCCGAATCTCTGACATTGGAAACATTGAAGAGGGTTTGGAATGTATGGCCAAACCCTGCAAATGAGATAACCTACCTTGATGGTGGCAGGTGCGTGTGGTGAAGTAAATGTTAAAACGAGGGTATTTATTGGCAGTGTAACTTTATTTTTGCGAGTGGAGAGACCAGCGAGAATCTCTGACTCGGGAACGTTCTTCTAATCCCTTTCAACAATAACTCCTTGTGAAGAATTCAAAGTAGCATGGGGTGTAACCTCAATAGGTATATCCCCAATTGCTTTTGAATTCAAGAGGATTTCACTGTGTTGGTATGTGGATGTTTCAACCAATATGTCACCTGATCAAAGCTTCTTTACTGGCTTTGGAAAGCCAGCAAGTCCCTCTAGTCCCTTTTGAATAAAAAAAGGGGACATTTGCCCTAAAGGTTTTTCCGAAAGAGAATGTAATATAAGAAAATGAGGTACGTGTGTTACTGAAGTTGAAGATTGCTGTTCTGAGTATTCAAGACGTGGTCGCTTACCCATTGACTTTTTTTACAATTTTATTTAAATTTTTTGGAGGATCCATAGGAAAGAGGAAAAGTTTCAGTACCCACTGATCCCACCCACCATGGAGCCCTACAAGGGGATGCACTACAAAGTCATGCAAGGACAATGCAGCAACGCCAGGGTTTCGTGAGCACTATACCCAAACACCAGCATCAGGCACAATGTCCACAACACCCGTTGAGAACTTCCAACACTGGTACTTGGTTGACTCTAGCCCAAATGGACCAGCCGACTGACCCAAGGGGGGCCACCCAAGGCTGCCCCTCTACAGGAATTAGAGGCCAAAGTGGTGTGTTAGGGTTGGACCCCTCAACCACCAGGATCCTCTCCTCCCCTTCACGGGTTGCCACGCATGGCAAACACGTGGGTGGATGTTTAGATCCCAGAGAAGGTAATCAGACAGAACAGAACCTTCCCCTGGAAAGTCCCCTCACCCCGTACAGGAATCCACACCGAGGGGGTAATTAAAAAGCTGATAAAATCTCTCTTTCAAGAATCAACATAAAAATAGTCCTATGACCTATGCACGAGTCTTTTTCAGTAGCTTTGCCCAGATTTGAATAAAATATTCATGGCAATGATTTTCTGTAGCCATGTAAAAGAAAAATAATATTGATAATAATAATAATATGAAAAACAAATTATTTCAAGAACCAGTCTGTTTTTTAAAAAGTTTTTCCCATATGTCTTATTATAATTTTTGTGAACTTCCTGGTTGAACCCTATTATGAACCAAGTACCTTGGTTCATAATTATGTAATATGAAATATTTTGGTGCCTGATGAGGGCAAAACCTTATCAAAATGAGACTTGTAATAAACTTTTATTCACTATCAAATCAAGACATCTCCAAACTTTAGTTTGTGTACTCGTTGTGTTTGAATGAATGTCTTACATACAGTTGAAGATAAATTATTTTGAAAATGCTCTACAATATTACATTATCCTTCATGATACCCTTCAAGTGGTCCATGGAAAGATTATATTTCAAAAAGAAGCATCCAATCCCATTTGTAGCCCACCATGATAACAGACAAAAATTCAGGTGATTCACAGACAAAAGGCTAAAGAACCTCTGTTCTGTGTGAACTTGTTCAAAAATGTTTTCAAGTATGAGCCTTATACCACAACTCCATTAACTGATTTGATATTGGTGTCTATAAATCAGCATTTGTGTATAGCAATATGAAACTATTCTCAGGTTTAGAGCTACTTACTTGAATTATCCCTTAGTTCCAGCTATAACACAGAATTTACTTTATTTGTGATAATTACACCACTTTCCTCGTACAGTTTTGTTAGATATTACCAAATTTACAATGATTTCTTGTAGCTAACCTTGGTAAATCTTATTAAATAACAAATTAGTTGTAAAAAATTTAATAAGGGGAAAAAAATGTTTAAACACCTTAAATATTTATAACAGAAAAATTTAAGATGGCCATACAAGGAAGATTGTCACATGCTAATTTGCATGCCACAGCACAACTATACCACATTAATTACAATATGTAACATAAATTTTGTTCTTGAATAGTATGTGTTATTTCTTAATTGTTTAAGTAATAGTACAGATAATGGCCATTATTCCCGTCACACTTTGCTTTTGTGACCCGGATAATGAAATTTAAAAATTAACCAATTTTCTTTGGAAAAATGGGCAAATTTGCACATTTTCATTTGCATAAGGTCTGAATAAAACAACATATGAATCAAGATTTACATGTATTTAAACTAAAGTTATGTAAAAATGAACAAAAATGTTCAGAAGTGAGTAGTTTTTTGAAATTTGCAACTGTAATGTAATTCACTTTCACATATCAGCCCCCAAATATAGTCTCCCACCAAGTTTTTGTTATATGCTCCTTGGGGGCAGCATTCAAAGTCCATTATATCTTGGTGAAAGTGCTTGCCTTGCTCCTCTGAGTATGCTCCCATGTTCTCCTTGAATTTATCAAGATGAGCTATCAATGAAGACGCACCACTCATTTGGGTTACAAAGCTGTGTCTTGTGACAGAAGCAGAGCCTATCTTGAAGAGTGAAAAAGCTTGAAAAATGTTGATGACGTTTCCTCTGACTTGCGACTTGCACACTTTCATTTAACAAATCCCACTCCTTGAGCCTCGATATCAAAAGCTTCACATTTTACTTTGTTAAACCAAGATCTCTGGTCAAGTCACTGAAGTCTCTTTGGTTGGAGTAGCATGGGCTTGTCTCACCAGCTGCACATCTGAAACTGTAATCTGGATCTTCAATGTCTACATCTTCTTTTGATTTGCTGCTCTCTTCTGAGGATGGCTGCTTTCTCTTTGGTAAAGTGGATACAGAGAGCTCAGAACAGTATAATACTGGGGCAATGGATGATGAAAAGTCTGAATACATGGTAGCAGATGCATTCTTGCCAGCCCGACGTTTGGAAGGTTCCAGCATGCAGAAGTAGCAATTGCCTGAGTGATCAGTGGGTTTCACACCAAATTCTTGGAATAGAAAACTTCATGGCTCTCTTTTCACCTCTGTACAATCCTACAAAAGAGCAAAATAAAATTATTATGAAAAATAAATTAATTTCATCCACATCTAATGTGTAAGAGATTAATGCAAAATATTTTATATGTGATATTTTTTCTATACCATTGAAAATTTAAAAAAATAAATTAAAAGATACTTAAATTATAAAAGGTCTAAAATTTGTATAACATAACATCTTTCTTTCAAGCAAGCAAAAATTGTCTGTATTACCTTCTAGAGTAATTTTTACAGTGCTCACAGGTAAAATGAGGTGCCCAGAGGTGCACTCTTAATCCCTAATAAGCATGCCAAAATATGCCTTGTAGGCTTCACACATTTTAGCAGATGTTGTCACAGAGTATGTTTTTGCTCGTCTTGATAAATTGGCCACGTACATAGCAGAATGCTTGCAGCTTCTTGATACTATCCCTCATAAAATCAGATAGGTCTGTGTGTTCACTTAGGCAGCTAGAACTAAACTGAAGTGGTGAGCCCCTGTATATATATTACTATGGAAAGTTCTTAAAATTCTCTTAAGTTTTACAAAAATCTAGAAAATTCTTGCAAGTTCTACAACATTCTAGAAAGTTCTTGAAAATTCTCTATCAGCTACTCAGCACTGAATCCACCTGAAATACTCTGGAAAATTGGAAATTTTGAAAATACCATTACCCAGGTCACAAAACAGAGTTTAAAGAGAAAAATATGTATTTTCCATTTACTTTAGGCATGAGCAATTGGGAAATGACACTTTCTACCCAAGAACGAGAGAAAGTAAAAATTTTGTTGCATAGTCTTATATAAGGGTAGATGGGAGTATTAAAGCTAGTAGCCAGCAAAAAGTGTGCATACAGAGGTCAACACAAGTTGAGAAAAACTATTATATAAGTTGGTGTAAGTATCTACTGCAGGTATATTTCACTGTAGAAAAATGTTAACTTTCAATATTTGCACTTTCAAGGAAATAACTAACTGTACCCCAAATAGTTAAGTACAGCTGACTGTGAAAAGAAACTGGATCAACTAGGTGCAACTCCAATAAATAAACATGACTTTCCCAAATTATAGTATTTTATATATTTAAGCACACTAGACATGATATTGCATGTAAAAATTCACGTGTCTGTTCAAAAGTAGTAACTGCTTTCATTTTCTTTGTCCAAATCAGTACATATCTCTTATACTTTAATAGTTCATGAACCAAGGCTACTAAGCATGAAAAATAAAAATAAAACTTTTCCTTTTCATATCTTGTATATAATACAAACTATTGTTTTCTGAATTTTTTTATAAATTAACACCATAAAACTAAAAGTTAATGTTATTGACACTTGTTATTTTTGAAAGATTAAAAACCTAGGACCTTAGTTTCATATTGTGGCTTTAAATTGTTAATGTTTTTCCAGCTGGTATATAATAATTTTCTCAGCTAGTGCTGCCACCTACATGTACACATTTTACTGGCCACTATCCTTGATGCTCCACCTACCCTTATGTAATTAATATGCTTTGGTCATACTGTAACATGCAAATTAGCATGTAACAACCCTCCATTGCAACCAACTTCCTTCCTCTGTATAGTGTAGAGCACTACCATTAAATTAAGTAAATTGACACATTGGAAGTGGAGAGGATGATTGGGAAGTTATTGGAAGTTAACACTTTTCTACACTAAAAATGTATTGCTGCTAGATACTTACCTTATTAACCTACTAACCTTACTTCCTCTCAAATTATAGCTAGAATCCTACTCAGATATAGTAGAAGGTACCAATGCAAAAGTTACCTGATTAAGCACTTTTAAAAAAGCTATGGAGTGCAATATCTTGATGAATGTGGCCACACTCATGCAAAACCACATCTCATCTCTATTAGGTATATACTTCATCAGTTGTAAAGATATTTGTTGCTAAATCACAAGGAAAAAATGCACATCTGCTTTGAAAATGGACCTGCTAGATGGTATAGAGTGGCTAGAGTGCATCAGACCATAATCAATATTGTCATCTCTTGTGTAAAATCAGGTGACATCAGGTATTTGTCATCTTGTTCACAATTGTAAAAGCCTTCCTACTTTTTTCCACCTTAAGTGCAAAAACCAGAAGGGAAAGTGAACTTTCAATCTGAAAACTCAGGCTGAACTCGTATGCAGATTCAGAAAACAACCAAAACCAAGCCACACGGGAACCTGACATGGTAGATCAAATCCAGTCCAAAACCTGGCAGTATTAAGTTTTACCATCCACTTCACAGCAGAATTAGATTCAAATATGAGAATATGTTACAAATTACAAATGTACCATCACCAACATAAGTGTAAACTGTCTGACACAAAACTTCCAAAGAACATACAATATGCAATTGAACAACTTTTTGGAATGAAGGGTACCAAATCAAAGTTTAAATTTCCAATAATATAATAATATGCATTAAATACACAAAAAGGTTTCACTCAACTGAAAAATGCAGAGCAGAAAAAATCGAAAAAATGATAAAGACATATGGAAGTACTATTTTTTTTTATACCCAAAAAACGTATTTTTTGATATGTCTAGAAAGAATTAAGGAAACTTCATCTTTTTCAACTTTCATTACAATCACCTACCTTTGCTCTAACCATAACTCATCACACCTTGTATATAAGTCAATGACTTTAAGCACTAATTCAGTGTGTTCAAAAATAGTCATTTTGACTACTCTTTCCAGATATGTTGTTGTTCTTAGGAATGGTATGATTGGCTGCTTCATAAAAAATTACATAACTTAGGTGTTGTTGAATAACTTGATGTAATTTATGTGTTTTGTTTTTATCTTGATGTATTTTGTCTGAGGACAATTCTTGTTTCTACAATCATTAGAACCTAGTATTTTAATTTTTATGTTTTAATTTTCAGTTTTACAACTGAAGAAAATATTTTTAATTCCAAGATTTACTAAAATGCAGAGATTTATACAAGGTCAAAATTGAAAATCCTCATATCATTGGAAAAGATGTATATTTGGAACCATATATATCAGTTCATGTAATGTGAAGGTTTTGAAAGTATAAATATCCAGAATTCAATGTTGTCAAATCTTTAGATTAGTGTTATATATTTAATTTCAATCTTCAACATTTCTTAATCAATTAATGTTTTACTGTTCACATAATAAATTACATTTGGGTATAAGTTACAAATTTAAGTTGCATTTATACTTTATAATTTTTAATAGCTCTTATAATACAATTTCTTTTATTGAAAATATATTAATATGCTTAATACAGTTTTTTATAAAAAGAAAATGTTTAATTTTATTTTTACCAGATTTGTTGTATGGTATTAAAACTATAAACCTGAAATACAATGCTATATGTACTGAAGTAACTACAATGAAAATAATAGCATGAAACAAAAATAATAAATTATAAATAAATATTATAGTTTGAACAATATAACAGTCATAATAATAAGGATCCCAAGATACTACAAGACAACTGGTTATGTATATATATAACAAATTTTAACGAGATTCCTACTGTACCTATCTACTATCTTGCGAAACCACACCTGCAGAGATCTTCAGAAATTGACCAGGCATGTTTTAGAATCTCCAGTTCTCTTGCAGTAACAAACTTTGTGATAGCTTGGTCATGAAGAACAGCATATATGACTGGTCTATTGGGTAACACGCTCTTCTGCATGAAGCAAATGCTATTTCACCAGGTAACACCATCTTTTTGGAATGCTGTAGGATCAGAATCTTTTTTAATTCCTTACTGCTGCTTGTTGCTTCTCAATCTCTCCTGGCAGCATAGGAGAGTAATGGAAGTTTGTATCAAGATTTTTGTATGCACTTATACATTCCTTGATGTTATAATGAACCATTCCTTTTTTTGCTGACAATTTGTAAAATGTGCCTGAAACATCCTATGTGTGACACACCTCAAAGCTATTGGACAGCTATTTCCATATTTGAGGTATTATCATGCATGTCCCCTGGTATCATTTAACTTTCACTTTGTTCTCTTGGTACTTCCTTACTGACATGGGGGATGGAAGGTCATATCTTTCATTCAAGACCTTGCTGTAGGAAGTAAGGCTGCATGATTGCCACAGACAACTATATCAGATTCTTGATGATATATATGTAATGACAATTGGATAGCAGCAAGTTGGTTCTAGTATATACTGCCAGAGAGGTTTGCTACAGGTGTCCTGCAATTATAAGAACACCTTTTTCAAATTTTCCTGCTGCTCCAGAACCTTTATATGTCAAAAATAAAATGAAATTTGTATTGAGCATAGGTATTTTGTGTTGCAACAATGACAGATACTTTAGACATTCTTTGTTTTTATCTTCAATAATTTGCCATCTGTACTTTACTTTGAGAACATTAGTTTATACTGGTTAAACAAACCATTTCAATGAATTGATATAATTATAAATATGTTTTTTCAGTACTTGTAATATATATTACATTATTGTCTTCAACAACATGCTTTGATTGAAGATTGTTTTTTTATGGTCGATACCCATGATAAGTGAAGTAAACTTGTCCTGGGTACAATAAACAAAGCACTTTCTTTTTCTTATATTCTTCTTCCTTAAGTTCAAAATACTACCAATATTTTCATTTCAGATGCATAGTGACAGAATAGTTTGAATAACTAAAACTGAATTCCACAATCACATCTTCTTTTCTGTAAACAGAAACTTTGGGAAAGTTCATTCCTAAAAGTATTGGCAACCTTATTCATATGAAACCCTAAAATTTTGCTGTTTTCCCATAATACAATTGGAACACAATGGTATAAACTTCAAAATAGCCACTTTAACTTTATCAACATCATTTAATACCACCACCACGTAACATGAACACAGGTTATGTTTTCACCCCTAGTATGTGTGTTTGTCAGCAATATTTTTTAAAAACATCTGAATGGATTTGGACGATGATCCATCTTAAAAGTGATTAGTGTTTGGAGGGTCAAAGTCACAGCAAGGTTATAAAAACCTAAAAAAATCCCTATTTGTTAACATGGAGATCAACTTTCCACACTATATTTGCTCTATAACTCAATCAAAGTAATCAGATTTCAATAAACCCTAGTAGACATATGTTAAATATTATTCCTCACTGTCCTGCCAAAAATCATTTGTGTCCATTGATAATGACAGATATATAGACATATTTGAGTTAAATATGATTGACTTTGCATGGCAGAGATATGCACTCAACTGAGTGGCCTTCTTGTTCTCATAGTAGTAAATTGATTACTCACAAACCTATGATGAAGAGTGTAAATTGTTTATTTAAGTTAAAATAAAACTGCAATTTGCAACCAAGGTAGCAGATAAACCACATAACCCAAAACTTATGACTAATAAGATAAGAAAATAATTAATTGAATTGTCAGATACTAATTAGTTGTTGTTTATTATGTCTAGTCTTCCCATCCCCAGTGTATGTCAGTGTTATTAACTATTAATTTAAGCCTACATTGCTGATTTAGTGACAATTAGTGGTAGAGAATAGTGCATAGCTCATACAATATATAAGGGTTCTGAAAGAAACTGTATATATATATTTAAAAGGTTATGCAAACACAAAACACAAAGTGTAAAATGCACAAGCATTTATCTCAGACATTGTAGAAGGTATATAAATACAACATGCAAACTAAGATGGAGAAAAGTATTTTTAGCTTTCATATGAAAATCATTTTCCACTTTGATATTATGAGTCTAATTTTTTGTGCACAAGTTTTCCATTTTACTCAAGCCTACCATACTCTATGTAAATACATATAATAAATTCAGAATTGTTGTCACTATTCCTTCTCCAATAAACAATCAGACCAATAAACAAGCCCATGCACATTTAGTCAAAAAAGCCTTTACATCCCTCCACAATTACTTGCAGCTATGACCAATCATGTTGTAAAATATGCACAAGTGGAACTACTCACAATTAAATATCCTTTCACATTCAGAAATACTTTTTTCTCATATATGAGTTTATGCAAAATATTCACAGCAAATATTTTCTTGTCATCAGCATAATTTTTTTTATTTGTCAAATTATTTACTGATATTATAGATCTGCTATACAAAGGTGTATATTGACTCTTGTCAGTTGGTTTAAAATTTTCTCAACTTTCAAAATAAAAGCAAGCAAAATAAAAACTTGGGTACTGAAATTAACAAAAACATGTTCAAACAATCATGAAATACTGAAAAACTATAAATAGAAGTATCAGGTCAAGGCAGGAATAAAGATAGTAAAACTACTACAGTATAAATATAACTGAAATGTTTCATTCATTGCAACAATTAAAACATTATTGTAACAGGTCTCTTTCTCTGGAAAAATGGAATTTTTAAGTTTTCCCAAGACCTGAAGATTCCTTTAATCTTAATAACGTTATGTTTTACATTTATTAGCTCTTATTTATTGCACACATGCAAAATACACATATGAACAAAACAGGACCATGGGGAAAATTGTAATACTGTATATAAAGATTATATCACATATTTATCACAATCAAAAAAGAAATATAATAATTTACATTTATACAATCTGTATTTCTAAAAATTGTCCAGACTAATTTTTCATTACACATTTGCAATTTCTTGTTTCATTTCAAAATCAAGTGAGAAAAATGTTTAATGATAAAAAAAACATTTTAAGTAATTTTGTTATAGCAATAGACTATGATACTATGCAAGAATTATTTAGAAATATATAACAGTTGCATTAATATTCAAATGTATCAGTCATTTGTGTAATCCATCTTCAAAATCAAAGCTGGAGAAATCATTCTTAACACAAACCTTCCATCTTTAAAAAGAAACAAAGCATATCAAGTGTAGTAAATTTTGAATACCTTTTAAAATCAATTATACCTACTGCCAATAATTAAATTTAATATTTTAGCTAGAAACTATATCACAGTAAAGAATATCAGAATAAATGTAAAATGTGATTTAAAATAATAAATTTCCAGGCTAACTAAACCTTTCAAAAATTTTAACAAAAATGTAAAGAAAATCAATAAAAACATTCTTTCAACTCACCCTTTGAAGACTTTTGAAAGCCCAGTTTAAGATATTCCTAGTGTTAACATTCCTCTCTGGGTACACCTGTATTACATAATAGATTAAAATATCTGTAAAAATCAAAATAATAAATATGTGTTCAAATACCTTAAAATATGTCTCACATATATTATACCATTAAAAAAAAACAGCAATAAGAAAAATATTTAACCAACTATAATAAAATATTTACAAAAATGCAAAAACAAATTATTGAAATATACTAATCTCTAGACACTCTCACGATCATTTTTACTTTCCAATAACGTGAACTCTATTAGTGTAGACAGTCCCTGAGACTGACCTTCTAACCATTGTGTGCTTGTTATAGCTTTCATTCTATCAATTTTAAATTATTAAGCATGCGTTCATAAAATTTGGCAGATTATCGATAAATGTTACAACTAAATGTTCATATGCAAAATTTCTTTTTTTTATTAAGTCTTAAGGTTTATTAAGCAATGTTTCTCTCTTGCCTTTTTTATTTTCATGTTGCCTATTCACCATGCAAAATAATTTTCATTTTAAGACTAAAAATACTTTTATGCATCAGAAAGTTTTCAAATTTCACATGCAAAATCCTTATAATATCCAGGTAGTTTTATCATGTTTCTGAAGAAAAAACTTTATATTTTGTTATTTTCACTAACAAATCTCTGTATAGGTTCAGTTGATTTGACAGATTCTGTATCCATCATATGAAATTAAGAAATAATAACAATTATGCCTTTTTTTGTTCTAGAAAAAAAAATGTTTAGATTAAAAAGCTTAAATCTCATACCATTATATATTTATAAAGACTTATTATTTTTATTATACTGACCTTTCTGCTGTGTCTGGCTAACAATACAGAAGTTACAATGACACTGTGCATATGCTCTCACATTACTGTATCCAATGATACGAAGCTGACCTTTAGTTTTTACAAAGTGACCTACCTTAAGTGTCTCTTAGTGGACTAGTATTTGATAAAATACATTCACATTTCAATTATTATAAATTGTGTATATTTATATAGATTATTACTAATTACGAACAACTCCTTAAACTTATTTTTCTAAAAGAGAAAATACAAAATAAAGCAAACTACTACTCCTTTTGTAGTTACGACCTTTGTACTTGTTGCTGCTTGTCTAAGCTTGCTAAGCCTCAAGAAGTATTGCATGTTGAGAATGTGAAATGAAATTTTGTACTTTATTATTTTTATATATGCATAACCAACAATTCATAACTTACTTCTTCAATACAAGAGATTTCCATAATAATTTATAAAGTTTATTAACTAAGCTGCATTTGTATCTAACAAAATATGAAATCACAAAGAGACTAAAGATTTAACTTACCAGCTGGAAGGTTTGTCTCAAAAAAGAGAGGACATTTCTCAGACAGCTGAGAAAATAATTAAGGAGATACTCTGAGTTTCTGGTTGATTATTTATGTCACATATAAAAGTGTATAAAAAGGACCATTTCCAAAAATGAAAAAAGTGAACCACCCTATGCAATTTAATAATATAGTTGCAGTTCAGCAAGTGGAAAAGATAAAAGGTTTTAATTTTGTATTTTAGCTTGTCAGTACCTATAATCTGAGTTCATAACTTGTACAAAACTTTAGATTTTGTTTTGAAATCAGAAACATCTAATTTCAACCAGTTCTGCATTAAATGTACCATGTAACACAAAAATCAATGTTATGTTTGTTTTTTTAATATTTACTTTTAAATTAACAAACTAATTAATGAATAATATAAAAATTTATATTATAATCTACAGTTTGATACCAAATGTAAGAAGATAAATTTAATAAAATGAAAGTTCAATAATGTTTTGAATGCAAGTCAACCAACATGATGACATGGCCTATGACCAGTTACCAGTCTGGAAAGGGTAAAGATAATGTTTTGGTCTTTAATAAACATTTTGTGAAAAAAATATGAACATTTTTTCACTGATATGTTTTAAATTTGACATAAAAGCATTGTGAAAGTATCAGTTTTCAATGGAATATGCATGCTTTCTTTTTTCCTCTTAATTTAGATCGATCTTCATATACAGTGATTTTAATCTAACAACCACTCAGCATTCACAGAGACAAACTTGAAGCTATATATCAGAAGGAAGTAATTTTGTTTTCATTTTCTTGGAATAAATACTGCCTTTAACAAAGTTATAATGACACTTTTATCTTTCATGAGCATGACATACACAACTTTCATACTTTTAAAACTTTAAAGATATAATAATAAAAATGTAGCTAATTACCTTTAAAAATCCATAAATTCACATGTTACTTTTAGGTTCTCAAATCAGTTACAACAAAAATACAAACTAAGAAAATCATAATTTAGATGTTTTAAAAATCCACCTTCATGCACCAGTAACAAAAATACTGTGAATTTACAGCACTAAATAGTTATGTAATCATGCAACAAAAGCCCTCCACCAATAGAAGGGTTACACTTCAATGCACACTAACTCATTTGCACTCATAAATCTTCATTCTTTCACAAGGCAAGTAAAATGTGCAACAAAAATTTAGAAATATCACGGTTGTAATGATGGCATGAGAGTAAAGCATGGGGAATCATGACTTGAGTATCACCATGGCCACACATTAGTGGGTCAGTTCCAGATAAAAGAAAACAATGAGTTCAATAAATGTGACCAACGCACACCCTAGTTTGGACAACTTTCACTCTTTATGGATGCAAGACAGCCAAAGAACAAAGGAAGATTTGATCTGCAAAATCTTGTCATGATTTTGCTCACTCCAAGTCAACTAACTGTCAAGCATGGGTGTGATGGCACCACAGGAGACAGGCTTAGCCATAATGTCAACAAGCTCATTTCCACAGATACCAATATAATTACATATTCAAAAAAACTGAGTAGATATAGAAGATAAAGAAAAATGGGCCAATTATTTTATATCAATGAAAAAAAGGTGAGAACTAACACTAAGGCATTCCAGGGCAAATAGAGAGTTAAAAGAGTCAGTGTACTGCATAGCTTCTAAGTGATCCATGGCAAGAAAAATGGCATGCAACTCGGCAGTGAACACAGAAACTGTAGAGGGGATCCTGTGAGTAGCCACTGAGTCACAACAAACCATGACAAATCCTACAGTCACTTGATTTCAAATCAACTGTATAAATGAGAATGGATGAATGATTCAAAAGATAGGCAAATTGTGAGTATCCACCTTCCTCAGATGACTAAAGAAAAGCCACAGGTGGGGATTGTAATAAGCCATGGCTAGATGGGGTGATCAGTGGAAACAGTAATGTTATCCAACGAGAGACACAACTCAGCCAGCTGTGCCTAGATGAAAAGTAAATGAAATGTAAGATTATTGAAATAAAAGTAAGCATTTTTAGCCTTAGCATAGAAATCACTTAGCTCACAACCAGTATTAAAAGAAAAAAGACTAGATATATTTACATACACATTTTCAGTGAAAAATATTTCACTAAAAACCTGAATTTTTGTGCCCAAAACATTTTTAATGTTTACTGATAGTCTACCAAATTTTGTGAAAATACACCTACTGTATTAAAAGTTATAGTATGGAAAACTAGAGCAAATACAAAATGTTTATGAACTTTATCAATTAGACAAACCTCACAGCATGAGTGTTATTATGTTTTTACCTTTATGTACTTTTACAGATCTAGAACTGTTCCTCATTAACTTCATCAGTATATTTACACATATTGATATATGGCCTTAAAATGAACAAAAATATTACTTCGGTACCATTCCACAAATATAGTAAAACTGTTGAAAAATATGTCACCTTCAGCTTGAGTGCCATTTTCTTAGTTGTTATTATACCAAACCCAAGTTGTCTTGTTGGATCTGTAGAATTAAAAAAGTAAAACATACCTAATGATACCAATGACATTAAATTATGATAAACCTAGTACAAAAATGTTAAATTCATAAAGAAACAAAACATTTCCTTAGATGAACTTAGTAAACAGATACTCAGTGATGTCGAGAAACCCACTTGTTGAGAAATTTATATGCAAAAATGACTCGTTTTGGTTGAGAAAATATTTTACGTAGAAAAGCAAACAACGATGACCGAAGAAGGTCAAAACATTGTTTGCTTTCTATGTAAAATATTTTATCAACCCAAACGAGCTGTTTTTGCATATAAAAAAATAAACAGATACATATATATTTTTATAACAATGCACTCAGTTTTCAATAATAAAATATCTGAAAATTATTTTATATTAAAACTTTCTCAATGTTTAAAAGAAACATATTATTTCAAGCCTACTTTTATACTTTTAAAATGATGCTCCTTAACTAAAGAAGAACAAAGCTATTTCAGTGGAATTTTTTACATTAGGAATATATACAAACCTTTCAGTCACTACATTCTCTTCACAAAAAATAAAAAGTTAGTAGATTGATCTTCATGAGCCCTTATAATGAAACAATTATTTAGAGTAATAAATTACAATTAAGGAAACAAACTGTAAATTTAAGATTTAGCAATACTGTGTCAACTGCCAAACCCTGGCTATGCTTACCAATATTAAGTGCTGTTAAGGATGCCATATAAAACTGTTTGTAACCTCGAGGCTCTGGTGATGCTTGAAAATCAAAATAACTAACCAGAACCCCCTAAAACATGGTGAATATAATTTTATTAGCAACATGTAATAACAGTTGTTAAACATAAAGACTCAATTCTAGTATGGTAATAAGTGTATATTATAAATTACCAATTAAATGCCCAGATTTATTATTACAGATTATTTACATAATAAATTCAGCAAAATAAAACTTAAAATTACTATTAAATAAATTTATTTAAAAAAATACAAATATCATAAAAATATTTTTCATGTTAACTACTTAGGATTTCTTATATGGAAAACAATAAAGCAGTAAACAAGAATTAACCTTTACAATTGATCAAAATATTTGTCACTATTTACACTATTTATACTGCTCACAAATTCTTAAAATAGGATACAAACTTTGTAGGTATTTTTAAAGTATTTATGATCTATAGCCAAAACTTGTAAAAATGTTTCAAGAATAATGTCATTTCCCAAACTACATTCAACACAAACATATGCAATAAAATTCTATAGCAACATATTTGAATACAAATTCACATCTATTATTTCTTAGAAATAGTTTTTTTTATTAATCAAATTTTAAATATATTTCTTCAGTTACTTAACCACATTATAATGTACACACCACACAATAAATCTTGTTCTTCTCAAATTCACTGCAGATATCAAATAGTAATAATTAACAATGTTAACATTTTCCTAAACTTAACTGAAAATGCATTTCCAATTGATACTTAGCAAGGCTAAGAGAAAAAAATGACACATTCTGTCATCTATTGGCAAAAACTTTTATTCACCATTAGCAATGATACTTCCACTTTTTTTCTGCTTACTAACATGCAAATTATTATGCAGCAACCCTCTACCAACAGGTGTACAACTTTACCCCTATCATAACTGTTAACTTCTTCAAAGTTGGTAAAATCAACAAAACCACATCAGAAGTGGGGAAGACAGGTGGGAAATTTGAAAACAATTAAGTATCTATTGGAAATACACTGTCAGTTTAGTTTAGAAAAATGATAACTTCCTATACAATATGTTACTTCCTTTTTTCAAAAAGCTGGAATCCTACAATGATAAAAACATGATCCTTGTTTAGGGTGCAAAAAGGGATTAAAATCAACATACTAGTGGAAATCTGTATCACTTCTAAGCCATATATATTCTTTGCCCTTTTGTAAATGAATTGCCATAAATGCAGAAATCTGGAAGGACCCAAATAAAATATCTAAAAAAACCTGGACCCAATGGTGTAGAATAGCTAGGACACAAAAATCCCATAAATTGGAGTTTGATCTCAACCACCATCTTGTGGTATCTGGAATTGTACATCAGGTTTGCAGTAGCAAGATCCTATAACTTTCACCTCAAAAATGGGTACTGGCAGGAAAGAGGAGTTATCATACCAATAACCCAACTCTGTATGTATACATCTCTAGCTTAACCAACACCAGGTCCCTCTGGGGCATTTTTGTCCATACTAAGGTAGAAGGCTGGTTCCCAGCTTTACACACGCAGGAATTCATGTCTCTTATCCACCTCTAACCAATACCAACTGCACCTGAAATCGACATTCAACAAACAGCAGCAAGAAAAACCACTATACAAGATTGTACCTCTTGTTCAAAACCTGGTAGCTTTGGGAATTTCTCATCCAGATCACAGTAGGAGAATGGTACCATCCCTACACATGGAAGGACTTGTGTGACTGGTTCAGCTCCAAAAAACACCCAATCTTCAAGAACCAACATCCAGTAGAAGGTAGAAAAGAAAATGCCTCAGCCAAAAAGGCAAACTCCAATATATTTTGGAGAGCTACATCTAACATGTGGCAGTATCTGGAATTATGTATCAGTTCAATGGTATGAAGGGCATTAACACCATCCACCCCAGTAAAATGCCACCACCCTATTCTCAAAATGAGTGGTATTGTGTATATGCACAAGGACAGGTCTTCATTGTCCACCATCCTAGCAGCTAGGAACTGATAAGTGAGTGGCAAAGACTTCTGTACTCTACAAGATGAAGAATGGAAAAATGCATTAAAAATTCAAAGGAACACAACATCAGATACAGTATGATAGTTGACTGTGATACCCTATTTCTAAAAGCAGCACAATCATGTTGACAGTCAACCAACACATGGCAGCATTTGCAATTGTACATCAGATCTACAATAGGAAAAGCCTTAATGCCAAGAGTAGACAGAGATAGGCATTAAACCCTGTCTGTTTTACTCATATTAATCCATGAATGTATTGTTCAGGACAGACATATTTATGAAGCAGCATATCATGATAGAACAATACTTACAAATGGTCCTGTGGAATACCCTATCATAACTATGTGTGTGTAACATAACCTTGTAACATATTATGATATCATATTTCAATACACAATGCACAGAGGACACACTGAAGGAGTTTATCAACAAACACCTGGTGGCATCAGGAATTGCACATCAAGTCTGGGATAGGAAGAGCCTCAACACCACTCTAACACTGTATGATGCAAATTTAATACAAAGCTGTAGACAGGGGCATGGGAAAGTGATGGAAAGAGAAACGAGAAAAAGGTGACAATCATTAGGAGAAACGACAAACAAACAGTAACTTTTGAATTAAACCTGGAAGGATAATGAAAAAATATAATGGGAGGTGTAAGGATTTCAGGAAAGAAACAAACAGACTCAGAAACAATGGAAGGGTGCAATATGATATGTCACATACTATTAAAAAGAACTAAACAGGCAAAGGAGACAGAAAATATTGGAATGGTTATAAAGGTGAGAAAAAAGATGGAAGGGGAACAAATGTGTGTGTGTTTTCTTATAGTAAAGTCACATTGGGCTATCTGCTGAGTCCACCAAGGGAAAAAATGTGAAAGAAGAAGTATCTTGATGAACAGATGAAATTATTGAGAATAAAGGAATGATAGGAAACAAGAACTTTGAGGAAAGATGGTTTAAAAAACACAAATAAACGAGGCTCAGAAGAGGATGTGAAAAAACATGGAAGACCATATAGAGGTGTTAACCTGGAAGGAAGCAGGGTAAAGATAGCAAGAAAAGGTGAAGGAATAAAACAACATAGATAAAACTGAGGATTGTAAAATGCAAATAAAATCAAGAAACCAAACTAATGGCAGATAACATCATCCTATAGTCCATAATTGGAAATTCTGCTTAAAAAAATCCAAGTAAAAAAAGTATAGTATGAGAGGAACCATAGGATGCAAAGGTCTGTAATCCCTTAGGATAAACCAAAAACAGTGCATACACCACATAATAGGTAAAACACAATGGAGAAATAAAAATACAAGACAGAAAATAAGCAAAGCCATGTGTAAAAATCTGACACTTCAGGGTAAGGAATGAACAAAGCCACACATGAATATGAAGTACAGAAAGATGATGCATAGCAGTGTATAACTAACAGAAGCACAGTAGAAATAGAGTAAGAGAAAGGAAGGAAACACCAAAAACTGCTGCAACAATGAAAATAACTTGTGATCAGCTAATATATAATCATCAACAGCACACCACAGGATGTAATATGAAGTACAGTAAGGAAACATGGGAGAAGATGAATAGAAGGATATGCATAGAGATATTAATCCTGACTGAAAGCATCAGAGTAAACTACCACCAACCAACCTCCAGAAGCCTGCAGGAAATGAAGAAAAGCTCCATAAACAGCAATGATTTTCAAGATTAGATATGGAGAGAGGAGTCAAACAATATCACAGCTCTGAAACCACCTGAATGTCAAGATACAGACCCCACACAGACACACATACACACACCAAAAAAAGTAACATTTATAAAAGGTTAAACTCTTGACAAGGAGAAAAAAATAGAAACGCCATTGATGGTACTATTCCAATTTAGCTATGTGTCTAAAATTAGTTTGCAAGGAAAAGGTAAGAGAAACATTTAAGGGATCATAACAAGGCAAAATTGGTTTGTCAAAACCCATTGCCAATGATATATAAAGGCTTTGAGATAAGCCCACACTCCTGAGAGGGATAGAACCTCTCACTCAGTAAATAAAGGAGAGAATGAAATGCTATACACAAGACATTCCATAGCTTGAAAATAATGTGGAGCAGGTAGGGGCCAACAGATGAGGAAATCAAAAAAACACCCCAAGAGGAACCAAAAATTGTAAGAGTATGTGTAAAAATTGACCAACTATGGGAAACCAATGCTCCATAACAATGTTCTGCAATAGAAACAATGGATTTGGGACCGAGTCACTTTAATATGCAGCCATTAATCCATAGAAATATGAAAACAAAGGCCTTTCAAAAGAAACAGGATAGTAAAAAATGGAATCCCAAGGAAAGGAAAAGGAAATGGGATTGTGAAACAATGAGTAAGAAAAACAGAAGTAAAAAAACAAACTTGATGAAACGATTTTAGAAACCCATTGGCCAACCACCAAGGACCTCCAAAAGTGAACAAAATAAAGAAGTCTGTCTGCCACCAGCCCCAACTTGAGAAGAGTAGTTAAATTAAAATAAATGAGAAAATATAATAAAATAATTGGGATCCAATACTCATTAAGAGAGAGGAGACACCAATGTTGTGAGTCACAATAAAGGAAATTGAAATAATAAAACATGTGATCATCCACAGTACATGACGGTCAAGATAAATGAGAAAATATAATAAAATAATCAGAATCCGATCCTCACTAAAAAGGATGAGACACTGATGCTGTGAGTCACAATAAACGATGTTAGAACAATAATAATAATAGCCAAAAATGTGACCGTCCCCAGTGCATGAGAGTCAAAGCATAATGACCTCCAAGTACAAATTCTCCCTAAAATGACTTGCAATATCCCAGATATCCAAAGGAAAAGAAAACATAAAACAATCACCTCAAGGCTAGTGCCTGAGAGGAACAGGAGTGGAATGTAGAACCAGGAGATAAGGTCATTTTCATGTTTCATGGCACAAACCTGTTGTCAGAACCTATGCTAAAGGAAGATTAATTCAAAGGAACCACACAAGATAAGGATTAACCATCCTCTCTAAGGTCATAAAGACAGCTCGTTAAAGCAGTTGTTGGATGGTAGTTTAAAAGGAATCTTTAGATCCTTCCCAGACTGAGAAAAAGGTAGGACAATAGCCCAGTGCCAAGCATCAGGAAAAACATTCTCCTGCCAAATCTACTTAAAAAATAGCCAGAGAAGCAGGAGATAGATGACACACCATTTCTTAGTGTACTTCATCAGGTTTGACTGATGTACTGCCAGACCAATAAAGAACCAGTTTGAGTTTCACCAGTGCAAAGGGATGATTGTAGTCATAGAGACAATCACCTTGAAAGGAATGATGTTATCACTCTTTCCAAGCCTTGATAACTAAGAAGGTAAAGGAAGAAACAAAAGTGCTAAAGACCCAGTAAAAGCTTTCACCTAGAGTATTGGTGATGCTCCAGGTACCAGCTTCTTCGATGCAATCAGAGAGCAAGATTGAGAAGGTGGCATAATTATATTGACCTTTCAAATCTTGTTCCATGTAACTTTGGAACTAGTAGTAGAAGATATTCTTGGTTGTGAACTTAATTCAAGAGTCCTTCAGATATTAACGTCTTAACCACAAAGCATGTTCACGAGCCCACAGGAAAGTGATGCAGTGCAAGAGTGTGGGACATCTATGAAAAGTATCCCAGGCCCATTTTTGAGCTTTCCATGCCATGTGACAGGCAGGACTCCATCATGGAAGAGGATATGATGGAAAACATGTCGAGGTTTTAGAAATACATTGAGCAGTTGCTTGTATAATACAGTTTGTTACTAATGCCACACAGTCATCTACTGAAGCCTTATAGACGATGGCAGAATCAAGTTCTGCAAGAGTGGTGAAAAGGGCCAATTAACTTGATCCAGCTTCCATTGGGGCTCACAGGTCAGGTGGCAACATTGACCACGTCCAGTCTCTCTCACAATTATAGGAAAATTATCACTGCCTCATTGGTTATTGTAAATCCTCCATGAAAAGTGGGAAAATTAAGATGGGAGCAAACTAAGAGATCAATAACAGTAGAGAACATGAAAATAGAAAGGTTGTGATCAATATCATCCACAGAGGGGATGACGTCCATTTAAGTCCTACAGGATTAAAAAGCAAGATGGCAACTGTTTAATGAGAGCATCAAGAGCTGATTGATCATAGGTCTCTTCAGGTGACAAGTAAATAGAACAGTAATGGTACAACTCAAGTAAACACAGCCTGTCATTTCTGTACAAAGAAAACCACCAAAAGGTAGCTGTGTCAACAGGTTTCAGAAATGTTTCCTGTAAGGAAAACATACCAGATGGTAGGAAGCAATCAGTGCTTTGATGTTATCCAGATTAGAACGTAAACCTCAACAGTTCCATTGTATCAAAGTGGCCATTTTTATTTATGTGTAGGTGGACTGGGTGGAGAGCCCTTCTGTTTAAAACCACATCTTTTATCTTTAATGTCTTTATTCAGAGGTCTGTCAACCTCCATGGATCTCACCCTATGTCGATTGGGCAGGTCTTTGTTGTTGAAAGAACAACTAAGGATGTGAATGAATGATTGTTTTGCATCTTAAGGTGGGAGAAGAAGACGTACCTGGAACCAAAGGAAGTGAATCTTGGGGTTTGCTGGAATGAATGTTATTGGATAGAGTGTCGACATCTAGTCATCAACTTTTTAATCACTTAGTTCAAAATACTTTTCATATGGTTTAAGAGTTATTCTTTTGGAGGCATAGAAAGATCCATCTGCACTCCCACTGTAGTAGTAGAATGAAGTGCAGCAGCATATGTCCAAGATGAAGTGATGGACAGCAACTTTTGAGCCTCAGGGTAAGTAATGTTTTGAATTGTTTTCAAATGCTGCACCTCTTTTTCTTCCAACCATTTAGGGCAAGAACAAAGGTAGGATGGATGAGAGCCATTGCAGTTAACACAATGAGGGTCCATTTCACACTCACAGACATTGAAATCCTTGCCACCGTGACTAGCACATGATGTCTTTGAGTGACCAAACCACTTAAACTGGAAACATCTGAGAAGGTTTGCAATGTATGGCTGTATCTTGCAGTTAATGTGACCTGCCTTGATAATGGCAAGTGGACATGGTGATGTAATTATCAGAATGAGGACACTGGTCTGCATCATAATTTTATCTTTGGGAGTGGAGATACACCTTACTGCAAAAACTCTCTGGATGGAGAAATCAGCGAGAATCTTCGACTCGAAAATGTTCTTTAAAGTCCTCTCAACAATGACTCCTCATGACGAATTTCAAGTAGCATAAGGTGTAACTTCAATAGGTATATCCCCAATTGCCTTTGAATCTAAGAGGAATTCATTGTGTTGATATGTGGATGTTTCCACCAATATGTCACCAGAAAAAAGCTTTTTGACTGACTTTGGTGAGTCAGCATGTCACTCTAGTCCCTTCTGAATGAAAAAAGGGAGACATTTACCCTGAAGGTTTGTCTGAAAGAGTATGTAGTATAAGAAAATGAGGTATAACAGGTGGTACAGATGTCGAAGATTGTTGATCAAAATCATCAAGACATCATCATTTACCTGTAGACGACTGTTTGTCATTATTTTATTTGAAAGATCCACAATAAAAAAGCAATATTTTAGTGCCCACTGATCCCACCCATCATGGAGCCCTACTAGGGTACAGACTACAATGCCAAACAAGGACATTACAGCAATGCCAGGGTTTTGTGAGCACTATACCCAAACACCAGCATCAGATACAATGTCCACAACACCTGTTGAGAACATCCAACACTGATACTTGGTTGTTCCTAGCCCAAGTGGACCAACCCAATGATTCAAGGAGGACCACCCCAAGGCCACCCATCTACAGGAATTTTAGGACAAAGTGATGTGCTAGAGTTGGACACTTCAACCACCAGGATCCTCTCCCCCCTTCACAGGTCACCACAGCAAACACATGGGTAGATGTTTAGATCCCAGAGGAGGTAAACTGAAAGAATAGAACCTTCCCTGGGAGGCCCTCTCACCATGTACAGGAATCCACACTGAGGAGAGGTGATAAGAAAAGAACATAACACACCTGAATAATCACATTTACTAAGGTGAAAAGTCTGAATAAATCCCAGAAAGGACATATAACAGAGGCAAATTCAGAAAATGGAAAAAAGCTGTTCAAGTAAAACATTTCTCAATCACTAAAAACCCACGACACAACAATCATCAGTAGGTTCTATTTGTTGCATATAACTGATAAACTTCTGAAAGACCAGAGCCATCAATTCATGGCCAAAAATTGTGTTTACAACCCACTGGATGTGGTTAATAATTAAAGTAGAAAAATTAAAAAAGTAAAAGCTTGTGGATTAGAGAATCAAACCATGAGCAAAAAAATGTCTGCTCAACAAAACTGGCAATCAAGAAGTGGTTACTAGCTGCAATATTAAAAGGGACCATTTATGAGAGAGGTAGTGTTGCACCCCTAATGATGGACAGTTGCTGCATAATCATTTGCATGTTTATATTCAGAAGTAAGTTGGAGTATCAAGGATAGTGGCAAATGTAAGATATCATATTAGAACTTTATTTCATTCATATAGCTCAAAGCTTTTTGTTTTATTTCAAAGTTTGTAATATGCAAGTTCTCCAATAGCAGTGACTTCAGAACAAAAGTTTAAACTTAGCCCTAACTGAACATAGCTTGTATACATACCTCATGCTGTGTTTGCAGTTCTAGAATTTCCTTCTCATGATGACATATTTTGATTGAATTTAAAACATTATTCAAAAAGGCAATCATATAGTGCTTAACCAGTAGACCCTTATAATATATATTTATGGACTGTTGCACATAGACAATAAAAACAGGATAAGAATCTGGTTGAAGTTTTTGTCGACATTCACCTTCTAGCCACCAACAGTTCACAGCAGCAAAAAATATCTAAAAATAACACAATCTTTTTTTTCTAATTATGGATTTTAAGTACAATATAACAGAAGTAAAGGATTTAACCCTACTTTAAACCACAAAAAATTAAAATACACCATTATGACAATCATAGCGACTACAAAAACAAACATTTACTGTAGAAAAAAACTTGTAATTCATCATGTGTACCTTTAATAATGCTTACATGAAAGATAAACAATTCAGTAAATACAAGTATTAAACACCTAATATAATAATGCTGCAGGCAGATTTAAAATGTAATATATTCTCCAGTAGATTCTAATCATCCCCATATTTCAGACTTCATGAAGCTATATTTCTACTAAATTCTAAACTTATCCAGTTTATGACATGGGAAAGAGAATAGAACCACCTACACAAAAAGAAAAAATACAACCACGTGTAGTTTTATCACTGCTTCTTCGCTTAAATTACTGATGCATTTTAAATAGCAAGTGGCCAAATAAAGAGGGTTTTTCTATTTCACTGTTAATTTTTTCCTGAAAAAGGTAAATAAAACGTTTTTTCTTTTCAAATAGCTAATCAATTTATTTGGCAGAAATGTAAAATCATAATTCCTATTTTGAGATCAATTACAAATTGTTGTAGAATAACTTACAAGTATAAAATTTACAGATAACCCAAGTTATAAGTCTCCTAGAACAAAATAACATTACCAGGGGCTCAATTTTAACAGTTGTTCAAGATGACTTAAAAACTTCCTCAGATGACAAACATAAACATCCATATTATCCAACAGATGACCAGTATCCTGAATAAGCCCTCATTCAAAACAGCATCACAGTCTACTTCACACTTATCCATGCCTGCACTATACACAATTTGACTCAATACTTGACCAAAATAACTGGTAAATTTCATAACTACAAACTCAAAACTTTTAACCCTACAACAATATCTACTATTTCTTTTTTGTTGTTGTTTATGAAACATTGCACTTTGTTCAAGAGAAATATTGATACAATCCATCAAAAAAGTTTGAAAATGTCAGGAAAATTATCTTTGGTAGTTAGCTAATAATGCTATTTCAATCACTAAACTTTATATAATGCAACATGGCATAACGTTTCAATTACTGATGCAATCATTTTTAAGTACACAAGTTTTATCGGTAAAGAAAGTTTAGTATTCAAACCAATGTAAAACAAATTGTTACATTTATATATATATATAGATAAAATCAAAAAGTAAACTCAAGATCAAACTATAATGATGTATTGTATTATGTAATATTTGTATGCACACATACTATATCTATATATGTATGGGAAGGTGTAAATTTGCAATAAAAATTAACACAGATACCATGAATATTTAGTGATATTAGTTTTACTGTTGTGAACACTTGTACTAGAAATTAACATGATTGTCTCAACTTTGCACTGATAAACTCACTAGGAACTAAAATAATACATTTCAGTTGAAACACTTTCAATTATCCAAGTTTAGGCCTATGACTAACATTAAACAAACATGATCAATAAAGTCTAGGAAATATGGAATTCCTAATAACTACATGATAAGTGGAAAAATCCATATATTCAACATAATACTTATAGCTGCAAACAAAACTTTAATGTCTTTATAAGTTAAAAACAGGATAATAAATAAGTCTAGCTTTGTTCCCCCTCTACATGTAAATACAAACTATAAGTATGAACAACAATACATAACAACAGTATACATGTGTACATATGCAGCACTTGGGCTTTGTGTATGTATTACGGCACAGTAGTATGTGTGAGAGTTCTGATGCAAGTCTAGTTTTACCACAAGACAAGCCTCCATACTACTGTACTTGGTGGAAAAGCTGATCTGGTTAGAATAAAAACATAAATGTGATTGGCCAAGATCACTTTTTTGTTTAAAAGTTTAGCATGTCATTAACTGTTTGTTCTCTTAAAATACTATGTAACATAAGCATGTGACACAGTAAATGCTAAAAATTAGTTGAATAAGATCTAAAATTACCAACTAAACATTATTTGCACTTTTTGGAAATAAGGTACAAAAACATCAAAATTGTAACTGAACTTTTTAGCATCTTTGTTCATCAGTATTGTTAACATGATTTCTTTTTTGTTGTTGTTGGAAATTCTATGTTTCCTATTGTTGTTTTTTCTTACAACCAATACAGCCTTCTGACAACCTGAAAATTTCCTCAAAATCAAGTCATCATCAGGTTAACCATTTCAGAATGAAAATAAATACATACTCAATGAAGTACATAAATTGAACAAATTTATATTGAAATTGTCAAATAGTTTATGATAATTCAAACAAATGCATACAGCAAACATTCTCAATAATTCCTTAGTACATCTTTTTCAACAAAATCCTGCATAACAATTTACCTGTGAATGAAAATACTTTGCTACAGCTTCAAATTCTTTCTGGCTCTCAATGCAAGTGGCATCCCATGGAGCATAGTAGATTACAAAAGACACTTCCTTCTCCAAAAGCAAACCAACAAGATGGTTCATGGAACCAAGATAATAATCAGTCACCAAGGAAGAATGAGAAAAGAACTTTTTTGGATGACTGGCTTTCCTCGTTTTAGGTAAGCTGTCAAAATATAAGAATATGATTTCATTTCATATTATCCAATTCTAAACAATACAACAATATCCCACAAGTAAATACTGACATGAAACATCTGCTTGACTTTCATTATTCATTTATTTTAATTAGAATGAAAGAATTCATACAATTATTCCATAGTTCAGGTTTTTTTTCCTAATCTTCATAGAGATTAAGGAATAAGCTTTCAAATAATTCTTTATGAAGTTTTGGATGAAAGAAAGACTTATTGATATAAACAAACTTAGATTTTTTTAAATATACCTTAAAAAATTAAAATTCTACAACTTACAAGCTGTTTCTCAAGAGAACACAATAGTTCACTAAAGTTGAATTTTCCCATGTATTACAACAATTACTTATCTTAGATTATATAATTCATATGATCACAATTAATGATCTTATAAAATCATTAACACTAATATGAGTTATACAGCAGTGAACTAGTAAAATAAATATTTACTTTCTCTATAAAGTAATTCTAGATTTCTTTCCCTGAAACATTTAAATTTCTTGCTTTAAAAATAATCTATATAATTTATCTGTAACCTTGTTCTTTTAAAATCCTGACTAGACTTCCAAAACTTACAAAATAACTGCTCCATTACAAACTTGTACCAATAATTACAAATCAACAAGCAAATTTATTCACAAAAACAAAATGTTTCCAAAAATCATGTTAACCAAATGGTGCTGGAAAAGAAAACAACCAAACAAGAATAACACTGTAAGAGAAAGAACCCAAAAAACAGAAAGGATACAAATTCACCAAGAAAAATTGTAACCAAAAAGAAATGATGGTGGAGCAGTATCAGAGTAAGGAGGCTACTGAACATCAAAAGAAGTAAAAAGTTTCCTATAAAATAAGTGTACAAAAAGAGAAGATATCTAAGTTATGAAACAATATAAAAATAGGCAAAAGAAAAACAATTTCTCCAACTCTATTCCTACATATGTCATAAACCTCATCTGGATAGTTACAAGAAAGAGTGAAAAAAAAAATAATGAGACCAATAATATAGAAAATGAAAGTCTAAACATCCTAATTGGTGTCAAATCATGTAAATCAAATTTACATATTCTAAAAGGAAAGTGAAAAATGTTTGAATTTGCATAAAACCATTTTAACATAAGGTAAGACAATGAAAACTTTTATCTGAACCTTGAAGTTTAAAACATAACTCTAACAATTACATGAGTAACATGAAAATTACTCAAACAATGAAATTTAAAATACTTAAGTATTTTATTGTTTCCTTTATTATTAAGTCAGCTGAAATACTGAGAGCTGATGTAACTCAAAATTGAAGTTTTTGGCTCATCATGTCATGGATTTTTTTAAATGCAAGTTTACAGTGTTTCACATTCTTTCTACAAAAACTAACAAGCTAAGGAAAGATTAATTGTAAAAGCCAGCTTTATTAATGCTTTCTAAAATGCTTTTGATCAACAATTATTGGTTTATATACTCCTAAAGGTACATATATATTCCTAACATATAAAAAATATGTGCACTTACTTTTATTACACAAAGAAACAAACAAAATACATAATTTGAAAAAAATTATAGCAGCTAAGTTGGTGATATTAATAGACTACTTGAATTTATAGCAACATCTTTTCACCATGATGGGTGCTGATTGAAAATTTAATTTAATTTTGTGTTAGTTCACAACTAAAGCAGAGAAAGTATTGGAGAAAAGATATGGAACAATACTAAAGTGGTGTACTCTGTAATGGATTTACCATTATGTATTTATTTTAATATGCACATTTACTACATTTTATTGCATGTAAAGTATATTTTTAAATGTGCATTGCACAAGTATTACTTGTTCTCTAAATTAATAGAAGATCCTCTGGAACAGTGGTTCCCAAACTGGGGGTAATGGAGGGGTGACAGAAAAAAAGTTAAAATTCTGAAAACCAAGAAAACATTAAGGTAGCTGGTATTAGGAATGATGTTAACTTAGTCATAGTATGTAAAGTTGTAAATTAAACCTATTTTGAGTATGTAATAAAGTTCAACCAAATGACAATAAACATCAAAAACTAATATACAGTAGTAGAAAAGAAAAAATATGAATCTAAGTGTGTGGTAACCTAAAAGTATTTTGACAAGTATGCTTCAGAACACAAGTCACTCAGTAACCCTGATGACTCATCGATGTGTCCTGTACGCGTCACTCACTGTCTGAGGTTGCCTCTATTTTACACTGTCAGTTTCTATGTGAGCATCAGCCAAGGGAGACAAAACCTGGTATGTATGTGTACTGCCCTGTGCAGTATAGTTAGTATTTACCTACTATTACATCATTCCTATGCTGAATAAGCTCTTTTAATGCTATCTAGAATGCCATGAAAAAATAAATAATAAGTTCACATTGTTCACACTTTTTTTATGCAGTTTTTCTTTTTCTGCAGATTAAACAATAAAATGTCTAAAAAGCGCACCTACTCTGATGCCTTTCTTCGCTATGGCTTTGTGAATTTACCTTCTGGTGGAGAGGATCGACCACAATGTGTAGTATGTCACAAAGTGTTGACAAATGAAAGCCTCAAGCCATCAAAACTCTCAGCTCACCTCCAGAAGTGTTATCCAAATCTTCAAAATGAGGATCAGGCTTATTTTCAGTGCCAGGCTGCAGCACTGAAGAATATCCAGTTCATTTCATTTGGAATTCAAGCCCAAAAGCTTCAAGCTGCGGTCGAAGCATCTTAATTTGTTGCATATAAAGTTGCCGAACGACAAAAATGCCACACCATTGCAGAGAATCTGATTATGCCTTGTGCATACGAGATGGTAAGCAAGGTATGTGGGGAGGATCAAGTGAAGAAACTGAGTTTCATGTCTCTATCAAACAACACAATCCACCGACGAGTCGATGACATGGCATCAGATATTCTGTCCCGAGTTACAACAGAGATCAAGGAAAGCTCATATAGCAAATTCTCCTTGCAATTTGATGAATCGTGTGACATAGCCAGTTGTGCTGTTCCCCTTGGGTTCGTTCGTTACGTCCACCAGGACAAGATCAAAGAAGAGTTCCTATTATGCTAAGATCTGCTGACAACCACGAAGGGAGAAGATATCTTCAATATCATCAACAATTTCTTTACCACGAATGAATTGGAACAGCATTCAACAGGTAGGGAGAGATGTTTATATAAAGTATAGATTAGTATAAATACAATGAATTACATGGCATACAGTCATATAGTTTTATTTATTATAGAAGTAGCTGTAGTGTAGCTAATATTTTATACATAATACACAAAAAAGTATCGTGCCTGTCGTACTGAAATACTAAAGTACCAAAATAAATTAAATTAAATTAAAACTATATAATTATGACGTAAAAGATAAGCAAGAATGACTAATTGACGCAATCTATAATACTTTTTCTTTTTTAATCTAGGTCTCCGTCGATGATGGGTCATAATCGTGGATTACAAGGCCTCATACAAGCTGTGAATCCAGAAATTTCTGTAGATCATTGCATCATTCATCGGTACTCTCTTGGATCAAAAAGTCTGCCTGGTAATCTGAAATTAGTGTTTGAAGATGTGTTGAAAATCGTCAATTTCATCAAGTCCAGGGATGTGAATTTGCGCATATTCAGGGAGCTGTGCAAGGAAATGGGAGAGAAGTATCAGGTTCTGCTCTACCACACCGATGTTCGCTGGTTGTCATGAGGCAAGGTTGTACGTTGAGTCATTGAGCTCAGAACGGCTCTTCGGAATTTCTGAAACAAGAAGAATCTCCTTTTGCTCCCAAGTTCACTGATAAGGAGTGGCTTGCTCGACTTTGTTACTTGGCTGACATATTTGTAAAGCTGAACAGTGATAATCTGCAACTCCAGGGCCCAAACATGACTGTCATTGATGCCCATCACACCGTGACTGCATTTCTGGGAAAACTGAAACTCTGGATTCTATGCTTGGAGAAAGGAGTGATTGCTCAATTTCTAGCCCTAGACCAGTTTGTTGAGGAGAATAGTTATGATACTGGATCACTTTTACAGACCATCAACAAAGAGATGAGGGACCATTTGAAGGGGCTTGAAACAATCATGAAGCACTACTTTCCAGAGAGTGACCTAAAAAGAGCCAGTCTTCAGTGGATCATTCATCCCTTTTCTGTGCCTGATGAGGTCATTCATGATGATGATTTCCCTGCAAAGGAGGAGTGACTCACAATGCAAGCAAATGAAGCCTTGAAAGTCAAATTCCAAAACCAAAATGCAGATTCCTTTTGGGTTTCACAACTAGCTGACTCGCCAACTCTGTCCAAGAGAGCCTTGAAGTTCTTGGTATCATTCTCAACAACGTATCTGTGCGAGAAGGGGTTCTCAACCGTGTTGGGGATGAAAATAAAAAAGAGGACTCGCTTGAATGTTGCAAACGATGCCAGGCTGGCACTTTCAACCAAAAAGCCAAGAATTCCTAAACTAGCTTCAAGTATGCAACTCCATCCATCCCACTGATGTTCTTGACATCTTTGGCAATATTCATTAGAAATGCACAATGAGCAAATACAATAATTAAAAGTGTAATTCAGTGTAAATAAATTATATAAATAAACTGTAAATAAATAAAGTGCAATATATCTCTAGTTTAAATTAGCCATATATATCAATCTTGAAAACATTTTGTGAAAGGGGTAACATGCTTAATGTGGCATGTTAAATTGGGTAACAGGCTGAAAAAGTTTGGGAACCACTGATCTAGAGTAAAAATCAAAATATATGTTTTATAAAAGTGCTAGCATATCTTAAAATATTGTTAGGTCAATGAAAATTTTGAGAATTTCACCAAATGGTTATAAATTGGTGTGCCAAGAAACAGTAACAGAATACTGTTTGGTCACTACAGTCAGTATACAATAAGCCTTATAGGCTATAACTGTGATACATGCTCATTAATCGGAAAAATACTGATTTCTGATGAGGAATGGTTATAGATTTCAAACACTATGAAACATTAAACTTCGGACATTGGCATTTCTATCAGGGCATTAGATACTGTCATCAGTGAAAATTTGTGTGGTTCAAGCCATCAAGAGAAGCATACATGTGTCAACACAGAAATAATTAGCTCTTTGTAAATGTCAATAAAAGATTTGGTTCTCAACCATATAAAAGACTCCGTATTGTTTGTAAATTTGTAAAACTTGTATATAGACATTTTTAATAACCGTTATTATAAATTGTATTGCTGTTTATATATTAAAATACATTGTATTGAGAAGGAAAATTGTGTGCATCAATCATGTTGGCATTATAATTTAATGCATAGACATTTAATTAACTTCAAAATTCAAATTCAAATTTCCAAATGACATAATAAACTTGAAACTTGTCCGAGATAAATTATAACACTCATCAACACGAATGGATCATGATCACTTCAGGAGCACCTTGGTCAAAAAAAGCCTACTTCATCTCCGATAACATAGAAACAACATTTAAGTAAGGTTGTAAAATATAAACCTTTGTTTAAAAAACTTTTTAGTTCTGTCAAACAGTATGACTACTATTTTTTTTCTTTTCAGATACTTGCAAAAAGCTGCTCTATAGCTACATGCTTTCTCTAGTTTTGAACTTATAGACCAGAAAGAAGAAAGGCACCTTACGTATGGCATCAATTAGTTTCAAAGCATGATGTATAATTTATTTTTTGCAGTATGAAGATGCAACAAGCTGTAAGATCCTCAGTAGACAAGCTGACCACTGGATCACTCTCAACCCTTCAAATAGGAAAAGCTAACTTTCTCATGGTGACATTACTTGTTATGTCTCTTGACTATTTTAGGTGTATTTTGTGCATTGAGTTTCTTACATAAACTATTTCATTCAACTTCCAAAAATCTTCCATAAGAACCTTGAAAAGAAACAATGAGCTTCTACATCATGAGAATGGAATATGGTATTTTTTTTATGTATATATACAAAAAGCATTAGTTTGAAAATACTGCAAGGGAAATAAATTACAAAAGAAAAGGTTTTAGCCAAGTCATCTCCAACAAAGCAGTTTGTACACAGTTCAGAATCACCTTTGCACAACTTATTTTACATTTGAACATAGTGCTACCCAAACCAGCTGCTTGAGGACTGAATCTCCTCTGGCTGAATGACTCTCTATAAACTCTTACACTGTATTTACATTTTTGCAAAATAAAATATAAAAAATACTCTGTTGAGAATAAGTGATAAAAATATTTAGAATACAAAATTCTTACATACAGAAAGTCCCAATAGTTATATTAAATATGTATGTATACAACATTTCTAGCTCATGCTAGAAAAAAAGAAAAATATTTACCCAGTATTCTCTAATTCAATAAGCAGTGCATCTGGATCCTCCAACGTATTTTCCTTAGAACTTGTGTGACAAAGATGACCATATTTCAAAAGAAATACATGTACATGTTTTATGGTGCATTGCAATCTTGATATTACTTTAGTTAGTTGCAAACATTTTGAAACTTTTACAGATATAAAAACACTAAAAAACGGAATAGTTAAGGATATCAAATTTTTAGACTACAAAATTAAGTTCAGCATAAATATTCAGAAAATATTTAACCACTTTTAACACATTCAAAAGTATCTTTATAGAAGAGTTCATACTTTAGTCCAAGTCTTTTGATTTAAGAAACAATCAACTTTAACTATAAACATTCATTTGTAACTGACATCAGTTAAGATATCAAATAAATTATAAGTAATGGTCTATTTCATTTATTCTAAAATCTTAAGTAATGTTACTAATTAATGAAGCATGTATGAAAACTGTGTCAACATACTAAAATCAAAGCTTCATCAGAACAGCTCTACTTTATAATTTTAGTTGCAGTAAAAATTCAGCGAGCTCACCTACACAGATACATCACAATGAACACACTAAAATTATACTTGTGTGTACTTTATTAATTTCCCAACCATGTTACAAAAGCATTAATATAAAATTCAGTAAATTGATTGACAGGTTTGATCATTTAACTTCCAATTTTGGCTATGCAGATATACTTCCTCTATAGTTAAGTGAGTCACAATAACTAATCATGTTTCTGATTTGCATTTAAAGAGAAAAATTGAAACATATAGTATCAGAATTATTGTTGAATGATTCCATACCATAGATAATACGAGCAGCAGAAAGTTCTAAAGATACACAAAGAGATCAAGCAACAGTACATGACTTGAAAACTATATATACCAGAAAGAGTGCAAAAATATTAACAAGATATTTTAACTACATGACACTTCAACACACAATTTCTAATCCACATGGTTATTAATAAATTTGTCTTTGAAAATTTTACAGAAGTACAAATAACAATAACATTTTATAATGTCAAAAATTCCTACAATAAAACATGTACAATAAATTCAAAATATTATTATGGGTAGATATAAAATTGTAACCTTCTCCTATTACTTCTTTTCCACCATCTTGTACCTGATAAAATTAATATTTGAGTGATTACACAAGTTTAGAAGAAAACTCTGCACAAATAGCATGGGAAATCTAACAATGCAGCACTCAGAGGGAGACTGCATCCATCTTAAGCGTGGAATACTATTTGGTCAATGTTAATATGATATTTGTTTTTATGAAAGGAGGTTAAAAACATTTCATAAAAAGCTTTTGCACTGTGATAAAATATCACTAAAGTGGGTAGAATGCAAGATTGTTCGACTGCGTATTACCTCACAAGTAGGCAATAAAGCACAAGTGTATATTATGGATGAGGTAATAGGTCAAGCTATTCCATATATGAGAAATACATAAGTAATCAGGTATAGAGAAAAGCAAAAAATCCAAAACATGAGCATAAAAACTGTAGAGGGAATACTGTGAGAAACAATCAAGCCACAACAAACCATGGCAGAGGCCACAAACTCACTTAATTTTGAGCTATTCGTATAAATGGGAATAGAATAATTGTTCAAAAGATGTTTGGCAAAGAGAAGGTGATACTTCCAATCAGAAGTGTCTGCAGGTGGAAATGCAAATAAGTCACGGTAGGATGGGCTGATCAGTGGAGACAGCAATGTCGTCCAACAACAGACCCGATTCAGCTAGCTGCATCTAGATACAAAAGTCAAAAGGAAGTATGGCAGACCATCTGTTGTGAAAGAGCATAGCCTAATAAGGATGAAAGACATAATCTCAGATAGGATGCTGTAGTGAAGACTAAAGTTTAACAGCATACTGCAAAGAAAGTTGCAAGAATTGGAGGTTTCTGAGACTCAGTGTACTAACTTTGGACTGGAAAAGTGCAGAAAGTGGCAGGAAAAATGTTCTGCTGCCAGATAAAGTTAAAAACAACCAGAAAAAAAGCAAGAGAGAGGCAATAGATGGCACAGCATCTCATAGTGAACTGCATCAGGTTCAGCCAATGTCCTGCCAAACCAATGACGAGCAAGCTTGAGGTTCACCAGAGTAAGTGGACAATTATAGTCATAGAGATAATTGGCACAAAATGAAAGAGGTGATCACCCTATTTGAGACTTGATGGGTAAGAAAGCAGGGAAGGTTGGTTGGCTTGATGTTTTGACACAAAGCAACAAGGCTATCTGTGCCAAACATCAGGTTAAAAGCTAAAACTGAAGTAAAATTCAATAAAGTGAATTAAGGTAAAACAAAACAAAGTTAAATTTTTGAATTAAAAACATGAGTAGTATTAAATCTAATTTCTATATATAATCTTCAGCAGTAAGAGAAAAACTACACTAATACAAGTTGCAAAGGACTTTCTGTAGCATAATTGTAATTATCACAACTCACTAGATGACTAACAGGTAAGTTCAAAAAACATCATTAGCCACCTGAAGTTGACCTTTCCAGTCCTGGTTCTGAGTTATTTGACATTATGACTGTTTTCAGAAAGTAAAGTAATACAAGTTTTAAAAGACTTCAAACAAAATTTTAATCATTATAACTTGCCAGGATGACTAACAGGTAGTTCAAAGAGCAACATTAGTCACCTGAAGTTGGCCTTTTGAGTTATCTGATGTTACAGCCATTTTCTAACTTCAAATTGAACTAGATGTACTTTAATTTTTTAAAGGGAGTCACATTAAAAAAAGGTCTAATGCATACATTTAAAAACTTAAAGAGCATTAAAAAGATAAATGGCCTTTAAAAAACTAAAAACATTTTCAAGATGGACAGCATCACTATCACTAAAAACACTGTCTAGATAACATTACAGATAAACTGTGGGACAAAACGTGTTCAAAATGGTTCTGTCGTTGAGTCATGACGACAGCAAGAAAGTAAAAGTGGGTTATTGTGACCCGAGTGTCACACAGACAACACGTTAGTGAATGAGTCCCAGATAATCGAAAATAATGAAATAAAAAACTGTGACCAATAAATAGTCTAGTTAGAACAACTTCCTCTTTCCAATCCTTACAAAAGCAAGATGGCCAAAGTCCAAAAATGGGTTTATTTGGAAAAGCTTGTTTTCATGTTGCTCACTCCAAGTTGACTGCCAGCTTGCACAGAGCCGAACCATGAATACAGGACCATAGTCCATGTATGGAACAGGCACAGTGGTGGTAATGCCAGAACAGATAGATTTAGCTGCTGTGTCAGCAAGCTTGTTCCTGCGAATACCAACAAGGCCTGGTATCCAGAAAAACTGAATAAAAGTAGGTGTAGAAGAGAAATGGGCCAGTCAGTATTGAATATCATCAAGAACAGGATGTGAACTAACTTAAAGTAATTCCAGGCCCATGAGATAATTAAGCAAGTCAGTATAAATACTGTAGTTTGAGTACTGCTTAGCTTCTATGTGATCCAGGGCAAGAGGAATGGTGTACAGTTCAGCAGTGAATACAAAAGTTGTAGAGGGGATTCTAGGCACTGATTTTGAACAATCTGTATAAATAAGAATAGGAGGATGGTTTAAAAGATGTTCAGCAAATAACAGACAATACTTCCAAGCAAGAGTGGAGATGAAGGCCAAAATGGGCAATGGCAGATCATCTGTTTTGAAAAAGTATGGCCCTTCGATGAAGAAAAACATAACCCTCGGAGGGATGCTTTGGTAAGGAATAAGGTTTTGGAGCATATAGTAAAGACAGTCACAAACGGCAAAGGTGCAAAGAAGGTTCAAGAGACTATGTATAAGCTCTGAACTAAAAAAGTGCAGAAAGCCCCAGTGCAGAGCCAAAGTCTTTGATAATCAATAGGGTCCAGCATCTTTAAGTCCGAGGTACTGGCAGAGCCACAGACCAGTAATCCATAGTCGTGTTTCAATCAAATAAGAGCACGATATATCTTTAGTAAAAACATCGATCTGCTCCCCGAGTGGTGTAAGAAAAAACATGGAGAATGTTCAGTGCTCTTGTACTTTTGACCCATAGCTGCTTGATGTGTGGTATACAGGTCACCTTCTGGTCAAAGATAAACCCCCAGAATTTTTATCTCATGAACCACAGGCAGCACAACTTCACCAATATTGAGTTTAGGACCAGGGTGAATACCCCCTTGGCATCAAAAATGCATGTAAATGGTTTTAGAGAGAGATGTTAGAGCCATTTGCTGTGGTCCATTCAGTAAATGACTAAGGGCATTCTGTAGCTGCTGCTCAATATACCTCATCTTCTACGACTGACCTGAGATACAAAAATCATCAACATAGAGCCCGTTTGCAAGAGTAAAAGGGAGTTGTTCAATTATGGCATTAATCTTTATACTGAAAAGTGTGACACTCAGAACACAGTCCTGAGGGACTCCAAGTTCCTGCAGAAAAGAACGGGAAAGTATAAAACCCACACAAACTTGAATCTCCTGTCCATTAAAATTTTTTTAATAAAAATGGGCAACTGGCCACGTAACCCATATATATGGAAATCTCATAAAATGCCATACCTCCATGTTGCATCATAAGCCTTCTTAACATGAAAGAATACTGATACAAGATGTTCTTGTTTGAGAAAGGCTTCTCTGTTTGACATTTCAAGTCAAATCAGGTGGTCCATGGAACCCACACTGGATGGGCAAGAGGAGGTTATTTGATTTGAGAAACCAAACAAGATAAGCATTAACCATCCTCTCTAAGGTTTTACAGAGACAGCTTGTCAAAGTAACTGGACTATAGTCTGAAGGAAACTTGGATTCCTTCCCAGGCTTAGAGAAATTATAGAACAATAGCCCAGTGCCAAACATCAGGAAAAACATTCTCCTGCCAGATACAGTTAAAAACAATCAGAAAAATAGCTAGAGAAGCAGGAGGTAGATGGCACAGCATTTCATAGTGTATATCATCAAGTCCAACAGATGTACTGCCAGACTGATGAAGGGCCAGTTTGAGTTCCACCAACATAAAGGGACAATTATAGTCATAAAGAGAATCAGCTTGAAAGGAAAGACATGATTGCTCTGCCTGAGTCTTGATGGTTAAAAAGGTGGAGGAAGAAGCAGAAGTTCTAGATACCCAGCAAAAGCTAGAGTATCAGTGATGCTCCAAATATCAGCTACTTCCTGGCCATCAGAGAGCACAACTGAGAGGCAGGATTCCACCACAGATGAGGATATTATGGAAAACCTGTGGAGGTTTTAGAAATACATTGCAGAGTTGCTTGTATAATACAGTCAGTTATTGCTGCCACACAAGTCGTCATCTGATGGCAAACAGATAATGGCAGGATCAAGTTCTGCAACAGCAGTCAAAGAGGGCCAGTTTGCTTGATCCAGCTTCTACTGGGGCACAGGGGTTGGGTGGCATCAACCACGAACAGTCTCTCTCAAAAGTATGGGAAAATAACCACTGCCTCATGGATTACTGTAAAACTTCCACGAAAAATGGGAGAACAGTGAAGGGGAGCAAACTGAAAGATCAACAGCAGTAAAGAACTGACTAGATGCATAAAAATAGGTAAAAGAATCAGTATTGGAAAGAGAAAGATTGCAATCAGAGAGCATACACTCTGAGGAACAACCTGTCCTATCAATATCAACACTTCCCCAGAGAGGATGATGTCCATAAAAATCCTCAAGGATTAAAAAGAGACAGCAACTGTTCAATGAGAGCATCAAGGTCTGATTGATAATATGTCTCTCCAGGCAACAGGTAGAGAGAAAAAGTGATGGTATGACCCAAAGAAACACGGATGGCTACAGCCTCCAAGGGTGTCAAGTGATAAAGACAGGGTGGGCACATGCTGATCAAACAGTGTCACCCCAACATGCACTCATTCAACATACAGCCTGTCATTTTTGTACAAATAAAACTAATGAAAAGTGACTGTATCAGCAAGTTTCATAAACGTTTCCTGTAATGAAAGACATACAGGATGGTAGGAAGCAATCAGTGTTTTGATGTCATCCGGCTTAGAACATAAACCTCAAAAGTTCCGTTGTATCAAGGTAACCATTGCCATTTATGTGAAGGCAAATTAGATGAAGAACACTTCTATTTACAACCATGTTTTGTTTTGTTTTTAATGTCTTTATTCAAGGGAGATCTATCGACCTCTATGGATCCTGCCCTGGGTGGACTGGGCAGGTCTTTATTGTTGGAAGAGGATTCCAGGGACCAAGGATGTGAATGAATGATCGTTTTACATCTTAGGGTGGTAGAAAAAGATGTATCTGAGGTAGTGCCTGTATCCAAAACTGAAAGAAGTAGATCTTGAGACTTGGTGGAACGTATGTAAGGGTGTTGAAGTTGATTCATCAGCTTTTTTAACCATGAAGGAGGAAAGACTTTCCACTTAGTTTAAGATTGATTCTCATGGAGGCACAGAGAAACCTGTCTGCACTTCCAATGTAGTAGCAGCATATGTCTGAGATGAAGTGATGGACAGCAATTTTCAAGCCTCAAAATAATTGATGTAATGCATCATTTTCAAATACTGCACCTCTTTTTCTTCCAACCATTTAAGGCAAGGAAGAAAGTAGTACGAGTAAGAACTACTGCAATTGATGCAACAAGAAACTGTTTCACACAAAAAGGCATTGTGGTCCTTGCCACCACAATGAGTGCATGTCAGGGAACCACGACATGATGTCTCTGAGTGACTGAGCCTCTGACACTGGGAACATCTGAGAGAATTTGGAATAAACTGCCATACCATGCAATTAAAATAATCTGTCTTGATGGTGGCAGTTGCCCTTGGTGATGTAAATGTCAGAAAGAGGATACTGGTCAGCAATGTAACTCCATCTTTGGGAGTGGAGATATGCCTCATTACAGAAACTCCTTAAGTGGAGAAATCTGCGAGAATATCTGACTCAGGGATGTTCTTCAAATCCCTCTCAACAATAATTCCTCATGATAGATTCAAAGCAGCATAAGGTGTAACCTCAACAGGTATAGCCCCAATTGCCTTTATATACAAGAGGAGCTCACTGTGTTGAGATGTGGATGTTTCCACCAATATGTCACCAGAGTGAAGCTTTTTGACTAACTTCGGAGAGCCAGTATGTCTTTCTAGTCCCTTATGAATAAAAAAAAAAGAAAAAAAAAGACACCCGCCCTAAAGGTTTGTCTGAAATAGTATGTAGTGTAAGAAAATGAGGTACAACAGGTGTTACAGATGTTAAAGATTACTACCATGAATCTTCAACACGTGATTGTTTACCTGTAGACTTTTTTTTATTATTTTATTTAAATTTTTATTTCAAAGATACATAATAAAAAAAGGAATATTTCAGTAACCACTGACCCCACCCACTATGAAGCTCTACTAGGGGACACACTACAATGCCAACATAGACACTGCAGCAACTCCTGGGTTTTGTGAGCACTGTGCCCTAACAACAGCATCAGATACAATGTCCACAACACCTGTTGTGAAATCCAACACTGATACTTGGCTGACCCTAGCCCAAGTGGACCAGCCAACTGTCCCAAGGCTGCCCATCTACATGAATTCAAGGCCAAAGTGGTGTGTTAGGATTGGATCAATCAACTACCAGGATCCTCCTCTCCCATTCACAGGTCACCATGCATGGCAAACATGTAGGTGGATGTTAAAATCCCAAAGAAGGTAAACTGAAAACACAGATCCTCCCCTGGAAGGTCCCCTCACCATGTATAGGAATCCACACCAAGGGAATGATGTAAGGAGAGAGCGGGCAAGAAGGCAAAATGAAAAATGGTTTCAAAAACCTCTCAAGTAAAAAAGGACTGGACATGAACATTTGATTACATCTTTATTCATATAATTCTTAAATGTAAAACTAAAAAACGAGTTCTTAAAAATATTTTTTAATAAAGGATAGCAATTTTAATATATATATATATATATATATATAAACATTATAGATAATACTGTTAAACTTTATAAAGATTCTGAGCTCTGTGCATTGAATAATTTTGAAGCAATAAATTGCATATGACTAAAGAGCACAATCCAAACATTTTTCCCTCACAATACTTTTTTACATTTTTTTAGAATTAGTTATGAAAACTATATGCAGTAATTACTAGCACAAACTGTCACACTAAAGATAGAAGTCCTGCTGGTAAATATAACTTTTTTTTTTCCTTTATTTGATTTTAATACTTGTTGAGTCTCAGATATAACTACATCCATAATGCAGTACAACTTTTTATTAATAAATGTGTTTAAGTGTACATGTTCCCACAAAAATTCCCAAAGATGACCCACTCAAAATAGTATTATGATATGTCGAGTTTCATTCCTTTTCACTTTGAGTAATATACACTACGTAATACATAAATAATAGCCTTACAACTATACTAATAGTTCCCAAAACTTCAAGACTGTTAACAATTTAAAACTGTTTTACAAAATTTGCCTTCTGAGTATTAAAAACCTCACGAGTTAGCCATATATTATGATAAAGCTATCTATGTTTTTTGCTAATGAAGTACTGAAAACCAAAGAGAAATGTAAAGTTACATTTTACAAAACTCTGTTACAAAACTCCTATGACAGCATCTAATTATTTACTGTATGTTTGGTGCAGTAAAGTACAACATTGTACAAACCTGTTTGTTTGTTGTTTTTGAATTTTGCGCAAAGCTACACAAGGGCTATCTGTGCTAGCCATCCCCAATTTAGCAGTGCAAGACTAGATGGAAGGCAGCTAGTCATCACCACCCACTGCTAACTATTGGGCTACTCTTTTACCAATGAATAGTAAAACTGACCATCACATGATAATGCCCCATGGCTATAAGGACAAGCAAGTTTGTTGAGACAGGAATTCAAACCCCAACACTCAGATTACAAGTCGAACACCTTAACCACTTGGTCATGCCAGGCATACAAACTGGCACCAAACTTCACACACTTTTCCCCACCCCAAATAAAGGGTGAAATAACTATAAATTTAAACTAGCATCTAAAGAGTAAAGTGCAACTGTCTTTTCTGTTTTACTCTAGTTTTAATATTACCTACAAAGTTTTGGTTATGCATAATGCAAGTTTTAAGATTTGTGTTTAAGAATCCAAACTAAACTAAAATTGACAGTGAATTATTATTAACTAATGAATATTAATATGTATACTTTTCATCAAAGTAAAATTTCACTAATATTTTTAAGTGATAACATCAGCTTAGTTAGAATATAATTATTGGTATTACATAAGATTTTTAGAACATGATACCTACTGTTCCACACTCTTAGCTAAATCAACTTAAAAAATAAACAAACTTAAAACTACTCCTTATCATTCATATACTCATTAAACATTCCATAGGTCAATTATCCTATTTGAAAAATAAAACTATCTTGCCTAAAATGAAGATGACTCCTACCCTGCCAAAATTTATACTTTCATCCCCTAGTCCTACTATTCTCACTGTCAAGTATGAAAACAAATTATTCATCAACACTATCAATTTCCTTAACACCTCATCAGATCCCCCTATCTCTTCTTCTTTTTGAAGAGAAAATGATTTGGGAGATTTCAACCCCTCCTCATATAACAACCCCTTCATCCAAAGCACCATTTTCGTAACCACTGTATGAGCCCTTTCCAACATTTCAATATCCCATATAATAAAGAGCCTAAGACTGAACAAAATACTCCAAATGTGGCCTAACCATAAAAATTACAACGCATTTAACTTGTATTCGGTATTTTTGTACTCTCAGTGATGTCAAGAAACCCACTTATTGAGAATTTTATATGCAAAAACGGCTCGTTTGGGTTCTATTTAAAATATTTTCTCAACCCAAACGAGCCGTTTTTGCATATAAAATTTTTGTACTCTGTAGATATAATTAAAAAAAAAATCATATTTACCCTACCAGTACCACAAGCAACACCACACTGCACTGGAAAACAAAAACTCATGTCAATTCTAACTTCTATAGGTTTATATCAAAAGCAGGGATGTATTAACGCATAGGCACACGAGGTACGTGCCTGGGGCGGCAAATTTTGACCAAAAAAAAGAAAAAGAATGGACACCATTTTAAAATGTAGTCCCTGGTTATTAATTCCCCCTGCCATTTATGCCGCCCCAATAACCTCTTGAATCTGGACCCCCCACACACACACACACTCACTATTCCACCACACCGTCGGGTCGGTCGCTTCAAGTTTAAAAGATTTCTAACCTTCCTTCCCTGAGTCCCACCTAAATGGCCTCGCCCCCCCCCCCATCATCAACCCATCCGCCCTCACCTCAGTTATTTATTTGTGTTTTTCAAACCTCCCAACATGTTTTTTACTCATGTTGACACACCAAACAATGAATTACCTGCTACTCAGTGTGCTGAGACGTACGAAATAAAGCGAAAAAGGAAGCAAAAAATTTTCAGATGGTGACACCCAGGCAGTGGAAGAAGGCAGAGAGGCATTTAGAGTAAATGTTTTCAATGTGATCATTGACAGACTTTGCTCAGAACTACAGCGAAGACAAACCGCTTATGTAGAAATCCACGCAAGGTTTGGATATTTGTTCAAGATAACAAATCTTGAATCCACTGATGTCATCAGTCAAGCTGGAACACTGTTGAAACTCTACCCCAATGATTTGGAAGTGAGCTTCGTAGATGAATGTCTACATTTCCGCGCACATCTTGTGAGTATGAAAGTGCAAAATGATGACTCTTCTGCGTTAGGAGTATACAGAAATCTGCGAGCTAAAGGACTTCAAACTGTATATCCAAACCTGGATATTGCTATGCGCATGTTTCTGTGCATTCCAGCAACTAATTGTACATCAGAGAGATCTTTCTCGGCTCTCAAACATGTGAAAAATTACTTGAGATCAAGAATGGCAGAAGATAAACTAAATGCCCTGTCACTCCTCGCCATTGAAAGTGATATTGTTTGTAGAATAAACTATGACGATGCAATAAACTTGTTTTCGGAACAGAAGGCCAAGAAAAAGCCTGTATATTCAGCCGCAGAATAATATTTAGTGATAATTAATTTTGATGTTTCATTTTTTATTGTGTTGGAAAATAAACGTTGTGTTGATTTTGAATGATAACAAATGTGTTTGTTGTTGTGATGGTGATGCTTGGTGCAAGTTGTGGCACGGAGGGGGGGAACGGCAAAAGTATCAACCTAACCTTGTGCCTAGGGGCGCCGAAATCCTAAATACGTCTCTGATCAAAAGTGGTTATTATTCTGAAAGGCTAAGATATTGAAGATTAACTCATGAAAAATGACTGAAAATGTTTCAGTCAAACACCACTACCACTATGTACGAGAACACCGAGATAGTGAAAGTCAGAGACGCACTCTTTTTCAAAATTTAATAACCCATTATGAAGAGCAGCAAGTACCGTAAACAAAACAGCAAGAATAAAGCAAAGCTCCCTTCCATATGTATTCACCATTTGGAACAAACACAACTTCATTTCCTCACGTGACTCATCTAATTTGACTGGATCATCTTCCATATCATCGGTAGTCGCCATGATGACATCATAACCCGTAGACGACTTCTGTTCACGTAAAATACTATTTGAAACGTTGTTTCGTGCTCCTATACGTGCATTATTATGAATTGTTACGAATGTTGAAAGTGTGAAGGAACATTATAAGGGTTCTTGAACACATCATCTAGCACTACCGACACTCTATTAACATATTTTTTACTCTGAGATTATACACATCTACACTACCAGTTTAGCCCTAAGAAGTATATTAATTTAGATAATAATAATTAGTATACCTCTCTCTTTGGCACAACAGTTACCAAGAGAAAATACGTTGAACTTTGCACACTATCAATTTATTTATAAATCTGTCTAATCTTGATAATAATTTTAGTTTGAAAATCTTGCAAGAACGGAAGGAGCTTGAAAGATAACCAGGGGCGCTCAGAAACTGTTATTTTTCTTCACTCCGTTGGCGGGTTTTAAGTTTAATCTTTCATAGACAGGGAGATAACACTATAAAAGTTGTTTAACACAGTTGAATATATAGAAAGGATTTGATAGTAAATTTGGGTATAGTGAAACTTCCTGATCAACTTTACAACTTGCATGGAATCAAATTGTCTCGTATCAGTCGTTCTGTTTGTTTGTTATTTTTAGTGTGTTTTTTTCTAAAGGCCATTTTCTAGTATGGCCGCTATTTTAATCGTGATTTCGAACATCAAGATACAAAACGATTCATAAATTATGCTACAATACAAATTAAAAGAGATCCCTTCGAAGACAAAATGGCAACAGTGGCTTATCTGTCATTGCTTCAATGGACGCGATATCAACATGAAATACGCTCTAATGTTGAACTTTCTCATGTTCCTTAGTTCCTTATACTTTAGCACATTCATATGGCATCTTGAGGAAGGGTACTATAAGTGTTCTATTAGAAAAGTTGGAGAAACTGGTTAATGCTAATAAATTACTAGAACCATAACCAGACTTAAAGGCAGCGCGTATCTCTGATGGAATGATACAGATTCACATAGTTGAGGAAACAGGAGTGCGTAGTTTTGGTGAATTAACACAGAATAACCTTTACACGCTCACAGTCTCACTACAAAGCGAGTTCAACAGAGCAGATATTGCATTTAATCAGTATCAGCATGCAAGCATCAAGAGTGGTGAAATACTAAGCAATAGAAATTGTCGTTACAAACACAGAGACACCAGTTCCAAAGCAATGGGCAAAATACTTTGGAGATTCTAGAAACAAGAGTAATTTATGTACTTTTCTTTGTAACAGTTGTCTTCATAGAGATAGAATGTGTTGGAACCTGGACAGGAAATTGCCATAGGTGGTAATTGATCTGACTGAACCGAGGTCGTTTGTATCACCAGTAACAATCGAGCTGTCATCGATCACTTCAAGGAAGTCAGATCACGAGGAAGCTAACACGGGATACATCTCTAAGCCGAAATCATAGAGTTGTTCATCAGTCAGATATTGATGTGTATGCACTGCGTGTATCTCTTCAAAATCTTTATATGCATAGAGTTGTGGCTTCCTATTATAATCAAGAAAAAGCTTTAATATGTACCATTTCACTTATTAGCAGATATGATGGGAAAGGATATGTATAAGGCTTTACCCATTTTCTATGCCCTCATTGGTTCTGATTCTACAAGTATTGGTACTGGGAAAAAGAATAATTTCGTGCTACTCTGCATGAACTCCTTTATTGGAGCTGATACACACAATGATTCCTTGTCTACCAGTGAATGCGATAAATTTTGGACTAGCAAATGAAATTTTAACTGGCATTATTAAAATTTTTAAGCTGCAATAGCAAGAATAATGCACAGCCTCATGGGATCCAGGAAAGCCATGAATATCGTGAAATGGTTTGTTCAGAAATAAGCACAAAACTACACAATAGGTTATCTGTGCTCTGCCAACCAAAGGTTTCTAGCCAGGTGGGTTAAAGCGTTCGACTAGTAATCCGGCAGTCGCAGGTTAGAATTTCCGTCGCTCTTTCAGCCGTGAGGACGTTATAATGTGTCAGTCAATCCAATTATTTGTTGGTAAAAGAGTAGCCCAAGAGTTAGCGGTGGATGGTGATGACTAACTGCCTTAGCTTTAGTCTTAAACTGCTAAATTAGGGACGAATAGAGTAGCTAGCCCTTGTGTAGCTTTGCGCGAAATTTTAAAAAAAACTCTCCATACTCAGTAACACAGCAGTATGTCTGCCGACATACAACGCTAGAAACCTGTTCTAATACCTGTTGTGAGTAAACGCATATAGCCTATTGTGTAACTTTGTATTTTATTACTAATATAAACCTATACGGAATTTATAATTTTTATTTATTCCAATTACAAAAGTAAAACTGTGGGATTAAGTCTAATAAGTAATCAGATTTTTTCCTCTTATCGTGTCATTTTAAGCATAAGTAATTTCTTACCAAGCAGTCAGTCAGCCAGTGAAATACCGCTGACGTTAACCGAAACGTGTTTTCAGTGGCACAATACAATATTACAACATTTTTAACTCGGTTAATATACCAATTTATGCGCTTTTTTCTTAGTTCAGAAACTTATCCAAATAATAAAAATTTAAATATTGCTACATTGTAGTTTCAACAGTAAGAGTATTAATGAATTTCCTATTTGTAAACAATCAACTCCAAATATAAAATAGTCTTGGCTAAAATGTTTGATGCTATTGTCTGTACGAATGGGGTAATGATTGATTGGGTAAATGCCCACATACAAGGAGAAAAGATAGTGTATAATCGGATAAGATATACGGGTTGTTATTCTTGCTTGTACAAGTTGTTTTGAGCATTTGTTCGTCAAATCGCACACCTGTTTTGTATAAAATTGTGCTTTTGGTATAATCTTTTCCGAAATAGATCAACTTTTTTCTTTTTTTAGGGTATATAAAATAGGGTTATAGGGTATCAAATGGTTTGAGTGTCCAGAATTGGTATGAACCGAACAGACATTACCAAAACAGTGGGGCACCACTAGCATGCTGTATTCAGAATTCTGAATTATCACAGAACTACAGGAAACGTTCTAAGAAATTCTTGTCGTAGGCGTTGAAAAAAAAACTACTGCCCGAGATGTTTTGATCAAGTTAACACGTCAACATGTTGTCAAAATAATTCTTGCAACATCTTACAACAGAAATGGAATGAACACATTCATCAAATACGTCGCAACCGGGGGTGCTGTAGGATACCCACTTCTACATAAATGACGTACCGTATTTTCCACCTAATAAGCCGAATTTCTGGCCCTAAATTTTGGACCTGATTTTTGGGGGTCGGCTTATTGGCCGATCACCAGCTTTGGACCAAAAAATACCGAAGACCACTTCGGTTGATTTTTCTGGTTACATTTACTTGTTTTTGACATTTCTTTTAGCACACATTCTGCTTTCTTTGGCTCACGGACCTGTTTTTCATTCACACAGTAATAGCGAGCGGCATTCATATTTGAGGTTTTTAAGGCTAGCTCTACTACTTTCAGTTTAAAAGCAGCATCATAACGCATTCTTTTTTTTGCAGATGTAGACATCTTTGGCTTTTGACGGTACAATGATAAACTCCCACTACATACCCCTGGTATTTATACCCTGGGTTAGTAATTTTAATTACTGAGTAAAAATTCTGGAATTTCATTGGTTACCTAATTACAGTGAGTGGAGCCAATAACGAATGACATATTGATTCCATCTCTGTCTCAATACACGTTCTGCTTTACTACAGAACGCCAATGATCACACACAACATGCATGCTGACGCTGAAACGAGACTAAGAAATCATTTTGAAGAAACTTGTCACTTCTTAAAAATGGCCTCGGCTTATTGGGCGGTAATAAGCAAAAACCCTCATTTTCAGAGCTGAAAATTGGCCTCGGCTTATTAACCGGAAAATACGGTATATAGTTATTATATCATATTACATTATCGTATTAATTTTCTGGGGGAGGACAACTCCTCAGAGCTGCTTTTAGGAAGCGATCTCTAGCTAAAACTGTTACTAAATAAATTTTTCAATTTTTTTTCTAGGGGAAATATATAACTACAGTTATTACACAAACAGTCGTCAAGGTGTTGATGAATACAATCCGTAGCTGCAACCATCACTCAATTACCTGCCAAAATTATGTTAGATGAGATCTCTAGATAAAACTATTATTAATTAATTAGTCGTCAAAATGTTGTTGGATGCGGTCTTTAGCTGCAACTGATACACAGTTAGTCATCAATAAGTGGTTGGGTGTGATTATTAGCTGCAACATTACTTATTTAGTCGTTACGTTTTTGTTGGATGCGTTCTTTAACTATAATTCTAACTTAATCATTTGTTAAGGGTCTATTGGATGCGATATCTGGGCACAACAGTAACTATATTACTTCTCAAGATGTTGATGGATGCAATCTCTATCTGCAACTGTTTCACAATCAGTCACCAAAATATTGTTCGGTGCGATTTCTAGCTGTAACTAATGCGCAATTAGTTATTACGGTGCTGCTGGCTACAGTGACTAATTAAGACTCTTTGATGTGTTGTGGTATGCGATCTCTTGCTCCAACTGTTACTTATTCATTAATCCAATTTCTGTGTGGTGCAATATGTAGTTGCAAGTATTACATAGTCAGCTTTCAGAGTGTTGGTGGAAAAGGTCTCTAGCTGCAAACTTTATACAATGAGATGTTAAGGTACTGTTAGGAACGATCTCTAGCTAACGCTGTTATTCAACCTGTCATCAAAGTCTGTTAGAGGCGAACTCTGACTAGAAATGTTACTCAGTTACTTGTAAAGATGTTGTTGGTTGCGATCTCTATTTACAACTATCACTCAATCGTTCGTCAAATTTCTATTAGATGCGATCCGTCGTCAAGGTGTTGTTAGATGCGACCATTAACTAAAACTGTTACTCAATCACTCTTCAAGGCGTGTGCAAAACAAAACGATTGTTTTTGTATCAAATATCTTATACAAAAAGTATTCTAACCATTAACGTATTTTTTGCATACAACTTGACCTTAAGGGCTCTAAATAGAGCAAAATACTTTCTCGGCGATTAATGTGAAAAATATAGTGTGGTTGTCAATGTGTGTATTTTGACATTGTATTAACCTACTCTTTTGTAATTCTCAAATTCCTATAGCAGTGCTTCCCAAATTGTGTGCCGCAGAATTTTTGCAATCATAAAGTAACTTTTATTTAGTAATTTAAGTTTATTATTAATTGAATAAATTTTAAATATTTCGAATCTGATTTATTTTTTCCTTGGTACACAATATAAGAGTACTTTTTCCGTCTTAGTCAGTGTAACGCCACGAGGTCTGTCATACGAACTTATTAACATGTATTGCAAAAAGTTTAGGACATTAAAAATGTGCCGCAAATTAAAAAAAATTGTTAAGTAATGTTCCAACAGATCAGATAAGAAGTGTAGAGTTTAAAATGTATTTGTCTTAATACTAACGTCAGTATATGTTAGGGTTGGACCCCTCAACTACCAGGATCCTCTCCTCCCCTTCACAGGTTGCCACGTACGGCAAACACGTGGGTGGATGTTAAAATCCCAGAGGAGGTAAACAGAAAGAACAGAACCTTCCCTGGGAGGTCCCCTCACCACGTACAGAAATCCACACCGAAGGGGATTCAGAATTTATTAATACTTTAACGTTAAATAAATATATGCCTTAAGACGACCATTCTTGTTCTGAATAATAAAAACTTTAAACCCCTTATTAATGTAAGTTAAACAAATTTCATTAGGATAAAAATACAAAATCCTTCAGTTGAAAACAAAACTCACAAGTGTAAAATAAACCCTTAAGATAAAAATGTAAGTAACAGTACAAGATGCAAACATACATATAAATAGAGATGTATTTGCAATGATCCTAATACACGAAATCAAGGAAAGGAGAAACTTAGCACTTTCACAGTCATACGAGTTATATATGACCAAACTCGGTGTTGAATCTTTATATACGAAAAAGCCGCGCACATAGGCATATGGAACACAACACTCATTAACACTAAATTAGTAATATTATATACATATGTATATATAAATAATATTAAGTCTGTAATTATGTTAGAATAAGACTGATTACAAGAGTAATGTAGCAGATAGTCCAGGTCCTGGGATCGAAGCACGAGCAAGTAGTATCTCACTGGCAAATGTCAATCCAACGACACTGAATCCAATAGTGAGAGAGGAGCCTGCATTTTCTTAAACTTTGAGATAAGGCCGTTAGAAGCATTAGATGGATCTTTCTGTTGGTGAATTCTTCCAGCAGAATGTCTTCACTGTCAGTCGTAATCACTATAGGGAGTTTTTATTGGTGCTTACACATTTACAATGTGAATTTGACTTTTGTGTCTACTTTGGATTATTTCTTCGATTGACAGAGAATATTAAAAGTTCGTTTGTTAAATGTTACGTTATGTACGTGTTATACTGTCTTGTGTTGTTCAGAATTATGGTGGCAATTCCAATGCGTTACAATTTTAAATTTTAAGTTGAGGGCAACTGAGAACAGTATGACTATTAAAAAAAAACTGAAAAAAAATTGATAATATAGATTTCATGTACCAAATCTCTGCAAAAACCAAGTTTATCTTTATTCATTTCTGCTTTTAAAAATTTTAGTACAAATTTATATATTTATGATTTTTGGAATAACAAATTTTCTAGCTTGAATTAAGTTAACTTGTTTTGAGGAAATGTTTTCCACATTTTTAGCTGTAAGCCTAGGACTTCACTGTCTATTAGTAGAATTACATGGTGAGCAGGGCTCGATGGGATATTTGGCAGGTCAAATTTTGGCTTCGCTTTCCTGTCAGTGGAACATGGTTAGTGGTTTGGATGGGAAATCCTAAGCAAAGCTAGTTTTCTTGCGAATTTTTTTTACTCACTCCATGTAGTCGTTTTTCTATTCTTACATAGCAACTAAACATGGAACAGTCAACTTATAAATGTCTATTTTGGCATTTAAATATTCTTGTACTTTTAATGAATTTACATGACAGTAAATCAGCGTTAATGTTAACATTTTGTGCCAATCCCATTTCTGTTTGAGTTGTATTTATTTAACTTAGCTTAAAATTCGTTGCTTGTGGTTTTAATTAGCTTGCTTGTTTAATGTATTTTGGTATACCTCATTATCAGCAAGTTCTTCCAAGTTTTTCATCTTGTTCAAAATGGATAGGGAAAATCACGTTTTACTATCAAAATAACATTACTGTTAGCAAGTATAAAGGTAGCACTAGCTTTAAACAATGCGTTTGTTGACGTCGTTAAAATGGCCAAAGTATTAAAGTATTTTCATTTATAAATACTTAAAAATCAGTTTTAAAAACAAAGGTTTCACAGTGTAGGTTGTTGTGATCACGTATGAAGTATAAGTTAGTATTTTTTTTTTAAGAGGCATGATTTTTTCTTCTTGTAGGCACAGTTTTTAGACTTGTAAATCCATATTGATGTTTGTTTTAGGGTTCATTCTCTCCCCCAGGATTTGTACCCATCGACAAACCGACTCTCACAATATCGTACGAAGTTGCGTACTTGATTGCAAAGCAGGGCAAACCACACACCATTGGTAAAGCAGTCGTTAAACAAGCTGCGTTGAAGATGGCGAATATCATGCTGGGAAAAGCTGCTGAAAATAAGTTATCCCAAATTCTTCTTTCAAATGACACCGTCAGCAGCAGAAGAGATGACATCTTGGCTCAAGTAGTTGCAGATCTGATTTCAAGCCCAGCAAAATTCAACCTTCAACTCGACGAGACCACCGACGTTTCCAATCTAAGCCAGATTGTTGTATTCGTGCGCTATGTGAAGAACAACGAGATAAAAGATTTTTTATTTTGTAAGCCTCTTACACCAACAATTAAGGCAGCCAATGTGAAGAAACTTGTGGATGACTTCTTCAGAGACAACGATCTTTCGTGGAATATGGTTTCTAGTTTTTTCTGACGGAGCTCCAGTCATGCTTGGACGAAACTCTGGTTTTGGTGTGCTGGTAAAAGCCGATGGACCACACATCATTGTAACGTACTGTGTTCTGCACAAGCATACGTTAGCAACAAAAACCTTGCCTTCAAAACTGGCAGAAGTATTAAAAATTGAAGTGGAATGTGTGAACTTTGTGCGAAATAGTGCCCTGAAGCACTACATCTTCAAAGAGCTGTGTAATGAAATGGGCTCTGAATTCGAAGTATTATTGTACCATTCTAACGTATGGTGGTTAATCCCGGTGTTTTTGCCATGCGTGTGGAATTAACCTGTTTTTGCGAAAGCACCAACATTGTCATGCAAATTACTTAAAAAAAAATCTGAGTTCATTCTCATTTTGGCGTAAATGGCCGATATCTTCAATGCTCTCAATCAACAGATGCAGGGCGGTGGAGTCAACATCATTGAAACGGAAGAAAACCTGAAGGCTTTTCAAAAAAAGCTACCGTTATGGAAACGACGAACGGAGAATGATAACTTTGCAAACTTTCCCATGCTGGAGGACTATGTAAGTAAGATCACAGATGTGTCTGAAATCGGAGACATTTCTGTACCCGGGGAACTAAAGCAAGCAATTGCCATGCACTTAGATGAGCTCGCAAAGTCTCTCGACGGATACTTCCCCACCAGTCATATTCAGCATGGGTGAGACAGCCGTTCACGTTTAGTGTTGCGACAGCAGATGTCAATAATGAATACCTTGACGAAATCATTAAATTTCAGCAGAGCCAGGTTCAACAGCAACTTTTCAGAACAACGTTTTGGTGTCACCAAATCGTAGCGTACCCTCTTATTGCTAAAAAAGCGCTTGAGATACTCATACCGTTCGTTACAATGTATCTTTGCAAGAAATCCTTTTTGAGGATGGTATACATAAAACGAAAAAAGGAACAGATTTTGTTGCAAAAATGATACGTAAATGGCACTTGCCAAGGTAAAGCCGCGCATTTCTGAACTTGTCTCTAAAAGACAACAGCAAAAGTCACATTGATTTGCAGTAAATATTCATTATGTTTTTTGTTTTTGTGTGAAATTCATGTTCTGTTCTTTGAACACAGTAATATTGTGCGCAACTGATGCACGGTTCATTTTGTGCACTAATAAAATATCTACTTATGTTTTGAATTTGAAAAATATCATTTTTCCAATTACGAAGGGTTCAGTGAATGCAAATACGAAACTTCCAGAGTTCAGTACCTTCAACAACGTTAAGAACAACTGATATAAAACCTTCACGTACAGTCTTAAAGAAATTTGTGTTCTTGTTATGACAAAAGTAGTTTTATTTAAAATTGAATTCTACCATAAATAAGCGGTTGTTGCACGTACTACATTATCTGAGCCTTGAATACCCACAACGTGAAATGCTTTCTTTATGGTGTCATTCAATAAATGACGCAACATCATTATAGTAAGAACACCATAAACATTTATTTTTTTGTAACATTAGTCTATTTCAAATGCCAATTTCAAAATATTTCTATCATACTACAATTAAACACGGTGTAATTTTGCAAATGGCTATCTAATGGCTATTGAATTACTATATGCTCCAATACAATAACTAAAAGAACACACGGTTACATATGTAATACACAAACCTTTAATTCCAAAGTTTACTGCCAATACAATATACAAAAAATCAACACATCACACTTAACGTTGTTCGCGGCAAAATATTATAAGCCTTAAAATATTCGATAGAGACGTTCTACTTCGAGAAGGCCCCTGACTTTTCAAAATCTCGATAATTCTAACACAAATGTAGGAATGCATACATATGTGTTACTTATGTATAGCTACACACAGATTACACATTTATGGGTGTGATGTGTGTATATATATAACTTTGGGATCACATTTATTACCAAATAATAGCTGGTAACGGGCCAAAGGGATGATTATAATATTTATCTTCATGAGGAACAAGATGTACACTTTTTCAGGGCTAAGGGGAAGAGAACACCTGAGAACACCAGCAACTTTCACTCTAAAGGAGTGCACTAAAATTAATTTAATTGCAGATTAAATTAATACAGGTAACACTACATTTAACAAGCTTTGGCTGAAAATAGTAAGAAAGGCCACCCGCTACATGCACCATGGATATTCTCGTGTATGAAGACATATGTAAAACTGACTGAGACCTAACACTAATTCTATACATCATACGTCTCACTTTCGCAGTTTGATAGAAATCGGGGCTATAGTAGCGTAGTCTCTCAAATTTTAAACTTCGCACCATTGACCTAAACCACATTTCGTTTATTCATGTATACATAAATGTCATCGTTGTAAACGAAATTAAAGTTCAACTCACAGCTTAAGAGTAGAGATATAAACGTATCAAACTTGCAGAAAAAGTGCCAAAGTTGAAACTTACATTTTTACCTAAGCCTAGATCACAATTCTATCGTTTATTCGTTCTTGTTCTTAATGGTAGTCTGTTTAAACTATGTTTAACAAAATCGTAAATACCATATTCTACCCACATTAAAAATAAGATATCTTACAATAAACCAATCATCCTTATTTCTAAAAATTAAATTATCGTTACCTCTTTGCCATTAGCGCATTCCGTTACAACTTGTTTATGGTATAATTTCACTGAAATTTATCTTCAGTTAATGATGCCTGTTGGCTCATACGATTTTCAACTGGTATTTCGCACGCTACATTTTCTTAATTAGGTGTACCATGTACCGGTACAAACTACAAGTACATTCGAAAAACGTGCATTCTAATCAAGCTCACGAACTGTTTGACATGCAGTTCATATCTGTCACATTAATCTATTCTCCTTATTTTAATTCAAAACCACGCACATTTAAGTGTTTTGAATTAGGTTCATAGAATAATGCGGGGTATTACAGTGCGCGCAATAAGACCAAACAAGTTACTAAAAGCAATTTTTTGCACAGAAAGTTTTGATAAAGGATCCGAAAATTGTCGCACCCGCACAGTTAAACAATACATTGGAAAGTTAACCACCCATTCAAAAAATAACAATTTTATACAATAAATCACGGAAAGCTACAGGTGATAGTTTTAGAACACAAAATGACTAGGAAGATAATGAGTCTAAAGTTATAATACTACTATAGCAATTTATAACTTTACCATCATAACAGAAACGGTAGAACAAAAATACCTTTACAAATGTACGTTTTCTTGGTGTTTTGTACATGATTGGCCAGGTTTGGTCGTGAACATTAAATACCTACTTGGTTGGACTTAAGACGATATATCTTAACAGTATTTGCTTGAATAATTCTGACCTACAATATTATCTTACGAGGTTGCATATTTGATCTGTTATTTCTTTATTAACTTATAGAAAGAGTAACGTTAAATTACTCCCGTTTTTAATTTATGTGATCAAGAACAACAAGCTTGAAAATTCACTATTTTCGTTTTATATACCTTAAAAATACACATGTACAAATTCTCAATATAAGAAAATTAAAATATTTATTTGTTTTTAATGATTGATTTGTCATAAATGGGAAGCAAGTCTACTCTTAAAAACCAAGGAAGCTTACAAGCTGTATGAGTGAAAGGATGTATCTAATAAAAAACAAGTGAATTAATGAACTTTAGAGATATGAAAAACCCAGTGCCTGATAACTAATAATCGTTCATATTTATAAACTAAAGATACTTGATTACGTACTTTCAACACGATTTGCCCTGGACGAATAAAAGTCAACTCTTGTTCGAGTTTATTTTAACACCATAAAGAACAATTAGAAGTATAATCAGGAAGATCTACAATACATGTGACTTTGTTTTTACTTGTTACATTTTGGCACATTCAACAATCACTTTTCAGTTCTGTTTGTAAGTCTTACTGTTTAAAGTGTTACAAAATACAGAGGTGATTGTCAAGGAGCTCTAAAATGCAAACAGCAAAATTAAACTTTTAATAAACGAATTTTCCTTAGCCAGCTATATTAAACAACATTAAAATCAGACATGTCTGAAATAAGAGGAGGAATTGTTAATAATTAGTAATGCTTTTCAACAAAGTAACAACAGTCTGATCTAACTATACCTCCTGTTAACCATTATGACGAAAGCCCATCTTTTAACTGACAAACAGAGACATTAGTCACAAAGACCATCAAAGTCCCCTAAATACTGCATCATTATATAGTAAAATTACTTGTGAGGTATAAAAAATACTGGGTAACCATAAAACCAGTAAAATAAAATAAAAAGAATTATTTTCATACACTAAATTATCGTGTTAATTCCCTGAATAATTACCGTTACTATTACACTTAACATTTGAACATTGATAAGAAGGTTAGAAGTAGTATGTTATTTTCTGAACATTTTTGTGAACCATTTACAGTTTTAAAAATAAAACATACCATTCAAATTCAACATGCAAGTAATGTTTCATCTAAAAATTTCATGAAGCTGTTTAATGAAACACTATATTGCTATTTTCATCACATTTAAATTGCTTGACATAATTAAATAAAATAATATCTTGAGATTTGTAATTACTCATCACAGCTATGAGGTATGTAGCCATTTTGATATATTTTACAAACATATAATGTTTTCTAAAATATGCCCAAAACTAATTGGTTTCATCATGAAAATAGGTATATTATACAGATGGGAAATTCTAGCATCTTGTAGTTATCTCTTCAGAATGTGTGCGTTAGAAAGAGGCAACCACAGTCTGTCATTAACAAACTTGAATTCTTAATATCAGTTAAATCAAAATGTTTAAGGATTGCACCCCATTTGTACACAGTAAACGTTTTGAAAACAAAAACCCACACCTTATTGATTTGAATATCTTTAGTTGAAACTACAATAATAATTAACACAATTAATAGGCAACTGCCTGAAAGCACACCATACAAACTAGTTTACTTTTCCCACTAATTTTGTTATTGAAGAGAAATGCAGATTGACGATGTTTACAAGTTTTAAGACAAAATAAATCCCCAAAATAAGTTTAAATACATTTGATTTAATTTTCAAATTTAAGTCAGTAGCATCATTTTAAGCTTTTATTTTTTAGCTGAGTATTCTGAAAAGATCACTTGTGACAAGGAATAGAAAAAAATACAGAAACAATTTGATTTGGAATTACTTTAAATTGGTACAACTTATAACCACGAGATCAACAAAATAAATGTTACATCATTCATGTAATTCTAAAAACAGTGGTATTTACATTAATATTGTAACTTTGGATGCTAGTCTTATTTTTATTATATCACTTACTTGACAATAGCATCAGATTTCTGCTCAAAGACTGATTGCCATATACTCTGATGAAAATATGCACACATGGAGAAAAACATTGCTTCAACTTTTAAGGAGTAGCTACAGTATCAACTTTTCAAAGACAATTTGTGATGGTTGATAACTACTAACACTTGATTTTTCACTACTTTAATATCGAGATAAGTTTCATAATGGAAATAATTATACAAATTTAAACCCAAAAATTTAATTTGGTATAAGAAATAAACTTAAAATGGGTTAATTTGCACTTTTAGAGCATTAGGAATCTCTTATATATACAATGTTCTTTGCAGGTACAATTAAATGGAAGGCATGCAGAACACTCACAACAAATCACAAGTGTATGAAATACAGAAATAATGACTTGGGCAATGAAGCTAGCCTCAGTAATACAAATATTTAATATAATTTTTTTACTCTTTTTTTAAATATAATTTTGAGATAAACATCTTGTGTTACTTTAAATCTACCACACAATTAGTTTTGATCCTTGAACATTTTACAGCAAAAAAAAATCACCTCCAAGTGTGAATTGAGAAGCTAAAATACTTAACTATATGACTAAAAATAAACTAGTAAGCTGAGAAACTTTTTTTTCATGTTTAGAACAGCTCAAAACATCTATGGAACACCACCCTTACAATTAAATCTAAACACATAACTAAGCCTACTCCATCACCAAAATCACACACAAAAACACAATGAATTATAATTTGTTCACTGTAAATACAGAATAAGTTTCACAGCAAGGTTTCAATCTACAGTGACACAAGTATGTCAAACTTTAAACACAGCTCTCTTCACCATCATCACTCCAATCTCATTTGAATGCAAATCAAAGAGAAACAAATCCTATTGTCATGGAGACCAACCCTTAGCTAAAATATCACAAGTTGCACCTAATGTGGGAAGTATGTTCATGTCTAGTTCAAACATCATGTAAGCTGTGGACTAACACATGTGAATCATGTTTCGTACAAGCACAAAATTGCAGTAACTTATTTTACAATTTTCACACAAACTTATGATTAATAAATTCAAAATATTATCAGAACTTCAGAAAGGATACAGAAACATTAAATGGAACAGTTCTCCAACACCACACATCTAAAACTAGCACTACGTATATTTACGAGTGAACAATTACTACTTTGTGACTCTGACAATGGGAATTGGCAATTGTTTTTATTTTATCTTTATATCCTTTGGATATGGAGGGGAGTGGACGGTAATGTAACTATACATCTATATACTGGTTGTTGATTCAGATTTTCTTATCAAAGCCTCGTCACCCAGCTTGCATGCAGCAAAAAGTCTGCAAAACTTGACAAGGAATGCCTTAGAAGAAGGTTTTCACACTGGCAGGTCATGGGATGGATGTAATAAAGGCTATCTTCATAGAAGCTGGTGGAATTAATTAACATAAAATGGCACATTATCTTTGGTCAAATTTAGTTCCACAAGTTCCCTGTAGTGTAGTGAATGGAGAAAGACAGATTTAAGTTATTACGGTTTAGAATGATCTTTAAATTTGTGTGTTGTTATTTTGCAACATAATACAACCATGCACAGACATCTATTTTTCTTATAAGTTGAAGAGGTGCGAAATACTTATTGATTACTTTTAGTAGAGTAAAAAAGACTATGATGACCCATAATTGATAAGACTATAATTAGCATCTACCATTTGAATATAAAGTAAAATTATCTAAAGTCTGATATGTATTTTTACACCATAGTAATGTACCAGACAAGACAAAAGTCTGCATTGTGACATTACCTTCACTAACAAATTAAATTGTAACAGAAACATTGGTTTGGACACTGCTACCAAGTTAGATTTACAAATGTATTGGATATATATTTAAAATACAGAGTCTGAAATTATTTTAATAATGTCACCGGGACTTTCCATGTCCTAATGAGCAATGCTGCTTTAAAAATGGTTAATGACTGTTGAGGATAAAACATTTGCAAAGTATGTTCAATCAATCAAAAAATTGTTTAAATTCAGACATTATCAAGCAATAAGGATGTTTTCCTACTATAATTACTTCTGAAACAACCTTCCCTTGCTCCTTGGCCAGACAAGATTAGTGTAAAGATGTTGTACATTTTCAGATTATGAATTTAAAGCTCTTTTGCACAATTTTTACCTACAATATTTTTTAAATAATAAAATCTCAGAAGAAGTTTCACTCACTTTTTGATGTATTTAGTCATATTAAGTACATTTACATTTCATATCAAGCAAAATAAAAACAAAAACCTGATCAAACTGAAATTTGTCACCACAAATTTGTATCAGCTATTACAGTATATATTACACATACAGTGTTCACAAACATGAACAAGTTCCCTTTAAAATTTTCCAGATCATTTTGGAATGGATTTTGAAAATTACCTAGTTCTCCATTTCTTTGTTAGTGCTTGTTAAGTTAATAACAAATGAAGAAACTTGTAAAGTAAAAGCAAAAACTTGAAACTTCCATCTCTACATTTTTTTCTTTTTTTAAACAGAAAAAAGCCATCTAATCAGACAAGAACACTTGTACATTAAATGCAATTATACATTTCTTTCCAATATAAAAATGATACAATTTTACTCTTCACACAAAACTGTAGCTTAAGAATCCATAAACACAGCATAAAATTGAGGTTCTGGTATAAGAATATGAAAAGATTATGCAATAAAAACCCATTGAGGTCCACATGCACAAAAAACGTTGACTTACAAAAGAATGACTAATATTAACATGATTATTTCTGAAAGTTACCTTAATAATCAATATGGCAGAAAATTTCAATTAAGGCTCTCTTGTTAATTCTGGCACTTGAAATACTAGAATACTTCTCTACAGATAGTTTATTTAATCCTCATATTGAAATTATTTCACAGTACAGCAGAGCATATTTATAAGGAAGTTTTATGATGTCAAACAGTCAAAAATGAATTAAACATGGAGCTTAAAATATCACACACTAAGTATTAACTTTGCATTCCCACAACCCCAATAAAGAAGACACACTTTGGAAAGACCCATAAAATGTCTTCTTATATTTTAGAGAAAATGGTTACTTATCACACAGACTTCTAAGAAGCCTACTCTGTTAAGTTTAAAATTTATTTACAAAAAAATGTTTTCAAATGACAAAACAACAACAATAACAACAAAGAAATAACCAAAAATTAATTTCAGCTAACAACATTATCTTATTAAAATTCTACAATTTATTTTTTTTATCAAATAAGCATTTTGACCCTGAACCTAGCAAGAAGTGAATCATTCAAAATTTGTTGTGACTGGACTTAATGACACCACTTCTAGCTAAGATTATTGGTGGACAAAGTCACATGACCTCACTACCAAGCAAATCCACAGGTAAGAAGCAATTCATTGCAACATTTTGATCTCGTTCATTCACAGACTGTGGAGTATTCCAGAGACTACCACCACCACCACCTGAGCCTGAAAATGACCACAACTGAGAAGGGTCGTTAGGATGGTTTGCACCATTCCAAGTACTTGAATCACCTTTTTCAGAGGAACTAACCCCACAATTACCATCATATAAGAATGGGGCATTTCCTCTAAAATTAGAACCAACAGTATTGTTATTTGGTGATTGGCTACCTGACCATCTCATCCCATTGGCACCTGCCAGTTGTCCACCACCAGTATGACACAAGTAGCTCTGCACTTCAGCCTCTGAGGGAATCTCTGAAAAAATAGTGGTGTTGCCAAGGACGCAGTTATTGAGAGCTGTCTGAGCTTTTGCAGCCTCCTCTTTGGTGGAATACTTAACTAATGTGATTCCCTGATTCAAAAGAAGATGAAACAGCAGAAGTGGGCCATGTTGCATACACAGTGTTTTCAGAGTAGAACCATCAATCTGAAATGAATTGGGTTCACAAAAACATTACTAACAGATAGCTTACATGAAGACTAAAAACATTTATAAAAGAAAATCACTAGATTCCATTTAAATTTACAAATATGCTTATGTGTTTAATGTTTTCTTTATTTCAACTACTACTCCTAGCAAAAATTGAGATGAACAGTTAAAACCTTAGGCAGAAACTTTATATTCTACATTTTTGCAAGTATTCACCAAAAAACTTTAAATATAGTAGCAAAGATTTACATTTCCTGTTTGTAAACCAACAAGCACTGCATGTGACATATTTGTGTTCAGTGTTGAGTTACAAAGAAAGAAATAATTCATTACTAAAAAGTCTTAAGTTTATTTTGAAACAAACAGTCTTCATACTTCAAAAATGATATATAAAATGGCAGGTGGAACTTCATTAAAACAAATTTCTTTACAAAATACTATGTTTCAAAATATTGTGATATATTTTTACAAAGGTGATATCTCTCAAACATGCATCAAATCAGTACATTTTTGTTGTGAAGTGAAAACCTGATAAAAATGGTTTCTCATTACATCCTTGGTCACAAGCAATTCATTAATCTTTATCCCGGTTCCCAGGAATAGTACTCATGCAAATCCAAAGCCCATTTCGATCAAATGTGAAAAATAAAATGAAGCAAATTGGGGTTAACTTAGATCATATATGCTAAAGCCAACACAGATATTTTTGCCAAGCTATGGCACTGGCTGGAGCATATGTTCCTCACAATGCAGGGAGTCATTTTGTTGCATCTATACTGTGAACTCAAGCAAATTTGTAATGATACCATATATTACATCCCACACACACTTTCATTACAAAACATTTCCTTGAATTTAGAAAACTTTCAAGATAAGCCAGCTGCTAAAAAAAAAAAAAAAAAATCTAGCAAGTTTGCATGCTTGGATTAATTAAAAATGTGTAAGGCACTCCACAAATAACCTTTTTTTCAATGGACTTACCTGAAAGGGGATTTCGTAATATGGTTTTCTTTTAAGGAAGTTTAATGAAACATCTCAATATAAAACAATTTTTTATATACTTTAAATTTTGGGAAGATACACAGTAAAAATATATATGCATTGTATCAAAAACAAAATCAGACTACCAATCTTGTAAACAGCATATTTATTTTATGTGTTGTTATGTCAACAGCTACAAACAAACGTCCTATGTTACGAAATGCAATTTTAAATATAATGATAACCTACATTTATAAACTTATTTACAGTAATGTTAAGTAAAATTCTTACTTGGAATGTTTCATAAATTTTCATTTTTTTTTTGAAAAAAGAAGAAGTCTTACATACTTCCGAGATCAGTTGTAGTAAATTATATTAATATTATAATAATATGTCTAACAAAGAATTTTTTGATTTCACAAATGGGATTTTAAAAATAAATAATAAATTGCAAGTAACCTTTGAATAGTATACATTCCAATAAGAATAAAAAAGTTTCATTTGACCAAATATCAGTCCCACTAAAACAAAATGGACACTTCATTCAAGATCAAGTTTTTCTGACTAGTTTATTGAGATCATTATGTTCAATTTCCAGTAATTTGGTGTGTAAATGTTACATAATATAAAACATCCAAATAAAATACCAAGGATATACTGGAGCATGAAAAGCTTCTGAAACTAAACATAACAAACTTTACATATACTTTCCAAGTACATATTTAAATATTAGTACCTGAGGAGTGAGATTTCGAAGCACTAGGAAGGAATTTTGTTTATCCCATGCTGAAATAAAAACAAAACAGATTAATTCTAACAACATCTTGTAAAGGTTTCTCTTGATGATGAATAAAATTTCCTCGTGTTTATTAATTGTACGTGATGAACAATATTTTTAGACAGGAATGCTACTTACATTATAAATCAAAACGAATTATTAGTTTGTTTAAAGCATCATAAAAATGGTTAGAGGCTTTAATCCTCTAGGCTAAGAAAATACATATTAAAATTATATGCAAAGTCTTAAGAATTAAAGTAAAATGTCTTTTTTAAATACCTTGATTTGATGAATTTGAGCCCCAAGAATTACTTGTTTCCTTCGCTTGCCTTGGTAAACCATGAGGAAGTTTCTGTATCTTTGATCCTAGTGCTCTCCAGACTTCTCCAGAAGATAGACCTTCACTTGATCTAGAGCCATTGTACTTGTTAAAAGCACTAATTGAATATAAGATATAATGATGAAGTGCAACTTTAGTACTTAGTGTATTTATTTAAGCTACTATGTACCACTTCACTGTTAACTTACAAAACATCATACTATGTTAAATGATATGCTAAGATGACAAGATACATCTGTTGTTGTCTTATAACAAATAAATAGCTTATATTTAGATTTACTTTACATATTTTAACAAATAAGTATTTAATAAACCATGAAAAATTGAAATTATAATTCCTTATCTCATTTTACAAAACTAGTGTTATGAAGTTATATTTTTTACACTTTTCCTGTTAGATACACAAGCATCCCTACTAGCTGAAGGTTTTGGCTTTCTATTTCCATCCTTGTGAATAAAAATTCTAAAATTCCCAAAAAATCAATTTAAATTAGTTTTGAATTTTTTAACTTTTGAATAACAATTTTAAAGTAATATAATTAAATAAAACTCTTCAACCTCATTGTCAGTGGTGCTTCACAACCCTATAATTACAAATCATTTTGTCAAAAACAGTGGCAAAAGCTAAACAAAAAACAAGCTACCAAATAATTGTGAAACATGATAAATGTAAAACAACATTAAAAATTGTGAGAAAATTACTTATGTACAAGTTTACCATTAAAGACCTGCAAACCAACAGCAATTGTACACAAGGTTTTACAATTTTTCTATTCTGGTTTTATTCATCTTTATTGCCAACAAATAGTACAAGATCGGCATTGTGTCTTTATAGAGATCTTTGCATTAAATTTTTTATTTGTATTTCTTTTTTTCTATTGCATGTGTTTTCAAAGGAAAAAAGTGAAAAAATGACAAGAGTCTCATTGTTTAAAATCACAAATTACACTGTGTCATTATTTAAAAACATATGATTTGCTTTGAAGCATAAAATCACTGGCAAAATGGTTGGAATGTTAAGACAGCACTCAAATGTTATTTCAAAATACAAACAAATTAGTTTCATCTTTTCACTTTACATTAGAAATACCAGTCAAGGTTTAATGTAACTAACAGTTAAATTAATTTTCATTTCTTAATAATTAAAAAAGGTAATTTAAGGATTTCTACACTGCTAAAACATAGATGTCTCAGAAGTTTACAGATCTAATAATCTATAAATACACAATTTGCAAAATTGTAATTTTTTTCTGTCAATTGATTTATCACTGCCACACATTTTATAATTAATGAACAATGCTTTTATTACTATTATTAATTCCAAGATATTTTAACAATTACATTTACATCCATGTACAAAGAGTCAAAATAAAAGTTTATGCATTTCATGTATCTATAAACAAGTCCTTTTCAAAAATTAGAACTATGGGAAAAATCCTCTTTTATATACAATATATAGGCCATTGCATAAAATGCTGTACACTTAACTTCTGGAACAGCACAGCCTTACACAACTCTTAATATTTTCAGGTATTTTAAAAAATGGTATGGAATCCTACAATTAAGAGCTAGTCCATATGATTATTACACTTATGTGCTTCATTTTGACTCTTGTCACATCTAACAACAGAAACATTCAATATAAGATTAAATGTTAGTCTGAAACATGATCTTTGTCAATGTAATAATTATGCTTAAGTGTTTTTTAATTTAACACAAAGCAACATGAGGGCTATCTGCAATAGCTTGTTCATAATTTAGCAGTGTAAGACCAGACTGCCAACTCTTGGTCTACTCTCACCAATGAATGGTGGGATTGACCATAACATCATAACACTCCCATGGTTGAAATGGTAAGCATGTTTTAGTGTGGTGAGGATTTGATCCCACAACCCTGAAATTACAAGCTCAGTGCCCTAACCATCCAGCCATGTTAGGATGGAAAAAGTGTGCAAAATAATACAAACAGTAAAGAAAAACATATTCCAATGGCTTTTTCCTCATAAAGTTAAACTGTAAAAATTAATCACTTGACACCAATATCAGTAGTGATATACAATTACATATCTTGTACACAAAATATCGAATATTAAAAGTATACTGATCCATACAAGGTATTACTTGTTAAAAATATATATTCAGAATTTTCAACTAAATAAAACATTACTTTTTAAAACATAAAATGAAAGACTTCATCAAGCCTTAACTCTACATTGCTCAGGTGCACTGAATCAACAATGCCTAAAAATATGGTTGTTTCAAACGTAAGATGCACTTTTTTACATGTTATGTAATTTCTGCCAAATGAAACAAGTTTTACATTTGACATTTTTTATAACTCTCAGTTCAAAAATTGTGAATATTATAAAATTAACAATAGAAAATTATTACTTCTATTGAAAGTATAAATCTTTGGTTTTTATTTTGTCTTCCTACATTCTAGAAAATTTTCTAATAAAGATTTTTATTTTATAAAATTATAAATTTTTATTGTTATGAACTGAAAATAGTGGATGCATTTTCATTGTTTTTATTATAATTGACCTATAATACATACAACTTTATCATAAAAAATTATAAGCAGGGCAATTTTTTATTATTATTACTGTTAATCATTTCATTCGATATACTTAAGTTTAAACCTATTCTATATTAATTTACTTTTCATATTTCTTTTCAATGATTTTTTCTACCTATTAGGCTTAATATAAACACAACCTAACAATGGCCAAGTGAGGGAAACAAAACTTGATCAACTTAAGTGCAAAATTATCTCATTAAGCCCAATATTTCTCATTGTGTTCTCAGTCTTCATAAAAACCTATTTTTTCTTTTATCACACAATAATATAATAGTTCAAATGAAACATAAAATAAGTTATTAAAAAGAAATCAGAACTTTAATTATGGCAGAAATTATTTGCAAACAACTTTTCATCCAACAGCATATCACCAAAATATGTTTTATTACTTTGTTCTTTAGTTACTTGATGTTTAGTTGAAATGGGAGTCAAGTTGACTTGTACAGTTGAAAAGAAAAGTAGCTTGTATTAAGTATTTATATCACTAGTCTAAGACTTCTTAGAGTTAAGAAATTTACACAACACCATGACAACAAAGCTGAGAAACAGTGACTGGTTAAAATTAATACTTAACTTTCACCAATGTTACAAGTTGGTGTTTTGTTCAAATCTATTTTAAATTTCCTCACAGGGAGTCTTGAGAGATATAGTATTCTGAGAGAAAAAGAATCAATAATTCACAAACTCTTGTGTTTTTGTTCAGAGCTTGGTGAAGCCAAATGAAAATTGAAATTTATGATTGTTTAAAATTTTTATGTAAATAATTATGAGAATTTTTTTTATATTGAATATATTTCAACTGTGAAATGTTTTCAAAAAAAAATTAGTGAAGAACATCTACAAGTTTATTTGCTATGATTTTTTAAAATTTAATGGTAAAGAGTTGCCCCATAGCAGAATTCACTTAGTCAGGCACCACAGTTTTAACTCTTCCATACAAGAGTCAGTAGATTTCACTGACCTTGGAATAAAAAAAATAATCTTACTATATTTTTTTGTTATGTTTGGTGCGTCTTCACAGAACTTGACAAGTTTTCAGCAGACATTTCTTTATTTTAAAAAATCTGATATTTTATGTACAATAAAATCATATTTTTACAAAAGATTTGTCTGTCAGGAATGTTGACTGCTCTGAGAGCAAAGTGGTGTTCATATTACAATTAAAAATATATTTCCTCACATGAAAAGTTACAAATTTCATTTGCACAACCTTTAATATCTCCTAATACCAAACTTTTTCAGTAAGGCTTTATATTTTATCCATCATTTTCTTGACCCTACTTCTACACTGACATAACCGATTTGATTTACCAAAGAAATAAATTCAATACAAATGAAAATCACCCTTTTCTCTTTCTAGAATGATTGAAAATTGTAACATCAGTTACAACTATTTATCCTAAAAACTTAAGGCTCATAACAATTTGCATATTTTTATACTTAATTTTTATTATTTATTGCACTTCGACTCGTGTATAACTAATAATTCCACCAGACACACATTGTAAATCACTCACGAACTAGTCAGAAGCATATCCCAAGAAAATTATTTTTTTGCATTATCTCACCTAATATAACCTCATCCAGTATAATTAATAATTTATCAAAATAAATAAAAAGTACACAAGGAAAATGAAAAATTATTTTGTTGTTGATTGACAGTGAAATTCATATATAATTAATTTTAAATAATAACAATGCTAACAGAATAAATTTTATATACTTAAATAATGCACCTGTGAACACAAAATAATAATACAATGCAAATGTCTAAATCTTACAATTTAACTGGTTTTCTATCTAAGACAAGGAAGGCTTAAAATTAATTCTCTTACCTGCTTTGATCTGAAGAACAAGCAATGAACTTTTAAACTAAAGGTGAAATTAACAGTATTCTGCACTAAAAAGACTATCATTATATGTCATTTGGTAGATTGAAACTTTGTCTACTGATTATAAATTATATAATGTAAAATTTCAGGAAAAGTTATTTGCAATTTGTGAAAGACAGAATGTGAGAGTTTGACATGATGAGTTTATGACTAAACAAGTAACATTAAAGGGTATAAACAGACTTTAATAAGTAATATTTACATTATTATAACAAGCAGTTAATGTTAAATTCCATACATAAGATAATGGGAATACATATATAGAAAATGTCACAATTCTAATACTAAGAGAGATTAAGGATTATTTTAAATATTTCCTTATGAAATGAAAAACTTAAATCTTACATAAAATTAAAATTTGACTTATTACCTATGTTTTGAAGTTTATTTGTACACACTAATAATAAAGTATAATTAGATTTTGAATGCAACTTTAAAAAGTAATGGAATATGCACTTTGACCTATCCATTTGTGAGAAGACTAAGATAATATATTTAAATCTTACTTTTGTAATACATTCAGGTTCAATAAAGACTAAAAAATACAATATAAAGTAACAAAAATGCTGAATAATAGTGTCAGGTTAAAATAAATAAATAAAAGCATGCATTAAGTTCAAAGTGTCATGCAAGATAATCTGTTGTCACTTTTCATTTGTGAACAAATAAGTAACCAATGAGTAAGCAGTCTAACAGAAATGCATGATTACAAGAAGGACAAGTTGTTCACTTTTACATTTCTAAATCACAAAATTCACAACAAGATCTAATTACTCTTTACTCTTACCTTCCATTACATGAAGGTGAATTAAATGTCCAAGGGTTTGAAGTCAAAGAAGCCAGTGACGCTACAAGGGAGTCTCCACTATTGGTAGTGAGGGGTCTGGATTTAGAGGTCCAACCCAACAGATCTGCATCTTTAATAGTATTTAGTGAGAGGGGAGATCGAGTAACACTACCTGGAGTGATGTGAGGATCATTCTCAATGTTTTTCATGTGTGAATTACCTTTCCAAGGCTTCCCAGGTTCAAATTCTGTTACTAAGTCATTCAAGTTATAAGAAGGCTGAGACACTGAGCTAGAAACAGGAGCAGTAGACACTGCAGTTTCCTTTGTTCCAATACTGTTAGTAATATTGTTTGTTGATTCCAAGGAAGTTACTGAAGTTGAACTTCTTATATTAATATTGTTGTTTGAAGGACTAACTCTAGTACTACCAGTAACATCAGCAGGTAAGGAGGACTCAGTCCAGGTGTCAGCATTGTTCAATGTGTGTGGTAGACAAGAACAAGTATTATCATTATTACTTAATAGGGACTGCATGTTAGATGAAGAATGTGAAGTATGTACTGAAGCTGCAGGCTTCGACATAGTTCCAGGAGCACGGCTGAAATCTCCTAAGCTACTACTTTCAGTACTTCCCATAGAAGAGTTTCTTTCCTCCTTGTTCAAAGTTGGTAACTTCCACTGGGAAAGTCGTGAATGAATCTGAGGTGTAGGAGGCTCCTGGATGGAAAGATCATGTAGCTCAGATGTTAAATTTGTTAAGTGATCTAAACTGGGAATGAACACATCTTTAGAAGACTGGCATGGAAATGATCGATTTGTTGTCTGAGATGCTTGATGTATTTGCTGTTATGTGAAAAGAGAGAGAGAGAAACAGAGAAAACATAGTACCAATACATCAAATTGAAGACATAAAAAGGTCTTTTATATTCAGTGTCATATAATGTAAACTTTACATTTAATGTAAAATGCAGCTGCCCAAGTATAATAGTTGACTTAATAAAAATAAAAAAATATTGGTTATTAGTCAAATGATAAATAAACCAATTTATACCTCATTTAAAAACAACCTGAACTAATTTTATTAATAATTCAGATAATGCTAACTTGGTAATTTAATTAACTTTTCATACAGAATTAAATAAATTTTAACTAGTAGTACTTTGAAGTTAGTATCACATGGTAATGTTATTCAAGATCTGACAGGATACTGTATTATCATGTAAAATCTTACATCAAATGACATCATCACATAAGAGCAGGTTAACAATAAATGTACTAAGATCATTAGAGCCCACTTTAGAACTGAATATTTTCTGTTGTTATTTAATTTACTTCATTCTACCTGCTTCATGGGGCTTGGAAAGCCTTGGGAAAAATGGTATTGTTTAAATATATGTAAGTTTAAAAATGATCAACATTAATAAGCACTACCATGACAATTTGCTATAAAAAATGACAAAAAGTTAAGAAACAAAAATGTAATAAACATTTGAATAATTAATAACTGAATAATCAGCTATAAATCAGTAAACAGGCAAAAAACTCAGCTATTTCATAACTTTTAAAAAAGGACTGACGAATATATCTTTTTGATAGCTATTATTTCTGACAGTTTCAAATATCGATCTCTTGCAAATACTGGTATAAACTTTTCAGTGCGTCTTAAAAAATAAGTAACCCACAAAAACACATTAAACTAACTACACAAAGCAATCACTCAAACATTTTAGATTTACATTTCTCTAGCTTAAAATTTAAATCACTAATTGGATTTAATACACAGAAATTAGTGATTAGGATACAACACAACTGAACATAATTCCCACAACTAAATGCACAAGTTCATTGTTAAGTAACCATCGTACATTACATATAAAAAATTGAAGTAGGTATAAAAGATGACTGCAGATTTTTAGAAAGGAAACAGACAAATAATATTGAAAGAATAATTTCTTCCAAAGAGCTCACTTCTATGATAGTGTTAAGCCAAAAGAATATTACTTCACCATTTTTACACTTTTTTCTTTTCAAAATAAATATGAAGTTTAAGGCTGAATGGGGCTTACAAAGTGAAATGTCTGACTAATCTGTCACTTCAAATACTGCCAATGAAGGGATTAGCAAAGTCTTTATACCTTAGACATAAAATTCAATGACTTTTGGTAAGTGAAAATTGCTTTTTCCATGACAACCAAAAGGTACACAATTCATTTTTAACCTTTAAAGCTATAAACTGGTATTCCTTTCTGAACAATGGTATACTTCCCAAATACCATGAAGGTTTATTAGCATTGTGAAAAAAAGTTATGTCATATGTTCGCACCTTAAAATTACTTACTTATAACATTACAGTTGACAGTTTCAGGCAATGGTAAACAGTAGAAGTAAAAAACATTAATTGGACCATAAAGCCATGCACATCTAACCAACACTAATTTTCAAATCATTATAATATTTGATAAAGACATTTGCAACATTGTACATCATATGTTATTAAAATTAGCTCACAATTGTAAAATATATCAAAATAGTCAAAGTATTCATATTGTGATCTCTCTTAAAATTATTAATAAACAGCAAAATGTTTTTGTTTAAAATTTAATTTACTATTTGGAAATAAGAGTATTTTTTTTGTTAATTAGAAAGTTTTAATAAGTCAGTTTTAGACTATTGCATCTAAAAGCTCAAAAAAGCAAATCAAAACTATTTTAAACCTAGTGTCATGATTAGTACTATATAAACACCTATTTTTAGTTCACTTCAATGCAAATATTTTACGAACAAAGGTTTGTAAGATGAGAACTTTGCCAAAAAATTAAATACACATTATGGAAGTTGTTTTAACTGTAATGTAACCATCACAGGATACAATTCCAGAAATGTTCTTATCTATTGTGATGTTATTTTTTCCATGTGTACTAGATCCTGTGTTTGTCATTTGTGCAATTTTGCTTCAGGATTATGCAGTTTGTTTTTCTTCAACTAAGAAAAATCATTCATATGATATTCATGTTGAATATCTAAATATGTGTAGTAATTGTAAATAACAAATAAGTTCAGCTGTCAACTATTCAACTTACAACATTTAGATTGCTGAGTGTGGAAAATGTTTATTATATATAGGTACATAAAATAGAATAAAAAGAGAAAGAATATTAGAAGTATATACAAGATTAGTTCCAATGTGTTATTTTTCATAGTTGCAAGTGCACAGATGCATTTCTAACGAGTTTTGTAAAGCACAACTGAAACCACAGCAATTATTCTTGATTTGACTTTCTTACTTTACCTGTTTGCTTTATGCTTTAGAAGCCATGGGTTGGCTGATCCAAATGGATCAAGTCACTGTAGGAGAATAAACTTGGAAAGATAAATTTCAAATATAATTGATGGAAAGACTGGTGAAAACGTGTTTTACACATTTTTAAAATAATAAACTTTGTGAACATTATCACACTGGAATAAATGTCTCTCACTTGAAATACACAATTTTTACTATCACAAAACATCTTCAACAGATGAACATAATGCATACCAAATTAAGGCATTTTTCATGCACTACACCAAAAGATGAACCCATTATTCTTTTGTCACAGCAACATGTTTATGTTAGCCAAACCAAAGTTATTTTGTTCTTTTTTTCAAAATTTTTACATTTGAAGAATAAGTAAATTACTCAAAGGCCTCGAAAGAAACAACTAATTGGATTCCAACAAAAAGTACTAGCTTATAGACTAAGAAAGAAAATCAAATCAAATCATTTGATTGCTCCCAATTTCAAAAATATGGTCTTAAACCCCCTTGTTACACAAGTGTATAAGAATTTTATATGTATAAAAGCTCAGCCTAATGAGGGTCTAGATCAGATAAGCAGTTACACCTACTTGCTGTTTCATGAAATGAGCCTGTTGAGCAGAAATCTGATTACGCAAGTTGTGAATCCGCTGTTTGGTCTGAGTAACATATACATTCAACTGTGTTGCAGATGGACCCCCTTTACCAAACTGTTGAGGAGCATGAAGTTGCTGCTGGATTTGGTGAAGAACTTTGATTTGTTGTAATAACTGATATAAAAGCTGCAGAGTTTGAGGTGCCAGTGGCTGATTAAGAATCTGAAAAAAGTGAAGTGTTAAAACATCAACAGCAAATTTGAAAATAATGTAAGCAAACAGCTAATGCCTACCTTTAACACCTAATAGTAATCATGAATGTGCATCAAAAGCTTTTTAAAAATCTTAGTTATTTTACAATAATTGTAGTTCTAAATATTTCTCAAATTAAAAGGAATATCGACAAGTAACATTAAGCCTCTAAGACAAACCTTTCAGACACACTTAACTCAAAATATTAGACCTATACTTAAATTTTGATATAAAAGTTATTTCTATGAACATTTAATTATTTCTATGCAAAATATAATCTATAAGCATGTTTCATATACCATATGTTGATTTTCCAGCAAGTTTAAAAAGTAAAAGTACGATCATTTAAGATTTAAAATTATCTATGAAGTATGTGTTTCTCTACCACTCTTTACAAGTCATCCTTAGGTTTTGTATTTCAACCATGTAAATATGACATTCTAAAACAGGTCAGTTACTTCCATCTTTCATCTTATACAAAACCTACGCTATTAATTACTTTCTCATAAACACTTACAGTTATTTCTAAACCCATCAATAAATCAGTTGCAAATGGTTTTAAAACATTTGAAACAATAATTATAGTTCTATAACTCACTTGGTGCTACTTTAAATATTTATATTCATAGGTTCCATACCAGTGGTTCCCAATCTTTTTTAAACTGAGGACTAGCAAGTTCCAATTTCAGCATTCCACAGATCACTTCATAAAGAAGTTTTAGATCTCATTGCAATACATTTCAGAAGCGTTTTTGGAAACAAATTTGTTCCCCCAGTTGCTTTGCACCAAGTGAAATTTCCCTGTGAGCAAGAATCACCATCCCATACAACAAATGGAGTCTTACAAGGTGTACTTGCAAAAGTTGAATCACACTTTGATATTATCTCAGACTTCTTACAATGGCTTATGAAGTTGTCTTACTTCACATCCTATTATATTTTAGCACAAAATTTTGACACTAGATATAACATAAATAAGCAGAATTTGTCTGTGAAGCACTTCAGCCCTTTAAGCATGATGCACTTTTTAAATTCCTTTCTGGACATGTAACCAAGTTACATCCACAATTTACTTAAGCAACTTTACTATTCATACATGTCAATGAAATTAACACTATAATATATGTTATAATTTGAAGTTCTATATTGTAAGTTTTCATTCCTGTGATTAAAAAGAAACCTTTAAAAATACTTTAATCTCAGTTTTGTTCTCACATGACCCATAAACTATAAAAATCTCAACTTTCAGTCTCTTTTTTGAATCAGATAACCCCAGTCCTGTAAATGTATGTTTAAGTCATGAGTATGATTACTTCCCTTACTGACAACTATGTTTCAAAGTTCTTTGACTGAATGAAAAGAAACAGGTAAAAAATTATGTCAACCCTATAAGTGTCACAACCACCTTTTATATTATTCCTTGGGCTTTACAAGTCACAATAGTTACTTAACACGTATGTATATAGTCATTACTAACAAAAGAGCTCATTTTAAATTTCAGTGTATTGCAATTTAAGTCTTTAAAGACCAAGGATGGGCAGGCTTGTGTGACCTCTTCCCTCCCTCATGTTCTAGGTTTCAAACTGCTGATGTGGATATTGATACACGAGGGCCAGAGTAAACCACATTTACTCCAGCCTTTTTCCGAGCAATGCCCATGTATGTACTGACAATTACATTAATACATTGTATACATCATTAATGTTCAGTATTACAAAGTTCTGCACTTTATGAACATTTCAGCATATAATATACACATTTCATTAGTTCCACTACATATCATCCAACAATAATTATTCTGAAATTAACACCAATTTATTGTTGTTGGATAGATGTCACTGGTTCATCCAAGACAGCACTTTAGTTGTTTCTTATCTTGTATTTTATAATTAAAGAGACAGTTAAACTGTGTTAAAATTTATATTTTTGGTAATTATTCATTGTTTTAAATTTTATACTTGAAAAGTTTGATAATTTTTATAAAATAATCAAAGTTTCACCTTGCTCTGCAAGATTAACATTATTGAGTTAGTAAAATAAAGTATTTATACTTTTCATACAATTATCTTGCCCACAGGCACCCATTGATGTGAGTCAATACAAGCAGTAAATAGTAGTAAGCAGGAAATGCAAATGAAACTGATGGTGAAGAGATAAAAAAACATGAAATTATGCACAGATCCAAAGAAGATATTTTAAGATCATTCAATAAGGGGTATATATTTTCATTTCTTAATTTTAAACATTTCACTGCACTGTATATTGATGGTAACAGCTAGAATTAGTGGTATAGTACAGAAAATAGAAACAAAATTTAAAAATTTACCTTAAAAATCTTTTGATATTCATTTAGGAGGTTCTAGAGACCATACAAATGAAAACTAAGATATTACTTTTCTACTTGAAATGAAAATCAGATTGCAAGTGAAATATTCAGGGTGCAAATAACTATTAAATAACAATTTTTTTTGTTTTATTAGAAATAATATGAAAAAAATCAAAATTACCCATTTAATTGTTTTGAAACTACATAATTTCAAGGTTCTTGTCAAATTTCAAATAATTTCATCTACCTGTTTCATTTTTGGAAAAGATTTAAGTGTTACATCACAGCTATTACAAGGGCAGAAAAAAATATATGATTAAAAGTTTTCTAATAACACTGGTGATACCCATTTAAGGGGGTTCTAAAGGTTATGCAGGTGAAACAAAAACTGTAAAATGAGAAGCAAAAAAATCATCTTTCACACAGACTGATTCAATAAAGGACTTAACAGAAATACTATATTCAAACAGACTAATAATGTGAACTAAAAATTAAACACATTTTGTGAAGATGTACTTGATACATTCAGTCATAATATGTAGTTTCATAAGAAGAGAGTTAAAGAAGCTTCTTACCACTATAAAGAAGGTAAAATCACAGTGGCTACATTTGAATTTTGAAAAAAGAAACTGTAATTTACTCTTCACATGCATAGCTAAATATGAAAGTGACAAAAATGTTACCTAACAGCCTTCTATATGACTTTAGGTGTAGAAAATGTATTGATGTAACACACACACACATTTATACACTCTCTTTTCACTCACCAAGAAGAAATACTTAGCTAATACTTCCTTTGAAATAACGTTTTTACCATCAGACACTCTATGGCAAGAAAGTATTTAACTGTACAAAAAATGCAAAGATAAATATTTAAAAAATTTTCAAACAAAACTAGGCTAAGTGCAAGAGCCTTCTACTCCTGTTATCATAAAACCAAAACTAAAGCAGTTCCTCAAGAAGACATTTGGAAATGAAGTGCACATGCATTTCAGATCAATAATAGAAGGCATTCCTTTACACACTGTCATGGGTGATTGGAACAAACTGTCCAGCCAACCAACAGTTCAACAAGCCAATATTCAAATGAGCAAAATAGGCTTAATGTCTTATTCTCACATGTAACTTTTCTCGTGTTCTAACTAGCAAACTCATAGACCTATGGCCCACATCTACAGGGCCACTACAATCCAAGTTTAATATCTCAATAGCTATTTTGCACTCTTCACTTTAATGTTCATTGTTGCTATAATGGAACTTAATTTCTTTAACCAAGTTGAGGAAAATAAGTAGTAGATCTGGAGCCTACTTTTGTGGAAAAAATACCCAGGTTCCCTAAGAGGTTGGGGTGAAAACTTTTATCTTTGTGTAAATTTTGGGACCATATAGAAGTTGACTTGTCCAGTACAAAAGGTGGGAAAAATTTTTTACCTTTGTGCAAACTTTGGAACTGAGGTTATTTGATTAGTGTCACTTAAGAGTACAACCAGTAGTTTAGGATGAGTTACATGAAACACATGGATGCTTAAAAGTCCATGACAGAATTAGCCACAGTTTTTTGGGCTTTAATGAACTGGCTGGTGGAATTAGCTTTGCTAGCTCAGTATTTTCTTTCCAGATTTCTAATTTGCACATCTTGCAGTGGTACCTGACAAACTGAATGGACTCCTCTACAGATATTTTTCTCTTGTATATTTTTATCACTATTGTTTTGGACTTTTCAGAAGTTTATCACTGATTTTTAAAAACTTTTTGGTTGCTTGGAATCTTGCTTTGAAATAAATGGTCTGGCTTTGTTTTTTCTTAGCAATACTCTCTTGATTGGACTTTTAGGCACTGTGACTCGACTCCTTCAAGGGTTTAGTTATTTAGCTGTTCTGAGAATAATATGATATCTTGCTCATATTTTGTGTAGGACCTTTTTGTCACTGCTTTTATAATTCAGACAGAGGTCTGAAACACTACAAAAATGCTGTAATAACAAAAAAGAAACTTTTTCTGTACAATACAGTTAAAAAAAATTTCTAATATACAATGATATCTCCATAATAAAGTCATCCCTTATGTAGACTACAAGTCCATTGGAATAGAAGTCAAAAGATGAAATACCTGAGGGTTCAGATGTCCTGCTTGTACTGCCATATGTATTTGTTGAACAAGAACCTTTAAATGAGCAGCTGATGGCTGATTCATTCTTCCTCCTTGTCCACCAACAGCATTTTGATGCATGTTTGCCTGCGAGTTAAACAGAAACTAATTTTAACATATAAAGTTGTAACAATTACTCTATTATAGTTGTGAGTTTCGACTGAAACAAAATCTTATATGTACAAACGGCTCGTTTGGGTTGAGAAAATATTTTAAATAGAAGAGTGAACAACGTTTCGACCTTCTTCGGTCATCGTCAGGTTCACAAAGAAAGAGGTAACTGACCAGAAGCTGACCACATGTTTGGAAGGGGTTGTGTAACTGAGTGTCGCAATGTAGAGGGCAGGGTTAGATGTTATTCAAACAAAATCTGTGCCTTGAGCAATGCTAAAGTACTTTCTTTTATCAGTACAAGTTTTCTGAAAAACCCATAAACAAGAACATAATAAAATTTGAATGTCTGTCAAACAGCACTTTCAATAAAATTCTAGTGATACAAGTTTCTTTAACTGAAATGCTATGATATTGGAATACAGTAAGACTTTATATTTAACTCTTGTTAAAGCTTAAGTTTAAAATAACAGTATGACTGAACATGAACCACAATAAGAGCTTCAATAATGCTGACTAAATTTAAGTTTCTACAACTTAAGTAATTTCAATACTTGCAAAATTTAAAAAGAAGCATAGTTTCCTTGTTAAATTATATGCAAAATGTGATAATTACATTTGGAAGTTTATATTTATAAATTCTGTTTGCATGACAACTTAAATTCTTAGAATCTTGGTCATAAAAATGCATTTTTTCACATTTTAAAGTTTTTCAAGTTTCTTCCTTAAATTCAATAAATCTATGTAAACAACTTAAAATCAAAAATTTTGAAATATGTCCACTTATTTCTATTTTAATGAAAAGAAAATGTTAAGGATTATATCTAGAAAAATGGTTGTGGTCCCAGCCAAGTTAAAAGAATGGAGTACAACATGCTGTGACTCTTCACTAAAAATTTTTGCTGGTATATCAACTTCTGTTACTCATGTATTTTTTAAAAACAACAGGAAATAGACAAATTTATCATGATGTATTTGTAGGTTTACTGCTTTCCAAGGCAAATAAAATTTATTTTCGTACATCTTAAATGAATTATGGTTTGGTAAAGCAGCTTTAGTAAAAAATGAACTAATCATATCTGAACTTTTGTTGATTATAAATTAAATGTAACAGCTTAGTAGCTAAAACTTTCCTTAACTATAATCAATAATGTGATCAGCTTATAAACAAGCATTAACTAGTACCAAAAGTAAGCACTCTTGTTTTCTTAGGAAACTATTTATACCCAATGAAAACTATTCGGGTACTTCTTTCTATCCTCCTCTCCTTAAGCTTTACATTGCAGGTTTAAGCTCTATCAAATACTGACAGTAAATAAAAAAAATTGTTTATTTAAATAGCAATTGTGCAAAATTATTTTCTGAGAATACAAATGTCAAAACTAAGGCATTTCCAGGTTAGTTTTTATTGTTTTGCAGATATTCTGATGGATTAGTTTATGACTTAACTTAGCCAAAATTCTTAAAATGTGAAAATAAATTTACAAACTATGAAATCCAACAGTACTATTTTTAACTTCTGATTGTTGTATTGTTTAGACTTTGGTACTGGCACAAACATGAAAGCTGATTTTGAAAAGTTCTAATAACGCAAGATGACCATAAAATGAGTGATCATCAACTTCAAGCCCCAAGTAAACAGTTGCTTTCAGAGCCACAGCAACAGAAAAAACCTGGTTTCTTGAAATAGAAGTCATAAAAGCCAAAATGCATTTATCCAAATTGAATACTGATTGCACATCATAATTTTAGTTATTAGGGTGCAAGGATGGTGGTGGTGGTCATGAAACGTTATAAGTGCAGTGAGTGTTATATAATAAGCCTGAAGCAAACACAGTGTGGGATTACCTAGTCTAGAGCTAAATGAATAAAATTTACCATGAAAGTACAGATATTAATTCAATTTTAAACTTAAATATTTCCTGAATTAAGTTATTTCTATTATATCACCAATGATTTTAAAAACAAAACAAAACTCTTTTATCAAAGGAGACTAAATTAAGAAATCAACAAATATTTTTCCACTTTTGTCATTCATATATTTTATTTTACACTTTCAGTACACAGACTGAAAACAATATTGGGATATACATTTGCTGTTAAGCAACATGAAATAACAGCTATTTCTGGAATGGTGTTATGAAAGTGCTGGTTTATATATATGTATTAGAAGCTATTAGTCTAGTTTTTACAAATAATTAATTATCCTAAGAATATGCCACAAATTCATTTCACAAATGATCTTAATTTTGATTGGCTCAAAGAAACATACCAGTGTTTGACTGCCTCAACTGCTTTTTTCTACCTCTTTGTTGGTTAAGTTTGATTCCACATTGTTTATATATTTCATTTAGCTTTGAAATGTATGGTTAGGGTATACTAGGGAATGGGGTGACAGTACTCACCCTACCATATTTGACAGGTTATATGCTATTTGTAACATATTTTGTAGTAAAATCCATAATATTGTGAATGTCAAATGCTTCAAATGTATGACCAATGTAAGTTTGGTTTAAATCATGAATTTATGGTTATAAATGTTCAACTACGTCTTTGTAAATTATTGGGGATTTATTAATGTGTCTAGTCAAAACAGGACTTCTTAAACAGAGTTAACCAGCTCAGTGAGGAAATTTTTAAAAACCAGTAATATAAATATTGTATATATAATTTTAACAATTCACATTTTATTCATTGTAAAAAATAAAAATAAAATAAAGATATTACAAACACAAAGAATACAAATTTGCATGTTAAATTTGCTGTTTCATCTTAAATAACATCAACAGAAAAAATAATCTTACAAGACCAAATGGAAGAGACTGTTGCTGTAAAAGTTTCTGCATTAAAGCTTGACTCATGCCAGTAATACTGTTTCCGGCACTAAGACTAGACTGTTGCCCACCAATGGTTGCATTAATAAGTAGACTAGGAGAATTGTTATTTATGGCTGAGCCCTAAAAGAAATTAATTACTAAGATTCTGACAGATAGTTTTCATGATAAAACTATTTAGATCAATACAACATTTATGACAGATTTAAATGTAATTTGAAATGAGTTTTGTCAAAATATCATCAATTACAAAAAATTCAATTGATAAATATATTAATCAGTATTTTTTCATTCAAAAACAGCATTTAATTTTCATTTACAGGAAATACCTGAATGTTTGTTATTAAACGAATTGTCAGCAACTGGTGTTAATTTTAAAGTACAATATTTGGCCAGCTTTAAAAATATTTATATAAAAAAAAGGCACCAATGGTATTTCTCTTTTTTATTTTATCTTACTGTAAGACAGTATCAAAAACTTTTTTGCTCAAGATCAAATTTCTTCAGGTTAGTAAAGATCACAATAAAAATTTAAGTCTTTCAAGATTTGAGCAACATTTATTCTAAATCAATTTTTATACTTTTTTGATCCTTCATAACAGGTATTACCTTGTGTAAAAACAACGAAAATTTTAAAAACACTGCCCACATTAGAAAACAAGATTATATCATTGATGTTTATACATATGGTTGTAACAATTTTTCAAAGATCATGATTGCAATTAACTGCATAATGCATTGAATATCAAATTTAATCCCTGAAGGATGACTTGTGTACAAATCTTTACATCAGACATCAAATAACTAAAATAAAATATTATTCCTACTAAAATATAAAAAAAATTAAAATTCTAAAAGCAAACTGAATACCTTAACTTGATGCTTAAAACTCTGAGCACCATTATATGAATGTACACTTCCTGGTCCACAGGATATATCACCAGAATGATCAATGAAGTCTGCATCCTCTACCACGTTGTGTCGCATTTTCTGATTACTACCAAACACATCCATTATTGCATTTTCTCTGTTGGCAAGTGCCTGGAGTTCAGCTAATGAAAGATAAATATGTGTCTTCCAAAATCCTTACATAAGAAGTTACAGAATGTTCTTGACTGAAGTTCTAATACAGTACAGTTCAACTACATATTTCCTTAAGATATGATTAATTTATTTAACAACAATGAAATACAATCATGCAAGTCAAGCATTCAATCATCAACCCTTCAACATTGCTCAACTTGTTTACATATGCTCCAAAATACTGAATATGTACACACTAGAATTAAATTTACTAAGTATATCTTCACAAATGTTGGCAAGCTTCAGGTAAACATCACAAATCTGTTGTACACATACACACCAATCAGAAGTTTGAATAAACTATTTATACTAAATGTACATATCTTTGAATTTCCTACATATTTAGTAGCCAACAAAACTCAATTCTGAGTGCAAGTGAAATTTCACACTATGAATGAAAAATTCTCTTTCATCTTACAGTTTTTACATTGCATTTGTTAAACCTCTAGAACCTATCAAATGGGCATCAGAAGTTGATTTTCATAAAACTTTATATTCTGTTATTTTCTCAACCCTAATAATACCTGCAGCTAAATCATCAATTAACACTGAAAGATGAAATTATAAATTAGAAGAAATATGTTTTTCTTATTATGCATAATATTTCTTCGAGTTTGTTTGTGTACCTCTCAAATAAGCATTTTACAACAAAAAGTATGTCAATCACTAGAATAATTGTTCCAAAAATACTAATATTTAAATGGCTTTCTAATTAAATTATAAATAAGGTAAAATAATTATGTTAAAGCTATAAGCAACAAATTCACACAAACATATGTTAATTTCACTCAACTAATATCTACTGCTGCCAATTTCATAAGAATGGTTGCAAATTTAAATTTGAAAAACACAATAAGAATTGCTATTTTTATTCATTATAAATTGCATATCAAATAAGAGCCCCTGGCTTTAAAAACTGCCTACAAACTAAAGTATAGGTGGGCATAGCTTCTGTTGTAGACTGAAAAAATATATAAATATCAGAGCAAACAGAACAGTTGGAATGTTGAAACTGTACATTTGACCTTGACATTATTTACAGCTTGTGTTTATGTTAGATAATGAAGGAACTATACTGTTGATGTTGTACAATCTAAAGTTTAGATTACATGTACATCTCATAACAAGTGAAGACTGAGAACTTAAAACATTTTCTTTCAAACTGAGAAATTAAAAGGTAATATAAGAATTAGAATACTAAATTATATTGTGATACCAATTTGACTGATACATTGCTAGCAAAGTTGTTTAGTTAAATTTCTAGTCATGGTATAAATGTGACATAACCAAATGACGTGATACATTGGGTTAATAATAATAAAAAAAAAGTATTGTTTTGTTTTTTACTTGAAAACAGAAAATCAACTACAGAATGAATGTGTACGCAATTATATGTGCTTACAACAGTTAAACTATAACTCACTTCCCAAAAGATGTTCAACTACCTGATAACCATTTAAATTGTCATTGCACAACAAAAATGTGCAAGTGTAATAATGTTTGTATGTGATAATCTGGCAGATTTTTTCCACACAACTTTTTCTATTTAAGTTATTATTCTGCTAACCACATTGATTGAACTATTATACAAGTGGGTAAAACGAATTAAATCTTGCATCAGAGAACTAAAATGAACATTTCACCATTCCCACCTGTCAGCTCCAAATACCATGTACAACATATTATTATCATCATAAGAATTTATAATAGCTAAATACACCTGAGTATTTTGTTATTTTAAAATATGTAAATGATATTTATTAAGCTAGCCACTCTGTTCAGTTTTTTAATGCATATTCTTTTCTATAATGAAAAGAACATTTTTCACACTGAAACAAGAAGTGCATTATTTTTAAAAATAATGCAACTTTGATAAACAGATATGACACTTACAGATAAATACAAAATACAAACTACAAACTTCAGAGTAACATTTAATTGGGAAAAAAGTATACTCATATGCTGCTTTCTTCAAAATAAACAGTTTCCAAAATTTAAAATAGCACTGGTATATGTATAATAACCAGATGCGAAGAAAAATGTACTTACCAAGTGCTTCTTCTAAATTCATATTATTACTTCTCAAAGAATTTTCTACATCTTCTTTCTGAAATTATCAAAAAATAAAATGTTTTTTTGTTTTTTTAATTTTGAGCACAAAATTACACAAGTGTTATCCACACTAGCCTTCCCTAAATTAGCAGTGTAAGGCTAGAGGGAAGGCACCTAGTCATCACCACCTACTGCCAACTCTTGGGCTACTCTTTTACCAACAAATAGTGGAATTGACCATCACATTGTAACACCACAATGGCTGAAAGGGCAAACATGTTTGGTGCAACAAGGAATCTAACCCATGACCCTCAGATTATGAGTCGAACACCTTAACCCACCTGGCAATGCCAGGCCGAAAATGGGTTTTATGAAAATTTATTCAAGGACCAACACAAAAATTTTACTATTGGCATCAAACAGCACCAAACACTGTTAGATTGTGCAATATGTTCTCATACATTAAAATCCATGCAGCACAATTTTTTAAATCTACAATTAAAAGTAAAGACTACAAAAATAATTACTAAATTGAATGAGATATTAAAACTCTGTATTTTTAATAACTTCTTCAGAAGAAACTACATTTATGATAACTTAACATTTCTATGGTAAACATTTCTAAAGGGAAGTCCTGAATAGCCTAACACAGTATAAGCTAGTAGAAAAGAAAAAAACACCCTATTTCTAAACACTTCTAAATATCAACAGTTTCTCTCTTGTTTTCACTCTCAAGTTGTATAGTTATATACACCACAATTTATAATGGCAAAACAAAAGTAGTGACAAGCCTTTGACATTTTTCTTAGGATAAGTATTATGCTTCATTATTACAGTGGTTTACATATGTATATTAAAATCTTCAAAAGTTTCACTGAACAAAAAATAATTTAAAAATAATACTCCCTTTTAACAAAAGTAGAAGGCATTGCTTTTACAACACAGATTACACAATTTAAGAAAACTATGTTATGTAAATAATATTTTCATTCATTGTCTACACCTTTGATCCTAGAATGCCAATGTAGGGTCATTCTGACCTTATTCAAGTTTAAACTGTATACTAAGTTCTTGCATTTTATGGTTAAAGATATGAATACAACATGCTCCAAAAAACAGTTTTTACCTTACGTTTGGTTTTTGATTATAAGAAATATAAATTCTTATTTCTCATCCACATGATACTTAAATATAGAACTATGATTCATTATGTTAGGAAAATACAGGGGTTCAAGAAATCAATTTAACCCTTTTGCTACAAACAGAAAGGTATGTTATCAGGTTTGTCCTTATACTAAAATTTTATCCATCTGCTATTTCATGAATGTATATAAAGTCCTAAATATTGATTTTGTAGATTACTTGGTATGTTAAATACATAGCTTTGGTTCAAATTAGATGTCTATGAAGTCCAAATACAATGTCTTTCACTTTCTTATGAATTAGAAACTCAAATTAATGATACTGACAAGCTATAATATCAAATATGAACCACCTATCTTTTTTATTTGCTGAGATATTATATTTAGGAAATAAACCATACACTATTTGCTCTATTGTGCATTTATAACTAATTGAAAGCTCAGAATGTTCCTTATGTAGTTTCCTCAGCTTTTGGGAAGTGTTTGTATACAAAATCCTTTCTTTACAAGGTAGAATCAAAGCAGAGGCTCAATATAATAAAGCCTGAATTTTCATACTTTTTAACCCAAGCATAGCTTAGTTACTGAGCATGATAAATTAGTTGAATACAGTAGTTTACGTTTTTTGTTATTTATATACACAAATAGAATATCTAAAAAAAATTTATTTTACATTCTCCATGTGTAAAATTTGACAAGGTTTAATACATGCCTAGCAAGCAGCAAATGAGTACAAACTTTGTAAACAGAAAACAGTTTTTTTATATTTCTTTATTTAGTATTGTATATTCTTAACAAAAATAAATGAAATTTTACAATTTATTTGTAATTAGTAATGTTATACATGCTTATATAAAGTAATAAAACCAGTCCAGTTTTATACTATTGGATATAGTAACATGAATGAACTTGCACCACATTAGTGCAACTTCTGTAATGCAAGTCAGAAACAGCTGAAATATCAATAAAATAAAAAAGTAAGTACACCCTTGTGCAAATTAATTGAAACTAGGAAAATTACAATTTTTTTTAATTTTTTGCATTTTATTTCTGAGAATCCAAAAATTACTCACAAATTAATACATGATATGACCACCTTTATTTTTCAGAAGATCATTATTCCACTTTAGCATCGAGTCCACGAGTTGACTGCAATTCTTACTAATTTTTGGATCGCGGTACCACACCTCAATTATGGCCTCAATTAGCTTACCTTTTGTAGTACAGTCTTTTCCCCAAAGTCTTTCTTTACAAATCACTCAAAGGTTTTCAATAGGATTTAAGTCCAAAGTGTTTTCAGACCAGTCCAACAACATTATTCACGCTATAGTCATAAAATTCTTCACAAGTTTCTATGTGTGGCATGGAGCCAGATCTTGCTGAAAAATGCCAGATCTATCAGGAAATTTCTTTTTCAATTCTGGAATGACTCTTCTCTGCAAAACCTGAAAGTACTGTAGTCCTTGCATCATACCTTCTATGATACATAATCCTCTGACGCCACAGTAGCTGAAAAACCATCTTCTTCAGGGGATGTTTTATGAACTGATTGATGTGAGATTCTCAAAGCTTCTCACCTGGAAATATGCGAACATGCAGACTTCTTTGACCCTGTACAAAGAAATGAGTCTCCTCACTGAATAACACCTTCCTTCATTGTTTTTGTGTCCAGTTCTTGTATTTCAGACCCCATTGATACTGTTTTTCTTCATTGAGTTGGTAAGAAGTTTTTTTTGACTGGTCTCCTTGCCCTTCTAATGCAATTTCGAATGATGTATTATTCCTCAAAATTTCATCACATATCCCAAAAATAGATTGACCATACCACAAAACACAGCTAATGATGCCGTCTGTGTGAAAAAATGACTATTAAAGGAAATTGGCGAGTCCAGCAAGCCTACACTGACCACCATACTGAAAATATTGTAAAATGACCATTCGTTTCAATTAATTTGCACAAGGGTGTAAGTTCTTGACATCTGGTGAGCCACAGCCAAGAAATACTGTAATAAATGGCAGTAGAAGAAAACATGAAAACAGTGGAAAAAAATGAACCTACATACACACGACTGTAGCAGTAGTAGTGCAAACAGTATTGAGATTACAACTGAACCATATAATCATGCTGAAAATATTGTAAAATGACCATATGTTGCAATTAATTTGCACAAGGGTGTATATATAGATGCATACTAGATTTAATCTATTTAATATTAACATTAAAATTTCACGTCATAATCTGTAATCATCACAAGGGAAACGATAATTTATGTCTATTTTCTTTTTTTCTTTCTTTTATGGTAGTTACAAGGTTGGTTAAAATAACCAAATCAATAGAGATAAAACTTTTTTTTTTTAAAATACAACATTTGTTAATTATCTCGAGGCTAGAAATTTTGCACATGAAATTAAGCAATTTTCTAATTCATATAAAAGTATTTTTAATCTTAAAATCAAAATTACATTGCATGTTGGAAGGTCAACATTTTAAAAGAAAAATGCACATGAAAATCATTAATTTTAAAAAAAATCCTCAAACAATTTTTACCAAAAACCTAATATTTTGTGTACAAAAGCTTCTTAATGTTTACTGATAAAAATGCAAAAGGTTATAGTATACCTTCTTTAAGATTACAGGCTGGATGGATTTTTTTATTAATTTCACAAAAAGATACACTAGCTGTCCTTAATTTACACTAGAAAGAAAACTAAATCACACTAGAAAAAAGACAACTAGTCATCACCACTCACAGCCAACTCTTGGGTTACTCTTTTATCAACAAATAGTGGGACTAAGCATCACTTTATAATGCCCTCACAATTGAAACAGTGAGCACGTTCGGTAAGGGATTCAAACCTGCAACTCTCAGATTATGAGTCAAGCACCTTAACCCACAGACCATGCCAGGAAAGACTTGGTAGAATCCATCCACCTGCAGTAAAAGGGTTAACTCGAAAATATGGCATCCAACAACCCAGAGTTTTCAAAAGGTTGACTTTCCATCTTCCTTGTTTGCCCAAGAAGAAGAAAGGGACACCTTTCAAAAGTGCTGAATTATAGTGTATCATACTTCTGAGTTACGAGAAATATTCTGGTATGCCTGAGTATTTCATTTAAAAACAAAGATATCACTTTGTTTTTGGTTTTATTATTTGATTGTTATATAAAAGGAATGTTTTTACCATAATTAGCTATATTTTTTCTAGAGTCTCATAAATAACAAGATGTATTGAACGTGCTTAACCATGCTAACAGTTGATTTTTTTCAACAACACAAAATTCCCCATTATTAGATTTTTGATACAATGAAAACTACATATGCAATACATTACCCATTCAGTCATATGACCTACTTAACACATAAAATGAAAAGCTTCATTAAATAAAGCCTATTATTCTCATAAAATAGGCTTACAGTTATATTCACAAAATTGTGTGTAAATATCTTTGTTTGTAGCAAGAATAATAGCCTTTAAGAAGTTGATCTAGCTGAACATGCTAAGTTCCTCTCTTTCTTTTATTATTATTATTTTAAATATATTTTTATGATGCAATTCAGTTTGATAAGACATTATTTTAGTAAGAATTATATACTTCCTTCTTGTCATGGATCAAAAGCAGAATAGATTCACAGATAATAAGTTTTCCTTCATGTGAAATTAGGAGTTTAGCACCCAAGTTACTCCTAATTCCCTTGATGGTGTGTAACTAACAACTGTACAATCTCTAAACTCCATAAAACACAAATAATCCAATGCCAGTTTTTAGACTACTAAAATTAAATTTTGAAATTTGACCATTGCTTTCATAATGTACCCATAGATCCATATGCAAAGCAAAATTTTGGAACAAAAAAGCACAAACCCTCTGTGCAATTTAACATGTTAACCACAAAATCACACTCTACCCCTGGTTTGTTGACAAGTGCTTTAAGGAAAGGTGGTGGTCCATCATCCAGGTTACTGGTCTCAAAACACAAGTCCAGCATAAACTTAGCAAGTTGTAATTCCTTGAATTTTCCTGTGTATTATAACTATTAACTTATGATAATAATATTTGCTGCCCTCAGCATATTATATATTACTTACTTTAATGTCCCTACTACCCTTACAAATAACTGATGGTCTATCACCATACTAGCCCTATTAGACTCAGTTACAAATTTTACTTGTAACTAACATTGCCCTCTTCAGATTTAAAACCAAAAATAAAACTAGTAGATAAAATTACTTAAAATTTGACAAGTTCCAAAAAGTTTATAGTTTGAGAAATGTTCAATTTTTATTTTTTCCACTATTTCTAATAAAAAAAAGTTATTTAAATGTAGTTATTTGAACTTTGAATAGTTTACCTGCTAAGCAGTTTTCTATATGGACAACAAAGAAAATCTTTCATTTTTCAAATTACATTTGCATTAACATTCATAATCTCACATCTTTAACTTTTCACTAAGTTTATTTTCAGTTTTCATTTCCAATTCTTTGTCTTATTATTTATACGAGGTATGTCAATTGGTGCTCCAGGAGGCTTTATTATTATTATAGTATAATTACTGTTATTATTATTATTATACAGCAACTCCCACATATAAACTTGTTTCATTTATACTTTGTACATGTAAATGATGCCATCTTGTTTATACTCTTCTAGAATCCAAATAAGAACAAGTTAAACTTAAAAAAATCATTAAACCTTTTATATATGAATTTTAAAATATAAATAATTCATAGTTTACTAAAATATAAAAGTAAGACCAAAATATAGTTTAACGCTAAGTACAACATTTTTAGGTAAGAAACCACTGTAAATGCTATAGTTGATTGAGCAGACAATAATACCAATGGCAGTTACGTGTATACTGTGAGAAAACTGCATGCAAATTTCAAATTAATCATTGGTGCAGGGCAAAATACAAAAAAGTGGGCATGTCACCTGTTAAGGGTTGGAAAATGTATAGCTGTTTCCCAGATAAAGCAGCTACAGACTTCAGATATCACATGTAAAATAGATCAAACACGTGTACCTTGTATGTAAATATTCATATACATATTGCTAGCATGTGGCTAAAAGTTAAATGCAGCTAACGTTAAGACTATTAAAACCATGTGAATCATGTGACAAAACTGCAGGTTAACTTTTTTTGAAAGATTTCCTTTGAAACAAAGTAATTATAACTTAGATAACATAAAAATTATAAATTACAGCAAATATTAAAATATTAATTTCATTGACACATATTTATAGTAAAGTGGTTTAATTAAATTCTGAATGTAATGCAGTACCATATGCAGAAATGAGTTCAAAAATGGTGCCAGAGGACATAGGGTTAAATATACTGATCTGATAGAACAACTAGCATTAATATTGTTAGCTGCAATTGAATTTTCTGTATCTTGCATAATATTATTTTCTGTTCCTCAAAGTAATTATAAAATCAAATATTTTGATGTATCTATTATTTTATATTTGATTGACACCATGTTTGAAATTAAAACATGATAAGCAATAATATATTTTCCTCAGCAAAATGCTTGAAAATTAAGTTATTAGTGTAAGGTAATTAAGTCTCATTTCTCTTTAGTTTTTTTTCTCCCATTTTGAGGTAGTTCCTACTGATTGTTATCTCATAAACATATAAAGCAAAAATATAAAAGAAGACATAGTAAATAAGTAAATCAGTCCTTGCAATACCATTTCTCAAATAACCAAAATTATTGTTTTTAGAAAAGAAAAATGTCAACTTGTAATTTACTGTTTACCTTGAAGCCCATTTCTGAAAGAAGGCGGAACTGTTTACTTGCACAAATCAGATCTTTAGTCAATGGTTTACCACCCTAATGAATAAAAAATTACAAAGAAAAACATCATTAAAATGGAAAACTGGTGAGTAGTGTAACAGATAAATATTTTGCTTATTATTCTGATTCCTCCATCAGAAGGACTAGCACACAAATGTTTGAAGTTGCTGTGATGGAAAAGGAAGCTGGGAACATTTATGAATACAATTAAAATAGTTTTGAAAACACTCCTAAAATGAATAACAAAAAATATTGAATCTTACACAAACATTATTGGTCAAAAATTACTACAGAACCAACATTAGGTTTGTTAAATATGCAAAATTAAAAATACAGTTGCTTTTTCGAATTATACAGTACTAGCCGGAGAACCAATCTATTGGTTGGGTGAAATACACAAACATTTGTTACAAATGATAAAAAATTATTATTCCAATCTTTTTGTTAACATAACAAACATTAATAGTGCAATAAAAATATACAAAGATAAGAATAATAAAATGAAAGACCCACTGTTCTAAAGAATTCTATCAATATAAAATTTTATGGGGTATCCCCATGCCTTTCTTCATGTCATCCTGTATCTGTGTCAAGTTATGCCAATTAAGTAGTTTTTTTCCACAATTAGACATACACTGCTGGCCAAAATCTTAAGGCCAATGAACATGAAGAAAAAAATATGCATTTTGCATTGTTAGACTCAACCATTTATTTGAGTAGACCTTCAAAAGATGAAAATAAGAAAAGGGAAAATAAAAGTAAAAAACTATTTTAGCATTTAATAGGGATAGTGTAAACATTATGAAATTAGCCTAAATACTAGCTGGTCAAAAGTTCAAAACCATAATGAGACAAAGTGTTAATCAGTAAACACGCAATGAAATTTAGTCATTTGTGTTCAAGCATTAGCATTGTCAAAATCTCCTGTGTTATACTGGGTAAAAACATGGCAAAGGCTAAAAACTTGATAGAGTTTGAACGTGGCAGAATTGTTGAGCTACAAAAGCAAGGTCTCTCTCAACATGCCATCACTGGTGAGATTGGGCATAGTAAAACTGCAGTTATAAATTTCTTAAAAGACCCTGAAGGATATGGAATGAGAATTTCAAGTGGTCTGCCAAAGAAAATTTTGTTGGCATTAAGCAAGAGGATTTGACAGGTTGTCTGGCAAGACACCAGAATACCGTTGAACCACATTAAGGCCCTTATGGACGCAGAATGCAACTCAAAAACAATAAGATGGCATCTTCGAGAGAAAGGCTTTAAAAACCATAAATGTCTTCAAAGGACATGCCTCCTTCTACACCACGAAACAGCTCAATTACACTTTGCTGAGAAGCACCAAACACGAGATGTAGAAAAGTGGACAAAGGTTTTATTCTCTGATGAGAAAAAATTTAACCTGGATGATATAGAAGGCTTCAACGTTACTGGCACAATAAAGATATCCCACTGGAGACATTTTCTGCATGATGCAGTGGAGGAGGTTCCATCATGATCTGGGGTACTTTCTCTTTCCATGGAACAATGGAGCTTCAGGATATACAGGGGTGTCAAAAAGCAGCTGACTACATTGGCATGTTGAAGAGAAAATCCTTATTGACTGAAGGCCATCGCTTGTGTGAAAATTATTGTATCTTTCAGCTGGACAATGCTGCAATCCACAATGCTCACAGGACAAAGGCAAATAATGTGTCTTTTGGACCATCCAGCAGGTTTGCCTGAACTGTACCCCACTGAAAATGTTTGGGGATCATGGCAAGGGAAGTCTATAAAAATGGACATTAATTCCAAACAGTGCATGATCTTCTTGAATCCATCTTCACAACTTGTAATAACATTCCAGTCAGCCTTCTGCAAACACTTGTATCGACCATGCTAAAGTGAATGTTTGAAGTTATTCACAATGATGGCTGTGCAACTCACTACTGAGTTCTCTTGTTGGGCATTTCCTACCCTATTTAGAACTTCTTTTTGGCATGGTCTTAAACTTTTGACCAGCTCGTATTTTGGCTAATTTCACAGTGTTCCCATTTCCCCTGTAAAATGCTGAAAAAGTGTTTTTATTTTTATTTTCCCTTTTCTTATTTTTATCTTTCAAAGCTAAACTCAAATAAGTGGTCGAGTCCAACAATGCATATTTTTTCTTTATGTTCTTTGGCCTTAAGATTTTGGCCAGCAGTGTATTAGAAGGGGTATCCAATGCTCTCCCTTATGTTATCCTGTAACACTGTGTAGAGTTAACTGGTGACTGATCAAGAAATGTTGAAATGTATAAGAAACTGATATGTATGCAATATTGATATTTATTTATGCAGAAAAAGTGGTGCAATCCCCACCCCTTCATGCTGTCATCCTATATCAGTGTTATGTTTGGTGCTGATTGATCAAGAAATGTGGAAACATACAAGGAACAAGAAGTAGAAAGGTGTGAACAGACAGACACAAGCTTAGCTTTATATATTATATTAGTACACAATCCTTTGAATTTGTTCAGCAATAAAACCCAAGACAGGAAAAGTCTAGCAAACTGTTACTTTCATTTTCAGTTCTTTAATTTTTTGAAGCTTTCATCACAAAAAAACATTTACAATACAATAAATGAATTTTTAAACAATTTTTTTTCTCTACCACATTATTTTTAATGGAAGAAAAAAGTTCAAGATTCAAAAATTGTCTTTACTTAACCACACAGTTCATGTACTAATTTTTTACTCACCTTCATTGGAATCCAGGTACTAGTATCAACATGTCCTTCAAACCAGCTTGGGAAAGTAGTACTCTTGGGTTTAGCACCACAATGAGGTGATCGCACTGAATCCCCCCAACCTATAGTCCCTGATGTGTTTTTCAAGGCAGGTTGCATTTGAGATTCATCCCAAGTTCCTGAACCTTGGGCATCTCTGCGTGACATGTCTGGCCAATTTCGTCCATGACTTGTTGGTGGCATTTTTCCCCACACTGAAGTTCCTATGTCTAGTTTACCTGGTGGATTAATAGGTGGAAGCAGGTGAATCACACCTGGACCAACTGGTTGAATACTAGGTCCACAAGATATCATATTGCTACCTACCATTCCAAGCCCACCCATTCCATTTAGTGGTTTAGCAAGAGGCATTTCCTTCCAATTTGATGCTTTCACTTGCCTCTGAGGATTTCCCCACACAGAAGTACCATCATCAAAATTAGAAGCTGAATGACACTGTGTTGAAGTAGAAGACTCCTCCCACCCTGAAGCTTGTATATCTTTTTTGGGAGTGGTTACAGGTGACCAAGTACCAATATTTGGTGTTTTGTTTACCATATTCCATGCTGGACCTACACCATCTTGTCCACTGCTTGAAACACTATTTCCTTCTGCTCTTCCTGATTCATCTTTTTTTTAAAAAAAAAAAAAAGTTTTGTACATAACAAAGATACAAAATGTTATCCTGATTTAACACAGTGCTAACACAATTTGCCATATAAATTTTTTGCATGTGCATGTGTGAAGGGGAAAGAGAGTATATTAACATCATAAGAATGTGTAAACAACTATTGATGCATTAAACATATTTGGAAATCTTTCATAGAAATTCATTTTGTGTAAATTTTACAAAATGTACTGAAAAATTTATACAGACTGATCAATACAAATCACATTCAAACATTGGTTAAAGCTATTCTGAAAGCTAAGGTTCATTAGAAATTGTTCAGACCATATGCTACAAAATTATATTTAAAAAAAGGCAATAAAAGCACTCAAGTTACCTGTACTCAAACTTAACAGGGTGCAAGATGATTTTCATTCTAAGTATAAAAATACTCTTCTTTGTCTAATAGTTTTCATAATTTGTTTGCATAATCTCAACAACCTCCAAAAGGATAAAGTTAATTAAACGTAAATCCTTACTTTTTTTCATTTTCTCTACCATATCACTAACTAATCATTACTGTCAATGTACAATGCATTAAAATGAAGAAAACAACAAAAATACACACCTTTTCATTTTTTGTCCAATATCTATAAAGAGATTCATTTTGTTAAATTCATTTCATTTAATTTTTAAACTTTTTTTTACCTTCCTTGTTTTTATCACTTAATATTCATCTCAACAAAAATTGATTGATTTAGTGTTTTATGGCACAAAGCAACTAGGCTATCTGCACAAAACCTTCAGTGAAAAGGTAAAAATAAATTAAATGTAATAAAATACATAAACAGAAATGAAGGTAAAACAAAACATCATTGAAAAACAAAAAAAAGCATAAAATCAATGTTGACACCTAGTCTACAATGTAAAGAGAGAGGGCAGAGTCAGGTAAGAGAAGTTGTAAAAGACTTTCTCTAGCAAAATGGTAATGATCATAACCTGTGAGGAAAACTAACAGGTAAGTACAAGAACCACTGTCAGTCACCTGAAGTTGGTCTATCAGTCCTGGTTCAGGGTTATGTTGTCATAACAGCCATTATCAAAAGGTAAAATAAGAAAAGTGTCAAAAGACATGTCACAAAATCGAAATAATGATTAGCCAAATATCAGGTAAAAAGGTAAAAGTAAAGTAAATGTAGTAAAATTCGTAAAAGAAAACAAAGGTAAAAACAAAACAGCAATTAAAAATAGAAAATTGCATAAAACCAATGTTGACATCCAGTCTACAAGTTGTAAATGGCTTCGTGTTGCAGAATGGTAATGATCATAACCCGCCAGGAAGACTAACAGGTAAGTGCAAGAACCACCATCAGTCAGCTGAAGTTGGTCTTTCCAGTCCTGGTTTTGGGTTATGTGTCATTATGGCCAGTACCAAAAGGTAAAGTAATAAAAGTGTTAAAAGACATGCAGCAAAATTGTAATAACGACTCGCCAGAAAGGCTACCGGGTAGTTCAAACAGCAGCATTAGTCACCTGAAGCTTTCCAGTCCTGGTGTTGAGTTACTTAATGTTCTGGCCATTTTACAATGTCAAATTGAACTAGAGAGATTGAGACTCTGAAAAGGGAACCACAATTAAAAATGTGTAATGAATAAATATCATACACTCAAATGACATTAAAAAGATTAATGGCCATTAAGAAACTAAAAACTTTATTAAGGTGGACAGTGTCACCATCACCAATACCACTGTCCAATGTTATAGATAAACCCTGGGTCAGAACATGTTTAAAATAGGGCTGTTGTTGAGAGTCGTAAAGATGGCAGGAAAGTAAAATGTGACTTACAATGATTTAAATGTTACACAAACTACAAATTGGTGCATTAGTTCCAGATAAAAGAAAACAATAAGTTAAAAAACTGTGATCAATGAATAGTCTGGTTAGAACAACTTCCTCTCTCGGAACCTTACGGAAGCTAGATGGCCAAATCCCAAAATAGGGTTTTATTTGAAAAAGCTTATTGTCATGTTGCTAACTCTAAGTGGACTGCCAACTGGCATGGAGCTGAGCCTTGAATACAGGACCACAGTCCATGTACGGAATAGGCACAGTGGTGATAGTGTCAGAGCAGACAGATTTAGCTGCCATGTCTGCAAGTGCATTCCTGCGAATACCAACGTGGTTTGGTATCCAGAAACAGTGGATAGAAGTAGATGTTAATGAGAAATGGGCCAGTCAGTTTTGAATATCAGTGAAAACAGGGTGTGAGGCAACGTGAAGTGATTCCAAGGCCAACAGAAAACTAAGTCAGTATAAATAGTGCAGTCAGAGCACTGCTCAGTTTCAATGTGATCCAGGGCAAGAGATATGGCATACAGTTCAGCAGGGAACACAGAAGCTGTAGAGGGGATTCTGGCAGAGCAATAGACCATTGATCCATTGTCAAGTTTTGAATAAATTAGAGCACAATATCTCTAATATAGAACATCGAACCGCTTGCCAACTGGCAGTAGAGAGGACACAGAGGATGTTCAGTGCTCTTGTGCATTTGACCCATAGCTGCTATAAGTGTGGTATAAAGGTCAGCTTAGGTCAATAATAAGCCCAAAGAACTTGGTCTCAGGGACCACTGGCAAGAAAACTTCTCCACGACAGAGTTTACAATCAAGATGGATACCCTGTTGGTGGCAAAAGTGCTTGCAAACAGTTTTAGAGAGGGAAATATTAAAGCCATTTGCCGTAGTCCCCTTCAGCACACAACTTAGGGTAGTTCATATATCTCATGTTCAACGACTGACACGCAAATGGGCTCTATGTTGACGACTTTCAATAGTAAGAGGGAGTTCTCCAGTGATGGAATTTATCTTTACACTGAAAAGTGTGACAATCAAAACATCTCTGAGGGACCTCAAGTTCCTGTACAAAAAAACAGGAAAGTGCTGAACCCACACAAACTTGAAATCTACTGTCCATTAAAAATTTTTTTATAAGCATGGGTAAATGGCCACGTAACCCATATTATCATACCCCAATGTTGTGTCATAAGCCTTCTCTGATTGATGTTTCACGTCAAATTAGGAAGTCCGTGGTAGAATGCTGTTGTCGGAACCCACACTGGGTGGGCGAGAGGAGGTTGTTTGATTCGAGGAACCAAACAAGACGAGCATTAACCATCCTCTCCAAGGTCTTTCAGACAGCTCATCAAAGTAATTGAATGGTAGTGTGAAGGAATCTTGGGATCTTTCACAGGTTTAGAGAAAGGTAAGATAACAGCCTGGTGCCAGGCATCAGGAAAATAATTCTCCTACCAGATCTGGTTAAAAACAATAAGAAGAATATCAAGACAAGCAGGAGAGTGATAGTGCAGCATGTGATAGTGTACATTATTAGGTCTAACAGATGTACTACCTGACCGATGAAGGGCCCTTTTCAGTTCCTCCAGTGTAACAGGACAATTATAGTCTAAAAGACAGTCAGTTCGAAAGAAAAGAGGTGAGCACTCTGCCTGAGTCTTGATGGCTAAGAAGGTGGAGGAACAAGCAGAAGTGCTAGATACCCAGCAAAAACTTTTGCCTGGAGTATCGGCAATGCTCTGCACATCAGCTACCTCTTGGCCATCAGAGAGTAAGATGAAGATGGGGACAGAATTGTAGTGCCCACTAACCTTTCAAATCCTGTCCCATATGACCTTGGAACTGGTGGTAGAAGATATGCTAGTTGTGAACTTAATCCAAGATACCTTCTGGCTTTGACGTCTTACCCATCTAGAATGTGCATGGGCCCATTGAAAAGCGATGAAGTTCAAATGTGTGGTATACCTACGGAAAGTATCCCTGGCCCACTTTTGAGCCTTCCATGCCAAGCAGGATTCAACCATGAACGAGAATATCGTGGAAAACGTGTTGAGGTTTTAGGAATACATTGAGCAGCTGATTGTATAATATAGTTACCACTGCCACAGAATCGTCTACTGATGGCTGATTCACGATGGCAGGATCAAGTTCTGCGAGAGCAGTGAAAGTGAATCAGTCTGCCTGATCCAGTTTCCACCAGGCACACGGGTAGGGTGGCATCGACCATGGCCAGTCTCTCTCGAAAGCATAGTAAAATGATCACTGCCTGGTGGAGTAGTGTCAACCCTCCATGAAAAATAGGAAAATAATGAAGGGGAGCAAACCGAGAGATCAATCACGGTAAAATACTGACTAGATGCATGAAAATAAGAGGAAGAACCAGTATTGAAAAGAGAAAGATTGTGATCAGAGAGCATATGCTCCACAGAGCAACCCCTCTTATCAATAACAGCACTTCCCCGGAGGGGATGATGTCCATTAAAATCCCCAGGATTAAAAATTGAGACGGCAACTGTTCTACGAGAGCATCAAAGTCTGATTGATCATATGTCTCTGCAGGTGACAGGCAGAGAGAACAAACAGTGATGGTGTGACCCAAAAAAACATGGATGGCTACAACCTCCAAGGGTGTGTTGAGTGACAAAGACAGGGTGGGCACCTGTTGATCAACCAAGAGTGCCACCCCTCCATGTACTCATCCTTCACAAAACCTGTCATTTCTGTACAGAGAAAACTGCCAAATGGTGACTGTGTCAGCAGGTTTTAGAAATGTTTCTTGTAAGGAAAGACATACAGGATGGAAGGAAGCAATCAGTGTTTTAATGTCATCCAGGTTATAGCGTAAACCTCAACAGTTCCATTTTGTCAAGGTGGCCATTTTTAACGACGGGTAGGCAAAGTGGCTGGAGAACCCTTCTGTTTATGACCATGTCTTTTTTCCTTACTGTCCTCAGTCGGAGGAGGCCTATGGACCTCCATGAATCATGCCCTGGGTCGATTGGGCAGGTCTTTCTTATTGCAAGGGGATTCCAGTGACTGAGGATGGGAATGAATGATTGCTTTGGATCTTGGGGTGGGAGAAAAAGACGTTTCAGAAGAAATGCCTGTATTTTAAACTAAAGGATGTGGATCTTGAGGTTCCTGGAATATATGGGAGGCACTGAGATAGGTGTGGAAGTTGAGTCATCGACCTTTTTAACCAGGGAGGTCAAAAGGCTTTTCATTTGTTTTGAAAATGATTCTCTTGGAGGCACAGAGAGATCTGTTGCATTTCTACTGTAGTTGTGGAAAGAAGTGCAGCAGCATATGTCTGAGAAGGAGTGGCAGACAATAATTTCTGAGCCTCAGGATAACTAATGTTATGTGTCGTTTTCAAATGCTGCACCTATTTTTCCTCCAACCATTTTTGAGCAAAAGTAGGAAGGGTGAGAACCATTGCAGTTGACACAATGTAGCGGGTCCGTGTCACACACACAGGCATTATGGTCCTTGCCACCACAATGAGCACGTCAGGGAACCATGACATGACATCTTAGAGTGGCCGAAACTCTGACATTGGAAACATCGGAGAGGATTTGGAATGTACATCCGTACCCTCCAAATTAGATAACCTGCCTTGATGGTAGCAGGTGTACGTGGCGATGTAAAAGTCAAAACAAGGTTATCTTTCGGCAGTGTAACTCCATTTTTGTGAGTGGAGATGAGTCTCTCTACAGGAATTCAAGGCCAAAGTGGTGTGTTAGGGTTGGACCCCTCAACTATCAAGATCCTCTCCTCCCCTTCATAGGTTGCCACACACGGCAAACACGTGGGTGGATGTTTAGATTCCAGAGGAGGTAAACTGAAAGAAGAGAACCTTTCCTGGGAGGTCCCCTCACAATGTACAGGAATCCACACCGAGGGGGTCAACACAAATTAATGGTGACCATGAGGCATATTAGTTTCATTGAGAGACACGCAAAGTGCATGGGTAATGTAACACAACAATGACAATGTAATATGATCTGCATGTGCCTCCAGGGATTTACAACATATAATGACAGTAATAGTTAGACATATCAATATCTCACTTGTATGTAACTGTTAAGTTTTTAATTGCATAAAACAATATCTTTAAAAAACCTTCATTTTTTCCACTTGTGTGACATGTGACATTTATAGGCATCTTCTTTATTTTTATCCACTACCCCTTCAGAAAAGTACTAAATTAAATTAATATTACTCACTATAAAATCATTGCTCAGATAAACTATAATTTTATAGCCTTCAATTCTGTTGAGTTACAAAGCTGTTAATTAAAAAATCAGACCCCTCCTGCTTCACCCAGCTGTTACATTCTCTTTTTCAGAAGTTGTTAACAATTCTTAGGTTTATTTTTATGTTATCTATAACCAATTAAAATTCATGGTATTCACACATCAAATGAGATATTGTAATGAATATATAAATGTCAATTCCACTTACAGTACCACTTAAGTTCACATGATAATCACAACACCCAGTCTAGATGAATTTGTAATGACTCTGGTCACTTCTTTAGAAAACCAGAAATTTTTTATTGTAAGAAGAAATTGTCTGCTTTTTACATATTATTAGTCTATATTCTTTGATGTATATTTAATAAAATATAAAGGCATTGCCTTATTACCATTAATGTAAGAAAAAAGGCTTAAATGTCCTTAATCAACAGCAATAAAAAAAGTTTGGGAAGTTTTTCTTGTTTTTGTGTTTATGCTTTATTATAATGAAAGTAATTACATTGTAAAAACAGGGATCATTTAAGTTATTTAAGATTAGGTAGAATAAATAATATAATAAAAATGTTTCACCAGACACAAGGCAAGTAGTTGAGCAGCAAAGTGCATGGATAATGTAACTCAACAATGACAATGTAATATGATCTGTATGTGCCTCCAGTGATTTACAACCTATGATGGCATTAATAATAATAATTAGACATGGTTCAAAGGGCAATGAAAATAGCAATAAAACAAATTTTAATAATAAATAGATATTAAAATGAGCTCAAAACTACTTATAATAAATAAATGTAGTTACATGTTACAATATGGACTCATTATAGAAAGAAAAACAATGGTAATTACATTTATTTAAATTTTTTGGGGTGGTTATGATGTCAGTCAATTTAGTAGATCACATTTTCAGACAGGGTAGAGAAAATAAACACACAATATATAAAGATTTATTGAAAAGAGTTTGAAATGTATTGAGGATGTTTTATGTATTACACAAAGAAAATCTGGAATTTTTTAGACGAGAAGCAGTTTTTTCTTCTTAACACTAAAATTTCTTTTCACATGTGCCTCAAAACAAATATTCAATATATTCATGAACAAATCTATTTTAGTTTATTACAAATACTTCATTAAAAAACTTGACTTTTTGTACATGAAAGACAATATTTACTACAAGACAGTAAAATTTTGTAAAAAATATATACACTATACTGAAAGTTAGAAGTATTAAATCTATAAAGACTTTAAATGAATATAAACAGGTCACGTGGTTGGTCAAATTGACCAAGCTCAAGTTGAAAGAGCTCTAACTACAACATATTTAAGCAAGAAACAATTAAGTGTTATAGTCAAACAATCAACAATACTACAGTCAGTTACAAGCACTTCTGTGGCAACAATTGTGCACCGTTTTCAAAATAGTCATTGTTAGACTACAGCATAAAATGAGTTCTTTCCAATGATTATATACATGAGTATATAACATCTACAAATCTGTTGAAGGGGGTATGGCAGCTGTGGGAGGTTGAAAAACATTTACTTGTTTCAACTATATTCAAACCCTGAAATGAAAGGGTCAAAAGGTTACGTAAGCATCTTATTGTTCGGAGGTACCTTCCTTCAACTAATACTGCATTATTGAAGATATTGGGCCAAAGTAAAGAATTTTCTTAGCTTGTTGCTCATGTAATAATGCATATGAAGTTTTAAACAGTTTTTAAAGGTTGATGTTTAGAAATAAAGAACTTTAATCTTCAAATCATAATGAACATTATAATATTAATTTCATTCAAATGCATTAATAGTAAAGGTGTTTAATTACATTTTAAATGTGACAGTGACTTACACAGAATAATTTAAATATGGTTCTTTTTGTAAAAGGATTAATGGCTTAATAACTCCAAATCTTTGGTACTAGTGATGTTCAGAAAAGCATGTCTTTGTTGTTTTTTTTCTAGTATATGCACTGAACCCACTAAGAAGTTCAAAATAGACTAACATACACCCAACATATTTGTAGAGTTAAACCTATCTGAAATTCCTGAAGTATGTCCTGATTTTGTAAAGCACTTTTAGCTGTATTTTACAATATCATAAATTTTGTTACAGCTTAAAATATTAACTGTAGCATATAATATTTACCCCATGATCCTACTTGATCAGGTCCAATCCACTGTCCATGCCTACTGCTATGAGAAGAGTTGCCCCACATATTTGTTCCATTCTCAGTGACACTCCAATTATTTCTCTCTGGCTGGGGAACACCTGTCCAAATATTAGTGTTATCTTCTTCTTCACCCCATGTGCCTCCAATGTTTGTTGAAGGTGTGCGGCCCCAAGGCTGAGAGTTACTACGGCTAGGAACATTCACATTACCTCCCTTATTGCGATGTCGAATGTTATTTTCCCAAATTTCTGTACCATTATTAGCTGGTACTTTCCACAGAAAACTGTTACATTCTTTGGAGTTTGAATGAGGTGAGACTGGGACATCCCACATTGTGTCTTGATTAATGGTCTAGAGAATAGTTTTGTCACATTTTATAAAAAAACAAAAAATTCAATATTGAGCGGAGAAAAGTGCTTCTCTTGAAATATTATCTCAAAATTATCAAAGATTCTGATACTTTTGATGACCAACATGATGAGTACTAATTCAAGAATTCAATACACAGCTCACATATCCACAGATAAACAAGTGTTTTAACTAAAAATTTAAGTCCCACTTTCAACATATTGCATGAAAACAGTTTAGCAATGTATACAACAGTGACTGTCAAAGTCACTGAAAAATGCTTTAAAGTCATTACATATCATAGTTCAACTGGAAATAAGTCTCAAATTATAAGAAATAAGCAAAAATTCTTATAATTTTTAATTTCACACAGATCAAATGTATTCTACAAAGTAAACATATTTATCAATTTTTAAACAAAATAATTAAATTTATTAACCCTTAATATCATAGCTCATCTAGAAACAAGTTTCAAATTATAAAAAAGCAAAAATTATTATAATTTTTAATTTCACACATATCAAATATATTCTACAAAGTAAACATAATCTTTTAAACAAAATAATTAAATTTATTAACCCTAAATCAAAATACTAAAAATAAGTCTTACTTGTTCTTTGTCTTGAAAGTTTAAATTTTTTACACAATGTACAACCACAGTAGCATAAGCAAATGGACATCACAATATAAACTGGCTATTCAAAAACCACACAAACACAATACTCCATACTTAGAAGAGAAAAATCAAACTCCAAAGGTTTACAGTGTACATACAACTGCAACTTACATTCTGTCCCCATCCTTCACTTAGAGCTACTGACATTTGATGTTCAGACAAGTATTCTTCAATACAAGGTTTGGCCAGTTGGTCATTTGCACCATGGGAAAATTGATCTACTAAACCAATACTACAGTTTCCAACAGTAGGATTACCATTTGTTTGTGAAGGGCCAGTAAGTCCTTTGCCAGCAGCCTGTGCCCAGGTGCTATGTTGCTTTGGAGGAGACATTCCTGAAATGTTCACTACAGTAAATGCTCGACTACAAATTAAATAAAAATTAAACACTAAAAACATGTACTTTGTAAAATGTGGAATACAAAGACTGAATATTTTTTTTGCTATAAAAAGTTACTTTTATTTTTTTATCAAAACTTAATAAGAATAACTGTTTATTGTCTTTACACTGACTTTGACTTGAAAATATAAACAAATTCACACTAACAAACCAATAACCAATATAAACCTAAGTGCTAATTGTTTTACATTACTTGACCTGTATAAGATATTGTTTGGTTGTCCAATTTTAAATTACATTTACTCTACACATCTTCAAAGGTTTTTATCATAAGTTATGTATGCATGGTGCTTTTTCCTCCTTTATTTAATTTGAGTAAATACATTCATTCAGAACTAACATTTTAACCACTGTAAAAATAACTTTGAAATTCAAGTACTTAATACAATGAAAATGTATTAAACGTCTGAAAAGCAATAATCTCATAATCACAGATTTTATTAAATGTCAATAAAAATAACAATGCACATGGCTAAAATGTGAGTTATTAATATTATTTGTACATAAAAGATACTGTGTAGTCTAAAAAATGTTATTCTGTAAAAACAAAAAATAACTAACTGCTAATAGTGACCATGAAAAGAAAGGTAAGAAACACTGATTTTTGTTTCACTTTGTCTTTCAGTCATTTTCAGAAATGAAACTACTTGCATGAATTACTTCCATTTATTCTTCACATTCAGACAACTACAAAGTTTAAGAAAATTTAAATGAATGATTTAATATGCAATTAGCTTTACAACTTTAAATTATTAAAGGATGACCGAAGTTTTAAAATAATTTAGAAATAAACAAATATTTTATACTAACTTTGTTGTCAAACATTTAAAACACATGCTTTCATCAAGTTGTTTTGCAACTTTCAAAAACAGACAGTGGTAACTATTATTTTTAAAGCACAACTTAATCATTGTCATAAAAGCCTAAATGATACTTAAGTCTAACTGTAAATTAGTTACTATTTATGTTTATACTATCATAATTACTGTGGTTAGCATTACTAGAAACTAATTATTAATTCACTTACATATTATACTTTGAATGGTAATCCTCTGTTTTCTTCAGGAAAGTAACAAAAGGAAGACAGTATGTACAGTAGTTCAAAGATTTGCCCTGGATCTTCTTATTGCAAAGGTTAGTATGTTATCCATTTGTCCAGAATCACCATTATAAGGGGTTACATTTAAATATCTGTTTCAGTAGTTTCAAGTGAGGTAGTTGGTCATTTATTTGCAAGAATGATTAAGCATTTTATCAGTTAGGTGGATACAGATGGTTTCTTAAATCATTTTCTAAGGTACAGTTTATATCTCACTACTTTAATATTATTCACCACTGGAATAAGCTTATGCAGAAAGTATAACATCTTATCAGTGCTTCAGATAAAATGCCTACCAGTGTAATTCCCAACCAAAAATTAGCCATTTACAGCCTTAAGAAAATAGGCAAGTTATTGAACTGACATGGAAAATAAATGTGATTGTTTTCACTTTAACATTAGTACAGTAATTAATGATCACATCCTTGTAACTTTCCACAGTTCTGTACAAGATTATGTGTGTATTATATTCCTAAATTCTAACTGTTATTAGTCCTTCTGCCTCTCCAATGTACAGAAATCTATATTCTTGACAGATGTTGCTAATGGCAATTTTACCATAAAGGTGTTTTGGTGTGTTCTATGATCACAGTTTTATTTCTGAATACTGCTAATACTTTACACTGTTTGTATATCTTATTTATGCTTTCAGAAATATCTCATATAAAGACATGGTTGTGTGAGCACATAATTTTCTTGAAATTACACAGATTAAAATAGTTGATTCAAGTCCTAATGAAAAAGACTCTGCACATGTGGATACCATACCAGCCTCTCTGACACAAAAATAGAAAAAGTGGGATCAAATCCCAGTATTGATACCACTTATCCTTCTGAAAACTTTCCTCAAGATAACTTCAGATTAGCAGCTGAATGTAGGATTTAAACTATCTTGCAAAAACAATAAAAAATAAACTATTAATAAGACTTAGGTGACTGTACAGGCTTCTGAGTATGACAATTAATGCAACTTTATTGATTTATCTAGCTGTAATGTTAAAAATTTAACTTTCGTTTGAAAGTAATACTAATCCATTCTAAACTTTGTGTACAGACATCACAAACTTCTTTTAACATTACTCTACACCAAATTCTTAAGCAAAATGACATTTAAACAATTATAAATAATTTGCAAACAAGTAATTCAGTATTGTTTTCACTACAAGTGATTCTATAAATGGTTTCAAGTACAGGGTGGTCGCTAGAAAAGCGGAAAATCTGTCAAACAGCTATTTATTTTTACAAAGAATAACTTTTACAAAGTTTTTTAAAGGCATATGTTATATTACACTCATAGATGCTCAAAATGTCGTCCGTGCACTTCAAAGCAGCGTCTTAACCTAAAAATCCAAGCTCGTGTAGCGTTTTGAAGGGTAACTTGTGAGATATCTGACCCTCAAATTTTCCGCTTTTCTAGCGACCACCCTGTACTTAGAAAAATATAAAAAGGGCTTTCTTAAACCACATGAGGAACAAGAAACCTATAGATTAATAATTGATATTATATGCATTGGGAAAATCATTCTCAAACAAGTGAATAGTTTACTAATTGTTTTTTGCAATGGACACAAATGTTTAAAACAATGTATTTCTTTGTTTTATATAATAACCTGTTTAAACTAAGACTTATTTATTGCATTTAGTAATTCAATATCTAATGATTAGTTTTTTAACAAGTGTTTACAATTATTTTAAGAGAGAAAACTGTGACAAATTTCTTTAACTCTGTAAGAGTCATACATATGATGTGTGTGTAAGTCAACTGTTGTAAATTGATGTCACCTTACTCAAACCTTCTCTATTTTTCTCACTTCCTCAAGTGAAAATTGTTGCATTATAGCACATCTTTATAGAGTTATAAGCCTCAGTTGAAAATGTGTAAATATAAGCCACCAAGTGAGAGATAATTAAACAGATCTGGAACTAGTGATTCACAGTTTAGCTCTGAAAGGCAATATATAAAGAATGTAATAAAAAATTATGTCATAAAAGATTAAGTAAAACTGAACAATTGTTAGCTTAGTCATAACAAGCAATATTTAAAGTGAGTTTCACAGCAGTATTGTAAAAATGGAGAAAAAAAAAAGAGAATAATGTGTCTTGTCCAAGAGCGTTCTAAAGTAACTAAATACATCTGTGTGAATTTTGATGAAAAGCACACAAATATTTGAAGTTCTGCATAAAACTGTGGTAACTCATGGAATAACATAAGTATATTTATCACCAATATATTGTGATAAATCAGAGTGAAAAAATAATCTGTCTTATCAACTTGGTTCAAAAGTAACTGATTTGAACTACTGTGGACTTTTGGCAAGAAAATATAATTATTTTATTTTAGATACAAAAGCAATGATCAATAGTGTAAAGAATTTTTGTACATAATTTTGATTTGTTTTAAATATGTTATTTTAATATAAGTGGATTGCATGTTGTCCATTTATTGTTGATATTTATTGCCAACATGTCAGATACCTACTGTAGGTGAATCCCAACCAACTTGTACAAAAACACTAACATTCTTTCCCTAAAAATAAATAAGGTATATTACTCATATATTATCAAAACTATGTTTCAATAAAAAATGTATGAAAGCATTAAGACAAAGGATCACTGAATTATCTCAACCAGGAAATGTAAATTGCTCCAAATTTTTTTAAACTATCTCACCTTGACCACTACAGTTACTATCTGGAGGCATGCCTAATCCTCCCTGTCTTCCTGAAGAATTCCACTGATTTCCAGCATTACCATTACTATTTACATTCCAGTTAGATGCTGCAGCACTTCCAGATGGAGTAAGACCCCATGTTGAAGTTCCATTACTCAAAGAGTTTTCTCCTCCCCCCAAAAGCCCAAGGCGGATTGGAGGTACATGTTTTTGTTGGATTTTCTGCTGATTTTTGCCCTCTTCAGAATTATTATTTTCAAAAGATGGGTCACACCCCCCAACTGCTCCTATTAGTTCTTCATAACACTCGAATATTTTACTAGTATTCTGTAAGATGTAGGAATTTTGAGTTGTACTAAATGTAGAACCATTTCTGCAACTAACAATTTTATTATTTTGATCACTTATAATGTCCAAATGTGAAAAATTGGCATTTGGAATGTGCAATCCAACAATTGAACTTGACACATCATATGTTGTTCCCTCCCACTTTGAGTAAAGGGAGCTATGAACACTGCACAATTTTGTTTTATCTTTTATAAGGTCATTTTCATTGAAGTTGTTCAAAATTACATTTCTGGCCATTAAGAAGTATTTTTTTATTTTAGCTACATCCAGCAGAGTTCCAGTGGAATGGTTGTCAATGTTTTTTTTAATAAGACGTTGTGTATCTAAACCAGTACCAATTTCTGGAAGTGAACTTTCCAACAACGGACAACTTATATCTTTTAAATTATTTAAAGCTTGTTGCATATTTTGCCATGGTACAGGTTGTAATGTACTTGATGAATAAATTTGAGAATTGCAAAATAACTCAGAAAATTTGGCCCCTGAGGGGTTTTTTGTAGTTGCAGTGAGACTGCTGCCCTGAATTCCACCCTCCCCACAGTCTAATTTGGGAGATTGTGCACTTTGACTCTTGCTGCACATGTGTGTGCCTTCCTCATACTGGGTGCTTCTGACTTCCGTAGAAGAACTTGAATAGTGCCTGGATTGATTAGAATTTTTCCGAGGTATTTCATCCTCAAAATAGGCATTGTAATCATAAAAGTTTCTTTCGATGGAAGTTAAAAAGTTTATTGTACCCTGTACACCAGGAAAGTTTGAGCTAGTTATCACAGATCCAGATGTGGAGATGAAGGGATAAATCCCTAGACCCTTAGTAAAAACAGCATGGTTGTCTCCTGAAGACTGTTCAAAGTTTGTTTTAAAATAGTTCAATATATCACTTCCATTAGCCTCACCATGAGAAGTTAGTGCTCCATCTAACACAGAAAAAAAAATCTAAATGCCAAATACTTTTATAGTTTCTTACAAAATCAAATATAAAGATCATTCTACAAGAAAATATTATGTGATCTCCAAAATCTTACCATAAATATAACAATATACATAACAGTTTAAAACCAGTTTTTACAAAAAAAGCTTAATAAGATCTTAAGTTCATACTGAGACTTATTACCCTTCATAAGAATAATGTTCCAGGTCTTGTGATGCCTGTAAAAATTTCTCCATCATTCTTCTTCTTTGATAATATCACTACAATAATGGACTACCACCTCACACCTTAATTTTTAATGTAAAAAATTTCTGCAAAAATCAATATCAGACAAGATATTAATGAGCATGTCAACATGAAAGTTGTCAATATTGGAAATTTGAGTTTCTAATTCATAAGAAACTATACACTTTACATTTGGACATCACCTACATCTAATTTAAACAAAAGCTGCATTTAACATGCCACATGATAAACAAAACTTTATATTTAGGACTTTTTGGTATTTACTTTTAAATTAAGAGAGTAACTAATGTATAATACTAAAATTTGAATTATGATCTACAATTTGATAACAGAATTATCAGTATACATTAATAAAATAGTAGATCACTAAAATTTTGATTTCAAGTCTACAAAGATGATGATATGCCCTTTAACCCATGACCCAAGGAAAACTCAGAGTGAGAGGGTTAATGTCAGCCTGCTTAAGCAGAAACAGCAGAATATGTCTTTCATCAAACCACTAGGAGCACTAAAGCTAGTCAGATCTCTAACAATGGAGTTTGGGCTGAGTGGGTCATCATAGCAATTTTGAAACCATGTTTTTCTTTGTTTTTTGAATGAACAAAGAAAACAAAAAAAACAGTTTTTATAAAGAGCTTGCAAAATAGAACAGCTCCAGATCCTCATAATACCATACTGAGAACTTTGAAATTACCTTTTTCAAACGAGCAATGATTAAAAATAAAAGATCTATTTCAAATAAAAAATGTCCAGATAACATGTAAACTGTTCAAATAAAAATGCTGCTCAATTAAGAACAATCATATATCTGTGGAAAATAAGCATATCCTGCTGATTGTATTTGGTAAATACAGGGTGGTTGCTAGAAAAGCGGAAAATTTGAGGGTCAGATGAGATCATGAATAAGTGCGTGCTTACTCATTTCTATTTTGATTTCTTTACATCATGAATAAAATGCATGATTTTAATATCATAAAATGCATTTTGAGCATCTATGAGTGTAATATAACATATGCTTTTTAAAAAACTTTGTAAAAGTTATTCTTTGTAAAAATAAATAGCTGTTTGACAAATTTTCCGCTTTTCTAGTGACCACCCTGTATATAAAAATAACCTGTAGAAGGAATTTACGCTTGAAAAACTTTCAAACATCAAAGAAAATTTGAGATCCTAAAAGACAACATTGGGTGTTGAAAAATACAGGTTTATATATATCAGATAGTTTCAGTAGTCCAAGACATCTAGTTGCTAGCCCCACTGATGTTATCAAATAAGACAAATAAGTAGGTGGAAATTGCTGCTTAAGAAATTTTTGAATTATTACACCAAAAATGTATCATACTTCCCGGTGTATTGTTGGTTTTTACATACATACAGATTCATAATATATCATAACCAATACTTTGAATGATCAGTTTTTCCCTTAGAAATTCAATAGGGTGTAATTTTTTTTGGTATGTGAACTATTTGTAATTGTTGTAAATCCCTGCTCTTATATGCCAGGGTACTTAAAATATTTGTTAACAGTTGTTTTTCTTTTCTTCAATTCTGGAATTAATTATTTTTACCAAGTACTAGTAGTTTCAAATATTTATTTATACCACCTACTTTTACACACTCATAACTACTTCACTTTGATTGTATGTTTTTAAATTATTTAATGATATTAATATTTTGCCATACCTCTTACACAATTATACATAAAAATTACTGTGAGTATAGTAAGCTAAACACTACTGCTAATAAATAAAGTTTTGCATCACAACAGAATTTTAGAAATGAGACTTAGCACATCATGTGAAAAAAAAAGACTGTATGACAATCATTTAGTCAAAGCAACTATTAAATAATACAAAAGCCCACTAGATGCCATGATAATACTTAAGAGTGGCAAAGCATTCCATGGCTTTTTCTTAATTCTTTCAGAAACAGACTTAGTTGTTTTTATTATTCTTTAAGTTTCTCTGTGTAGCGTTTTCAGTTAGCAGGTTACATTTAAGAAGTAAAATTAAATAATTCTACAGTGGTACAAAACGTTTTACTGTGGATATGAGTTCAACTATGTTGATAGATATACCACTCACCTTCTCCATTAGAACCATCTTCTTCTATAGGCTGTTCCATGATATATGTTTCTCCACAGACTTCGAATAAATTAGGACCTTTTAACAACCTACTGTTGTTTTTTTCTTCAGAGCTTTATTCAATGACCAAGCTAAACCAGTATGAAAACAATATACCAATATATTGATGAAACAGTTTCTTTACTTGAAACAAGTTCATAAAATTATACACATTTGTAAAAATACTGTAAGAAAGTGAGTTATGAAATTATACCAGATTTACTTCTTCAGGTTCCCTGAAAATGTTTTCTTCCAAGAGTAAATAAAACCAACAGTAACAGCACAAAACTGAGGTCTATACTATGTAAGAACTACACTGACAAACACCACACCAACATTATTTATAAAATACAATGTGATAACTGCCACGACTTCTATATTGGAGAAACAAGTAGAAAAATGGAAACCAGACTCAAAGAACATAAAAAGTCACCTTCACACGTTTTCGAACACTGCAAGTCAAATAAACACAACATAACCATAGAAAACACTCAAATACTAAATAAAGAAACAAACAAACAAATGCAAAATTAAAGAAGCCTTACTTATACAACAACTTAAACCCAAAATAAACCAATATAAAGGAATGTCATTATACCTATATTAATCTTATAGATAAAATTATATTCAAACATCTAACCCCGCCCTCTACATTGCGACACTTAGTTATACAATCCCTTTCAAACATGTGGTCAGCTTCCGGTCAGTTACCTCTTTCTTTGTGAGCCTGACGATGACCGAAGAAGGTCGAAACGTTGTTTGCTCTTCTATTTAAAATACTTTCTCAACCCAAACGAGCCGTTTTTGCATATAAAATTCTCAACAAGTGGGTTTCTAGACATCACTGAGTAACAGCAACAAATATTTTTAATTTCTTGCTAGTGATTTATGGCAAGCATTGTTATTACTGAGGTCATGAAAGCAAAAACTGCAACATCAAGCATCCCTTATTTCATATAATTTTAGTGTCCACTGACTGATTGACACAGAATGCACTAGTATATTATGGTTTGAGTGGTTTGAAACAGGTGAACCCTTCCAGGCAGCCTATGCATCCCTCTCAGGGCAAATAATTAAGAATGAACAGATAACATATGCAGATTAATTGTGCTTAATTACAGAGACAGTAGCACCAAAGTGATAAAGGAGATCTACCATTATTTCAGTATTAAGATACAAAACACATTACTTTGGTTACAATTAAGAGATCAGTATACCTAAATCCACATTGGTGGCTACAGCTATTGGGCTACAGAGTTATATACATATACACTTTTGATTGGATATCAACCTGTAGTGATAAAATGACAAGTTTCACACTACTGGAATCATGAAAGAAATTCAGCAACATCTTAGTGGACAAACATTCTCCTTCACCTGAAAAAGTCCAAAAGGTAATACCCTGAGCTCAGAATGATGGTATTGTATGTGTCATACTCAACCAAAGGAACAGAATTTATATGGTTTGAAATTTTAAATTGTCCCTAGAATTGTGGAGAGGAAGTATAACCTGTGCTCATATCAAGGGCCTAGAATGAGACCACTTAAGAGTTTAGAATTACGAAAATATAATAGATCACCTTCCATGAACAATATATGAAACTGACACTGATCAAAGACAAGGGCCATCATTATCCCAATCAGACAGCTTCATATCGAATTTGAACTAAAATTATGAGTGCACTCCCATAGAGACTGATGACACTCCTACCAACATCTGGGAAAAAAACATTAAAGGACCTTAGTAAGAAGACACCAGTTTTACCCTTTTCTCCAACAGTGGAAAAACACAATCAAACACTCTGAAAGAAAAACCTCTATCTGTCACCCCAGCAACTGGAAACAAATGAGGATAAGATTTCTGGTCTCAACTTATAGTGTCTTGGAGGTAAAACATGTAAAAAAGTCCTAAAAACTGTGCAGTATATGAACCAAGTTCCTTTCAGTTTTAAAAGCAAACCAATCCAGGTTTATTCAACCTGAAGGTTTCCAGGGATGAGTAAGATCCCCTTTAGCTTTACTCAAGATTGTTCATAAGTAATGACCCATAATACAGTAAAATGATCCAGTAGGTGTCTAGATGGTCTTATGGAACACTCCATTTTGACAAAGCATGTTGCAACCTACTGTAATTATAATGAAAGTGGTTGCTAGTGTGGAATTGTATTCATCCCAAAGAATGAGACATTTAAGAAGCTCATCCTAAATTTGCCAAGGGGAACATTGATAGGCTTCAGACAAAAGTTGGATTTAAAATAAATACCTCAGGACAATCATAAGAGTAAGACAAATCCAAGAAAACTAATGTTTAAAGTGATCACAGGTTTCAATCAAGATCCTCACAGGTCCAAAAAGGGATCTATCCATTGTAAATCTAAATATGTCTCCTCTTGGTGGTGATAAGCCAACATATGCTGATCTGATAAATGTGGGAATAAAGCAAAGGTATTTATTTCATTGTGTAACTGAGTGGCAAATCCCCCATTATGAACAGCAATATCAGGAGGAAGAGGAAAAACCAAACAGTCACTTGCCATCTCCTCTGCTAACAAGCAGAAAATTAAGTGCACAAGGAGAGACCCCTGCCAAAACCTTAAAACCCAAGTAATTTACTAAAGAAAAGGGGCTGAAAGTGCCTGATCAAAACAATCCTCAGTTAAGGCTGACCTAGTAAAAGAAGGAGCCAGAAAAAGTGAGTCTAAATTCTTGCCAGTCATTCCTCTGAAAGTGACCCTGTTCCCTGGCTGTTGACAAACACCAGATAACAGAGATGGAAGAACATGGTTGACTTTTGTAGTAAAAACAGTAACTTCGCCTTTCATAACCATTGGTAGAGCGTTTTGATTTTAACTATTAATTTACAAAAAAAAAAAAAAAGATAACCATAAAAATGCCAATCACATTCAAAATCACAACACTCCTGTTGATAGAAACCCATACTGAAGCCTTTTCCAAGAAAAAAATGATTACATTATTGAAATAAGATGCTAATGTGCAGTACTTATACAAAGGGCACACTGAAGTTGGAGAAATTTGCATATTAGAATTTGCCTAAGGCATTTGAGTAGAGTAAGAAAAACTGGAGCAAGCATTTTCAGTACTTAGATGGACTATGAGTAGAAACCCTGGCAACTGAGAAATAGCTTGTGTCAGCAGATAATGTTTTGGAAATTAAAAATAACAAAAAAAATTCAGTTTCTCATTACTACACAAAAAAAAAAGTTACAATAACAAAAACATACAGTTCTAGTAAAAATCATGTTCTTATTTTGGAGAAGAGTACTTTTTTTTTAAAGTTTTGTTCTATTACAAAGAAATAGTTGTTGCACATACATCAGTTACTTTTCTAATTATCCGAATCCTCGAATACCCACAATTAAAATTTTTTTAAAGTTTTTCACTTGTGATGTCATTCAATAGGTAAAGCAAGAGTTCTGGCTATATATGTACACAGTGACATAAATGTTATATCCATTACAGTAAGATAACATGAGAACAAACTACATCCATTGATACTCATTTTCTGGCTTCAATTCAACAATTAAAATATACATTTTTTTTCATGAAAGTTCAATAACACTTAACATAAATTATAATTTAATGCTATGACAATACATTTTACTACCATAACTAGTACTGAATGAGTACAAACTATGTTATGTTTGGTACATTAAATTCAAGTTGCAATAAATGTGCAATTTATTAGAATTTTCAAGGTCTCAAAAGAATGTTATGTTTATAAATGAACTCAATTCTAAATTAAAGCAAAATGCACCATTCAAGGATTAAGTTGAAACACAACATTCATATGTTTCAATCATTTCAAGATTTAAGAAGCTCATATTTCATGATGTGTAAAAAAAAGGCTTTACACGTTTTATTCAAGAATTATTAATATAACCAAAAAAACTAGGTTTTTGTCTCATATACAGATTTTGGTAAAGAAACCACCAACAAACAAATTAGAAATTCCAACAACATATTTTTCATAACATCTCAAGACATAACATTACGAAAAGATCACTGTGACAGATCAGATCTCACTTGTACAAGTTTCCACTAATTCAACATCTAGTACTTTTAAATTACAAATAAACCAATTACCTAAAAATGTATAATTAATTCTTAAGATGGTTTGTTTCTTTCTTTTTTGAATCTTGCACAGAGCTACACGAGAACTATCTGCACTAGCCATTCATAATTTAGTACTGTAAGACTAACAGGAAGGCAGCTAGTCATCACCACCCACCACCAACTCTTGGGCTACTATTTTACCAATGAATAGTGGGACTGACCTTCACATTTTTATGCTCTCATAGCTGAAAGGGCAAGCATGAAGATTACAAGTTCGAATCCCCAGATTATGAGCTTTAACCATTTGGCTATGTCAGGCCATTCTATGGTGCAACATCTTTTTGAAGTTTCTAATGTAAATACAAAATCTGTCAAACATTTGCTCCTTGACAAATCCTTGTTTACAAAAAATTCAGTACATTAATTTTCCCTTACTGTAGTTTTGTAATTAAAATGAGTAACAGAAACTGCATAAGAAAAATTAATAAAATGTAATTTTCACATTACTAATTGTAAGCAAACGATGTAAGAAACTTCATAAATGTTAATAACATCAAATTTTTATTGTACCACCTCTAATATGCAATACTGCAAGATACACAAGTACACTGTGGAAAACAGTGATTTTGGTATAAATCAGTCACCTGTTTTGGGATATTTTGAATGTAGATGTTCCAACACACCATAATAAGTTACTATGTGTGAGTTGGTAAAAACATTCTGGAAGTAAAAACTCAACAGAATTATTTTTTTAACTTGTTCTTAACAACATTTTTATTATACGTAAACTGTTATTTCGAATCTTGAAGAAAAAACTGACCACGCTTAACTACTTGTAATTTTACAGTTAAGTTTGTTGTACACAGCAACTAGTACCAACATAGACTTTTACTGAAAGCTCTCTCCCCGTTACGCTAGCAAACATGGACGGCAAGGACGGAGGATACTTACTGCGCAGCTGCAAACTTCTATACACCTGACTTTTCATTTAGCAACCGTTTATAGATTTAAAAAAAATGAAAATAATACATTGACTGTACAGCATCACTTCATATCCTGATTTGTTGTGACTGATACCAAAGAGTGATAATTTATGTATCAACTTTCAATAACGATTAGCACAAGTTTTGAAGAGAATGGTCAATTCAGTTAACCACACAAATTTAAAGACGTAAATATTTTGTGATAAACACACAAATATCAAAATCCTTTAACAAAGGAAATCGGCCAGCAATATTCGGGGAAAACACAAAACTACTACAGATTTATTTTAATGGATCCTACTAATTACTAACAGACCATTATACGAAATTCGCTAAGCAACGCCAGGCAATAAGACTTCCTAAGAGCGTCTCTCCTGCTGACGTTGCAACTGCATCATCACGTGCTCAGCTATGCCTTTCTCGAAGTAAGGTTAAAGTGAGTTGTAAGAGCTTTCAGATGTTTCGTAGCTGACAAAATTGCTTCGTTCGTACCTCAAATTGTGCCTATGAGAAACACTTAATTACACCAAAATCGTAAAAAGAATGTGCATAACTTAAGTATTTTTAAGTCTTTAGCAAAAATAACTGTAATTTCTACTGAATGATTATTCTTTTAATAAACGTCCACAGAATAAACTATTTAAAGTTTGAAATCACTAAATCGTTAGTAAGAAAACATGACAGCGCAGATAGCCCTCGAGTAACTTTGCGTGAAATTCAAAACAAAAAGAAAACATGAAAGAATTGTGTGTATGTGTGTGAACAAACTGGTGTTTTAGTCAACCTCAAGGTATGATTATTTATTCATTCACAAAAAATGTTTTTTTGGTACATCTTATTATATATAATTACTATTATATCTAAAAAATTGTCGTTTTTATATTTATATCACAACCTTTTCGTAATTGGCAGTTTAAGAAAATTTATTGCTGTTTTACCTTTTATATTCACATTCATAACTACAATGTAAATGGCGTATAAAATAATCGTATTACTAATGAACTATACTTGTCATAAGCCGGAAATATTAGGCTGATTATTTTAAATTACAATATTTATATTGTCCATAAAGAATGAATAAATAGTGTTAAGAATATAATAAGCCTAGTACTAAAATTATAAGTGTTAACGTCATAACAGAAGTTTTCACCATAATCATACTACGATAAAAATGCTTTGAAATAACATTACAAAGCATGATGTAGAGCAGGTTGAACGATCCGCATTTTCCCAAACCCCAAACGATAAAATGACTGGCATCCATCCTCCCACCGTCAAAAACACAACAAAGAAACATCATTTGAACGTTACATTAAACAACAAAATATGTAATTACTTCCAAGTCTAAATGCTATAGCAACTACTTATAAAAATATTTAAAACTAATGAAAATTGAGAAATGTATTTATAAATGTTACACACACACACACACACACACACACACACACACACACACAGAGAGAGAGAGAGAGGAACGTTCACGATCACTGGTAAAAAATAACAAGGACGAGTACCTAAGGATTACAACTTCCTTCTTCTTCTACACGTTGTTCAATATTTAAAACGATAGTTACGGACTATTTGCTCCGCAGCGCAAGTTCTACTATAGGAGTCTTTTATATACTGAGATCAATGTCTCCCCCCCCTTCTTTCGAGGCTTTCCAAAGTCTTCAAGCAGTCTTATATATATATATTTGGCGGTATAGCACTGAATTATCGTTCAAACTTAAATCTTTTGTGATGGAACTGGCTTGTTGACTTCAACTTGTGTCTGAATGTTCTGCCATATCTCATTAGCATCAAACTCAAACATAGATGGTATTTCTTCGCGATACAGTGTTGTTACGCACGTTAGCCTGATATTAATTACGCCAAATTCGTCTTGACATCTCGACTTTTCGGTAATCTAACTTACTACTTCACGTGCAACCTGCAAACAACATTAAGTATCTTTGAATAAAAATACGAACTTGTACGATATGCCCCATGCCCCTTTAATATATTGTGTTATATGAAGGACAATAATAATTTGTCTCAACTTTTCGAGCACTTAGAGACCCGATCATTATCATATGACAGCAAACGTCCACTTGCCAGATACTAAAATATTGCTCGAACATCTTCCGACATTTGGTTTCCCTTCGGATATGTGCTTTAGATGCCTGTAAGCATGACTCTTGTGTCTTCTTTTTAACATAATTTCATGTCAATCATCACGTTGTGTTACTTTCGATGACAAGCAGTTTCTTTCCTATTTTTTTCCGTTTGTTTTGTGGTAGTCTGGTTTCCACTAATGGAATTATGCATTCCCTTGCTTTTCCGTTACAAATTAACATTACAGATTTCTCTTTCTTTCAAATAATTTTGGGTTTCCGCTACTGGAATCATGCATTCCTTTGCTTTACTGCTAGAGATCAACATTACAGATTTCTCCTTTCAGATAATTTTTGATTTCCGCTACTGGAATCATGCATTCCTTTACTTTACTGCTACAGATGAACATTACGGATTTCTCTTTCTTTCAGATAATTCTTGGTTTCCGCTACTGGAATCATGCATTCCTTTGCTTTACTGCTACAGATCAACATTACAGATTTATCTTTCTTCCAAACTTTGAAATTTTGTGCCTTACACGCTTTTTGCATCGGGCAGTTTTAATATGTAACTATTCACATTATGTGTACCCGCAAATTACTGCAGTTTAACTGAATTGTTTTTATTTACATTGTTGCCTTAGGTTATGGGGATGGCAGATGTATTGCATCTCAAAATATAGGATTATTCACAGGGTATGGTAACAATTTGCTTATATTACCAGATGTTATTATTTATTTCACATAAATCTCAAAAAATAATCTTGGGTTTTGGATTTAAAAAAAAATCGTCTGTACGCACAAACCACATCAAACCTTTCATTTAAAATTAATACATCTTTCTAACATTAAAGTCACTCGATGCATGTACGTCTAGCAATTTGTTTAATGTAGTTCATCAAACTATCTTAATGACTTCAGCTAACTGCAGAACAGCATCGCCACTTCTCAATTATCGTTAAAGCGTGCAAGATTTCCCTTGCACGAATTTCCGTACACTCCACAGTTGTTCACTCCTCGACATCCGATTTATATAAACAATTAAAACAACGTATAGGCCTACTCATGCTTTAAGAACAAGCACTGCTGTTTTTAACCAATAAACCCTTTAAATCAATTCATAAATCACATACTTGATACTAGAATACATTCAAAGCAAAGTGTTACTTATTCAACGAGACTGCAGATGTTTGTTTTCTAACAAGTTCCTTAAGTTTTATCCCCCTTAGACCAGTAATTTGCATTGTATGTCTCACGACTGTTAATTTATAAGCTTATCATCCTTTGTGGGAACACTAAAATGTTTCAAATGCATTTTCTCCGTGACTGTTAACTTGTTCTGTTGAATAAGCAAGGTGTACTGCTTTAGTTACCGAAGATGCAAAACCTCGTATCTTAATACTTGCAGTGTGTGGAACATTGCCAAATTAAATATTTATTTCTCATACAAAAATGCCACCTCTCATCTAGGACTTCTTTTTGTTATAAGGAATATCTTGAAATCATGATAACTATGTATTTTGTGTATCATCTTCAATTAATTTGAAGTTTCATGTATTTATATTTTACTTTCCTACAGGGAAACAGTACCTCAAAACATACCTTGACATAATAAACTGTGCATATGATCATAACGAAGTAATGCCACATCAATAAAAACTGAACTCATAACAGTTTTTCACATTAAAAAGTATTTGGAGTAAACATGTCATATTTCTGAGATTACGCATAATAAAATGTGCTGAAGGTACTATCCAAATTAAATTGGGTAAATATAGTTGTCAAAAGACGACAGAAATGTTAACGCTGAAAATTATCTGAAAAGCTCAGTGAAATAAAAAGGATGGGGGGGGGACTTATTACCAGTTGCACAAATTATTTGGATTAAACATTTGAATCCAGTATAAAAGTTTAACAATTTAACATGTAAATTAAAATTTAAAAAGCAATATTATATTCCAAAAAATAAATTTTGACATGCACTTAAAATTATCTCATGTCTAAAACTAGATATCGGGTATTCGCTTGTATGATTTTAAGTCTCTGTGCGTAATAACAGGTTTAAAATATTCAGACTAAAGATATATGATAAAAAATCCATAATTTGATTCTATATATTAAAACTTGTATCAATAATCTAAATATTTCTTCTTTTTGAAAACCGTTTTTAAGCTTGTAAATCAGTTAAAATACATTAAAATTATTAATCGTACTGATGATTGTTGATGCAATCCTATATGATGTTTCGTGTGTAGATAAAAAAAATAAAAACGTTTTTTTCGGAGACATAAAACTGCTGTTTAACAGCTGACAATGCCATTTTCCACTACACTTCTTGTATCCATCTAAACTGGTCATCAAATACCCATTTAAAACTTAGAACTTGTGAATTAAAAATACACCAGTTATTGATAGCATTAATTTTATACAATCAACCTACGTTTCTAATTTTTAAAAAGATGAAATTTTAGTGCTTACCTCCCAACAATCTATTTTTTGATGTAGAAGCTTACATATTTCACCAATGAATAGCACTTATACATCACTGTACGTAAAACTATCCTGAACATTAATTTCCAGTATATATATATATAAATTCCAAGTGTACAACTCATGTAAAATTGTACGTCCCGTTTGGTTGCACAAAAACATAGCTTTCCTACAAGTTCTCAGTAGCTCCTGAACAGTGCGCGGTTGATTGACTGAGCGTATCAGTAACCATACGGCTAACACCTCTACTGCTTTAATACTTTTTTTCATATATATAAGAAGACCAAAAATAGAGCTAGCTACGAGGGTAAAATGCCAGACTGTCTTGTTATATTGAGGTACTAGCAGTTCTAGCAAGCTGCTATGGCGATGAGGAATTAAAATGAAAGGGTAGTTAAGAGGTTGGGATGGTGTGAAAAAGTATACTTGATAATACAGAATCTTTTTCAAGCAAAGCTTCGCTTGAAACTTTTTCAACACATATACTCGTGCAGTTATCTGACAGATAACTAATTTTCTGATATGAATAACATTTTACTAGTATTTATGTCAACACCTATGAAAAACCGGTACTACAAAAACAATAACGTATTGCTAACTTTCGATGTGACTGTACTTTCAACTTTGGTGTATTTATAATGCATTTTATAACAAATGCTAATATCTATATGTAATTATCAAAAGTATTCATAATGTAACGAATGACTTGTATATAAACATAAAGACAGTCGTACGTAACTGCCAAGTGTAAACATACATACGTATTTTCGCTCAAAATAGGGACCTTCTCTAATCTGAAGTTAATATTAACTGTTACAAACTATTATTAAATCCAATAGCAAATCTATTCTTTACAAAATCTGCATATTCTATTGTTCACGTCAAAACAGAAAACATACCACAGAACGTAAGTATTAATTCCGAACACCGATTATGACGTACAGTTAGAAGCCATACACAACACACAATAAACAATTTGGCTGGTAAATAATACTTTTAAGAAGAAACAATGTTATTTTCATATTCCTCATAGTTTTTGTTAAATACGAAGAAAGTCTGTCAAGAAAATTATAACAAGCAAAACAACACTTTTATTAGGCGATGACATCCTCTTTGTTGGTAGGTGCTATTACTATTCTCTGACAGAAATGCTATCTTAAGAACTATTGGTCCATTGATAAAGTTCTACTATGTTCACAGCATGGAATAAGTTAAAGACTAAACGTGGTTGTCTTATATTCAAGTATACTTGAATTATAAAGTACTACATTTTCTAAATAAGTAAATAATTAAAAGCAAGTAAAGTTAGGTCAATGTGTCCTGAAGATGGTGATAATTTTGTTGGCCTTAGAAAGTCATAATTTATGAAAAAAATCATTTATAAAATGACATGTTCTAGTTAGCTGAAAAATGCAATTAAGAGCTATATCATCTGTCATCAGGACAAGGTTGATGCTACATTCCGTTGGACTTTGGTCACTCACAGAACATTTGCATAAAACATACTGATATTTCAAATTTTCCCTCTAATTTTACCCAATTAACATCGATTTATGCTGTGATCTGATTAAGTGCAATAAAAACTCTGTAACATACTTTAAGATTATTCAATGTGATGGTTGATAGTGATAAAATTGTAATAAATATCACCAGATAAAATATTTGTAAAAAAGCAACAAAAACTATCTAAAATAAGGTTCTTTAAAATACGCAGAAAGTATTTTATACTTAAAATATATTGAGAGGACGTGTATTTTGCTATATATATATATATTAATGGGCAAAATTCCTAAATTTGGAACCCAATTTCTCAACAAAAATGCAGTATAGGAGGGAAAAAAGTTTCCAGATTCAGGACAAACACGTGCCAATGAAATATTATTTCAAGCATTTTTAGAAGTGATAGTTGCCAAAGCATATGTGTAAGTTTTAATGTCCTCTTTGTTTTTTTCTGAGTTATCATTTCAGTCACAGAGCCATTTTTTTTTTATCATTTTAAAGCTTATTTTAAATGAACCACTAGTATTTATATCCATAAATTATTTACAGTTTAATCATTGCTTGAATTTCACTTTTACTTCCACATGCTAACTGCAAATTATTTCTCTACCATTATTTTGGATGTTATTTTCATGTTAAATAATGTGAAACATAAAACAGCCTAAATTGTTGATACAATTTCAAAGTGCTCAAATTATTGATATTTACTTGGACACTGAATGAAATATGAACAATTACTGTACACTATACTAGTTTAAAATGAAATATGAACTGACAAGATTTTTAGCTATCATAAAGATATTACAGATAATTTCATAAAACACAAGTACAGTAATAATGGCTACAAAGCAAGACATACATGTTCTAAAACTGCATATAAAATATTCTGTTTACATTAGTAACACTACAATAATAAACTTGGTGACTGCTGATACTGAAGGTAATTTAAGTCTTCTGAAAGTACAGAATATATATGTTACTCTATGGATGTATGATATTTCATACCAACTTACAAGAAATTTTTTTCAAATTTCCCATGCAAAATTTTTACAATGGCCAGATAGTTAAAATGTTTCTGAAGAAAAAAATATATTTTATCAGTTATTTTCACAAACGAATCTCTGTAGATATGTAGTTGATTTGATCATCCTCTCTACCACCATAAAATTATTACAAAATAAATATTAATTATGCACTTTTGATTTTAATGACTAAAGATCATAACAAAAACATGAATAGCTTAAATATTATACATTTATATATATTTATTACTTTTATTATATAGATCTTTCAGCCACTCCTGGCTCACAATACAGAAGCTACAATAGTGCAGCACATGTTCACTCATGTTACAGTATCCAATAATATAAAACCAACCTTTTGTCTTTACAAAGTGACCTATCTTAGCCATGTTTTAGTGAACTAATATTTTGAAAAATAAAATCACATTTCTATTATACAATATATTTGAATATAGATTATTGTGATTTACAAACACCTTCTTAAACTTATTTTTCCAAAAACAAAAAATATAAAAATAGGTTTAGTACACGACCAATATATCAAAAAAATCTCTGAGGTTCTTATTTTATATTCTAGCTTTCTCAATATAAATAATTTCAGCTTTTAATTCACACAAAACTATAAACTTTGTGCTTTGCCATCACAAACATCTAATTTGAAGCAGAACTGCATTCAGTATTACGTGACACAAAAATATCAATGTTTTTTTATTATGTACTTTTAAATAATATATAATACCAAAATATTAATTAGTTTTTACAGTTTGATTCCAACATAAATTCATAAAATAGTAGTTCAGTAAGATTTTGAATGCAAGTAAACAAATAAACCCATGATCTGTCTGGAAAGGTTTAATAAGATAGTTCATTACTCAAACCATAAACAAATATTTAGACCATAATTTATTACTTAACAAACATCCAAAATTAGTTTTGAATATGAGAAAAAAGCAACAATAAAAATGTTTAATTTTAATGTAAACTTTCCTTTTAAAATTATTTATTGAATAACAACAACTCAGTTAATGATTTCACATACTTTGTAGTTCACATTTGGGTAAACCTCAATAACAAAGCAATTAATAATAACCTTCATAAAAGCTCATTTCAGAGCATAAAAGCATTTGGAAGAAATGGAACTATTAGATGCATGAATAAACACTAATAAATATCACAAAACTTAATCCTTTATTAAATACTAATTGTTCAATTATAACATACAAAATAGTATGAATATCACTTGTAAATAAATGGTCATTCAAAAAAATCTAGTTTTAATGCAAATGCAATTTCAATAAAATTATTCAAGTTTTTATAATATCTTGATAATTAGTGTAACCAGTGGCAAAGTAACTTTTTATTTAGATAAGCTGATTTTAAAAAGATATATAATGAATCTTACTTGCATGCACAGCTCTGCTGGAGAAAAATTGACACAACACAAAGTAGAACTGTATGCCTGGGATGAAAAAATAATATATATATAAATAAACTTAAGTTTTTTGTTCTTTGATTGTAACATTTACTAAAAATATTATCAATATTTGTACAAAGCATAAAAATAAAGAATAAAAATATGGGTAAAGTATAAATATCTACATCTTTCAAACTACTGCAAAGCTTCACAACAGGATACTCAACATACACTGCACATATGGCTTTAGCACCCAATATCAAACTTATAGAACAGATGGCATTAACTGTTTTGACAACTAGTTTTAAAAGCATAAAAATCAAGAATGTCTTTAATTCTAAGGCTGTAGAGCTAAAGATTTTATTGTAAACCATTTGTTTTAAACACTTTAGTTAAATACAAGTCAACATTCTAAAAAGTACTTGAACGAACCTTTTTGATCACTAATGACGATCTAGTTACCATAACGTAATTTAAAATCACGTACAAGTACCCATTCAAAAGCTTAATCAGAATTTAAAACAGTCCAATGTTAAATTGATCATTTATACTACATATACACACATACACAGTAACATTACATACAGTGAAAAAAGAAATACTTGAACTTCACACACACACACACGTAAGCAGATAATCAAAGTGGAAAAAAAAAGAAGCTAAACGCAAAACTGAAGTCCACTGTCGTCCAAAAGGCACACTCAAGATTCCTCAGTACTTTGAAAACAATTGCTTTAAATGGAAGACATCGACCGCACGAGTTCTTTCTAATCTTATACAACAGCTGATTATTCACAAAGTTCTGTAATAAGAAAATGTAACTGAAGAGAACAAAAATGCCCGACGTTTCCGACTAGACAGATAGGCTGTGCAACATAGTTTGAACCTCTACATTCTATCGACCGCACCAATGCTAATGGTAACAAACGCTACGCGTCCTAACTTTGCAAATCAAGACGTACGTCATTCGCCTTCAGGTATGCAATCTAGTCTTAGTAGCTCACGAGCTATTTCCACAAACTTTCGTCGTTAACAAGATACTAAACAAATGTATCAACAAACCTATATACCTTTCTTTTCAATGTTGTGTATACAATTAAATCCAAAATAGCTTTAATAAAAGGTGTAACTTTTGCCCTGGCACTGGTAGAGAAAACCATGCAAGGGCAACATTGGTACACACTCACTAACAAACGTACACCCAAGGGAAGCACAACAACTCCAAAACGCGTTTAACAAGTTTAAAACTCGATAGTAATGCGTCACACAATATAAAAAATAACAGGAAGTGAATCAAATGCTGTAGAAGGTAACTCGAAAATCCACACAATACTTTATTATACTTGAAGTAAAATTACGATCTAAACGTATATTTGATATAATACCAACAAAACCAAAAAGAATGTCGAAATTCGCTATTAAAACAAAATTCACCGTATCGAAGATTCGCAAAAAAAACATAAAATAACAACAAGAATGAAAAATAAACGCGATAACTTTCTTTGTATACATATTCATTCCTGACTTACCATACCCTAACTTAACATTCCAACGATGTGTTTGTAGTTAAGCACAAAGGGCTACTTATGCTTTGCCCACAACGGGTATCGAAACCCGTTTCTAGCGTTGTAAGCCCGCAGACATGTCGCTGTGCCACAAAGAGGGGCATTAACGAAACTACATTATTATTATATTTATAAAACCAGTACTTTATATGCATTTTTTTTACAAATAACGCTGATGATTAAATGTGAAAACCCAAGAAAAAACACTGGATAACTTTAAGTTCTAGTTAATACGAAACTATTAACATTAACGTATTTATTAACATACTTAAGAACTAATTTCCCATTCTTGAGTTTCACAGTTAAATTACTGCTAAAATTCGTTTGACGTAACAAAGCATGAGCTGCCGAGTGCTGTAGTTCGTAAAACATTTTAGTTGACAGCTTGTAAATATTTACATTACGCTATTTAAAGCAGTGAAAAGAACCGTAAAACATTTGCAATCATTTAACCTAAAGTTTTCAATATCACATTTAAGTTGCAATAAAACCAGTTAACGTCCTTCCTGTTCTGGTAAGAAATGTATTTCGCTCCATATGTCCTTATCTATACGCTGTTGTATTATACTTAAAAATTTAAGCGATAAAACAGTTTCAAAAGAGTATATATATTTGAAACATATATACTTAAGACATAACATTTATATTGACAAATAAGATTTTTCTAAGTGAATATAAAAACACTGTTTACAAGTTTCTACTATTCTAAGTGCAATGAATGACCACATAAAGATCTCACGCACACATCCCCCTTGATTAAACTGTAAGAAAGTACAAATATAGTTATCCTTCAAGACAACGGACGATATTATTTTCCTTTAGTATCACAGCAAATGAAGCTATCTGGGTCCTAGCATACCTAATTTTCAAACTGTTCCGCTTTTTATTTATATACCGTAAAATATCCATATTTTGTTTACTAACAAAAAAGTCTGCAATTACACACTAAAATTAATGTTCTATAGCTCCTTTACTATCATCATCTTTAGTACTTTTACAGTATTATCGAGTTAAGCAAACCAGCCACCTGTTTTTATCCTAATTTGCCTGTGTACGAATCAGTGGAAGTAGAACTGACAAGTTTTTAGAAATAACATGTTCAATTTCTTCTCCTCCTCATAAATAGTTGTTTCAGGTACAAATGTCTGTCTAATATTTCACAGCACTGATTAACCATTTCATCATTTATAAACAACCTCAGCTTCACTAAGACAGCTTTTTTTTCTCCCAACATTCCATTTTTCGAATTTTAAGGGCGTCTCCCAACAACACATATACTTCGTTTGTGTTTTTTTTTGTTGTTTTTTTTCAGATATTCACGCAAAACTACTAATGAGCTATCGTAACTGATAAATTAGGGGGAAAGTACCTAATTTGCTTTACAACAATCTAATAAAGATGCGACTCGGTATTATACTACACTTCCACAAAGTGCGAACTCAATGGATCGCGAACACGGACCCTCAGATTCAGACAGACACGCTTACCATTCTGCTATACCCGTCCCATAACAATTTAAACAGGTACAGAACAAAATCACGTATACTGACATTTAAACCATAAAGTGATAATGAAATTACACTTCCAGAGCACTCTTGATCACGCCATTACATGAAAAGTAAACGCCTGCAATTACATTTTTTTCTTTATAAATGCTTCCAGAGCTGCAGTATACTAAATAGTACGTTTTAATGTTACTTTTGAATCTCGCATAATCCATCCATTTACCCTCAATATATGTATGTAGTAAAGAGAGAGAAGGTATGTTGCGAGATCCACTTAAATGTTGTTTGTATAAACGTTTGTACTGTTTCATAGAGGTTTGTTATGGTGTGACGTGATATCTTGATTTTGTTAGGTTTTTATCAGGTGAAAAGGCTCTTCACTGATAAAAAAAACGACAGTCTGTTTTTTTGGAATTTCGCACAAAGCTACTCGAGGGCTATCTGTGCTAGCCGTCCCTAATTTAGCAGTGTAAGACTAGAGGGAAGGCAGCTAGTCATCACCACCCACCGCCAACTATTGGGCTACTCTTTTACCAACGAATAGTGGGATTGACCGTAACATTATACACCCCCACGGCTGGGAGGGTGAGCATGTTTAGCGCGACGCGGGCGCGAACCCGCGACCCTCGGATTACGAGTGCACGCCTTAACGCGCTCGGCCATGCCAGGCCAAAAAAAAACGACAGAGGAGAATAGTAATATCAAGTTTGAAGACAAAAATATAAACGCGTGTCTGCAGCTTAGGCTAACTGCTAGATCCAGAATTTTGCATTGAAAAAATCGTTGTTGATTGATTATTAAGTTTATGTTAGTTACTTTAACGCTGTAACCATTGTGTAGCTTTGCGCGAAATTCGAAATAAACAATCAGCGCCGTAAATTTGTCGTTAAGTTCTGTCTACACTTAAAAAGATTCACAAATGAACCCACTACAAGAAAATACCCAACACTGGAATATAAAAACACACACCTCAGCACAAACCAACAAAGAAAAAGCAGAAGCCTTCAAACATCAATTACAAAGCACATTCAAAACACACAATGACACGGACATGAAAAGCTATTACAACAATAAAATAAACAACCATGTAACAAATAACAAAATTATACAAACCACACTTTCCAGTCTACATTAAAATCAGTAACACTAACAATACATCAGACTACAATACCCAACTACTTACGAAAAAAATCAAACTAAATGAGCTTTAACAAGCAACCAAAAATACAAAAAACAAAGATCGGGAAATGATGGAATACAAACAACTCTCAAAAAAAGGCACACCAAAATTATTTGGCCACCTATTAGCCATATTTATCTCTATACTCTGGATACATCCCAGTTTCTTGGAAGCAAGCTAGTATTTTAATGTTCCACAAAGAAACCAGCCAATAAACCAAACAGTTATCGACCGATCAGCCTGACCAACTGCGTTGGTAAAATTCTTGAAAAAATAACAAGCAATAGACTCCACATTTTTGGAGATTAATTCAAAATTACCAGAAGAACAAAACGGATTTAGAAAATATAGACAAACAACAGATCACTTAATTAGGTTAACTAAAACAATAATAAACAGATTTAGTGAAAAAGAATGCACTGTCGCCTGCTTCCTCGATATCGAGGAAGCATTCGACACTGTATGGCACAATGGTCTTTGGTTCCGTATGTATGAAATGGGACTACCGCGAGGAATTATTCGCTGGTTATCAAACTTTTTGGAAAATAGAAAATGTAGAGAAAACGAAGAGGGAATTTTCTTGGAGTTCTCCACTACAGAAGCTGGCGTCCTTCAAAGAGAGGTGGTAAGTTCTATTCTCTTCATCATGTATGTAAATAATATGCCACTCAAAGACCCAAACCATGGATACGCGTCACAGTTCGCTAATGGTGTAGCAATTTGGAAAAAATGCTCCTACACCAGAAATAGCAGCCACTAACTTACAACCACAACTAAATAGATTATGTGAATATTGTGAAAATATAAAATACAGCGAAGACACAACTAGTAATATTTTCAAATTCAAAAAAACATCAAAAAGTTCAACCCCAAATCTACATGAACGGAGAGCTCCTCCAGACTGCTACATGTGCAAAATTGTTGGGATTAACATATGATTCGAAACTTACATGGATAAAACATGTGAATAACATAAAAACTAAAATTTGGCGAAGAATAAACTATGCTAAGAGTCTAACTGGTAAAAACTACGGAACAACACCGGAAATTATCATTAAAATACACAAGACATACATTAGACCTGTAATAGACTATGCAGCTTCTGAATGGATCAATGTAAGTGAAAAACAAATACAAACCAAACATTAAAGAATACACTAATTACATCAACATACAGAGTATCTAAAACCAATTAATCAGAGTTTATGGATAATTACTGAAACACACAAACAATACTAGATAAGACTTCTACATAGTACAGTAAAATATTATGATAAAAATTGGCGAAAAAATGAGTTATGCGAACCAAACGGGTATTGCGTATATGAAGAAGAGAGACCTAAACACCTTTCCCCATTAAATTTCTACATTAGATCATTAAGATAAAATCATTTAAAATAAAAAAATAATAGTAACAATAGAAGAGAGCTAAAATAAAACAGACCACCTGCGTTCTAGACTTATTAAAAAACAATAACAAAAAATCAAAGAGCAATATAAATGAACACAACCCTGAAAAGGACCTGACTAAATTTATATCACTCCAGCCGTTCAGTATTTACTCGAAATATATTAATCTGACCACTGCAACAAAGTCATGGAAGGAGGAAGAGGTCCAGTGTACCTGACTCTCCTGAGTATACAAATAAATTTACCCAAACACTAAAGAGAGAGAGAATTTGTCGTTTCTAACGAAAGTTCCGAAATAGTAAAGATACGAAAATAACTGTTCAGTTTTATCTCTAAGTTAGGCTTACCATCGAAATAATGTGTACGTGTAATAAAAATAATAAAAACCATTTCATTAAGTGGATTGCACCTGGAATTGTTTTAACTACACAGCAAAAAATAACCAGCCCAACGACAAAACCATGGAATCATTCGAACAAATTAGTTTTCCAATATATTATTTCGGATAAAATAAAACAGATGGTACGTCAGGGATAAAAATTAAACGTATGTCAATTTTATATGCAAAAACGGCTCGTTTGGGTTGAGAAAATATTTTACATGGAAGAGCGAACAACGTTTCGACCTTCTTCGGTCATCGTCAGGTTCACAAAGAGGTAACTGACAGGAAGCTGACCACATGTTTGTAAGGGGTTGTGTAACTGAGTGTCGCAATGTAGAGGGCGGGGTTAGATGTTTGAATATATAATTTTATCTATAATATTAATATAGGTATAATGGCGTTCCTTTATATTGGTTTATTTTGGGTTTAAGTTGTTGTATAAGTAAGGTTTCTTTAATTTTGCGTTTGTTTATGTTTGTTTCTTTATTTAGTATTTGAGTGTTTTCTATGGTAATGTTGTGTTTATTTGACTTACAGTGTTCGAAAACGTGTGAAGGTGACTTTTTACGTTCTTTGAATCTGGTTTCCATTTTTCTTCTTGTTTCTCCAATATAGAAGTCGTGGCAGTTATCACATCGTATTTTGATAAATAATGTTGGTGTGGTGTTTGTCAGTATACTTCTTACATAGTATAGACCTCAGTTTTGTGCCTGGTTTTTGAATAAATTTAGTATTAACTGGAATGTCATATTTTGTTACTAGTTTTTGCCAAATGTTGGTTATTTGTTTGCTGATGTCAGGAATATACGGTATACAGGAGTATATGGTTTCGTGATTTTTTGATTCGTGAGATATATTTACTTTTGTTGGTTGATTTTGCTTTCTGTCTAGGTGTGTGCGTATAATGTTTTCTACGGTTTGTGGGGGAAACTTATTGATGTTGATGAAGTATTGTTTTATTTTGTCTAATTCATCGTTAATTTTATCTGGTGAGCATAGTTTTATGGCTGTGTTTATCTGGTTTCTTAGTATGTTGAGTTTTTGTTTTGTTTTATGTGCTGAGTCCCAAGGAATGTAGAGTCCAGTGTGGGTGATTTGTCGGTGGATTTCTGTTTCGAATTGTGTGTCGGTTCTTGTAATTTTGAGGTTAAGAAATGATATTTGATTGCTTTCTTCCTGTTCACATGTGAAGTTAATGTTGGGATGTATAGAGTTAATGTGAGCGAAAAAATTAAGTATGTATTCTGTAGATTTGAATCCCGCAACCGTGTCGTCTACATATCTGTACCAGTATAGTGGTGGATGTAATGCTGTATTAATTGCTTGTGTTTCAATTTGTGTCATAAAAACCAATAATGTGAACATATGAATCGTTTAATTATAATCTTGGTAAATACATAGCATGGGCATTCTCCAAATATGCAACATCAGCCAGCTCATTCATCAAAGACTCTTTTAATTTCAAGTCTAATCTAAATCAACTTAATCATAAAGCCTTAATGGCCAGTTTCGATGTTATATCCCTCTTTACAGAAGTCCCAACTACAGAAGGCTGCAAGATAGCCTTAGAACTCTATATCCAAGACCCTAACCCAATTATAGACATTCCCAGTAACCAGTTAGCAACCCTCATAGAATTCACCACAATAAAGACAACCTTCGTGTTCAACAACCAAAACTATATACAAACAAATGGCCTAAGCATGGGCAACACAGTATCCCCAGTTCTAGCCAATATTTTTATGACACAAATTGAAACACAAGCAATTAATACAGCATTACATCCACCACTATACTGGTACAGATATGTAGACGACACGGTTGCGGGATTCAAATCTACAGAATACATACTTAATTTTTTCGCTCACATTAACTCTATACATCCCAACATTAACTTCACATGTGAACAGGAAGAAAGCAATCAAATATCATTTCTTAACCTCAAAATTACAAGAACCGACACACAATTCGAAACAGAAATCCACCGACAAATCACCCACACTGGACTCTACATTCCTTGGGACTCAGCACATAAAACAAAACAAAAACTCAACATACTAAGAAACCAGATAAACACAGCCATAAAACTATGCTCACCAGATAAAATTAACGATGAATTAGACAAAATAAAACAATACTTCATCAACATCAACAAGTTTCCTCCACAAACCGTAGAAAACATTATACACAGACACCTAGACAGAAAGCAAAATCAACCAACAAAAGTAAATATATCTCACGAATCAAAAAATCACGAAACCATATACTGTTGTATACCATATATTCCTGACATCAGCAAACAAACAACCAACATTTGGCAAAAACTAGTAACAAAATATAACATTCCAGTTAATACTAAATTTATTCAAAAACCAGGCACAAAACTGAGGTCTATACTATGTAAGAACTACACTGACAAACACCACACCAACATTATTTATCAAAATACAATGTGATAACTGCCATGACTTCTATATTGGAGAAACAAGAAGAAAAATGGAAACCAGATTCAAAGAACATAAAAAGTCACCTTCACACGTTTTTAAACACTGCAAGTCAAATGGACACAACATAACCATAGAAAACATAAAATACTAAATAAAAAAACAAACATAAACAAATGCAAAATTAAAGCCTTTCTTATGCGACAACTTAAACCTAAAATAAACCAATATAAAGGAACGCCATTATACCTATATTAATATTATAGATAAAATTATATATTCAAACATCTAATCCCGCCCTCTATATTGCAACACTCAGTTACACAACCCCTTCCAAACATGTGGTCAGCTTCGGGTCAGTTACCTCTTTCTTTGTGAACCTGACGATGACCGAAGAATGTCGAAACGTTGTTCGCTCTTCTATTTAAAATATTTTCTGAACCCAAACGAGCCGTTTTTGCATATAAAATTCTCAACAAGCGGGTTTCTCGACATCACTGATTTTTCAGCATACATCATCAGGTCCAACCGATGCACTGCCAGACCAATGAAGAGCCAGTTTGAGTCCCACTAATGCAAAGGGACAAGTATAGTCATAGAGACAATCAGCTTGAAAGGATAGAGGTGTTTGCTGTACCTGGAGGAAGAAGCAGAAGTGCTGGATACCCAGCAAAAGCTTTCACTTGGAGTATCAGCTACTTCCTCGCCATCAGAGAGCAAGATCGAGAGGGGAACAAAATTATACTGCCTACTGACCTTTTGAATCTTGTCCCATATGACTTTGGAACTGGTGGTAGAAGATATCCTGGTTGTGAACTTAACCCATGATTCCTTCTGGCTTTGATGTCTTACCCACCGAGAATGTGCATGGGCCTGCTGGAAAGTGATGCAGTGCGAGAGCGTGGGATACCTTGGAAAAGTATCCCAGGCCTGTTTTTGAGCCTTCAGTGCCATGTGGCAGACAGGATTCCACCACAGACAAAGATATCATGGAGAACGTGTCGAGGTTTTAGGAATACACTCAACAGCTGCTTGTATAATACAGTCAGTTACTACTGCCACATAGCCATCTGTTGATGACTTACAGATGATGGCAAGATTGAGTTCTGTGAGAGCAGTAAAAGTGGGCAAGTTTGAGTGACCCAGCTTCCACCAGGGTACGCTGGTCGGGTGGCATTGACCATGGTCAGTCTCTCTCAAAATTATAGGAAAATTATCACTTCCTCGTGGATTATTGTCAACCTTCCATGAAAAATGGAAGAATAATGAAGGGGAGCAAATTGAGAGATCAACAGCAGTAAAGGGCTATATTATAGTGCATGAAAATAAGTAAAAGAACCAGCATTAAAAAGAACAAGGTTGTGTTCAGAGAGCATATGCTCTACAGAGTAACCCCTCCTATCAATATCAGCACTTCCCCAGAGGGGATGATGTCCATTAAACTCATTCGGAATTAAGAAGGGAGATGGCAACTGTTCAGTGAGAGTATCAAGGTCTGATTGATCAAATGTCTCTCCAGGCAACAGGTAGAGAGAAAAAAAAAAATAATGGTATGACCAAAGGAAACACAGATGGGTACAGCCTCCAAGGGTGTATCGAGTGGCAAAGACACACCAGGTGAGTGGCACATGCTGATCACCCAACAGTGCCACCCCTCCAAGCACTCATCCACCACACAACCTGTCATTTCTGTAAAAGGAAAAATGCTGAAAGGTGAGTGCATCAGCAGGTTTCAGAAATGTTTCCTGTTAGGAAAGACATAAAGGATAGTAGGAAACAGTGTTTTGATGTCATCCAGATTACAAGGTAAATCTTGACAGTTCCATTGTATCAAGGTGGCCATTTTTATTTACGTGCAGGCAAGCTGGGTAGAGTACCCTTCTGTTTATGACCACGGCATTTTTCCTTGCTGTCCTTATTCGAGGGAGGTCTATTGACCTCCATGAATCCTGTCCTGGGTTGATTGGGAAGGTCTTTATTGTTGGAAGAGGATTCCAGGAACTGATGATGTGAACGAATGATTGTTTTGAATCTTGGGGCAGGAGAAGAAGATGTATGTATGCATGAAGAAATGCTTGTACCCAGAAACAAAGGAAGTGGATCTTGGGATTTGCTAGAATGTATGTAAGGGACAGAGATGGGTGTTGAAATTGAATCATCAACTTTTTTAACTTTAAATTTATTTTGAGAATGATTCTTTTGGAGGCACAGAGAGATCTGTCTGCACTCCCACTGTAGTTGTGGAATGACCAATTGAAGCTACTGATTGAGTATGGAGATACAGGATAAAGAAAACGTGTTCAAGAATATTGAAAAATTGGCCAGCAAGACTCAAACAGAATTCAGATGACATTTCAAAGTTAATGATTTTATCAATTAGTTAACCTTAATCTTTCAAAGCTAAACAATGTGCAATAAAAAATATGAAAATTAACATTTTCTTAAATTGAAAATGTATTTCCAATAATACTTAACTCTACTCACAGTACAGTTATAAACTTCCACATTTTCCTTCCTTTGTTCATCTAAACATTGGTCTGAATTTCTTTTACTTGCTCTAGTCTTTTATTCCCAACTTAAACTGCTCTTTGCAATATCTACTATATAATGAAGTTTAGAAAGATTACATTAAAATGTTTACATTTCATAAAAGCTAGAAGAAACAGCAAAAACATATGAACACTGGGGATATTTATAAATAATTCAACAAGTTGGCTACTACCAACAGCATCAATAATTTAAACATCATAGAAGTGTTGAAAAACATTCATAACATCTCAAACTCATTCATATTCCAAAAGAGAAATCTGACTTTGAAACATGATTGCACATAATCTATTGGTGTATCATAAGATCCATAACAGTAGTTTTTGTTAATATTAATTCTGCAAGCATTACTCTTTAGCACATGAATGTCCAGTGTTTATGAACTGTTTCACATAATTTATCTTTGTGTTACTAAACAGTTCCATGGATTACTCAGTGTGTCATTACTAAGCTAGTCAAGACTTAGCTGTACATAGTATGCAACAAAATCTTCAAAACATTCAAATATTTCTTTTGAAATTTGTTGCAGTAATTTTATTCTAGTGGTCTCTACCATTTACTACAACATAAACCAACAATTTGCTACAGTTTGCTAATATTAGTTTCAAGCCCTTGTAAACAAAATCCTTCATTTAAATTACCTGAATGACAACCTTTTATATCCATATATACACTTTTTACAAAACTTTAAAAATTAAAATAGTACAAACAAACACCAAGAAACACATTCCATATGTTTATAAATTCACCTAAATATTTGTCTAAGAGCTAGCAAATCCACACCTCGGCTTTCAAACTTCATTACTTTTAATATTTAAATTACTATTCCCAAACTTTTATCATTCCATAACCCTAAAAAAACTGAGATGGTTGAAATGAATAATACTCTAATTCTTCCATACTCCAAAAAAAAACAAATCCAAAACAAAGCTCTAGTAAGAACATAAATGACTTACATCAGGAATTCCCAAATCATTCTGGTAGAAGTAGTAGCCTTTATTTGTACTGTCTTCAAAATGTTGATATACTTACCAATATAAAGAGTAAGACTGCAAAGAGCAATCAAAATAAGGCCTCAAAGGTTTGTACAAAATTACCATAACCTTTTGGTTTCAAAACACTTCTTATACCAAAACAAACAACTCAGCTTGTTTAAATCACCACAGCTAAATATTCAACAACAAAACCTTAAACCTCTCTCTTTTCCCATCGCATCAATGTTTCTATCACCAGTAAGCACAATTGTTCAGCTTCAATAAATAATTTTAGGATTCTCAGAAACCCATCAATCCTAAACTGTATTTCTAATTATCATTTTAATTTACTCCAACTCTCATTAAATTTAAAATGATTCAAAGTAATTAAGTCTCATGTGAAAATAATCAATTACAAATGTCCACTAATCATCTAGCTCTTTTTATCATTATTTGCTACATTTCTAAATAACAAGCAACAAAATATAAAAATATTCTTTGCTTCATAGTACTAAAACACAGAGTGTCAAACCAATTTAAATTGTCTTAAGTATCACCTTACTGAAAAATAACTTATAAAATTTAAAAACCTTCACAAAAACAGTGAAAGTCATCAAGATACAGAATATCAACTCTTGTTTTTTCAATTTGCCAATTAGAGAAGTAAACCTAACAAAGCTAGTTTTCAAGATCCTTAATAGATCTTTAATTTTGAAAATAGGAATCATATTATTAAGCTATCAATTACGAGGAATTTTCTCATAATAAAGACTTAAAATTAATAGTTAGAGTAACTCATGGTACTATTGTAATCTTGAAATTTTCTATATCCAGTGACATGTTTTGTGAGGAATGAAAACATTCTCAAGCTTTTCTGAAACAGCTGATTCTTCAACAACTTTAGAACAATATCTGTTTTTTCAAGGCTATCTTTGCTTATGCCACCATTGAGAAACAGAATAAAGAAAAATAAAATGGTTAACTGTAGGTTAAACTTTCCTATTCAAACAAAACTATTTTATCTGCAAAATCAACCTGGTACCTCCTCCTTTGAACTCTTTTCAATAAATCCATATCTTCTCTTGACAAGGACCAAGCCTGTACACAGTAATCCAAATGAAGCCTAACTATTATTTTGTAAATAAATCAATAACCTATTCTTGACTTGCAATCAACATATCTTTAAATACACCCAAAAATTTCATTAGCTTTACTATTTAAAACAGAGTACTGCCTCAACAGATTGAGTGAACTATTTACCACTTTGGAAAAATACTTTTCTTCTGTCACAATACCAAACATTTGATCCAAATTATAAGTGAATTACCTGTATTTACTGTTACTAAAGGTAATTCATCAGATATAAATCCAACTTATCCAGCTGATTCAAGTCAATTTGTAGTTCCTCAAAATATTCAAAACTACCTTTGGTTTAATGTCATCAATACTTCTTTAATTTACCAATTATACCCCAATCAATATCGTTAATATAAATTAAGAAAGTAAAAAGACACAAATAATAACGCCTGAGGCACTCCACTAGTAACAAGGATCCAATTTAATTAGATTCCATTATTAACAACCTTTTGCTTTCATTCAATCACTCTAGTCCAACTCAAGTTTTTCCCCACCCATTACCAGTTTATTCACATAATAATATAAAGTATTTTAATGTACTACATACACATTCATCCATACCCTGTGAATAAAATGGCTGCACTTTTACAGCATTGCTCATGATAATAACTTTTCCCTCATGAAAGACAGTGATCCCGGTTATTAATTTAATGAATGGAATTCCTTCACTGATCTTTGTGGCACCTTATCATAAGCATCTTATAAACCCAAGTATACCAAATCCCACTTTTTCCATTATCAGGATAGCATGTGAAATCCTAATAAAAACTATCTGTAAAAAATTGATAAGGCAATATTTACATCCAGTAAATCTGTCCTGCTTCTTTCTGTTACATTTCATTTAATAATTTTGTAAATCTTCCTTAATCCAACTTTCTAGAATGTTTTCCATTATAACATATGTAAGGGTAACTGGCCTATAATTTCTAGAGAAATTGTATGAACCCCTTTAAAAATAATAATGACATTAACAACTCACTAATTGTATATTGATGCACTATATTTGAAAAAAAAACAACAGAAAAAACAATGATATTTGACCTCCTTTAAATCCATTAACAACTCACTAATTGTATATTGATACACCATATTTGAAAAAAAAACAGAAAAAACAATGATATTTGACCTCCTTTAAATCCACGAATAAAACCTTTTTACAGTCCTAGTAAATTTACAGATCCATCACAGCAGTTCATAGAATGGCTCAAATTTTTTGATGTACAAACTTTCAGATCCTAACTCCATCATGTCTTGTCAATCTGATATCTAGTTTGTTTTGGACTCAGGAGATCAAACCCTTTCAACTTGTGTATTTGACCATGCCCAAAGTATCAGATTAATTTACTCTAGCCTTGCCTGAAATAATTTAAGTGTAGGCTGGTAGGGATCCTGATGATGAATAAAATTTAATCAGATATACATCATTCACCTTACACTTGACACTGCCAGCACAAAAAAATATAGCTAATGAAAAAAAAAAAGTCTCAGGTTAATTTTACTCTACTCTAACCTAAAAGCTCCTCAGTGGCTCAGCAGTATGTATGTGGACTTACAACACTAAAAAACAGGTTTTGATACCCGTGGTGGGCAGAGCACAGATAGCCCATTGTGTAGCTTTATGCTTAATTCAAAACAACAACAACCTAAAATAATTTCAAGTGCAACAGATGTGAAGACTCCCTCTTGTTCTATTTTTATGAGGACAAGTAAAACGATGGAGAAATTAAAGGATTAATACATTTACAGTGCATTGTGTGGACCAATTCATATCTTTTCCATAGAAAGTTCATGCTTAAGAATAGTTATATTTTCTTGTAAAAGCAACAGAATGCATAAAATCTCAGCTGCAGTCTCCAACTCAGCCCCATCCCTGTTTTAACAAATTTTAAATGTTCACTAAATATTATAAATTATTTTTGATTTCCTAATTTCTCTAAGAAAAACTCTAGCTTTCTCATAGTTCTTTAAGTCTTTAATACATTTCGTCAATTCAAACTTCTAGAATTTATTCTTAATTTTATTTATGCCTTTAGACAGCCAATTACTTACAATTTTTCCTGTTGTTTTTTCCTTGTTTAAAAAATATCTACCTTCAATTTAAAATACTTTTGAAATTTTCCATGTCTGTACTTTATCACTTTTTATCCAATGTCCCAATTCACTAATCATGTATCTTGTTTCATGGCTCAAGGCTGGTTTTCCAGAAATCAGGAAATTTCATTATGCACATGAATATGAAACCTAATCATGCACTAATCATTGTTCTCCAAGAACTTCTCCACTTCAACTCTCACAACAATATCTTTGGCACCATTTATACAAGATAATTAACAAATTGGGAATTTAAAATCCTGCAAATAGGGATAATGAAAAAGCAAACAAACAAGACTGGAGATACCATAGACATTACTTACTCAAACTACAAACACCTATTATGGATCCATGCTATTATCCAGAATTACATTCACGAGAGTCAAAATAGAGATTTACAGTTTGGATAAATAATGTCTACAGTACTTTCAACCTAGTAAACTTTTTTTTTTTTTTTTTACAATTCTCACTCAAAGGTTTTTACATTCCAAGTTTTTTATTTATCTCGTCTGCTAGCATTTTTTGCTCAACTATAGGCTGAGGATTGCTTGATATGGTAGCTAGCATTATAGACAGTAATGATAATAAGCATATAGTAGCTAGCTGATATGGTTCATGAAAATTTACTGTAGCATTTGACTATTTAATCACATTAGTCCAGAATGTCAAATGATAAACTTCAGCTGGAAATTATCATTGAGATTTGTTTGAGAACAAAATGAACATTTATTGTTCCTGTGAAACTATATTCTCTACATATAAATCATAGCAATGAGCAAATATATACCTGGACTAAGGTACAACCCCAACTATGTATGTATACAATTTTCCTAGAAGAAAAGCAGTCCTTATCAATAAAACATATACACCTAAGACATCGCTTTAAATAAACTCTTGTATCTCTTAATGTAATTATTTTACAATTGTGTGTAAAATATATGTACCAATTTTCTTACTTCTTCACTTCATACTTAATATAGTGGTCAAATCCCTAAAGACCTCAACTATATAGTAAACTAAGCATTAAGTATTTATATGTTAGTTACCTAATATTCATATATCACTGACTGGTAGTTCCCATTTCACTATGCACTTTCAAAGGAACACCAGAAATATGTAAAAACGCAAACTTCAAAGAGTAACAAAAACATAATTTACAAACGAAATTATGTTTTTTTAGCTTACTTAAAATATAGAATCAATAAATCAATTATTCAGTACCCTTACAACCTTTGCAATAACTTTTTAGTATTTCACAAAAGGTTTGGAAGTAATATGCCAAACCGTTTTTATTGTAGACAAGCAAAAGAATAGTACGAAGAATTATAAATGGCACATTTTCAGTGTAATTTCTTTTCCTTGTATGCAAGAAAGAAACTGCGTTCTTATACTAGACATAGATCTCTAATTTTCAGTCGTTTTACAATATGTATATCACATCATACGGCTGTACTAACAAAATATTATTACACTATCAAGACTGGTAATTAAAATAACATTACTAATATTAATGAATACATTTATAACATTGCTAGATTTTGGTTTTACTGTTACTGAGCGTTAGTATTACTATAAGCATACAATACTAGTATATACTAATTTCTAATCAATATTGTCCTTGCATTTCAATTTCATCTCATTGAAGCAACTTTTACTATTATTGTGACTTAAAGCGTTACTGAACTTTACTAATACTTTTGTATTTGAATATCAACAATGTGTTAACTTGTGTATTAATTACATATATACACATTAACTTAATTAAGTGACAACACCATACCAATATATCCTGCAACATTTACCGGTTCAACTCGTCGTTGTTATTCATAACACTCCACAAACACTCCGCAATATCACACACAGTAAAAATCATCGACTAACCTTGCAAGCTATTTTCAAACCATTCAAAGCTCCCACAGTGCCTCAGCAATGTTAGGCTTAAAGTTAAGTTGTTGTGAGGTTCATGAAGCTTACAATCGTACAAGCGAATAAAGGTATAATATAATTAGCAATAATAATTACATTTACTCTATTTATATTTTGAAAGACCCTAAAAGATTATCGACGTGATTTTTGAATCTCGAGAAATACAAACGAACTGTCATAAATTATTTTTACCAACATACCTCTTTGTTTGATCATATTTCGCACTCACTTCGATAATTCCCGTTATTCAATGAGTGCAATTGTTGTCCTATTGATCAGTTTATTTGTATTAACTATTTGGGAACCTGTGTCTCATGATTAAAATAACCATCAGTAGTGATGTCCAAAACCCTTAAAAAGTATTTCTAGCCAAAACGTATGAAACAATAAAACTTATATTTATTTGATCCATTTTTGCAAGTAGCATTAGTTGAATCTACACATATTTACAGACCCTCCCTCCACCCAGCGAGTTATGTGTTAGTCGGAAGACTTAAAACGCTAAAAACCGGATTTCGATACCTGTAGACGTCACAGCATAGATAGTTCATAGTATAGTTAGTTTTGTTCTTAACCACAAACAGACAAACAAAAAAATAAATAATCGGTTATACTTAAACCTGAGTTACCTTTTAAATTTTGGATATTGTCATAAAATACCAAATTCTTTTAACACGGAAAAGTATCAACAAAGTTAATTAAAAGTTACCCCGTTATAATTTAAAGTATTCTGGTAAAATTGCGTACACATATGTCTGTACTGTTTGGATAAAACTTTGCAGTTTAAAAACACAAGGTTGCTCTTCTTAGAGCTTCCTTTGTCATGAAAGATTAATTTAATGTGTTTCAAATGAATGTCATGATAAGTATAATTTGTTAGTCTTCGTTATAGCTACTGCATTCAAAATACGCGGTTATCTGTTGCTTTATGTTTTCTGTGTTTCATGTCTTGTAAATCGAGAAACAGAAATCTAGAAAAGGGCTAATTTTGCTACTTCTGGAATAAAAAACGAAATGAGTGGCAAAGCCACACTTTGGATGTTCAGAAAGCATGTCTCATCGAAAACAAGATTCTTTGAAAATGGTGCGTTGTGGTTTTATTTGAAGCTATTGTTACACCTTTTAAACACGCTTTACATGAATAAAAGTGCAATTTTGGGTGTGTGATTGCACTCACTGCAATCCTTGTCTTCTCAAATACTTATAACATTTTGTAATTTCATGGTTGTTGTCCATTTTTCTCAATTTTTTTTTCAGAAATTGTTTGGTTTTAGCTATTTCACATGTTTTCTTTTTAACTTACATCACTCATCAATTTATTATTCATCACGCTGTTGATGATGTTGCTTTTGTTATTGCTCTCCTGATCCTTTCGATTTTACTTTTCTTTTTATTCATGATTACTTACATTGCTCAACGTTTCATTAATTCTTTCTTTTACATGTACATTTGTACTTGTGTGTGTGAATTTCTTATAGCAAAGCCACATCGAGCTATCTGACGTGTTTACCAAGTGGAATAGAACCCCTGATTTTAGCGTTGTAAATCCGTAGACTTACCGCTGTGCCAGCGGTAAACATGTGCTTGTGTTCTCCTTTTGTTCATTTTTTTATTTTTCCTTCTTTCTTTCAGTTCTCTGTTTGTTTAAAATCAATCATGAAGCAACACAATAATTCATCTGTGTTCTGTCCACCACGAATAGCGATACCCCGATTCTACATTGTATGTCTGCAGACATACCATGTGCCACATGGGGGGTCGTTTGTCGTGGGGGAAAGCATGCGTCACGCTTTTAATGCTTGGTGTATTCAATACTGCCATTTAAAATATTTTTGTATCCACTCGAGAAACAAATATAAGTTGATGAATTTGTTTGGAAACGATCCAAACTCATATGATTGTTTTAAGAAAAAATGCACAAAAAACTATAATATTATTCTAACTTTCAAAACATGTTCAGACAGAGACTCGTCCATTGAAAACATATAAATAGCTGTCGGGCAATAACCACAAACTTTTATACATTCCACGTGTTTATAATTCAGTAATAGCGTCAGTGTAGAAAACCAAGAATCAAGAGAGAACACGTGCACTCCAATATCAGGGTATATCCTTGGTCCTTTGTTTAATTTTTAACATATTCTGGAAATAATTTGCTTGCCATTTATTTCCTTCTCAATCTTCATCTTAATAATAACTACAAGGTGCCGTCATTAATATATGGTGATAAATATAAGCTAAATAACTGATCTTCTATGGGTGTATACAATTGCCACATGATCAGTTTGTTTATTTGTTTTTGAATTTCTTCCAAAACTACACGAAAGCTATCTGCGCTAACTAGCCGTCCCTAATTTTGCAATGTAAGACTAGAGGGAAGGTAGCTAGCCATCACCACTCACCGCCAACTCTTGGGCTATTCTTTTACCAACAAATAGTGGGATTGACCACCACATTGTAATGCCTCCACAGCTGAAAGGAAGAGAATGTTTGGTGTGACGAGGATTCGAACCTGCGACCTTCGGATTACGAATTGAGTGCCTTAACCACAGATGATTACCTTTTGTTTAACTCAATTTCGGATGCAGCTCATTGAACTGTACTTTGTGGCCAGAACCTATTCTAGGTTACTTTTAAGCGTTTGGTGTATTTGACTACAGATCCCTTCCTTTCTTTTCAATTATTGTTGCTATCTATCTAGGCAGGGCCGTCAATTCATTCTCCGTATTCATTCTTTTCAAACGGCAACAAAAATTAAGTCTTAAGACAGAATTAAAGTATTGTAAGACAACAGGAAATAAATAAAACCACTTACGGTTTATAAATAAATAAACAAATATATATATATACATACACATATATAAATCCTATCATTGGCACTTCATAATGATACTTACACCTATGCTATTGCACTATTACGTACTATTAAGCCTCTTAACCTTGCATTACAACATGCCCAAATTCAACTAGACTTAGTTTCTGCCAACAATGAAGACTAAGTCAGTTACGAAATTCTATAGTCAAGGATGTTCGGAACATATAGTACCAAAACATATTTGTGTCATTGTGCACGAGAATGAAAACAAAAGACAGAAGTAACTAACAAAGAAAGGGTATTTAGTATAAATATCGTAAACAAGCAAATCTAGATTTAGGTAGCTTTCTATTGCCATTTAATATAGTTTCATTACGAACCCATTTTGCTTAAAAGTTTAGAGCTCACCCTTTCAGTCGTGGGAACATTATAATCCCACTATTTGTTAGTAAAAGAGCAGCCCAAAAGTGCATGGTGATGACTAGCTGCCTCCTCTCTTGTCTTACAGTACTAAGTTAGGAAGGGTAAGCGCTGATAGTCCTTGTACAGCTTTGCGTAAAATTAAAAACAACACAAACAAACAATTGATTAGAAATTGTCATGTAGTTTGGCTAAGAAGTCATTGACTGAGAAAAGAGAAAAAAGTGAATACCAATGACACCCCTCCAATCCAGAAATGGTTAATACAGTTACGAGACTCTCTTCCATAAATTCCAAGCCTTCGGGTGCTTTATTCTCATACGTTATTAAATATCCTAATTTACACTCCTTTCCAGCCTTATAAGCTTTTGGTGATGTTAGTTGGATTTCATGCAAAGCTATTTAAAGGTGTATTTTCAAAAAATGTAAAAATTGCCTTAGAAACTATACTTTGATTAAGTATAATTCCTGTGTGGTTGCCATATTTTTAAACACTTTAGTTTTTGAGTAAAAAATGAAACAAAATATGCGGGTCCTCGAACTCAAGTTCCTCTCGGTCGTTCGGCTGTTTCCGTGACGTTTTATAGCGATGACATAATTGTTGCCAAACACGCTTCGTTGCGCGCCGATCTTTTTTTGTTCCTTCCAGTGCTGGTGTTTTATGTAAATCTATCGATGCTTTTTTCGAATTACATACTTTGTGAGACTAATATTTGTCTTGATATTGCTACTTTATGTTTGTTTTATGATAACATAGTTTACTGCGTTGCTTATGTTTGTAAAAACGGTTCGGTATCGGGCAAAAGAAGGAACCGGCAAGCTGGTGACAGTGGGTGCAGATGGTCAATAGGAAGAACTGGACTCCTTCACACCATGCAAAGCTTTGTCAAGATCACTTTGAACGCTTATGTTTTGTGTCGGATCCCACTGTTTTGGATTCCGTTAGTTTTAAGTCAGGCAGGTTGAGACTGAAAAAAAAACAAAAAACCCATCGGCAATAGACAGAATTGTCCCCACCATCTTTCCTCGTGTAGAGCTAAGAACTGATTCTAGCCTGCAACGTACAGGTTCCACCTCTCTGAAGCCATCACGAAAAGAACAAAATTAAAAAGTATATGTGCAGTATAGAGCGATAAACAACAACTAGTATAATATAATAATTTTAAAAACTACAAGTTTTTGAAGAATATAACTAGACATACACATTTCGCATTCATGAGCGTTTTTTCATTTGTGGCACCTGAAAGTCAGTAAAACCTCGATTTCCTAGTCTAGACAGAAGAGAAATCTATCTCAAATAGAGTATATTACAAGTTTAAAAGCTGGTAGATCATTCTGTATCATTTTTCCATGTGGAAAAGTTTGAAGAATACTCTTTTTCAAATTTAATATTTTAAGGTATATTGAAATAAGACTATGTCTTGAACATGTTGAAGTAATCAAGTACATGTTATGTATTTTTAAAAAAAACATTATAGACTTGTAAAAAATCAAATGTGAACTCCGTAACATATTTCCTTAACTCATCACAATAAAATTAATCTTAACACAGTACTTTGACATTGTAATATTAAATGTAAATCTCATAAATCTCATAAAGCATGTTGTTTTAATATGTAATCTTATTTCTTTAGTATCACTTACAGTTTCGCTACTCTCGCTTGTGGAACTGTACTCATCACTAGAATTGTCAGATCTGTGTCAAAAGTAACTGTTCTAGGTTCGTTCAGAGTAGGTTTGAATTGATATGGCGTTACTCGACACTGCTCAGAACACAAAGTCAAAACAGACTCCGCCTCTGTTTCCCCGTATACACTGGCCATGTTTATTTACATTCAACGCACTGGCGTTGGCAGTTTGTTTGGCAACTATCGCCCCCCAGTGGCTCAGCGGTATGCCTGCGAACTTACACGTTAAAATCCGGGTTTCGATACCCATGGTGGGCAGAGCACAGATAGCCCATTGTGTAGCTTTGTGCTTAATTCAAAAAACAAAACAAACAAAACATTGGCAACTATTACGTCCAGTACTTACGTCAAAACTAAAACGTTCCGATTGCTGCTCGGAAAGGGCTCTTTCTACACCAAATTCTATGTTTAATTTATTAGCACATATCTTTTATAAAAAATGTGAGCCTGCAAAATTAATCAGTATCAGTACTTCTTTTGACTTCAAAGTTTTTTCTTTCTGTAAAATTCACCTTTATATAGCCCTTGTTAAAATTCACTTCAGTATTGATTTACATACATTTCTGTTACGTTTTGTCACTTCTAAATTAAACATAATAAATAAAAATTATAGCAACTTTAACTATTGTTCATAAAGATTTCACAAGCGACGTGAGAAATACCAGCTTCTTTGATTTAATGATGATAAAAACATGTTACGTGTTATACTCTTGCACTTTCAACAATTAAAAGTGGTAAAACAAATAAACAGGACAACGGAAATAATGTTTTGTTTGATATGCTACAAAATTGTATTTATAAACAAACTACTCCTCATATGACGATAAATGATGATTAATTTTTCTCCTCAAAATGAAATCTGAATAAAATTCTAAAAATTAGTTATATTATAGCAACAAAGTATGTGTAACAAATATGTATCTTTTCAAAGTATTTCTCAAAAACGACATTTTTTTATGTATGTTTAGTTATTACCTGTAAGGGTCCTTGATTAGAACTATGACTTATGTATTTGTTATCAAATGATGCGAAAAAAATTGGTTTTGGAAGAAATACTATGCATTGTTAAATGTCTAAACCTGCTATTTATTAATTTTGATAACAAAAGTAATAAATTTTGTGATGAAGGGAAATGCATGAAGAAATAACTTTCTTTAAAAATACTTATAAAAATAATTTGAGGGCCCGGCATGGCCAGGTGGGTTAAAGCGAGCAACTCATAATCTGTGGGTCGCCGGTTCACTAAGTTAGGGACGTCTAGCGCAGATAGCCCTCGAGTAGCTTTGCGTGAAATTCGAAAACAAACAATCAAAAACGATTTGACTAAAGTTATAAAAAATCTCTTACTTAAGACGAACAAGATCAATAATAATGTATTGTGACGTCATCTTTGGGTTTTAAAGTATGTTTAAATTATTTTTGACACTTTCAGTCACTGATGTTTTTTGTTATATAATAATATCTATGATTTAATCTATATATTTTTTTTCTTTTCCCTGCCTGGCATAAGGCATAAGCGCGTAAGGCGTGCGACTCGTAATCCGAGGGTCGCGGGTTCGCGCCCGCGTCGCGCTAAACATGCTCGCTCTCCCAGCCGTAGGGATGTATAATGTGACGGTCAATACCACTATTCGTTGGTAAAAGAGTAGCCCAAGAGTTGGCGGTGGGTGGTGATGACTAGTTGCCTTCCCTCTATTCTTACACTGCAAAATTAGGGACGGCTAGCACAGATAGCCCTCGAGTAGCTTTGTGCGAGATTCCAAAACAAACAGTTTTTTCCCAGTGCTAAAATGATTGTTGTAAATATGATAATATATATAAAGAAGTAAGTATAAAATAATAAAAATAACAAAAAATCCTGAAACTCTACTGAGATGTGAATGCAAAACTTCCACAAAATAAACAACCACTGTAATATCCAGTATTTATAATTAAATACTAACAAATGTATTGGCCTGGCATGGCCAGGTGGTTTAAGGAGTTCAACTTGTAATCTGAGGGTCGCGGGTTCGAATCCCCCTCACATCAAATATGCTCGCCCTTTCAGCTGTGGGGGCGTTAAAATGTGACAATCATAGTACCAACAGAATACTGGACTCAAGTGATGAAATAGGCTCATGAATCAATTGTAAAAGGATCCCTAAGAACAAAGAAGATGGCAGGCAGAATCACCAGTAGCTTCTATCGGCTGGGAGTTATCAAAGTTGTGAGTAGATTTTAAAAGTCACGTGACCTCTGCCAAAGGACAGTATCTGGAAAAAAGTAATGAAGGTGTCATTGGGAGAGATGCTTCTCATAGAAGAGCCATTCGGCAGAGTAGCTATAGACTTTACTGGGCCCCCGATGGCTCAGCGGTATGTCTGCAGACTTACACGCTAAAAACCGGGTTTCGATACCCGTGGGGGGCAGAGCACAGATAGCCCATTGTGCAGCTTTGTGCTTAATTAAAAAACAACAACAACAACAACGACTTTACTGGACTCTCAGCACCTATTTCTGACAAGAGCCATGAACATATGCTGACAACAATCGACTATGCAACATCTCATACAGAAACGAAATCACTGATGAAGATAGAAAGAGAAAGAGTATCAGAAGCCTTTCTAGAGGTATTGTGCATGAAAGCTTTTTGAAAGAAATTGTGACTCACAGAGGGACCTAGTTTACTTCAGAACTTATGCAGAAAGTGTGCATATTCATCAGCTGTTTACCACTCTGTACAATGCTAGACTAGTGGACTCTGTAAGAAAACCAATGGAGCCTTAAAGAGCATGCTAAAGAAAATGTGCCAAGAGAGACCACGTAAGGGAGACAGTACTTAAAGGTAGTATTATTTGTTATCGAGAAGTCCCACAAGTAGGTACAGGATTTTGTGTTTTTAAGTTACTGTGTGGAAGAACACTATAAAATTTGGTCAAATATTGAAAGAGATATGGATGTGAGAAAAATAATTAGAAGTAAGGAACACATTACACAATGCGGTTGACCTCAAAACCGACTGTAGAAAGCCTTTCCGCTTGCTCAACAGATCTTGCATGCAGATTAAGACAGTAAGAAGTGTTTCTGTGATAAAAAGACCAAGGACAAACTTTTCAAGGTCGGACAGAAGGTTTTAGTTCTGCTGCCAACAGATCACAACAAACTCATCCTGCAGTGGGAAGGACCTTTAACAGTATAGGAAGTGGCTAAGATAATGCATTATAAAATAAAAATTAGTGAAATAACCATTGTCTACCACATCAATCTGTTTAAAAGGTAATCTAAAAGATAATAAGACTTCACAGGTATAGTTATTGATGTACAGATGGACATATCAGGTGTGACTGTCATAAATGTAGAGCCAGAAGACAATGACTTTATCTTAGAAGATGAGTACCTGCTAGGCTTAAGACTATTGGGTGGAGATGAGATGCTCAAGGACATCAACACAAGTAAAAAATTGACTAGCAAGAAGAAGTAGGAAGAACAGAGTCCGCTATGTTAGTATACAGGTAGATTAAGAAATACAGAACCCAAACAACATGAGATCATGTCAAGATGAAATACTATTGGAGATAATACGTGAGATGAGACTAACAAAGAACTGTAAGTGTTGGTGTAGGCCTTGAGAATATTTAGTTTGTGACTTGAAAATAGTTTTTATATATAGTGAAAAAAGATTCAATATTTTTCTTGAAGAGGAACTTATGTCAGATATGAAATACTATAGCGTAGGTAATATTATTAATTTATTTATTTTGTGTTTATAACTAACTCATGCCAAGACTGTTGAACATTGTATGCAATTGATTGATATCGAGGCTATTGAGATTTCGGGAAGGCCTAAGTGATGACGTTTAAATAACGATGACTAGACGAGTAGAAACAGAAAGAAAAATCACACAAAAGAGAATATTCGTCGGAGAAAAGTTAAACATAAAGTTAACCAATGTGGAAATAAAGGCCTAACAGCTGATATATTAAAGTGAGATGTAAAGAAAATAAACTATCTCGTCAAAGGGTGTTCTAAAGTAATTGAATCCGCTTTATTGGACTTTGACGAAAAGCAGACAACTCTTGGAAATACAAAAGCAGACGATTATTGTAAGTACAGGAGTTAAAACGGGGTAACTCAACACTAAATAAGTAAAATGTACACGAATGCTACTGCGACAGAAATAGAAAGAAAAATGGATAGGTTTGTCAACTGAATTGGCCGAAGAGCCCTTATGACAAAAAGAAGAGAACTGTATACTATTGAAGATGTAACTGGGATCTTCATGGTGTACAAGATTTTGAATATACGTTCAACTTTTTGTTGAATATAATTATTTTAAAAGCAATTGGAATTCGTACTGCTCATTTATTGTCGAATTTACCAACAACAAATCCCAGACAGCTATTGTGGAAGAATCCTTAGCCCAACACACCCATAAACTTGCGATGATATACATATGTATGCAAAGATGTAAGTTCCTGGAAAACGGTATTGCTTTAAACGCTGCATCATCATCAACAACAATATATATAATAATAGTTTCGAAATTAACCTACTGTTGTCTTCAGTGTTTTAACCATTACTTATTATTGTTTTTTTTTAAACAACCACCATGAATAATTTCTTTGTTTTTCAGATCATAGTTTAACTAAAATTGAACTTGATTGAAACCTTATTTGTTTGAAGCATAATATTATACAATGGGGTTTCTGTGGTGTGTCCACCACAGGTATTATTGAAAGCCTACAAAACTTTTGCTGAATCAATGAAGGATTGAATTAAACCTTAATCTTATTATGTTAAATGAAAATTGCTTGGTGATATGCAAGGGATAAAATAACCCTAACAAGTCCTAATAGACTTAGGATTGTATATAGTATAAAGTAAAGTTAGTTCTTCCTCAAATATTTCCTGGTGAACATTGATTAACGTGTGAGGTATTATTGTGGGTCCGCCAGTATTCGGGCCCAGCATGGCCAGGTGGTTAAGGCAGTCGACTCGTAATCCGAAGATCGTAGGTTCGAATCCTCGTCACGCCAAACGTGCTCGCCCTTTCACCCGAAGGGGCATTATAACGTGATGGTCAATCCAACTTTTCTTTGGTAAAAGAGTAAACCAAGAGTTGGCGGTAGGTGGTGATGACTAGCTGCCTTCCCTCTAGTCTTACATTAAATTAGGGACGGCTAACGCAAATAACTATCGTGTAGCTTTGCACGAAATTCAAAAAGCCAAACTAAACCTCCAGCTTTCACCACTTTTAGCAAATCTGAAAAGGAATGCACAGTGTCATTTTATTGTCTTTGACTTGTATTTATCTCAAATACAATACTTATAAATAGAGCTATTGTTTCTGTTTGTATTTCAGCAACGCTACGTTGAGCTACCTGCTGTGTCCACCACAAGAAGTTGATCCTCTGTTTGTAAAATATTTATTCTCAATCTCTTTATGTTTTGGTGATGTCAGGCTTATTTCTACTGTGTTTAATTTCCTATTTTATAGACTTAACATTTATTGCCAGTTCAGTTTTTACTTGAAACACCACAGACTTAGTTATTAAACTATAATTTTAGCATCATGGATAAATACCTGGTATTGCATAGTTTCAGTTCAATATACTTTTCTGCGCTACTTTTGTATCGTTGTAAATGATACGTGGAACTTCGTTAAGATGGAAAAGTAATATCAAAAGTTACTCAATACTTATATGGTAAAGAGAAGGACAGTGTTGCTGGGGTGAAGAAGTTCGAATAAGTCATGAGTTTTATGTATATATGGAATTCTCTCTTCAAATCTGTAAAATGATGCAGGGGATTCTGATCTTGCTATTGAAATAGGAAGATGAACAACAATTTAAGACATCTTTAGATGCACCTGAAAGGACTTCCAAAGTGCATAAAAGCTGACAACTGCTGATTGCTATGATAACATAAGAATAGACCACTCTGAAAACTGGTTGGTTTCACTCGTGACTAGTACGAGTTGAGAACGCCACTTAAGGATGAAATCTACTTGCAGAAACTATGTCACAAGCTGATAGTCAGCGTATATCATAGAGAGAACGACGACTATTTCTGCAGTTGTGATTCCTTACAAGATAAAAGGCTGGCTGTCTGGCTACCAAAGCTTCTAGAGTTATTTGTTGACTCAGGGTCGAGCAGAGTAGTCAAAAGATATGAAGATGATAATAACATACCATTTTGCCAATCAGAAAGAAGAATTATACTTTTGTATTAAAGATAAAGCTTCCAACACGAGTTCAACCTGCTGTCTTTAATAACGTTGGCATCTCAACAGCAGTTTAGCTTCTATTTTATTCTAAATTCTAATTGTATAAATGTAAAAAAATATTAGCTCATCAATTTCAAAAATATACCCAAGATCTTTTATTAATAACATTTCAGGGGAATAATTTTTTGGAATGGTTTGACTCAAAAGATGTAGTGCCTAATGCCAAGTTTAGATGGCCTGGTAATGACATTATCATACATCTGTTTGTTTGTTTTGGAAATTCGCACAAAGCTACTCGAGGGCTATCTGTGCTAGCCGTCCCTAATTTTGCAGTGTAAGACTAGAGGGAAGGCAGCTAGTCATCGCCACCCACCGCTAACTCTTGGGCTACTCTTTTACCAACGAATAGTGGGATTAACCGTCATATTATACACCCCCACGGTTGGGAGGGCGAGCATGTTTAACGCGACGCGGGCGCGAACCCGAGACCCTCGGATTATGAGTGCACACCTTAACGCGCTCGGCCATGCAACTCTAACACAGTTGGAGTTACGTTTTTCTGGAGATTATCTATTCATATACAAAACATGAATGTGATGGACCCCCGAGAACTGAAAATTTTTTGCAATGATACTTATTGCGTAATTAGATGGTTTACTCTAACATGATTTTAGTAGGTTGTTGGTAGGGAGACCCTGATCAACATTTTTATCAATACTTCCAAGTCAGTTCAAGTAGTAACAACGAGGCATTAGGAAAACCTTATCTCTGGCAAAGTATATTCTGTGGTAACACATGTTTTTGGAAATCATATCAAAAAGTTTCAAGAGAAGAGAAAGCTAACAATTATAGCTGCAGTCACTACATTTTCATCAAAACATGTTTATGAAATGGCAGCGTTTTCAACGTTCGTATTAAGCTCTCATCTCTAACGTTGCAAATTATGCTAGATGTGCTTAACAATGTACACTCAGGGTTAGCCATGTCATGTTTTCATGACAGTACAACTACTGAAGTAGGCATGCCATAGGAGATGCTGTTTTAAATGACAGGGGGAATTGTTTATACGTAGATTGCTTGTACCTTGGGAAATAAATGAATTTATCCTTCAGCAATAGAAAAATGTTAAATTTGTTTCTGGATATCTGCTATACGAGAACAAGGAGATGATAATTAACTATAACTGCTGATGATTTCAGGTTTCCATTCTCCAGCCAGTCAGTTTCTATATCGGGATTTTAACACTACCATCTGGTGGAATAAAAGGTAGGTTTTATTGTCTTCTCTGTCTTTATCCTTGGATTTATGAAAGAGATTGCTGTATATTGTGTAGTTGTTGATGTCAAGGTGTTGATGGTGAAGCCAACATAGCTGATGGTACTTGTGATCAGTGTTGTCACAGTTGTATCTTTTACTTCATGAAGTATTGGACAAAGAAACCAGATCTGGAAATGACCTTTCCACTTTAAGGATTATTTACATACAAATGCTTTGGGAAAATTTTGGTAGGATGAATGATGCGATGTTCCTTCTGGAGGTAGGTTCATATCCAATGATATCAAATCAACAAAAAATCCTCTAATGGGGACTTGTATTTCTTTTGCAGGCACTTTGTTGCATTGTCTATACATTTGGATTTGAACTTCTTTGTATATATTTGGTATATTTGGTTTTCGTATACTATATTGCTCTAAAGTGGAATATATTTTGCACATGGGCTGAACAGGCTGGATAGTTGACATAATGGATGCCCTGGATTTGTCTGAATTTATGATCTAGGGTTTGTGGTCTAATACACTAATAGTTAATTAGCAGGTGGCATTTTCTAATGCTCTGAAAGGATAACCTCAAAGTTGCATTCTCCATAGCCCTTAAGGCACGGCATGGCCAAGCGTGTTAAGGCATGCGACTCGTGATCTGAGTGTCGCGGGTTCGCATCCCTGCCACGTCAAACATGCTCGTCCTTTCAGCCGTGGACGCGTTATAATGTGACGGTCAATCCCACTATTCGTTGGTAAAAGAGTAGTCCAAGAGTTGGCGGTGGGTGGTGATGACTAGCTGTCTTCCCTCTAGTGTTACTCTGCTAACTTATGGACGGCTAGCACAGATAGCCCTCGAGTGGCTTTGTGCGAAATTCAAAAAACAAACAAACAAAACATAGCCCTTCTATTAGATGCATTATTAGTTAATGGATATTTATTCTGCAAACAATGAAACAAGGCTATCTTCGAGTGTAGTAAGAAATGCAAGGAACTTTTAAACACCTGAAATGTTAGCAAGAAAACACTTAATATTTAGTTATTTACATTGTTCAACAGTGATTTTGATAGTGTTTGAGTAATACTAAAAATGTTTTTAACTGTGTTTTTTTATAGCAAAACCACATTGGGCTGTCTGCTATATCTACCAAGGGAAATCAAAGATCCTATTTTAGCGTTTTATTTCCGTAAACTTACCGTTGTCCAAGCTGGGGAAGCTGTTAACTCTAATCAGCAGGTTGAAAAAATAAAAATAGTCAGAAAAGTTATGAAGATGAACATATATAGAAAATATCAATATTGAAAATGCAAACTCAAAAGAAATCTGACTGGTTGGAAAATTTGGCTGAGAGTGTGGGTTATAAACGTAATGGCTAAGGTACAAAATATTTTACCCTTAAAATGTAAACAGGTGCAAAACATAAAATATAAAAAACAAAAATAAATCTGTGGTCAAGTTTCCGGCTTATAGGTGCATATGTTTAATCTACCTGTAAAACACGACTTTTGCTACCTATAATACCTACAGCATTTTATTTTGATGCTTACATCCTTGGGTTTTATTTTCTTTCTAAACTTCAGCTTTGTTCTCCACGTCATCATTGCCATGGTAACCTCATTGGATTTCTTGCACTATTATATGGGTGGCCTGGCATGACCAAGCGCGTAAGGCGTGCGACTCGTAATCCGAGGGTGACGGTCAATCCTACTATTCGTTGATAAAAGAGTAGCCCAAGAGTTGGCGGTGGGTGGTGATGACTAGCTGCCTTCCCTCTAATCCCACTGCTAAATTAGAGACGGCTAGCACAGATATCCCTCGAGTAGCTTTGTGCGAAATTCCAAAACAAACAAACAAACGAACTGTTATATGGTTGTTACAGAAACAGATCATTGATGTGGTAGGAAAGAAATGTGAAAGCAAGATTGAAAAGCTAGTATCCACACTAATGGACAATATAGAAGGAACATTGCTTGAGTGCTGACCTGATTTTTCAAACTGTTGAAAATCATTAATGCTTTTATCTTGTTTCCTTCACGTCTTTTTCAGATGCAAGCTCAGCACAGCAGAAAACAACTACACTTCAAATGAAGCTGTTACTTTTCACCTGCAGCATCACTTGCAAAGTTTACATTTTCACAGATTATAACTGTCCTTGAATTGACAGTTTTAAGAATATATTTAGAAAACTGTGCACTTTGGACATATTTTAATCTCCGTGGTCGAAAATATTTCACATAAACAAAAGAAATACAGGGTGCATAAGCTAGATTTATTACATTTAATGATACTATTTTTGAATTTTATTTTGTATTGATAATTTCTTCTCACTTATTGACATTTTAATTCAATCAATTAAAATGTTACTGGCCAATCGCTTGTGAGTCAAAGATAATATAGCGTGTTCTTACTAGCAAAAAACAACCATATCATTATTTTCTTTTCCAAAATGTCTACTCACTGCTGAATGTTTAAACGACAAAACTGAGACATTCTCATCAGGATTAATTAAACATAGTACTGCTGTTTCTTCAAGTAATGACTGGTATACAAATAACAACAGTTAACTTCAAAACTTTAACATCGTGATCAAATCATCATATTCTTTCAAAAATTGTTCTCTGGTTACGCTCTTAGTATTTGATCCAGTTTTTGTTAGGCAACACACATGAATGATTTTATTTAACATTTCATACATGTATGTAACACCTCACGTACATATTATCAGAAATACATATCAACGTATGTATAGATTTTCACCCCAACGTGTAGTCACTTACACTACTATTTTTCAACGGATTGTCTCAGGCGTATGCACGATTATCACAATAACTTACGTGAACTGCTATTGCGAATAACATGTAGGTAGTTATAGTAAGGAAATAACCTGCTATTTATAAGTACTAAAACTAAAGTCATTTATAGGCTTTCGAAAATAAATAGTTTCTGGCAGGATTTAGCTTAACTACAGTATAAATCTTGCTAAAATTAATATTCATTTTGTCACTACCTTGTAAGTCATCTATTACTAAATACGGTAGTCAATAGTAAAGTGAAATTCACTTTTAATATGACTACAACGAAACGACACCTATACCATTTAAATCCAGTTACTCGATGAAGTTTCTATGCTTGTGAAGAACACAACTCCCTCACTGCAGATGGAGTCAATCAAATTTAATTGCTTAGTTGGTTCTTATCTCAAGAGAATCTTATTGCTTGATTGGAAGAGAATGCAATTTTTTGAAATATTGGACTGCCATTCTGCGATAATAAATCATTCAGCTGCTTAGAAAGCAAGAGCTGCTGTACCCTTTTAGTCATTTATTTGTCGTCCAACAGTTGTCTTAGCTTAAGGCTATTGATTACACTGCACAACAAAGTTTTTACTTTTTAAACATTGTTGGGTGTTCCTTATAGATTTTTGGCTGCTGATCACGAAAATCACATCCAAATTTTCCAGTCATATACCCTTTCATCGAAATCTTCAGTATTGTCATGTTTTTTTCTTATATTTGTGTCCAAAAATTGTCGTTTCTGTAAAAGACCTATGAACAATGTTTTCTGCGGTCTGGGCATGTTCAGGCATGATATCAGGCCATGTTGGAAGCTATTCTATGGAAGTATGTAGCTCAGACATACCCGGGCAGGTCGAAGCCAGCTTGACACTGTCTCAGCAGGCTATAAAAGTGGCTTGCATACACAGATATTGCTCATTGCATTAATACAGCCCTTATAGTGTATACGTATTATTTCAGAATATAGAATTGACTCAGCAACACTATAAGAAGTAAGTTAGATGTTACAGACGTTTTACAGGACGATTAGTGTCGGTTAACATGTCTTGTCAATGTCGTAACAGCTGCGATACATTCTACTATATTTGTGGCGAGTATATGCTTGTTCATCAGAGATGCTCAATGACTGCTCTTGTGAAGAAAGCACATCATTTGTATTTCGGCTATGAAATTGGTGATAAAGACCAGGAATAGGCGCCTCACATTTGTTGTGCGACATGTGCTGTCTGTCTGAGAGCTTGTGTCAGAGGTACTCGAAAACAATGTCGTTTGCTGTCCCGATGATATGGCGAGAACAGAAAGTCTATGTGACGGACCGTTACTTCTGTTTGACTAATGTGTCTGGTTTCTCTGCAAAAAAAAGTCAATTGAATACCTTAATCTGACTTCAGCAATGAGACTCGTGCCACATGACGACAGTCTTCCAATTCCAAAACTACCAGAGAAATGGATTCAAGACGAACCAGATGAAGAAATTGCAATGCAGAAAACTGGCAATGACATTGATCCGGATTTTGAACTGTGCTCCTCAGGCGATCCACAACTGATAACACAATAGTCGGAATTAAACGATCTGGTCAGAGATTTGGGTCTGTCAAAAGCAGAACCCGAACTGCTGGGTTTGAGAGTGCAGGAATGGTGTTTGCTGTCACCAGGTACGAAAATTTCTGTTTTTCGAAGCCGCCAAGATGATATAACCAAATATTTGCACAAGTTGACATCCTCTGTTTCTGTGTTGACATCGAAGGATTGTTCTCTGCTTTGGGTTGTGACTATGACCCGCAAGAGTGACGTCTTTTTATTGATTCATCAATGTTAAGCCTCAAAACTGTTCTGTTACACAATAACAACATTCACCCTTCAATAACTGTTGGCTATACAGCACACATGAAAGAAACCTACGAGAACATGGAAATATTGCTGAAGTACATCCAGTGCAGCAAGTACAACTGGAATATCTGTTGAGATTTGAAAGTGTTACTGGGACTGCAGCTCGGCTGTACAAAGTACTGTTGTTTCATCTGTGAATCGGACAGTCGTGCCAAAGAGTCACATTATTCTAGACAGAGCTGACCACTCCGTAAAAAGTTAGTTCCAGGACAGAAAAATGTGATGCATGAACCGCTTGTCGACCCGGCAAAGATTTTTTTGCCTTCTCTTCACATGAAATTGGGACTTATGAAGAATTTCGTGAAAGCAATAAACGAAAAAGGCTAAGGTTTTCGTTATTTAAGACATGTTCACAAGAATAACTGAAGCCAAGATCAAAGAGGGCATTTTTGTTGGCTCTCAGATTAGACATGTTATGAGGGACAAGCGGTTCGAAGATCTGTTAGTTGGACCGGAAAAGATTGCCTGGAGAGCCTTCAAAGACGCTGTTGACAATTTTCTTGACAACTACAGAGCCCTACATTACATTCAGCTGGTAGACAAACTTCTCAAAGCATACAACACAATGAAGTGCAACATGTCACTAAAGATTCAGTTCCTCCACTCACACTTGGAATTCTTCCCCACAAATCTCGGTGCTGTCAGTGACGAACACGGTGAAAGATTTCACCAAGACATTGCTACAATGGAAAAACGATATCAGGGCAAGTGGAATCCGTCAATGCTTGCTGACTACTGTTGGACACTGCAACGTGATGCACCAGACATTGAATACAAACGAAAATCAGGAGCAAAACACTTTTAATTATGTTGAACTTAATAGCGTATTAGAAATATAAATATTTACGTTAATTAAATACGTTATTGCCAGTAAACAGTTAACTGTATATTTCTCAGAGTTTCTACGTGATGAAGTAAAACCGAAACTATATTCGCGCATACCCACCAGGTACCTGTCACAATCAGCAAAAACTTTTCAGGAAGCAAAACTTTTCAAAAAAGTTGTTGTGCAGTGTTATTCATTCATGCAATTCCCACATTTGATCAGACTAAACCACTCTCAATTACTCACAAAGCAAGAGTCTCATCATCCTTTCAGTCACGATTTTCTCAACCAACATACGTCCTAGCTTAATATAATCAAGTGCTAAACGTACAGTGTAGCGCATATATTCTGTTGGATTGAGCAAATTATCTAATAGTTGGGAAAATAAGGTCATAAAGCCTTTTCAGCTCTTGATTTATCGATGGAAATCTGTTTTAACTGCGATATTTGAAAGTAAAATCATATAAAACCAATCTTAATTGATATTTCGGAAAGCAAAGATTGTTATTTTGATTAAGTTAGTGATTTAGCAGATAAGTAATTGTCCTAATTGCTGGTTTGACAGTTAATCTTAGCCATAACGATCAAGAAGTCATTTTCATCATCCTGGCCAACCCCTGGGTTTTACCTTTACCTCTTCAGGTGTGTCCTTATTTGTCACGTCAACACAGCCAGAAAAGTACTTTTATTTTCTCCCTCCTCATAAAATGAGCTAAAATACTTTGAAAATGTATCAACTTTCTCAAACTTAATAGCTCTAAACACTGCTTTCTGCCTCAGCCAAGATACAAAGTGTTTGATTACAATGTATGGACACAGCTTATTTGTGGGATGGACATGCTTGCATGTGTTCCCTAAATACTGGATATCATACCTCAAAGAAACAACTTGTCTGAGCACTAGGTAAAGACCAGTCCAATCAAAGTTAAGTGGCTTTTATTCTACAGACACATATCACTGAAAAAGTTTCTCCTTGATTGTTTTCTTATTGCATATTTTTTGCCACATGGTTGCTTGTTCTAGTTTTAGAACGTGTATGCACATGTAAGCATTATTCTCAATACACTACCTACGTTTATAGACATTATAGCATCATGTAGCTATGAGTATGTTAGACATATAACCAACTTACCTCTTTTCCGTTGTGCATTACGTCATTTTGGTGGATGGCAAATGTTCATTTTGACTAAAATTATAAAACTTTACAAGCATATACTTGATAATCTGTATTATTCATTCTATCACACCATCTGACTGGGGTGATAAGGTGAATCTCTTCAAGGGCATTAAGATGTTTTATTTTCTGCTATAATACATCAGTAATGGTATGCACTAAAGTGTTGGCCAGTGGATAAGCTTGAGCCAAAGATTTTGTCCTACCCAAACGATTTTGTTTCTGTATTGTATAGACTAACACTGAATGTCACATTTCAAACCAGAAAAATAAAATCATTATTGGACAGTTGCATTAGTTTGAGTAACACCATGCTTACCTCAAAACTTTGCAATATGCATAATTTGGATTGTCTGCTTCCACAAGAGTCAGGCGACTATTGGCTGCAGCACAGATTGATTCCCATGTCTCAGTAGTCAATAAAATACCTTACTAGCTGTTACAAGTATCACAGACTTTCTGCATTACTTTCAATTACTCAACGGCTAGTGCAGATATCCCTCGTGTAGTTTTGCAACTTGTTTCATAAACAATCACTGTTATAAAAATAAATCAAGTCTTAAGTGGAGTCTCCTCTGTTCTTTTTACCTAATCTTCAAAATATAGGCCCCTTCACCCTGTTATCTTCAGAATATAACACAAATAAGTTAGCATTTCTAATTCTACCAAATCTTATTAGCTTTAAGAATGTTATCTGTTACCCTTATTTTCTCAAAAAAATCTTAACTGTTTCATCTTTGGCACTATCCTAACAACTCTCTTCCTAACCCTTTTTAGCAAGTTGATATCCTTTCTTAGTTAATAATATTAGATCGTTAAAGGTATTCCAAATGAAATCTAATTAGTAACTTTTATCGAGAGATAATTACCTCTTTATTTTTAAAATCATAACAATATTTAAGATAAATTTTGTTTGTGTATAATAGGAGACACAGATAAGCATTTAGATATTATACGGATTCCATCTTCAGTATCTAAAGCAGAATAAAGGAGTTCTATCACTTCTAAGTAAATAATTAAAATATATAAAAAAGGAAGGAGCAGCAAACAAAAGCACTGTACTCATATTAAAAAAATTGAAATTTAAAATAAGAGTGATGAAAGTCATTTGATGGGAAGAATTTCTTTAATCAGTAATTCCCTTTGTAAATGATGTTGAACTTTGATAATTCAGCATCTTTGTTTTCGACCCATTTTTTATCGCTTCACTAGATAATGCTTCACAGCTCCCGCAAGTGCTACGACATATACTCTGGGAAGCATTGTTGTAAAGGAAATTATATGTTTAAAAACGGCTGGTATGGATTGATAAAAAATTTCTATGTGGAGGAGCGAACAACGTTTCGATCTTCTTCGGTCATCGTCAGGTTCACAAAGAAAGAAAGGGTTAGTGACCAGTTGGTAACTACATGTTTGAAGGCGGTTGTGTAATTAAATGTAGAGAACGTGCTAAGATGTTGGATATACTTATTAATATAGGTATAAAGGTGTTCCTTAATATTGATTTATTTTTGGCATGAGTTGTTGCATAAGTAAGGCTTCTTTAATTTTGTGTTTGTTTTATTTATTTAGTATTTGAGTGTTTTCTATGGTTATGTTGTGTTTATTTGACTTGCAATGTTCGAAAACGTCCCGGTCAGTTACCCTTTCTTTCTTTGTGAACCTGACGATGACTGAAGAAGATCGAAACGTTGTTCACTCCTCTATTAGTGCCTTATCTATCCATACCAGCCGTTTTCAAATATATAATTTTCTCTACAAGTGGATTTTCTCGTGATCGCGAATTGTTGTAGAGGGCTAACTTAACATTTTTTTTCTTCGTGGAAATATTACCATATGTTAATCTGGTAGAATGCGTTTTGGTTTTGCAAATATACAAGGATTTGCAGTGCCCACACGTATAATAATATACAATTCAAATACAAAGAGAATTTGGGAGAAGGTGTTTAGTACGGAAAAAAATAACGTGTGTATGATGTGTGTTTGAAAACTAATTTGAAATGAACTAGGGGAAGTAACAATGAATTACGCGTTTAATTTGATTTTTAAAGTCAAGCTTTGTTTATCAGAGTATAGATTTATGAGTTTCTAAATCTAAAAGGATTAGTTTTTGTTCGTTTTTTTCTGTAATAAATGTTGTGGAAAATTGTCACATCTCAGAGTGTCCTTTGAGTAACAACTAAGGTAGTTGTTTACATAGGAATAATGAAATTATTTCATTCCTCTTTGTTCAAAATATATTGTGTTAACTTTTCTTCTCTAAAACAGTGTTTACTTCCTTTATAGTGATACTAGGGAATCTATATCAATAGTTTCTTGTCATCACTCTGATGTATTGTGTACAGCCGTATTATTTACACTAATCGCTTAAGCTAGTATCATGTGACGCTGAACACTCTTTAAGTAGGAGAATTTCACAAAGTTTACCTATTTTTTGCTTAAAATGTGTCAATGAATAATAACCGTCCACCCATACAATCCTTTTAAAAACTTGAGTTAGAAACTGGTAATCTAGATTGATTGGACCAGCCAATAATTACGTATCTGCACGTGTTTTCACACAATATTTATCTGCTCTGAGGCGTGGTCTTTAATCAAAATGACGAAAAACTTAAAATGGGCCACTTTTTCCTCTTAGATGTAGCTGTAGTTAATAATTTAGGCCAATAGCTCACGTGACTTTTTGTGTAGGCATGCACAAAAATGTTGGTCAAAAGTGAACAGTTTTTGTTGAATAACTTTGCACTTTTGTCATATATTTAGATCAAATTTAATACTTAATTGAAAGTTATAAAAAATATAACTGTATGACGAATATGAAAAAGATCCATTAAAATTAAACTTGTTTTTCTATCAAATAAGTGTTCGATACTTTTGGTACAAAAAAAAAAAGAGGGAAGAAATTCAATCAAAATTGGAGATTTTATGTTTCTTAATGGATTCCCATGAAATTTAGTATGTGTCACAAGGGTTGAGTAGAGCACGTCTACTGAAAATATGTAGTAGATTGAATTACCACATTCCGAGCTACAAAAAGTGGAGCCCCTCAATGGCATAGCGGTATGTCTGCAGACTCACACCACTATAGATTTCGATACCCGTGATGGGTAGAGCATATATGGCTAATTGTGCAGTTTTCTGCTTAATTCCAAAATAAGTAAACAAAAATGAAAATTCGCTAAACTTTCACTTTTGTTAATAACACACTGTGTGTTCTTGTAGGTTGTTTTGATCGCACGACACATTACCGTTTGTTTTAATCTGTCTAATTTCAAGAACTTATCCTAAAAGTAAGATGTGGCTCGACAAACTTGACTCCTGATTGGTTGAGTTTTTCGAGCAGGAATTAAACATTGAAAAACAAAAATCGCGAAGATGAGCAGTTGTCGTTATCGGCTGCCTGTTACTAACAGGAGAATGTATACGTTTTTATCTTCAGTAAAACCTAGTTTTTCGTGATTTTAGACAAATGTCTAAAGAATGTGCTGAGATTTGAAATACCTTTGATGAAAGTATATATGTAGAGACAGGAAGTGATAAATTTTAAATAATTCAACCAACACGATGTGTATCTTCTTTATCACAATGCGTTTAACGTTGTCATTTCCTTTTACAGGTTGGAAATCTGACCATTACGTACACAATGAAGATACACTTAGGAGCATTTTTAATAATAATTTTTTTTTTTATCTTTTAATAACCTGTTTAAAAATTTCGCTTTTTACGACTGAAAATTTTCAAACTCTGTTGTCACTTTATTTTACCTTTGACTGAAATACTTCTTTTTGATTAGAAAGTGGTGTAATTAAAAACGTGTTGAGTGATAGCAAAAGTCTTCGAACTTACAGCTGAAGTTAATGATGAATTTAGACAATGAATATCGACAAATTGTCTCTCACAACGTAATGTATCGACAGGATCAGTGATGTCCAGCAACCCTCATAGAATTCACCACAATAAAGACAAACTTCATCTTCAACAACCAAAACTATATACAAACAAATGGCCCAAGCATGGGCAACCTAGTATCACCAGTTCTAGCCAATATTTTTATGACACAAATTGAAACACAAGCAATTAATACACCATTACATCCACCACTATACTGGTACAGATATGTAGATGACACGGTTGCGGGATTCAAATCTACAGAACACATACTTAATTTTTTCACTCACATTAACTCTATACATCCCAACATTAACTTCACATGTGAACAGGAAGAAAGCAATCAAATATCATTTCTTAACCTCAAAATTATAAGAACCGACACACAATTCAAAACAGAAATCCACCGAAAAATCACCCATACTGGACTATACATTCCTTGGGACTCAGCACATAAAACAAAACAAAAACTCAACATACTAAGAAACCAGATAAACACAGCCATAAAACTATGCTCACCAGATAAAATTAACGATGAATTAGACAAAATAAAACAATACTTCATCAACATCAATAAGTTTCCTCCACAAACCGTAGAAAACATTATACGCAGACACCTAGACAGAAAGCAAAATCAACCAACAAAAGTAAATATATCTCACGAATCAAAAAATCACGAAACCATATACTGTTGTATACCATATATTCCTGACATCAGCAAACAAACAACCAACATTTGGCAAAAACTAGTAACAAAATATAACATTCCAGTTAATACTAAATTTATTCAAAAACCAGGCACAAAACTGAGGTCTATACTATGTAAGAACTATACTGACAAACACCACACCAACATTATTTATCAAAATACAATGTGATAACTGCCATGACTTCTATATTGGAGAAACAAGTAGAAAAATGGAAACCAGATTCAAAGAACATAAAAAGTCACCTTCACACGTTTTCGAACACTGCAAGTCAAATAAACACAACATAACCATGGAAAACACTAAAATACTTAATAAAGAAACAAACATAAACAAACGCAAAATTAAAGAAGTCTTACTTATACAACAACTTAAACCCAAAATAAACCAATATAAAGGAACGCCATTATACCTATATTAATATTATAGATAAAATTATATATTCAAACATCTAATCCCGCCCTCTATATTGCGACACTCAGTTACACAACCCCTTCCAAACATGTGGTCAGCTTCCGGTCAGTTACCTCTTTCTTTGTGATCCTGACGATGACTGAAGAAGGTCGAAATGTTGTTCGCTCTTCAATGTAAAATATTTTCTCAACCCAAACGAGCCGTTTTTGCATATAAAATTATCGACAGGATCAGTCCTATTTTTATTTTCACGTGTTCAAATAAAAAAGACAAAAAAGAGTTCGGGATTATTATTATTATTTTGTGAATGGCACATTCATTGATAACTTCAGCCATTTCATATTTAATGAAGCTTGAAAGTAAGTATTCTGTAATCATTACAGTTGTTAACGTTTAACTGTCAACAATGCTGCACAATGACATAATCAACTTTACTGTACATAACCAGAATGGGTCCGAGTGTACGCTATGATTATTGGCAGTTGGTGATTTCCAATTGTGACATGCTCTGTAAAACAGTAATATTGTGTTGTTTTTCTTTTATTTGTTATTTGTGCGATCTACAAAGTTAGTGCCAAAAGATGTTTGCCCTTAGTTGTACAATGTATATGGAGTATATTAAGATCTCGAAACAACTTACAATATTACAATTTTTACTTCCTTGTTTTCGGCAAGTGTTGATAAACGATGATTTCAATGTACACCTTTCCAGTGTATGAACCTTAATGCAGTTTAGTGTCATACATGAAAGTTAAAAAAAATAAAGTTGTTGCTTTTATAAACGCCTCCCAGTGACACAATATGTCACTGGGCTCACACCGCTATAAACCGGGTTTCGATACCTCTTGTGGGCAGGAAGGCCGGATTAAGGGTTTTATTGGTCCTGCGTTTTTCAACTTCTAGAGGCAATACATTTATAGTCGTAGCTTGAAATCCTCTAATTAATGTGAAACCTTGGGCCGGTGAGCCCATGCCTTAATCTGGAGTTGGCCGTTGGGCTTAATTGCAAAAAACAAACAAACCATAAATACCTATAAGTTTAAATAATCACTATATTTCAAATTTTATAAATTTTATATATCAATTTCGTCATACTGATACAAAATATTGGATAAGGTGATGGCTTTCTTATCAATGAAAGTGCATTCACTCTGAATTCACGAGCATTTATAGTGACAACGTTTGTGAATTATACATGATTGACGAGAATTCGTAAATTTGGAAATGTTCAATCATAAGTTTTGCTCGGTTAAGAATCACTTATCAGTTTATATGGAGTCAAACATTTAATGGCTCTTTTGGGTTTAAGGAGCCATATGGGCTACATAACAGGCACTTTGTGCTCGACGGAAGTTTGGGAACCATTGGCTCAAGGACCCGCTAATTTTAAGCCGCGATTTTTATTATGAAATTTTTTTCTTCTCTTTACTTGCAATTAGTATGTTTGTAAACATTCTAAAAGTATATTACCTTTAATGCTACCATCAGAGTACTGCTTTAAATGGCTTAAGTGACATTTTCGCATTATGCCAAAATCCTTTTCATCAGCCATGTTACAAAGATGGTCCACATTTTATAAAACGTGATTCGAATTATGATAACCCTTGCACTTATTATAATTAAAGTTCATTTGTTAAATATTTTTTCAACTTACCAATTAATCCAAGTAAATTTTGTCCCTCCCCAGTAGCCCATTGTGCAGCTTTGTGCTTAATTTCAATCAATCATTTCAAGTCACCCTGCATTTCCTTAACATCATGCTACAATTAAAAATACCAACACTTTAATTTCATCAGTAAACTTTACTAATTTTCTAATTATACCCCTATAATTGTAATTAATGTGACTAAAAAAAGAGCAATGGCCAAGCACTGACCCCTGAGATACTCTACAAGTAAAAACAATTTAATTTAACTGGGTTGTATAATATTTTACTTTTGTCCATCCAATCATACTACAGTTCAATTAACTAGTCTTTTCCCAAGATTTACTAACGAAATTTCTTTAATATTTTCTGTGTTACCTTATTAAAGTCTTTTTTTTTTAAATTTTATTCTTTTTTCAGACAACAACTAACGTTTTTGAAGAAAGATAAGTAAGATAAAATTTTCCTTTCTTAAATCCATGATGCACTTAATTGATTTTGTGAAATTTCTTTCACAGATTAAAATACTTCCCGCTATGACGTGAGTAACTACTTGTAGTTTCTAAGACAAGTCTTATCATTTCCCATAAGGAGTGGAACAACATTAGTACTCTCAGACCCTCGGATACGTGACCACTTTCTACAAACCAAATGTATATAAATAAATAAGCTCATCTGTATGTTCTTTGGCACATTTTAAAATCGTAGGGAAACCTTGTCTGTCTGTACTTAAAAGTTCAGCCATTTCATAGTCATTACAGTTGTTAACGTTAAACTGTCAACAGTATTGCTCATTGACATCGTCAATCTTGCCAACAACATCCTTCAAGAGTCCAATCCATATTCTAATATTCTGTCTGCCTTAAACATACTTAAAACACGTTTTACTATTACTTTCTTATATTATGATCCAGTTGTTTCTCATAAGGGTTTTTTGATTCCATAATTTACATTTTAATGAAACCCCTAACATTAGAATATTTTTACGGGTTTTCCAAGTCATATGTCACTACAAACTTCTTACTTGTTTTCATTGATCTCTTACTGTAACATTTTTGTCCATTGACAGTTGCATTTACATCTTTCTCAAGATAGTTCTATGATATTTGTTCCCTCCATATATACACATATGGAAAAGCAGTAATTTTATAGACTTACAACACTGAAATTTTGGTTTGATTTCCTGTGGTGGACACCTTATGTAGCTTAACGTGGCTGTTCTAAAAGGAACAATTTTTATGTTCGGTATATTCTTGAATTTGCTAATAAGTTCGCAAGAATTTATTGCCAGAAGAGTAATTGTTATGCATAATTAAAACCAGTTCCAGTTTTACTTTTTATTTAAATCTAGAAGTTCATTACTGACGTTATTGGTAATGCTTGATGTTACGTATTTTTTAATGTTTTATGTTCTTTGTAGACTAAACGCAACAGAAAAAAGCAGATAACAGCTTGTATAATTTATTACACTAAACTATTAACAAATATAACAGATATAACATAAATTATATAATAACAGTGACAGATATTAAGTTACAACATTCGAAATTAATTACAAAACAAAATAATATTAGTTTCAAACTTCAAAATTAATCACAATACAAAACGGTACTGGCCTGTATCTAATGTAATGATCTAAAATGAAAGTCTCAAATTCCAGTCTAGGGTGTGAATTTGGTCCCACGAAGAAATTCCAAAACAGTTCACAGTTCAATAAATTTGCCGTCTCTCAGCACAAGCAGTAATTCAGATGTATCGTAGAGATTGACGAAATAAAATCACTGCTTCCGTAAATCTAACTTCAATCACAAATCCAAGTTGAATATTCACAGCAAACACTTAATCTTTCTCAAATAACTAACTCTCTTCTTTTGAAATAAAACTGATGTCTGAATCTCACTCTTTTTCTTCGAATAAAACTAATGACTGAATCTATCTTCTTTTTTCGAATAAAAACTGATGACTGAATCTCTCTCTTGTCACCGTCTTTTATACCGGTGGGCCTACTTCTCGAACAGAGGCCTGGCATGGCCGAGCGCGTTAAGGCGTGCACTCGTAATCCGAGGGTCGCGGGTTCGCGCCTGCGTCGCGCTAAACATGCTCGCCCTCCCAGCCGTGGGGGTGTATAATGTGACGGTCAATCCCACTTTTCGTTGGCGGTGGGTGGTGATGACTAGCTGCCTTCCCTCTAGTCTTACACTGCAAAATTAGGGACGGCTAGCACAGATAGCCCTCGAGTAGCTTTGTGCGAATTTCCAAAACAAACAAATAAATAAAAACTTCTCGAACAATCTTGCAATTTCCATACAACTCCAGAGCAATCCGCGCGTGTCCGTTCTTGCACGAGACTACACGTCTAGACACGAAGTCACCAGCACTCATTTACAAACATATGATAGGTCTACTTAATTCAAGAAAATTCTAAATGTTACCCTAAATAAATAACAAAATATTAGTTTAAACTTCGAAACAATAATATCAATATGGAAAAATAAATAATAGAAATGAAAATTCAAACACAACACGACATGTTGTCGTTTACAAAATATTTACACATATACATAACATTGAACATACTATGGATAAACTAGACACCACCGCGAAAGACTGTTTCTGAAGTAATGTTTGCCTTTCGTAAGGTCTTATCATGTAGTTCTTTTTCAGAGTATTAAGAGAACTACTATCTATTTTAGCATTAAAATAGTATGCATAATCTTTTAAGCGGTGTTAAATATTTTTTCCTATAGTAAATTAAGATGGCATATTTTACATCGTTAATACTTGACTTTAATGAAACATAAATGCTCAGCCAACACATATGATGCTTTCAAGATCGATGTTTTTGTTTGAATAAAATTTGTATATATATCTTATTCTTTCATAGATTCTTTCAGCAGGGTATGCATGATGAAACTAAGCTCAAAGGACGGCAACTGCTTGTTGTAAAAACACGTGTAGAGGATGACATTTTAAAAGCCTTTTGCCTTCAGGTTACCATACATATACTGACCAGGACAAATGAAATAGAAATGTAAAGTGAAATACTTCAATGTAAACGTTTAAAATGAACGAAGTGTTTGTTTCTCTGAGTTTAAAATGATTAAAGTATCTGCCTATTATTGGCACAGCGGTATGTCTGCGATCTCACACCGTTAGAAACCGGGTTTCAATATCCGTGGTGGGCAGAACACAGATAGCCCATTGTAAAGCTTTGTGCTTAATTCCAAATAATCCAAAAACAATAAAAGTGTTTATTAGCTGGCAATGAAACACACATATAGAACATAATTTAAAGAACGGTGAATTTGCGTTTACACTAATTACATAAATGTCCTGTATACTGAGAGAAAAAAACCCGTACATTTTAATTAATTTTGTTTACAAGCATATCTGTTTGTTTTTTTAATTTCGCGCAAAGCTACTCGAGGGCTAGCTGCGCTACCCGTTCGTAATTTGGGAGTGTAAGACTAGAGGGAAGGCAGCTAGTCATCACCACCCACCGCCAACTCTAGGGCTACTCTTTTACCAACGAATAGTGGGATTGACCGTAACATTATAACGCTCCCACGGCTGAAAAGGCGAGCATATTTGGTGCGACAAGGATGTAAACCCGCGACCCTCAGATTAAGAGTCGCACACCTTAACCTATTGTTTGTTTGTTAGTTGCTAAACACAAAGTACACGATAAGTTAGCTATGTTTGCTGTGTCCTTTACAGGTGTAGAAACACGCTTTTTATCATAATGAGTCTTCAAACAGCAAATTCTTAGAACGCATTATCATGTTCTGGGTTTCTTATTTTCGACACGTGTTATTTTCAACTGAGATTAATATTTCATATTATTCCTTTAGTAACAACAAGTGTTTGCAAACTAGAAGATCATCACAAAAACAAACATTTCTTTTACTATATGCTAGTTACCAAAGGTGAAACTATTTTATTATTATTTTAAAATAATTTGCAACCGCATTTATTACAATAAAATAAATTTAAGGTTTAAATCATTTGTCAAAAGCAACAGCCCCCCGCTAGTGCAGCGGGATATCTCTGGATTTACAACGCTAAAATCAGAGGTTCGATTCGCCCGGTAGGCCTAGCAGATAGCCCTTTGTGAACTTGTTATAAGAAAAGCACACGAAACACACTCAAAAGCAACATTTCTGAGGTAAGTCGATTTTATTGCAGAGGTTAAGATTTTCCTTAATAGGCAACTATTAGTGATTTACACTAATAGATGGCATTAATACTCGAAAATGTTACGTAGCAATTACTCAGATGATTCACTTTAAAGGCGGAGCCTATGTATAGTACTATCCCTACTGCATTGATAATATATCACGTGACATGTATATAATTAATGTTTCCAATTAGAACTCATATCCTATTACAAATGTATCTCAACTATTGGTCAAGCTAATGTTCAGGAATGAATAAAAGCCAATCATTACACCTACGAAAACATGAAACTAGTAACAATAAAAACAGATTAACGTTCGTAAACAACACAGTCAGCTTGCTAATCCTCAAGTTTAGGATGAGGAGATTCTGCGCTTGGAGAGGGACGAGACAAGTTATACATCTGAAAGGCTCTTGAATTCTACGTGCCATACAACTTATTTTAGTTTCATATTCTTCGAGTTCCTACTATTCACCTCGAGTTTCACGCAAGCAGGTACAGAGATAGAAGACCTTATTACCTTAAGAAGTAGCCCGAGACAGCAAGTTCCACTTAGTTAAACAGCGAGGCGTCATGCCGGCTGGGGAGTCGGAGCTTTTCAGACACCGTGGAGAACGCTATAGCGACTGATATAGAGGGAACAAGTCCGTGTACAACAGGGACCAAAAGTAAGTCTAGTGACTGTGGCCATATTGTAAATGATAATGTAGAAATTAAAATCACTGATGTTTATAGCTGAGAAAAAACTAAAAGCTAAACTAACTCCTACTAAAGATACTACTGTTAGGACTAGGAAAAAAAATTTGTTAAGGATATTTTACTTTCAACTTCTGAAGATAGTGTAGCTAAGCCTACGGAAACAGATAAAAATAAGCCAATAACTGGTAATTTAAGTATCCAGATCCAGATCAGGGTAGGAATTTTGATTAAATTATCATTTCGTTCATCACGAACGAAAAATAACCAGGGGCGGTCAGAAACTGTTGTTTCTCTTCACCCCACACATGGCAAGAATAAATAATACAAGTGAAAATGATGAAGTAAAATTCCAGTGGCTTGTGAATTGCTTCATTATCTGAATGTGATGGTCATGGATGACAACGAGGCTAATATAGTATTAAGTTTCAACGGGAGGAGCGTCATGAAAAGCTGAGAGTCAGTACGGCATGGCCCGCCGAAGAGAGGAGAGTAAGAGAGGACGAAGGAAGATCCAGCACCACATCCACAGGCTCACGATGATATGTATTCTAATTGACATGGAGAGAGCAGGTAGATGCAAACACAGTGCGTCGACATGAACAGGACTTGTGACCGCAAGGCGTTATGGTTATTTAAAATTTTGAAGACTAAATGTTGGTAACAGAACTTACGTTTAAATATTATAAGCCAAATGACGAACCTCTTCTCAGGGTTGGGATCTATAGATCCTATCAAACGGAACTTTTGCTGTGGGGGGAAACGGGAGTACCCCGAGAAAACCCATTTTCACGACCAGGGCGCCGAATAATAGGCCCTGGAGGTGCCCGGAAGAAGAGCTGTAAGGAAAGAAAATACACAGATTAGTAGCATGTAACGAACAATAACAGTTAAAATTGCACATGGACTAAAAACAATAAGAAATAGGCACAAAGGTAGCAACTTGGATGCAGTTTTGGGCTAAATTGGCAATCTCCACACGAAGTCTTGGTCTGCTTCGGGGCTTCGGTGTTCTAGTGGGCACGTGAGATACTCATCTTTAAAACGGAGTCTGTTCAGAAATGGCTTGCTGGATGCTCTTGTGGGGTGTTTCTTTTCAGGATATTGGGTAGTTTGATTGGTCATGTCTCTTTCGGTTTGAGAAACCGCGTCATCAGTTTGGGTATCGTCCGTCGAGACAGATGATTCGCAGGTTTCTGGTTCGTCGTTGATGGTTTGTGTGCTCTGGGATACTTTAGTAACGAAATCTGTTTGGGTACATTTTTCTGATGATTGGTTTACAGTTGGAGGGGCGGCTGAGGGCATGGTGGATGTCTCACTAGGCAGAGGTATCTGAGTGGGTTGATTAGGGGTTTTGGGTTGTGTAGAACGGCAGCGGGGGCGTTCAGCACTATAATGAAAAATATGATAGTAGCAGCCATATCGAAGGATTGTATCGGCGATGGATTTACTAGTTGTAACTATCTTCATGAAGTTGGTGGCTTGACGGGAGGATTTAGAATAAATCCGGTGAACGGCGTAAACCACTGATTGGGTCTGATTCTCTACGGCGACCTTAATTTCATTTGGGTGAATGGATAGGTGAACTCCTTTTAGGAAAACTGTTAAGAGGCTGGTAGGGCTTTTGGCGGGAGCACAACTAATCTTCATCGGGGTGTTCCAAGGCTGACAGAGGTAGGACAAATCTTGAGGCGTTGACGGTTGGAGAAGGACTCCTCCACGGCGTAAAATTCGAGTCCTTGACGGGTCAGTGGAAGCGCCGGGCTTAGCATGCGCTATAAACGTGGCAACTTGAAGTGGCGAGAGGCGAGGCGATAAGCCGTCTACTATTACTGGCGGGACTGGTGACGGGATCGGCACAGCAGGACCTGGAAATGACAGCGTCATTATGGTATAGCAGTAGAAACACCTAGTTTAAGTATCTCAAACCCCATCCTATATATACCACAACACACAAATTCGGAACAAGACGAAATTTTTTTCTGACGACGAAGGCTTCACGCTTATGCAGACTCGTAGTCAGAAAAAACTTAAACAAAAGATAACCAATCCCGACACACGTACATAACTCGCACCGAAATTACCGAAGCACGCCATTATAATCCAAGGAGTCCCTGGAAGTTTTAACCAACCACAACTGGCAAAACTTACGACAACGTCTGCGTCTGCTTAGAGGCGGTGTTCTGGTTCGAGGAAAAGAACCCGCTGCTTGAACAGTTTATTGAAAGCTTGGCGTTCAAAACAGGACATATTACAATCCACTTAACCTGGAGCTAAACCAACACCTAAATCATTTGTGATACGGGGTGTGCATTATTCAATAGACGCAGAATACATACACTAACTTAATCAAAGTAGTCATAGACAACAGCCAGGACATAACACAATTCATTAATAATGGTTCACTATGTGGTACCAAAGATACACGGTTGAACAAACAAAAACACCAGCAGTTGTTGTCACACAGTGTTACCAATGCTAAAGGTTTGGACATGTAGCAGCAGCATGTCAAGCAAACGCGCGTTGTGTGGGCTGTGGGGAGAATCACCATATTTCACAATGCACTAAACAAAACCCCAAACCCAAATGCTGCAATTGTGGAGAGGAACATACAGCTAACTATAAAGGATGCCAAAAATATAAATCCATTAAAAGACACTTGTGTGAAATTAAAAATCCCAACACGAACAAGCCGCCACCACCACGAACAATTAACGAACCCATACCTACCACTACAGCACCACAAAACACAACTACACAAACAAACATTTATGCTGCAGTGGTTAAAACTTCATCATTCTGACATGTGAAGACGAATTACTCAAGACACACAACCAACCACGCCAACAAGGATTGAAACCACACTGACATCTGGCGTTACTTCCACCTTCTCGGAATTTATGGCAGAATATACAAACCCTACAAATACCAACAGTCTCACAGATAAAACAGTTAAAATCATTTTGAAAAATATACATAAATTCCTGCCGCAAATTTTAACCTCCATCATAAACTCCACTAAACATGGATAACTTTACAGTTCTACACATGAATATCCAGGGTGCTCTTGCTTCCAAGAAACATGAGATTGAAGATACAACAAACTATATAAAACCAGATGTCATTATAATTAGTGAAACTCTCCTCTATAACTACCATCGGTTCAAATTAAACAGCTACTCAATTATTAGGCATGACAAGAAAAATAACAGAGATCCAAACAGAGGGATTTTATTATTGTACTGGACTGAACTTATAGTTCAGGAACTTAGCATTCCTTCTCGTAACGAATCCATAGTCATCAATATAAAAACTCATAATCATACTGACGTTACTGTGGCGGGCATCTACTGCTCGCCTAGTACAATGTTAGATGCAAATCTTTTGCATTCATTGTATAATAACAATACTAATCTAATCAATACAGCCGATCGAAATAGTAAACATATAGCATTTAACTCTCGAAGTACAAACGGTAATATACTTTTCCAATTTTTGGATGAATCTAACATGATTCTATTAAACGATGCAACACCGACACATATCTCGTACGCATATGTCACCAGTGAAATACTGGATCTATGCCTGTGTTCGTCTAATATGAGTCGCAAATTCGTAAACTTTCATTTTGGTCACGATTTGGACAGTGCCCACCTCCCAGTTTGGTGTATCTTCAATCTCACCCCCCACTTAAACAAAAGTAAAGTTAAAGATTTACTAAATTAATTGGCCATTTTTTCAAACTATCTTAAATCAAACCCTACTTCCTGAAGTACTACATATTGCCACGGAAGCGTCAGATATAGATGCATACTGTCATATCATCTCTGAGTGTCTAAAACATGTAGCCAACAGCTCTATACCGAAACAAAACCACTTCACAAAAACTCACTCATGGCAACCACATAAAGACATAATACACTTAATAAAAGACAGACGCATACTCCGTAGACAGAACATACAAAATCGCAACCCCACGCTTAAAATACAGATCAACACTATAAGGAATAAGATACAACATTTAATCCGACATAAAAACAAGAAAACTGGGACACCTTCTGTTCAGAACCAAATCACAAAACTGATCCAAAACAATTCTGGACACACTCAAAAAGATTTACGAATACAGGAACAAGAAACACAGTATATCCCCCACTTGAACTGGATGGAGAAACAACGTACACTAACATAGAAAAAGCTGAGATATTTAAAAAAACACCTAGAAAACACGTTCAAGACACATCATGAACCTGACATGAACGGATAATTTTATTATACAGTTAATGACTTTACTGATCACAACAAAAGCATTTACACACCTATATTTCCAGTCAACACTATTATACACCAAGAGAAAACAAAAGACTGGAGAACTCATCAACAAATTAAAGATATCACTGTAACGGAAGTCGTGACTGCAATTAACAAAACAAAAAACAAAGCCCCTGGAGAAGATGGTATTCAAGCTATCCTCCTAAAACACGGCACTCAGAGATTATATGAACACCTAACAGCTTTATTTAATCTATCACTATCAGCAGGATATATCCCTGTTTCTTGGAAGGAAGCAATAATATTAGTGTTCCAGAAAGAAGGAAAGCCAGCGAATAAACCAAACAACTACCGTCCAATTAGCTTAACCATTTGTATTGCAAAGTATTATAAAGGATAATTAGTAATCGTCTCTCAGTATACATGGAAGAAAATTCAAAATTACCAGAAATTCAAAACGGATTTCGAAAAAACCGCCAAACTGCACACCACCTGATTAGACTTACAGAATCAATTACTGACAGCTTTAACAAAATCGAATGCACTGTAGCTTGCTTTCTCGATATTGAGAAAGCTTTTGACACAGTGTGGCATAATGGTTTGCGTCACAGGTTACATGAAATGGCTTTACCCCAGAAAACTATTCGCTGGCTGTCCAACTTTCTGGAAAACCGAAAGTGCAAAGTAAATGTGAATGGGCCCACTCAGAGTCCTTTTCACCCAAAGCAGGAGTCCCGCAGCTGGGGTTGTTAGCCCTATATTATTTATCATGTATGTGAGTAATATGCCTCTGTCGGACCTAAATTTAAGTTATGCATCACAGTTTGCTGACGATGTAGCAGTCTGGAAAAGTGCCCCCACTCCTTCAATTGCAGCAACGAACCTACAACCAGTTCTAAATAACATCGAAGAATACTGTCAGAAATACAGAATTAAAATCAATATTCCGAAAACCCAAGTGATATTATTCAGCAGACTTAATAAGCTGAAAATAGATCACTCAAAGCTCTATATGAATGGATTACTTTTACTGACTGCTACTTCTGCTAAATTTCTAGGTCTAACCTATGATATAAAATTAACGTGGTTACCGCATATTGAAAATATACTGATACGAATCTTGAAAAGAGCAAACTATGCAAGAAGTCTTTCAGATAAAAACCAAGGAACATCACCAGACAATATACTCAAAATCTACAAAACGTACATTAGACCCATAATAGAATATGCATCACCTGTCTGGATTAATATAGCATCGACACATTTACAGAAACTTTAACGAACACAAAATCCAGTTCTAACTTCGGCATATAAAGTACCACGTAGCACTACATCAACATTCATGCACAAGTATGCAAACATAGACACAATATCTAAAAGACTCTTGCATAATTCTCTAAAATATTTCAATAAGAACTGGCATAAGAATGACTTATTGTGTGATCTCGACAGATACCACGTACATGATGTAAATAGTCCTAAATACCTCTCCCCTTTTAATATCTATTTAAGGAATGTTGCACAAGCTGGCCACCTTGCACCAGACACTTAATCCTTGTTTTTCTTTTAATGATCCTAAATTTTCTCATTATTATTATTATTTTTTATTTTATGGTTACTACTAGTAGTAGTAGCATTTCTCCATGGAGAAAAGCAACAAAAGGAGAAAAATACAATATATATTAAATGAAAAATATTTGTATATATATGAAAAATACAAAAAATCAAAATGAAAATCAAAAGAAGAAAAAAATACAGAAAATATATTAAAGTGAAAAGAAGAAATAATTAAAGGAAAAAACTTTTCTTGTACATCTATGTGCCTTGAAATGGGCCTGAGTATAGTGTTATACTTTCACTCTGGCCCAAAGCTATTATAGAACAAATCCCTGAAAGACAGACGCTGTCAACGTTTGGGAGGGAGGAAGAGGTCTAATGTACCTGATCCTCCTGGGTATTTAACATCAATATCCACTCAGCGAGACTCGACTCCTCAAGTTTATTAGTAATCTGCAGACAATTGTCCAGTAATATTTTGTATTCTTGGTTTCATAATATCATGATCTATATTATCTGAAATATAAGTTTCGGTTTTATAAATTTTGTAGTGTGTTTTGTTATTTATGATAGATATAGCTCGCATGCCATTTAAATACTGCATCTTGTAGCTAACTTTATGGTATTGAATCTGAATTCTTATTACAAATTATCTTAGCTGAGTACACTATAAAATAAAGTGCAACTAAAAACTCGAATTATTTTCTAATGTTTAGTTCAGTGATGTGTGAGTCTATATAATTAACTGTCACAGAAAATACTGTCCACATATTTTGAATATAATAAACATTTTGAATAGACGTTATAATATAAATTTAAAACGCTTCAAGAAAATAATGTTAGCATAAACTTCATTGAGCACGCAAGGTATTACTTGGTAAACAATTATCAACAGTTTGTTACCATATACAAAACGAAGCCCGCACTCACATATCCTTCTTTCTTAATTTAGAGTTCTCGTGCAATAAAAATTATCGATGTTTATATTGCATGTAAATTTACTTATGTAAAAAATGCCAACTTCGTCTGCGTAGCCTCCAGTGGCTCAACGGTTTGTCTGCTTACAACGCTAAAAACCGGGTTTCAATACCCGTGTTCGGTAGAGCATAGATAGCCCATTGTGTAGCTTTGTACTTACTTCAAAACAACAACATCGTCTGTGTAGTGAGATCACAGCGATTGGTGATATCGGTTTTATTTTGCATATTACAGAAAAACTATCACCCCTAGGCAATACCCCATTCTACACAGAATCAGGTGAGTAACGTGCCTGAGGCAAGTTACAACTACAGGGTGGTCGCTAGAAAATAGGGAAAATTTGAGGGTCAGATGACATCATGAATAAAATGCCTGCTTACTCATTTCTATTTTGATTTCTTTACATCATGAATAAAATGCATGATTTTAATATCATAAAATGCGTGCTTACTCATTTCTATTTTGATTTGTTTTAGGTTCTATTTGATACCCACATCATGGAAGGAAACAGGAAACAGCTTTCAGACTTTCAAAGGCAAGTGATTATTTTTTTCAAAAGAGAAAATCCGACTTGGGACTGACAAAATGTCTAGCTGTGTTACCAACTTTTTTTTTTAACGATTACAAGGCATCAGTTTAATAATGTTGTTGCAACTTTGAAACGAGAAGGTCCTGAAACAGCTGGTACACGCCAAAAAGGAACGGGTCCAAAGAAACGAATTTTGGACGAGGCACGTGCCACAGTGAAAGATTTGGCTGTTTCACCTGTGCAACACGGTGCAATGAACAGACGTCATTTCAGTCAACGAGAAATCACTCGACATCTCAATATATCGAAAACATCAGTGTTTGAAATTCTCAAAGAAAATGAACTGAAATGCTATCGTCGAATAAAATGTAACCTCCTCAGTGAGCGACATCAAGAAATGCGCAAAAACAAGTCGCTTGCACTGATCAATCGCTTTGAACCAGAGTGTGCTTGGAAAAGAGTATGGTTTTCGGACGAAGCAAGGTTTTCATTGCGACCGCCTTTGAATACACAAAATGATCGCATTTACCGAGAAGTGCGTGTAAAAACTGACATACCTGAGGAAGATCTGCTTGTGGAATATCACAATTTGCAGCCATCTGTTCTTTGTTATGCTGCAGTTTCATGGTATGGCAAAACGGAGCTTGGATTTCTAGGTCAAGACGCTACTCTGAAGTGCACGGACGACATTTTGAGCATCTATTAGTGTAATATAACATATGCCTTTATAAAACTTTGTAAAAGTTATTCTTTGTAAAAATAAATAGCTGTTTGACAAATTTTCCACTTTTATAGCGACCACCCTGTATATTTTCTGATCAACAGTGAATCGCTGGAAACCAACACCATTATTGATAAACGTAAAAAGATCAATTTTCAAGAGACATATAAAACAGGAATATTTGAAAACCAATAAAATTTGGCGAACAACACATAATTACAATTACATAAAACTAAAATGCAGGAATATTCACAAATACATAATAAGTTGTTTTATAAAACCACTTGCTAATTTTCTGGGAGAATTTCAATAGTGACAACGTTTGAAAGACACTCAAGTGTGAATTGAAAAATAATATTAAACTAAAAACACGTGTAAAATCTGCACATATAAATAGTTTATACGATTGTGTAAAATAAAAAATACACTTATAAGTCAGTATATCTAGCAATTTACGAGATTTCCTTGACATTCTTAACCGTGAACTGAAAAAATATATGTGGTTCTGAATATACGAAAGGCGTTTCCTCCCACTTCAAAATGATTTCTAAAACCTGCCATGCAACTACTATGCCCCCCAGTGGCTCAGCGATATGTCTGCGGATTTACACGCTAAAATCCGGGTTTCGATACCCGTGATGGGCAGAGCATAGATAGCCCATTGTTTAGCTTTGTGCTTAATTCAAAACAACAACAGCAACTACCATAATTAATAGAGATCGCGAGTCTCCGCTTTACAGCCAAAGGAACGCTTCGTGAGATACGGTACACAACTCTGGAAGAAACAACTAAATACCTGTTATTTAAAATATTTATGTGATAAATAAGCAGATTTCTAGGAAACGCCCAGCTGACGTCACAAAACTATTCGAAAGTTGCAATTTTTTGCAGTTATTTTTAATTTAAAATATTATTTGTAATAATAAGATATAACTGCAGAGTATCGAAAGTATTTATAGACTATTTTCATAATATATTTCTAATGCTTTTATATTGCATAATGAAAACTAGCATAAATACAAATTGTTTGTGAGATTGAACTATGTCACTTTGTGAAAAAACATCAGAATAAACAACATAGCCATGTGTTTTGTGATTATTGTAAACTCTGTTAAAGTGAAAAGGCAAATATTTTTAAACTGTTATTTACACTAAAATGCTTGCATTTTAAAAAAACATTCGTAACGTAAAGATTGATTCGTAATGTGAATACATAAAAATATAACACGTTTGAAGACACGCACAATAACAAACTGAAATCACAAGGCCTGTGATATTTTTATATCTCAAACAAAACATATATATATATATTTCGAAACCTAGGTTTAAAGAAACCTTCAAGGAGTTTGTCTATATTCCATTTTGTTTTTTACTTTCACCTTTCTTTTGCCCTCAATAACATAGCATTATCTCTCTGTATATATGTTTTTTTGTAAATTACACTTACAATTTCTTCGTTTTCGACTAGAGAAATTTCCTTTTGTTTCAGTCATGTTTCAAACACGTGTGCAAAATAAAAATTATCACGATGTCTTTTTATTGTTTGTTTTGGAATTTCGCACAAAGCTACTCGAGGGCTATCTGTGCTAGCCGTCCCTAATTTGGCAGTGTAAGACTAGAGTGAAGGCAGCTAGTCATCACCACCCACCGCCAACTCTTAGGCTACTTTTTTAACAACGAATAGTGGGATTGACCGTCACATTATACGCCCCCACGGCTGGGAGGGCGAGCATGTTTAGCGCGACGCGGGCGCGAACCCGCAACCCTCGGATTATGAGTCGCACGCCTTACGCGCTTAGCCATGCCAGGCCACGATGTCTTTTTACCTCTGGGCAATGTACACAGTTAGGGATAAGTGGTCACTCTGTTGCTAGGGTTACTATTTTATTAGCCAATACCAAGCATTGTCCACCTTACTAACCAACACTGAATGTTACATGAATGACCTCCATAAGCAGTACACCGAAAATAAATGAGATAAAATATCAGTGAACTGTCTCTAAAAATGAAACTCTGAGTAGCAATTCTTATGTGTTATTGTTGCAAAATCACAATATGGTGGCGGAATATTTGAAAGAACAACAAAAAAGAGTATTTAACCTAATTTTCACCCAAGAGCCGTCTGTAGGACAGGAACAACGATGATGTTGGTAAATAACCACAAGGTAAAGGGTAGCCAATGGTCAGAAAACAGGAAAAGTGTAATACAATAGCACAAGTACAGTTGACAAGCTAGTCTCAACAAAGAAACAGGAAAAATTGGCTGTATTAAAAAATAATACAAAAAGGAAATATGGAACTTGACAGAAACAACTCTCTTTACTCACTTTGAAAAAATGAGGAAGGGTTTTAACAATGAAATAGTTACCATTGTTTAGACCTTGTATGCTACAAAGTTTGATGGTTTTTATTCCATGGGTATTCTATCAATAAACGACTATACAGATCTGTGAAATATAGTTTATTTGTGATGAAGAGAAACACACTTCAAGTAAAAATGTATTTTCAAGACGGTTAATATGGATATTAGAACTTTAATTAAAATAAAGTACAAAACAACGTTTCGACTTTCTTAGGTCATCTTCAGGTTAATCGGCAGGGGCAAACTGAGAATAAGTTATTTGCACCTGCAACGATATTAGGTAAAGAGGAGAATTCTTCGTAAGTGAAAAAATAAAATTCGAACAATGCAATTGACAAACTGAACATTTCGAGCTTGCTGCCACCTATAAGATTTTGCGTGAAACTAAGCCACAATGCATTTTCTAATGGCATTTTTCAATTCATCTCTGTTGCAAAAAAAAAAAGTATTATTTAAGGAGATTTATTTTAAGAGTAAATTATAAACATAGCTGAAGTGGTTAATCTTGTATATGTGAGTCTACTTACAATTGGTTTTATTTTATGACATAATAAAACTACCATAAACTTGCATGTTTAAAAAAAATATTACACAGTAAAACTAAAATTGAAAAAGGCTAATCACTTATGTATATATTTGGTGTATAACTGTTTATAAAAAACTGGACACTTTAACTACACAGTTTTTATGAATTTCATGATGAGAAAATATTTTTTTAAAAATTAATTTAATAAAAAAACAGTTCAATAAGTGGCCTAGTTTCAACTTGTAACTTAATCTTTAATGTCTTGACTCTTCCAAGAAGTTTTTAGAACATTTTCTTTACAAATCTCGAAAAAACACACATGGAACATAATTTAAATATAAAAGTTAAGAAAACATTAAGGGATAATTTATCCAACCTTTTTGAAAACAACAGGTTTTAGTGTATAAGACAAAGGATGAGATATCCATTACTCTGCATCGCATATTTTTTATCTTCAATCTCTGATTCAGCCAGAGTTTATAAAATTAAATGTTTCATCACAACTTGATTTTAAAAACAACAATAAAAACTGTATTTCAAAATAAGAAAATACCCAAAACAGTACATGTGAAAAGACTACAAGAAACACCTTACTGGATACAAACGTAAGCTGAATGGCTACATTAATGGCCCATAAGTTTCACTAAAGCTGCTCAAATTTCAGTTAATAATTAGAGGTATAGCAGCTGATCAGCAATGACAATTGACACGAGGGTTTTGTTTAACCTTTTGAATACTCAACGAGGACAGTTGGCAAAAAGGTTTTGTTTGCCCTTTGTATCATGAGCAGTGATAGTTTGTACAAGGATATTGTTTGGCACTTTGAATAGTCAGCAGCAACAGTTGGCACAGTAGCTTTATGTGACTATTTTGAATAGCCAGCACTGACAGTTCATACAAGAAATTTGTGTGGCCATGTGAATAGCCGGCAGTAGCGGTTGGCACAATGGTTTTATGTAGGTCTTTTACCATATTTTGCAAACCAAATTCAAGGGTAATTGCCTAGGTATTCGTACCTGAACTCACCATAATTCTAGACGCTTTTTTAACAATTACACTTTCATTTTTCATGTTTAATTCCAACACGACATATTTCACGCTTTAATAATATTAAATTATCATGTTCTGAAAACGAACAGGAAATTATTCTAAGATATAGTTACGGCTATAGATATGGTCACTGCACCAGTACCGTCATACGATGTTGCCATGTCTAAACTCATAATAAAAATATAAGTGGTTGAATGTTTAATTTAGATGCATGATTCGCAATACAAGTGTTAGGATATTTTGGAGACATTTTTTGTTTTCAGATCAGATACACTTTCAGAGAGTTTTTCGGCGGTACCTATTTTCATCTGGGTACCTATCCCCGGGAATTGTAGACGTTTGGTTCATAGAATTTTGCGTAAAGCTTCTAGAGAGCTATTTGTTATAGTTGTTCCTAATTAGAAAGATCTGATATTGGGGGTTTGGCTAATTTATTTTTGTTTCTTAAGTTATATATAAAAAGAAGTTGTTTGTTTGTTTTTTGAATTAAGCACAAAGCTACACAATGGGCTATCTGTGCTCTGCCCACCACGGGTATCTAAACCCGGATTTTAGCGTGTAAGTCCGCAGACATACCGCTGAGATATAAAAAGAAAACAGTCCTTTACAAAAAAAAAAAGACATCGACATCAAGTGGTCGACAGCATAAACATCTTAAAACAGTGATTATTAATAATTTAATACATATTGTGCAAAAAGTGAACATATACTTTTGTTTGTGTGTATGGATAATATAAAGAATTTTTTATAAATTCATTTCATTGTTCTTACTTTTTTCTATGCATTTGTTGAACAGGTTTAGTAGTTTACAATACTTTACAATCACATATTGAAATAAGTTATGATTCAAGAATAACATCTGAAAACGAAGTATTTATTTATATATCTATAAAATTAAACATAAAAGATCAATTTTATACTTTTAGCCTCAACTTTTAAACGCAGTGAGTTATCTCTGTCACAACGAATTTCTTCATTCGTATTATTGATTTTTGATGTAGGGTCAAGTTCCATGGTTCAAGAAAGCACAACTTCAATGTTGTCATTTTGTTGATAATGTTTCTAGTACAAACACTGCGGCCCGGCATGGCCAGGTGGTTAAGGCACTTGACTCGTAATCCGAGGGTCGCGCTTTCGAATCCCCATATTACCAAATATGCTCGTCTTTTCAGCTATGAGGACGTTATAATGTGACGGTCAATACCTCTATTCGTTGTTAAAAGAGTATTCCCAAAGTTGGCGGTGGACAGTGATGACTAGCTGCCTTCTCTCTAGCCTTACACTGCTAAATTAGGTACGGCTAGCACAGATAGCCCTCGCGTAGGTTCGCGCAAAATTCAAAACAAATATTGTAATGAAATATGCAGTTGATATCATCTTAGGTTGCTGTGCCATAATGATTAGCGTGCTTGGCTGGGAATCCAAAGTTCTAATGTTTGCGACACAATATCCTGCTAAGTATGTTCTCAATTATTTCAGCTTTGGACGAGATGAAAAAACGGCAGTCAGTCTTGCTATTTGATTTAAAATACCCACAAAGGCAACGGTGACTAGTGCATCTCCATCTTTTCAGCAGTTCTAAACTAGGGTCTCTAATATGGTCGTTTAGCCCAAATGTCGCAGCAGATATTGTTGAAACAGAAAATTCCGAATGTTAAATACGTGGTGTACATACAATTAAAATAGAAATTTTGGTGGTCGTTTCTGAAAATTGCAGGCTGTCATTAAAATAAGTAATTTTGGTAGTTCAACTGTCAGGAAAGAATAAAACATAACAAAACCTTTACTCACTAATTGAACACTGCTAATTTTTTTATCTCACTATTTGAATACTGCTAAATAGACACAGTGGATCAACCCATTAATTGCTTGACTGCGAACTTTCATGTTCAGAGTTAAAACATCTCTCAGTGAAGGAAAAGGAGGAAGGGCTAGTACTTTTAGATATCTCAATCAGATAGAACATTAGGCCTGTTAGCTAAAGTTCCGAGGTTTGAGCCATATACCCGGAATTTTTTGTTTTTATTCCTTATTGGTTTTTATTTATTTACACCAATGTTTGATAGAAAGTTTCTTTTCATTGATTCATGACATGGACTCAAATAAATAATGTTATACGCTAAGAAGACGCTGACGGTTATCATTACTTATCATTACTGCTATATACTAAGAAGAGGCCCGGCATGACTTGATGGTTGGGGTGATCGACTCGCAATATGCGAGTTACGGATTCGAATCCCACTTACACTGAACCTGTTCGCCATTTCAGCCATGGAGGCTTAATAATTTAACAGTAAATCTCACTATTTACTGGTAGAACAGCACCCTAAAAGTTGTCAGTGAATTTTATTGTCTAGTTGCCTTCCCTCTGATATACTACTGCTAAATTAGAGACAGCTAACGCAGAAAAAAAAGCCTTTGTGTGGCTTTGCTCGAAGTTCAAAGTAAACCAAATATACTAAGAGGATATGAGCACTAATCATTATTAGTATCCACTATGTTATCGTTAACATTTGTCATTATTGATATGACCTAAATATTTTAATTTGGGATCTAGTTATGAAAATCACAGTCAGACTTGTTATTTAGTATAACTAAATAACACACCTGAATACAAAAAAACTGTTGTTGTTTTTTAGATCAGAAACTACCACATTGACTCTACATGTATCAGAACCCGTGACTATATTTAATAAGTTTTTTAATTTATTGTTTAGATGTCCCAAGCATTCCATCTAGAACAGGCAACACCCGGAAAGGAAACTTTAGGAAGTCTTGTTCACTCTTCTTCGATCCAGTGCCCATCCAATTTCAGATTTCAAGTTGATGTAATAACAGAATCTTTATTTCTGTAGCATATCTAAAGTTGCATACGTTTACTAGTAAGTAAACATATTGGAATTCCATTAGTCGCAGTTTGTTTGTTTCGAATTTTGCACAAAGCTACACGAGGGCTATCTGCACTAGCCGTCCCTAATTTAGCAGTGTAAAACTACAGAGAAGGCAACTAATCGTCACCACCCACCCCCAACTTTTGGGATACTCATTTACCAATGAATAGTGGGATTAACTGTCATATTATAATGCCCCCCACGGCTGAAAAGGCGAGCATGTTTGGAGTTATAAGGATTCGAACCCTCGATCCTCAGCTAACAAGTCGAGTACCTTAGCCACCTGGCCATGTCAGGCCTAGTCGCATTAATGAATTTATAATCTGCGCATTTCAAGAATATAGTCATATTTCAGCTCTGAATATATGTAGTATTCTTTTGTTGGTAGCAGTTGTAAATTTATGGTTATTATTTTTCTATTAAGTGGTATTTGCTTTATAGGTTATTCATTTATCAAACCTTGGGTTTTAACATTGCAGCTCCATAATTTTACCGCTAACTTACTAGGCTATAGGGCAATTATTTGAAGGTAACATTTGTGTGCTCATAGGCCCACTTTTAAATTAAAGAGGAATATAAGTTGTTACCGTACTTCCGAAACTACTATTAACAACAAATTTTATAGATTCTGACTGATTTATAGAATAAATTACATTAGGATATTATTTCTCCTTAACTTCAGCATCTAATTTACTTTTTGATTAAGTACCACTAATTTAAGACTTAAGTAATTACCTAATTTAGATAGATTTAAGATTTGTGCCTTTCTTGCGAGTTTATAGGGGTTAAAGCTCAAAATATTTTGCAAAATTGTGGTTTATCATCTGCCATTCCTTTATATTTTGAATAATATAGATGAATTTTTGCACAAGTATACTTGTGACAATCCCCAAATATATACATTTTTTCTTTTGATATTAAATAGGATGAAAGATAAAAACAAATTACTATATATGTTATAAGGAACTTTGAACCTAGAGACATTATATGTATATGTAAACATACAAAGGGTTGTTATTAATAGCAACCATTCACATAATGCTCGAAATTCCATATACTGTATCGGTATAGTTACTTAACAGAAAGTTACGTATGTAGTTTTTGGTTTAGTTTGTTTCGAATTTCGCGCAAGCTACTCGAGGGCTATGTGCGCTAGCCGTACCTAATTTAGCAGTGTAGACTAGATAGAAGGCAGCTAGTTGTAATTTGTTTGTATGCTTGACTGTCGTATTTTTACTGTTTCAAGAGTGTATTTAATTTATATAATAAAAATTTCACAGTCGCTGGATATTTGCAATTTTGAAAGAGAAAAGTATAATTTGTATCTTTGATTATTCATAAATTTTATTTGTGAAACAGACAAACAAACTAATAACAGTTTAATAACGTATTAAAAGCAACAAATGAAAATACTTTTAAACATAAAAAATGCAAAGAAATTAGTTAAGAACTGGATGGAAAATACGCGTTTTTAATATCTACTTTCAAAAATTAAAATTTTGAAAATTTAAATTATAAAGCCTTAGCCTTATGTTTAGATCAGAAATACACTTTTTTGTTGTAGTAAAGATTTCAATGTTTTCGAACACTACAAAGTACTATGTTGTACTACAAATTCCGTTGTTTACAGGGGCAAGAGTTGTGTTGAGTGTTCAAGCAAGCATTATGAATTTCTTCAGTTGGTATTTCCAACCCTTTTAAAATCTCTCTCTCTCTCTCTCTATATATATATACATGCATTATCGTACCTTGAGTACAGGCAATAATGTACTGGCCTGTAGTCTCGGGATATTTTAATTTATGCAACGTCTTTAACTTTTTTGTTTGGGTTTGTTTTATTCATTTAAATAAACATATATATACGTACATCTGCAGTGTTGTACAGGGTGGATCAGAAGAAAATATTGTGAAATAAGAATAACCTGCACTCGTAACTAGCTCACCCTCTCCCTCCGAAAAAGAAAATGTAACAACAACAGAAGAAAACAAGTACGCCAAACAAAAAAACATACTTGATGAATTTCACCACACATTATCCCCCATTATATATGATATCATGAAATATGCTATTGCATTACAAGTACGTGTCGTAACCAAGCAGCACTAATGCCAGTGTTATTTTATGTTTTTCTTTTGTAAGTTATATCCTAAAATGCTACTGCTTAATGTTGAAAAAAGAATTTTTCTCTAATGTAATATTATTTTATGAGTAAAGCACTTGATACAAATAATCAACCTACCAGATGTATAAGAATTAAAGTGTGATGCTAATAAAATTTGGTTGAAAAGAATGAACAATAACAACAAAAAGAAAGTAGAAGTTTCTGTCGACGTTGTACATTTACGGACATAACCTGTAAAGGGTCAATCGCATGTGCGAAATTAACTAATGCCACGCGTTTGCAGTGATTGCATGATATAAGAATGGGTATTCCTGGCTACCGGACCGTATTCTACTGAAGAATTAATGTGAGCTTCATAAAATACTGAATAACCAAATCAGTAGTAACGGCCCAGGTGTAACTGATCCTACCAGGTCTCATGACCACACAACCACCACATTGAATAACAAGTTGGTTGGAAAGACAACTCAAACATTCAACAATTAAAGTAGTGTTAAGATTGTTTGTTTGTCTTACATACCCTTAGGCTTATAACTGAGCCACTAGAGGACAAATCTTTAATAAAAAATTGTTTTTCGAAAATAGTATTAGACCATGCAATTCTGTGAATAGTAACATTTCCAACGAGAAAAATATCCTTGGGTCGCTTTTATTTATTTACTTTTGTAAAGAAAAAACTGAAGATAAGTGGTTGAATTTTCACTCTTTTGCGAGAGAATGCAGCTTTCTATATTGCAGCGCGTAGTGTTGGCCTGGCATGGCCGAGCGCGTTAAGGCGTGCACTCGTAATCCGAGGGTCGCGGTTTCGCGCCCGCGTCGCGCTAAACATGCTCACCCTCCCAGCCGTGGGGGTGTATAATATGACGGTCAATCCCACTATTCGTTGGTAAAAGAGCAGCCCGATAGTTGGCGGTGGGTGGTGATGACTAGCTGCCTTCCCTCTAGTCTTACACTGCAAAATTAGGGACGGCTAGCACAGATAGCCCTCGAGTAGCTTTGTGCGAAATTCCAAAAAACAAACAAACAAACAAGCAGCGCGTAGTGTGAACATACTGTCAGATACAGTAACCTTTTCCATGTGCACCTTATACTAGTTGCTGAAAATCATGCGAATGATTGTGTGTAATTATTATTTGTATTATTTATAATGTTCCTGCATGAGTTTCAAGTGCATGTGAACAAAAATAAAAAAAGGAGAGATAAATTGAGCAAACATTTTCTCAAACATAATTTGATTATCCCCGTTAGAAATATATAAATTATTAACAAGCCGTTTCCGACATTAAAACCTCACTATAATAATGAAATCTAGACCTCTCAGCTATCTCAAAACGTGTGTCTTTTCAATAAGACAATAAACCAAACATTTTGCATGATCTTTACGTAAAATATATGAAATAGTCCAATCCTCTTTAAGATTTCTATGCCATTTGAAATTATGTAAGAGAAAAACATTTAAAATTGTGAAAGCTTTCCACAAATCTATCTCTTCTGCAATCTACCTGACCACGAGCAATTTGATGTAGCTTAAAACGATGTAGAAGACGCGGGATGATACGTAAACGAGCATAAGGCAATGTAATAAATACGTGAATGAGTGACTATGTGCTTGACCAATCTCGATTCTTGGACTACGACACTAATTTAGGAGTAGGGTGTTTCCTAAAAATATAAAATGCATCTAGGTGTGATCACGAAATTTTGCCGACTTCAGTCAGGTTTTAATGTATGTAGAATGTGAAGGTTTCCTGCCGCACTTGTTTTCCCTGCAACCATTGCATTGTCACGAAAAAAATATTTTGCACTTTTTTGATGTTTAACTAGTTTTTGTATATGTAAAAAGTAATTGAGTATATTGTAAAACACCATTATAATGTTTATGTAATAATATGTACATGTCTATATCTGTGTATGAGACCAACCTTCGAATATATAGGTATAATTTTAATTACGTGTCTTGTATAGATTCGCAGTATAGATGTTCAGATCACTTTCTTTAGCATGTGTTTTATGAAATTGTGGTCATGTGCCATAACATTGTATTTGATGGAAGTTAGTTATGTCTATAACCATGTGAAGAATGCTGGTTAAGACAATTTTAGTGAAAGAGCTTTTACATTCGTGTCCATGCTGCGTCAGTCGAGATGTAACGGCCAGATATAACTGAAGTAGACATTTTGAGTGGATGAAATATATGTATACTATCTGACGTACCTGTTCAACACACAAGGAATACATAAGAGATCCAGAGAAGTACAAAGGTGGGATATCAGAACGTTTAAAATCATGATCTAAAATAATGTTAAAATTAAAGTAACTCCTCTCTCTTAACCATCCCTTTTTTTAAAAAAAAAACAAAAGACCGATACTACTGTTGTTAAATTGATCTAAGGATATCTGTTTGGAAATTTACAAGACACTCTAAATATTGACTACCAGTTTATTTTAGAATATGACCTGAACCCATTAGGTTACTACGTCCATGGTGAAAATTTAACTCTGGTTTTTGTGTGGTATGTAAACTTACGACAGACAAAAGAGAAGTTTGTACTGCAAGATTTTTGGCACGGCCAACAACTCAATGTTATCAAGTAGAAGACATGACTAGTTGTCAGCATTTTGAAACTAATTTTAAAGTAAGTGATCTTCACATATCTTAACCTCCGAGCAACATAAATTAAACTGAATAAGGTTTTGAAAAAGCATTAGGGAATGCTAGGAGACTAACAGAAGAAATGACAAACGCTAGACAATTTTTTAAAGCGGTAGATTCACTCATTGAAAAGAAAGCCGTAGTTTTTTTTTATATAAAGGTGTATTGAGCCTATCTTTAGAAACTTCAAGGTAATTTTCCTTAACAATATTCTCAGCACAACTTCTAAACCCGTGAAAGAATGGGTTTCTGCAACTACAGAAACCCAAGTTCAATGTACTGTACTCTTGCTTTTTCAAAAATGGGGGCCCGGCATGGCCGAGCGCGTTAGGCGTGTGACTCGTAATCCGAGGGTCGCGCTGAACATGCTCGCCCTTCCAGCCGTGGGGTGTATAATGTTACGGTCAATCCCACTATTCGTTGGTAAAAGAGTAGCCCAAGAGTTGGCAGTGGGTGATGATGACTAGCTGCCTTCCCTCTAGTCTTACACTGCTAAATTAGGGACGGCTAGCCCTCGAGTAGCTTTGTGCGAAATTCCAAAACAAACAAACAATCAAAAATGGATTCAAGGGACCTGTTGAGACACTGCATGTATTTCCAGGCGGGCTTGAAGTAAAGTGTGTGTTTTCTTATAGCAAAGCCACGTCAGGCTATATGCTGAGCCCACCGAGGGGATCAAACCCCTGATTTCAGTGTTGTAAATTTGTAGACATACCGCTGTATACTAGTGGGGGGCTTGAAGTAAAGAGTGCACGATTTTGCCTCAGTGGGAGCAAGAAAAGTAAAATTTCCGTAACTATAAAAGTTTAAGTTGACACTGTGGTTACTTGTTAACCATCACTACAACATTTTCTCAAGAGTTAATAAAAGAACTGAATTTGGTTTAGGCGTGTTTGTTTCAGAAGCTGCCTGTTGTATTTACCCCAGGGAATTTGACTCCAGATTGTACCATTGTACGTCCTTAAGTTTACCGCTGGTCCACCAGGGAAAACTTTGGTTTATAATTCTATGTTTTTTTGCACGATTTAAGCTAAACATTTATGGAATAATTAAAACATTCTGAGAGCAGAAAAGTAGATAAGGCCGGACCTAGGTAGCAATTTTGAAAGGTTAACGAACATTCCAGTATGCATAATCCACTTTAATTTCTTATAATATTCACTATAGGAGATTTTGTTTGTTTATCAGTTGGAATTTGCCTGAAGCTACTTAAAAGATATCTGCGCTAGCAATTCTTAATTTTGAAGCGATAAATTAAAGAAAAAGCAGCTAGTCAACAGCACCATGTTTGAAGCTGCGCCTGTCTGACCGAGCAGTGAAATGTGGTTGTCGCTTTTATAAAAATGTTTATTTTTATTTAAGACGCAAATCACCGAACCAATTTATTAAACAGCACTAAATTTATATTTTTAACACAAGACTTTAGTGAAGCTCTAAGACGTACTTAATGTTAGTAATTATAGGTTCAAAAATATCTTCCAAAAACTAAATGTAAATCAAAGCTATAATACCATAAATTTCTTTCACTTACTGTTATTAAATTAATAGGACATATTTTACGATACATACTAACATGGTAAATGTCCTCATGCTAACTGTTGTTACACAACAGTATTCGAAGATAAGTAGAAATCACTTGAGAAATTCCATTTTCTCGACTGTAAAATAAAATAGAGCTTATAAACAATATACTAAAATACTGTTCTTTATATTTAATTACATTTTCGCAAAGCGAAATACTTTGGAATACATTAAACAAATAATGACAAATTCGCACAAACTCAAATACAAACCAGAACTTTTAATAAGTATGATAAAAAAAACTGAAAAACGTTCTCGTGTTACCATTTAGTACGCGGGAACAATAAGAAACTAAACATTACTTCGTTGGTACAATGAGGAATTATATTTTTTAAGTAAATTTGACACATTTATTGGAGTAAAAATAGTTACTTTGCTCAAACATTTGATACGTCCGAACAATCAAGAACCAAAAACTTTGTCTTTTCGTTCATTTTATAAGTAGAAACAATAAATTAAATAAACGACAAAAAAGCAGCTACATCATTTCGGAAAGTTTATAAATAAAGAAAAATAATTAGAAAATTTCATTGTAATATACATATATAGAAAGTTATAAGAAACGGTTTCTAGCGTTGTAACTTGTAGACTGTGGGATAATAAAGAACGAGAACATTTCTTTGTCATACATTTTAAATAGCGGAACAATAACAACTTAAATTTGTTTGATATAGGAGATATAAAAGTATCCAGCGTTATATATTTCATATGTGGGAACAAAAGGAACTAAGGAAACCCCTCCCCTCCTCCATTTCATATATTTGTCACTTGAAAACAATAACAAAGAATAGACGGTCGTAAATAAGAATATAAAGTGTAATGTTGTCCGTCTGTACGTTACTTAATCACATTCGTAAGCCACACGACGGGCTGTTTGCGCTCGGTTCACCATGAGGAATCGAATCCAAGAATTTAACGTTGTAATTCTAAATTTAATCTTGCTCTTAATCCACGGGAGATGTTATATCGAAGTAGAAATGAAAATTAGTTTTCTATCTTTAGTTTGATAAAGTACCATAAAGTAGCATAATTCCTTTAAAGCCTTACTTAGACATATGTTTTGTTGTGTATTATGTTTACTATTGTCAAAAGTAGGTTATATGAATAGAAAATGACGGACATTTTAAAGGAATATATAATAAATGGTGTATTAATTTCATTAGTTAATACTACAATACATGTAAGTTAACCAAGTAAAAGGTGAAGTGCAAAGAATAAACCCCAAAAAACAAAAATTAGAACTCTTGATGACGAGAAACCCACTTGAAATAAAAATGAATCTCAGAACTGCTGATATGGGTATTAACACTTTTATTGATAAGCAGAGAATAACATTTCGGCCTGACGATGACCTAGGAAGGTCGAAACGTTGTTCTCTGTATATCAATTAATATACTGAAATAATAATAGCTTCGTCGAAACAGGAAACACATATTAGAAAGCTCGAACTACTTTGGATTCGTAATCGAAAGAATAAAGCATTTAATCTCTAGAATTTTACAATATTGACCTATTGTAGAACTGTACCTTTTAGATCATTTTTCTGTCAACAACTTTTTTGCCAATGATGTATATTGACATACCTCTCACACCAAAATAAACTAGTTTTAAAACACAATGTAAAGGTATTAACTACAAAATGTTAAATCAGAATATTTGGAGCACACACACACATCCTTGCATCGGTACGTCTTCCTTTACTAATGACTAAGTCTTTTAATTCTAGTTTTTTAAGTATTAAAAAAAGTTCTTCATTTTTAATTAAATCTTAATAAAGCATCCTGGATGAGACTCGAATATCTTTAAATTCAGATTTGACGCTCATCATAATCAACCAACTTACGAAAAATGCTTTGGTATAGGATATTGTTAAATACGTTATTCAAACAAAGCTGATACTTTAGCTACATCCTACTGAGTTTAACGGTTCAAAAGAAGTGCCTTACAACCTGCACTGTTAGAGAACATGTTAAGAACTAATAGGATATTGATCTGGTTGTTCCTATATGATATTTTTTATTACACGCGTTCAAAATCTAATGATGTCATAGCGAATGTTGGATTCAGCAAAACCATTTTATTCAAAATTAGAAAGTACAAAGGATTCATTTCAAGCTACTTTTAACATTTACCTAATGTTATATACTTTTATCTAGAATATAGGTCCAGCCAACAGTTTGAAGTAAGTTAAGTATTTATATATTGTATTCATAGCAAAGCTACTAAGCCTATATGCTGCTGTCCGTAGTTTGGAGCTACTGACCAAGAGGGAAGGCAGCTAGTTAACAACATCTTACTATCCACCATCCAGGCTAAGGGACTGACTGTCACTCTTATAATGCGCCCACAGCTTAAAGTGCGGGCAATATTTTGTGATAACGCTCGGATTTAAACTCGGTTCACTAGCTCTGAAATACAAAGCTTTACCACAGGGTCACCTCGTGTTCTATAAATTAACCAAGACGTGTATGGACGTAACAACGTTTTGTTATTTTATTTTATAGCGATTTTATTAGCATAATAATTAGTAAACATATAATGTTAAAATAAAATACAAAAATTTTTGATGATATAGTCGTTGAACTAAATTGGTTCATTTTCTTCTCCACTTCAAGGAATGATAAAAAAATGAAGACTAAAATTAGAATGAATCTGATATTCCTGATTATTATTCATATGAATGGAAAAATAAGTAAACCTTTTTCAGTGGAGGTTGTCATGGTTATTCTTTTGAAAAGTAATTCAGTTTAATAGTCATACGAACCCTAGTTATATACTTAAAGTTCTCAGAAATAATATACATTATGACGAGAAACTCACTTGAAGTAAAAATGTATCTCAGGACGGCTAGTATGGGTATTAACACTTTTACTAATAACGCAGAGAACAACGTTTCGACCTTCTTAGGTCAACTTTAGGTTAACAAAGTTGCAAATTCCCATACCAGCCGTCCTGAGATATACGATTAGCACAAATTTTGGTATTACCAAGAGCACTACAATAGAAAAATCCTAGAATTGTATTCGTTTTTTGTTTTTTTTTTATTTTAATTTATGTCAGCTAATCTTAGTACTGTTTAACTTCTTGTTGCCCCCCAGTGGCTCAGCGGTATGTCTGCGGACTTGCACGCTAAAATCCGGGTTTCGATACCCGTGGTGGGCAGAGCACAGATAGCCCATTGTGTAGCTTTGTGCTTAATTCAAAACAAACAAACAAACAAACAAACTTCTTGTTTAATTGTTCCTGCAAGTGATAAGGTTGCAAGCAGTTTATAATGCTAAAATATTGGCTCGATACTTGCGAAAGGCACAGCGCAAATAGTTTAAATTCAATTAAGTAAAATAAGTATTTGTTTTTTCAATTTGATTTCAAAATTTGTTAAGATCTCTACGCTTATATCAATATGCACACTATTTTTTAACGCTACACCTGAATAGTGGTTAAGATTATGAAAAATAAATGTGGTATAAAATTTGTTTAAGTTAAAGTAATGTCTTTGTAATAATTTTTGACACCGGCTATGTAATACACAACGTAATTATACATATTTCTTTTAAATTGTTGGATGGTACAATCAATGCATAAATTCAGTTATCAATTTTAAAATACAAATTGTTGGACTTAAATAAAACAAAAACTTTTAATAGTCTTACTAAAGGACAGTTTACATGAGCAATAAAAAGGGGTTTATAGATATAATAGATGAAACATACTACGAATTTTTTTTAGTTCAGTTTTAGTTCAGCAAAGTAAATATTTTTTGTTCATTTAGCTTTAAATAAAAATATTCACACATATGCTGTACGGACGTGCTTAAACAGTTAACAATATACATTGATTACGGAAGGTGGTTCCAATTCGTGGTTGCCTTGGTTACTTATTGTTACGAGTAATTCCAAAGCCTTCCCATTGAAGAAGAAATTATATAAAAATATATATATCTGTGTGCTCTGCAGTTTCTTTAGTACACATACACATATAACATTAAAATTAAAAGTGTTCATGAATGAAAAGTTATTGTTTATCTCAAATTTTTAAACATTTTCACACAAACATATGTGTGACCAACGCTTAGGTTTAATAATAAATATTGGTTCTGAAAAGGGATTAATCCGCGGTTATCTTGGCTACTTATTGTTAGGAATTATTCCACTTTGATATCACCTAAAGATTTCCTATGGAACATATCACTGTAGAACTACACATTTAATTTCTCTAGGGATTTCAATAATTTGGCGAATTTTGTGATACCTTAAGGATATTGCCCTCTTTGTCTTGGTGGAATGATGCAGAAGCGAAATAACTATATTATTTCCTGTATATTTAGTAGTTCTTCTTTTTCATGTTTTATTAAGTTTATCAGTAGAATTACATCCACAATGTGTTCTGGTGAAAGTTCTCTTCAATTTACAACAGTATAAAATATATTCCTCAAATAGAGGAATAACACAGCTATGAAACAACTGATTGTTTCAACAATATCAGCGCATAGGTTTTATATGCTTTTCGAGAACACAAATGATATACAACTTTTAATTCATATTTGTATTTGTTTAAATGCATCATTGAAGTAACACTTTAATTCTGTAAAATTCTGTAATTCTGTGAAATTTAATACAGAGATTGTGAATCAGCCAACAAATTCGTGTTCCGTTTTGTTTTCTCACGATGGCTGTGTTATTTTAATTTGTATGTGTAACCATACAAACGCCATATTTTTGTTCCTTAAAGAAAGAATGAACTAGCTGTAAAAATATGTCTGTTTCCATAAAGTTTACATGTATATACCCAAATTATTTATCGTAAAGCAACTCGTTATTTATGTTTATCGAAATCTCTATTCAACACAGAAGAACTGGAAAATAGTGTTTTCATTTGTCCTCTTCACATACATTTGGATAGTATTCACTTTGAATTAAACTAAATTCTCTAAACAAGAATTATGTTAAACTATTTTACACTCAATTCGTAATACTTCAACTGATCACTCTCTTTAATCATTTAGTTATTTACATTTGTTTTCGTGGGTTTCAATAACAAAATTGTTTGTTTGTTTGTTTTGGAATTTCGCACAAAGCTACTCGAGGGCTAGCCGTCCCTAATTTAGCAGTGTAAGACTAGAGGGAAGGCAGCTAGTCATCACCACCCACCGCCAACTCTTGGGCTACTCTTTTACCAACGAATAGCGGGATTGACCGTCACATTATACACCCTCACGGCTGGGAGGGCGAGCATGTTTAGCGCGACTCTCGGATTACGAGCGCACGCCTTAACGCGCTCGGCCATGCCAGGCCTCAATAACAAGATAATATCATGTATGATATAATACACAAAAACTATAGAGCTTCTTAAAATTATTGTCATAACCGAAAGTACTTGACTTTTCACATCTGTTAAACGACACCAAGCCCTTCAGTGGCTCAGCTGTAAGTCCACACGCTTACGATGTTAAAATTTGGGTTTAAATACCTGTAGTAGAAAGAGCACAGGTAACCCATTGTATAATTTTTGTGTGTAACAATCAAATCAAAAGTAATGTCAAAATATCTCCTAGCTTAGCATTTTTAATATTAATATTTAATCTACATTTCAAAATATATCATACCATTGACTACAAAACACTTGAAAACTTCAGCTAGGCATGTTCTAATGTTTAGAATACCTCATAAACACAGTTAGCACTCTTTCGACTGTCGATACGCTTTAAATGAAACTGTCAAGTCTCGCTGTTCGGTTAGACAAGAATAACCTGAGAGTTGGCTACAGGTGCTTTTGACTAGTCCACAGCTCAAATTTAGTAATAGGTATGTTGTTGTTGTTTTTAAATTAAGCACAAAGCTACACAATGGGCTGTCTATGCTCTGCCCATCACGGGTATCGAAACCCGCATTTTAGCGTGTAAGTCCGCAGACATACAGCTGAGCCATTGGGGGGCAATAGGTATGTACAATAAACATATTGCTGGGAACAAAATAATGTCCAGTTAAATTTATTATCAAATATTTCATTGAGTCCTGCAAGACCTGCACAAGAATTTAAAAAGTATTTTAACGGGAAATTTCTTGAGGCAATTTTGGCTCACTGTCACCTAGTTTGATAAGTGCCAAGTGTTAGAGTAATGGAGACATTAGAAGAGTCCTTAAATTATTCATTCATTTCAGAAAGTTTTCGTCCACGATCCTAAAACCAAGCGAATCCTCGTTATAATCCATCAGTTCTTACGTGGCCTGGCACGGCCTAGCGCGTTAAGACGTGCGACTCGTAATCTGAGGGTGGCGGATTCGTACCTGAGTCGCGCCAAACATGCTCGCCCTCCCAGCCGTGGGGGCGTTATAATGTTACGGTCAATCCCACTCTTTGTTGGTAAAAGAGTAGCCCAAGAGTTGGCGGTGGGTGGTGATGACTAGCTGCCTTCCCTCTAGTCTTACACTGCTAAATTAGGGACGGCTAGCACAGATAGCTCTTGAGTAGCTTTGTGCGAAATTCTAAAAAAACAAACAAACAAACGTTTTGAAAAGTATTAAACTTTGAGTCAGAAATGAATAAATTGTTTACAATATGACCCCGCAACTACGAGGGCTGTTCAAAAAGTACGCAAACTGACGTCATGAAACAAAATGTACTTTATTTAGAAGTTACAGGTCTGGGACCCCTTCAAAGTACTCTCCTTTCCAACGCACGTACTTATCCCAACGGTGTTTCCACTTGTTGAAACAGTCCTGGTACGCTTCTTTTGTAATGTCCTTCAGTTCCTTCGTCGCATTTGCTTTAATCTCGGGAATGGTCTCAAATCTTCTTCCTTTCAAGGGTCTTTTGAGATTGGGGAACAAGAAAAAATTGCAAGGAGCAAGGTCAGGTGAGTAGGGGGTGGGGAAGAACAGCGATCGAGTGTTTGGCCAAAAACTCACGAGTTCTGAGGCACAAATTTCGCAGCAACACGGTGCATCTTCAATTTTCCGGTCAAAATCGCGTAACAAGATCCATCTGATATCCCACACTCTTCAACAAACTTCCTAACAGTCAGACGTCGATTTGCCTGCACCAGGGTGATGATTTTGTCGACCTGTGGGTTGTCAGTTGACGTGGAAGGACGTACAGTAGTAGTAGTAGCATTCTTTCTTAAAAAAAAAAAATCTTGTTTCGTCCATGCATGGTCTGAGCCCTGAAATGGGCCTGAGCATCAATTTATACTTTTACTCTGGCCCAAAGCTATAAAATAATAATAATAATAATAACAAAAATTGTAAATTGTTTTGATGCTATGAATGTTCGGGAAGGAGAAAGAGGTCAAATGTACCTGACCCTCCTGGGTATTTAACAACAATACTCAAATACCGACACATCGGAACGTAACGTAAGACTTCGTATAGTTAAAGCGAATTATAGTTGTTTTTTTATTTTATGATTCCACCAGCTACATCTTATAATTGTAATGATGTTATTAGTTTAAGTTAGTAAGAGAAAGTTAAAGTGTGAAAATCTCAAACTAATGTTTGTTCAATGATCAGTTACAGCTTATGAAAAAAAAATCGTGCATATCGAAGTAATAACTTCAAAAGAAATATGCCACCAATTTCAAAGTGAAAACTCACGTCACTAGAAACTGGGCTTCGATACCTGTGGTGGGCAGAGCTCATTGCGTAACTGTTTGCTTAATTCCAAAAAAAAAAAACCCAAAAGAAATATATTTCAGTCTTATGTAATGATCTTTTGTATACGAAGTTTACAAGCCATTGAAAAAGACAGGGGTTTACTACTTTCTCAATTTATTTTAGAAAAAGTACTTTAGGACATATAATGATATGTTTCTCGCATTATCTATTAGTGCAATGATCATATAAGTCAATCAGTGATGTCGAGAAACCCACTTGTTGAGAATTTTATATGCAAAAACGGTGAACCTGACGATGACCGAAGAAGGTCGAAACGTTGTTCGCTTTTCTATTTAAAATATTTTCTCAACCCAGATGAGCCGTTTTTGCATATAAAAGATCATATAAGTCAGTTTTGGTATTTATGAATTAATCACTTATAAAGCGCCAAGATAATTTTGGATACCATGGTGGGTCGATGATAGACTTATAACGCTTACATCAGGGGTTTGATTATTCTAGATTAACAAAGTGCAGATAGCTCATTTTCTACCTTTACCTTAAAACAACACTTATTTTGGAACGTCCTATCTTTAGTGCCATCTTGTGGAAAGTTAAGTAACAATATAGCAAACTTTTCAAGTATTCATGTCAGAGCATCAATAATATAGTTCAGTATACGTTTGTTTTAGAACAAAGCCACGTTAGGCTATCTGCTGTATCCACTGCGGAGAATCAAACCCCACATTTTAATGTTATTAGCTCATAAAATTAGTGTTGATACATTTGAATTCTTGAGTAGATTGTTGTATAGTTTATTTTTTAAAAATTCTTAAAATTTTGTACCAGATTCATTATAAGTTATTTTTGTTAATATTTTGTGATAACTTTAGTTCTCTTAGTTATTTGCACTGAATCGTTTTAGCAATTAATATAAAAATATGACAAGTAATGATCATTCTGACATTTTTCACTAGCGTTAGATAATAATAATGTCACATTTTTAAAAATCAAATATTCTCAGGTAAATAATCTGACACTTTTTCTTTAGTTATCTTTTTCTGAATAGAAAGTTTGTCCAGATGTAACCTAATGGTTAGCGTGTAAAGACTATATGAATCCGGGATTTGTGTCCTGTTGCTCCAAAAGCATGCGCTACATTTTGAGGCTATGATTGCGATATAAAACGACACTCAAACTTAACTATTCTTTTTGAAATTATATCCTCAAAGATGGTGATGTGTGCCATTCCCAATCAAAGAAATATATTCATAAATAGCCAACATGTAGTTTTGTTTGAGAATTTAAAAAAAAAAATATTATTTGTGGTAATATATTCTAAGTAGAAACCACTTCTAAATCGATATCAAAATAAAATTAATTAAAGATGCAGCAGTCCATTCGCTCTCATTGTAAGTACTCTGCAGTTTTTGTCGCGGGTTTTAATCCCTGTCACACCAAACATGCTCGCTCTCTCAGCCGTGGGGGCGTTATAATGTGACTATTTATGGCCTGGCATGGCCGAGCGCGTTAAGGCGTGCGCTCGTAATCCGAGGGTCGTGGGTTCGCGCCCGCGTCGCGCTAAACATGCTCGCCCTCCCAGCCGTGGGGTGTATAATGTGACGGTCAATCCCACTTTTCGTTGGTAAAAGAGTAGCCCAAGAGTTGGCGGTGGGTGGTGATGACTAGCTGCCTTCCCTCTAGTCTTACACTGCTAAATTAGGAACGGCTAGCACAGATAGCCCTCGAGTAGCTTTGTGCGAAATTCCAAAAACAAAACAAAACAAGTGACTATTTATTGGTAAAATAATAGCCCAAGAGTTGGCGGTGGGTAGTGGTGACTAGCTGCTTTCCTTCTAGCCTTACACTGCTAAGTTAGGGACGGCGAGCACATACAGCCCTCGTGTAGCTTTGCGCAGAATTAAAACAACCAAACAAATAAACTTGAATAATTTAAAATTGAACAGAACGAGGACCGAAGATACACTTGTTACAGCAACAACAAAAATATCATCATTACAATAACTACCTTATTCTTCACTCTTGGGTTTTAGCTATTTTGTTGGACACGCGTGCGTGTTTTTTTTCTTATAGCAAAGCCACATCGCGCTATCTGCTGTTTTTACCGAGGGGAATCAAACCTCCAATTTTAGCGTTGTAAATACGAAGAAATACCACTGTCCCAGCGAATGATATTTTCTTGGACAATAAAAGAGATCGAGTATATTATTATTTTATTGGTGATATGTCTAAGGCTTAATCGCAAATATCTAATTATAATTATGTTGATCTCAAAATTTTTTTTCAACTTTAGGCAACCGTTGCAATTCAATAAACAAAGTTTTGATATGTCTATCTTCTCACTTTGTCGGCAAGTCAGCAATCAATTAGAGTTTACTTAAATCATCAATTAACAGCAAATATAGAAATTCCTCACACTGTTTTTTCATACAGATGTCAAAACTTACGGTCATGTTTGCAACAGTTCAAAAATGAACACATGAATTCAACTGTAATCTGAATCTAGGAACAATAGCTACAATGAAGTTCAAAAAATAAATAAAAAAATAAAATCTAAATAATAGAAGGTGAAGTACTGCAACTATACGTAAGAACATATTGGATATTTGGAAAGATTTTCATCTTGGTTTCCTTCTAATGCTTTTTTTTTAACTGCAGTTAATTTCTGAATCAAGACATTTAACTTTTTGAGATCAAATTTTGACGATTGATGTCTAGTTTCCGTTGACATGTTTAACTTTCAAAATTTTAATTTCCAAGCCATCAAAATTAAATATGAGGTGTGATAACATTTTTTCCAAAACACCAAGTTACTGGAGTGCAAAAATTCCCCGTTTCATATTTTTATTTACAAAACAAAAACTCAACAATTAGACAAAATTAGAAAGGTATAGCATACAAGTATAAAAGTCTCTAAAATAGCTTAATCTCTGTCAAGAACGAATTACGTTTGTTACATAAATATAATTTAGGATTGTATATTATGTAAAAAGTGGCACAGCGATATATTTACGGACTTACACATTAACAAACAAGTCTCAATACTCTTGGTAGAAAAAGCACAAATAACCGTGTTGCAAACTTTCTTTGTTAACCAGAAGATGACCTACGAAAGTCGAAACGTTGTTCTGTACTTTATTTTAATTAAAGTTTTATTACCTATAACAGTTGTCTTGAAAATACATTTTTGCTTCAAGTAGGTTTCTCATTATAATGAAAATAAAACTCTTATTATTGAACAAAGCTGTAAAAGTGAAAAAATAAGGAGTTAAACCTAATCGTATATAATATATACATATATATAAACTCATCAATTGTATGCTGAGAAGAAATCAAAGCTGTCATATGAAATTACTTTTAAGGCCCGGCATGGCCAGATTTGTTAAGGCGTTAGAATCCCCGTCGCATCAAACATGCTTGCCCTTTCAGCCATGGTGACGTTATTATGTCACGGTCAATCCCACTATTCGTTGGTAAAAGAGTAGCTTAAGAGTTGGCGGTGGGTGGTGATGTCTAGCCGCCTTCCTATAGTCTTACACTGCTAAATTAGGGACGGCTAGCGCAGATAGACCTCGTGTAGCTTTGCGCGAAATTCCAAAACAAATAAACCAACTTACTTTTAAGTTAACAGATTAGGAAACGGTTCCGAAAAACATTACTGAGCGCCCTCTTCAAAGTTTATCATTCGGAAGTCACATATAGTAGCGTAAATAGTAACGTGTTGGTGATAATGTTGAATGGAGTAATGTTATGTGTTGAACTTGAAATTGTTTTGTTTTAGAACTTGTTTTCACCTACATTAATGTTATTTTAACCAATATTTTCTTATTTAACTGAAAGTAATGACTGAAATGAAAACATCGAAGTGTTCGAAGTCATTATCGGAAGGAAACTTAGCTGACGTTGAAGAAGAAAAAGCAGGGATAGACACCAATGATTTATCAGCCTATAATGTTACAAAGATACGTACGTTACCTTCTGGTTTCTTTACCTTGCCGAGACTGGTAAGCAATCGAAAAAGAACGAAGAAAAAGAAAGTTAAAGATGAAATATCGCAGTCCTTTATTGAAACAGAACCTGGATATGTAGAAGTGACAAGGAATAAGAAGGAAGAAGCTAAAAAAGTACTAGGTAAACAATCACATGGATTTTTGAAAAGACTGTTCCGACGTCACTTATCACAATTGGCAAATCCTTCAAATGTTTCAATGACTTCAGGCTCTACTACTAGTAATAGTACTCACGCACATAGTCTAGAAACAGAAACAAGTGAGAACAAGAAACTAAAACATTTGTCTGCATCAAATCCTGATGTTAGGTCTCAACATTTGCTGTGTGATCAGGTAACTTTGACTGCATCTGAACCTGTGAAAGACAAAATTCCAGCTGTCTGTGGAATTCGTAATCATGGAAATACGTGTTTCATGAATGCAATAATTCAGTGTTTAAGCAGCACAGATATGTTTGCAGAATATATTGTAATGAACCAGTACAGAGTAGATTTGTTGCGGAGAAATAAAATCCATGCCAAGAAATATGGGACCAAAGGTGAGGTTACTGAACAACTTGCTGTGCTACTTAAGTCCATTTGGACTTGTCATTACCTTCCAGAAATATCCTATAAGTTTAAAACTTGTGTTGCAAAGTATGGAGTTCAGTATGAAGGTAGTGATCAACATGATGCACAGGAGTTTCTTCTGTGGCTGTTGGACAAAATTCATGAAGACCTTAATACAGCTACCAAAAAAAATATAAGAAGTCTAAAGTAAGTACTAGTACTGTTATTCTTTGATCAGTTAAGATAAAAATTAATGTTATATAACAGAAAAGTATAACAGCTCTGTTGTATTATTATTTTTCTTAATATTTGTTGAAATATAATAGAAATAAAATACTGTGCTGAAATCTTAGGTGAAAAAAAGGAAAATGTATAGATGAGATTATGGCCAAAAGTAGTAACAGTGAGACTGAGAGTACACAACTGATGAAAAAATGCATTTTAGTTATAATTATAAGCATAAGAATGGTGTATTTAGTTAGTCTTTCTAATTCCTAGGCTTCTTTTTAGTTTCACTCTTAAGTATGTAGCACACACTGATTGAAAATTAATATTAATTCCTGAAGTGAAATTATCTTAAAGTATGTGCTGTTGACTTTGTGCTTAAGAAAAGCTAGATTTAAGATGTGTCATAAGTACCCGAGTATGCAGTTAATACTGAAATGTTAAAGTAAGAACTCTTACATGAGAAATTGCACAAATTTCTTATGCAGGTTCACATGATATTTTGTGGTATATTGTTTTGGACATGATATATTACAAATGATATTTTTCTAATTTAATTATTAATCAGTGAATTTTGTGTTTTTAGTGCATTTTGCTGTAAAGATAAAAGCTATCATTAAATTATTTTAACATTCATTAAATATAATAAAATTGAGTATAAACTAATATAGTATGTAAAAATATCCAAAATTACACATAAGTTACCCTTATAGTAGTGTATGATGTGTTTCTTATCTAGAAGATCTGTTAATACTCTTTTTTTTTTTTTAAGTGAATGTATTTTTGAAATAGAATAATGAACCAATGAGTGTAAAAAAATAGAAACCAACATCACAAGAGTATTTGGGAAGAAAAATGTTGACATAATCTATTTTCCACAAATATCATGATTATAAAATTAAAATATAGACATTGATGAGAGTATTAAAAAATATACTTTTACAAACTAAAATTGTTATATGTTGCCTGTGAAATTAATATATGTCCAATTTAAAAGTAACGTGAAAAATAAAAGAATGAAAGAGGAAGATAAAATATTTAATATCTGTAGACAGGATTTTTTTTTTTACAATTGTTACTATTATTCAGAAAATGATTATGAAGCACATGATTATATACCATGTACATGTTATTTGCTACAGTTCTTGTAAGAATTGCAAATATGTACAGTTGCCTTATTAAGACACAGCAATGAAATATAACAAAATACTGTCATCCTCAAAATTTGATGACTATCTTCTTTAAGCAAAGGTTGCATAAAGATTTTAAAAATCTGATACTGTGAACTAAGGTTGCCCATACACTGGAGCTTAGAGCAATTCGTGTGGCCTGTAGCTTAATTGGCAAGAGAAAGGTTTGTAATTTGTACTCCAGAGCAGAGTTGTGGTTAGAAGTTGTGAAGCCAAACTAACCAGAGTGCAATGGAATCAGAGCTGAGGTTTTAGAGCTATTACATCAACCTTCTCTTTAAATTCTACATTATATTTTTTTGCAATTTGAATTAACAGAATAACTAGTTATAAGAGTATAAATGTTAATCATTAAACCTCCTAAACATATTATTAAAATTAATGTACTTTTGTGACTGATATAATGTACAAGGACAATAGACAGCATAAGTAAAAATGTTTCATCTGTTGAAAAAGCTATTTATGTATATTAATTGGTTAATGAAAACAAAAGTACTATACAGTTATTCTTAAAACCACAATTCTAATATATTGAACCTTATTGCTTGGGAAAAATATGTTTTGGATAAATAAGTTGTATTGCTTTAATTAATACCTTAGGAATTCATTCTTAAACAGTTTTAAATATACTGTCTTTTCTGGCAATTATCACAAGACTAATTGGTAACACAAATAAATCTAGTATTTTAGATATGCTATAGATTTGTTGTGAAGAGAAATCAAAATATTTAAAGAGTAGTATAAAATCTGTTATGTGAGATTTACTTTTTATACTTGATTGATCGGTTTTTTGTTGCAATAAGCATACATGAAGAGAGTAAAAATATGTTTTTAAGCCAATGGCAGATATTAACTGTTGTTGCTGAGTGAAAACACTTAACTGTTGATAAAATCAACGTCAAATACTTTCCTTGAAAAACAAGAACATATGAAAAAAAAGAATCATACAAAATTAAAAATACAGTTTAAAAACCATCTGTCTCAGTGTTATTAATGACAAATTTAATTGACACAAGCTACTTAAATGTAATTGAGATAATATAAATTATTTCAGTAGTTACTTGATCATAAAACATCAGCAGTTATAACTGTTATTAATAGAGAAATAAATATAATGCATAAACAAAGGAAAAATATCAGGAAATTAAAGTAATAAACAGGAAAACAATGTTATAAAAGAAGTTCAGTGAGTTTAGTAAAAAGAAAATTTAAATGGTAAATTAAGCTTATGTTTAACACAGTCAAGAAAATATAAAATTCCTAACAACTATAATATCAAGTTTCAATTAAAAGGGAGATGTTTGAATAGCATACATTTGTAATAATTAGTTCATAGGAAATAAATGACTATTAATAAATTAAACATAACTCTTCATTATCTTAAACAATGACAAAATATATTTTTTATTTTTATCATGAATATTAATTTTTTTGTTTGCTTATAATTTGATGACAAAACATTCTGTACCCTCATGCATTTCCAATTAGCAGTGGTGATGTTCAAACATTAGATTGTAATGTAATTGTTAAAACAGGTGAAGTGTAGGCCATTTGGTCCTTATTTTCATTTTTAATAATGGTGCTATTAGGAAATGCACTTCTTTTCATCCATTTTAGTGGATTAAATTTATTTTTTGATCTATTTAACTTTTAAGTAGCTATTTTGAGAAGAAGTTGTTGATAATTGCTGAAAATTTGACACTGTAAGTAACTTAAACTTAAATCAGTTACTTTATCTTGAAGTAAAAATTGAGTGATGTTAACTCTTAGCTTCAAATTATTTCTTTTTGTAGTGTGTATAAATTTTCTCCTTGATAATAAGAACATTTAGTTCAAAAAGGGGTTTTGGATAATGTTTATAGTTATTAAAAACTTGTATCATTATTGTATCTTGTATTTAAGACAGTTTTCCTCTAGAAAGATTCTGAATGAAAGATCTATTGTAAAAACTTCTTCATTTTTAATGTATTAGTGTGAAAATAATTAATAAATAGGTGGAAAGTTAACTTTATTACACAAAACAGATTATTGGGATGTTTTCTTAATAGAAGATTGTTTCAAAAATTTTATTTAGAGCCTTTGTTAGTATTTAATTTCAGTAATTATTTGAATATATACTGGAACAGTTGTCCAAATTTGATGTTACTGTATCTAAAACTGGAAACTGGGTAACAACAGTGTGATCTAGTATTTAAAAGTGTAAAATCATTCATTTTAGTGGGGTGTGGAAAATTTGAAAAAAGAAGAGTGTTAGTTATTGTGGAGAAAGAATTATAGTGTGGTTGTTTACAATTTTCTGGAATTCAAAATATGCAATATTAGCTAGGATGTTATAAAATAAGCAGTAACACCATTAAGTTGGTTGTTAAGGCTAGTTTAATATATTCAGGATACGCTGAACTAACTTCATAGCTGTATTGGATAGCTCCAGGAGATTCATTCAAGATGTATGTTATGCAGTAATACTAAACTCCTTAGGAACTGAGATGATGTAGAATGAAATAACAAGACTGGACACAAACTGTAATACAGAACTAACAATATCTATTAAACATAGTATATGTACTTGCTGTTACACTCAAGGGAAGATTGTCTTTTCAGGATTACTGATCAACTTTTGGCAACCATGTTCTTGAGAATATTACTCAAATGTTTGTAATTAAGCACAAATTTACACAACAGATTATCTGTGTTCTGCCCACAACAGGTATCAAAAACAAGTTTCAAGTGTTGTAAGTCTGCAAAAGTACCACTGTACTACTGGGGGCATTATTCAACTGATTTTCCAGACTAGATTGAATGTAAAAGAATCCTTGCATTTACCCAGTGTGGCATGTTTACCCACATGACTTGTTTTTTTCATGATAATATACTTGGGAGCCATAATCTCTTGATATCTCCTGAAGAAGCATTTGAGGACACTGCTGTCAACATCATTACACACTGTGGCATATTGAACAATATCCTCCCTTGGGTAGTAGTAGGTATTATCCATATTGAAGAACAACAAAGATACAAAGTTAGTTTATAATGAAATCAGTTTAACAAATTTCTTGGCCATATAAGAACATACGGAACAAAGAATAAATTGGAAGCAAATACTATGATAGTATGAATTAATATTAAGACAGAAAATCATGTAACATTGAAATATGACAATAATTTCTTGACTACTGTGAGATTGGAGGTTGGGATTTAAATATTAGGGGTATAAAATATAAGTTTAGAAATCTCTGACTAGATTTACTGTTAACTAATTAATCACTTTTCTGTTATTGGAATACTTTTGACAGGGTGTACCATAAGATCACAAAAGCAAAAGGAGCTCAAGTTGTTCTCTGTAGCCACTTTCATAATATCATGTGACTTAAAGAATGTTCCCTTTACCCATGGCTGCACAAGTTATGTCTTCTCCATAAAAAAAAAAAATTGGACTCTCTAGTACAGCATGTTCTATTTCGATTTAACAACCTAATGAAATACTTGATGTATAGGCAAATTAATGTATGTAAAAGGTAAGCTTTCTGATGAACATTAATTGCAGAATAAAAGATAAAATTTTGGGGCCTGAAAGGCTACTTTCAGTTTCACTTCTACCAAGATTTATCTCAATTATTATTTTGATCAGTTTGTAAGATGCAACATTATTTGTGGAAGTTACTGTCTTAACTTTCAATTTTCACTCATTACTTTGTTAAGTCCTTGAATTTGAGCTTGATCATTGGGGATAAAACATTCTTAAACACCATGTTTATTATAAAAGGAATAACTCAAAACTGCTACCTTTATTTTAATTGATAGTTAAACCAAAGATGTATTTTGTGTTAAAATGTGTTTGTTGATCATTGCTAGTATCTAAATGTGATGTTTATTATAATTTATAAACTACAAACTTTTGATGTTATATTTACACTTTTTGCATTTGTTTGTGTGCAAGTAAGATAAAAATTCAAGTACATTACAGTGTGTGTAAGACATCTTTTTCCAAAGATGAAAATAAATAAGTAGGACAGGAGAAACAAGCACTGTTACTTCTTGGTGAACTGTTTGAGATTGGACATTTCATACAAGATTTCCAGAGTAGGTTTGTTTATTACAGAAAATGACTCTGGCTCTCAATCTATAGGTATATTATCTAAAGTTTTAACAAGTACAACAGAGCTGTTGCACATATTACAAATGATCACTAGAAAACAGGCTGTAAAATGGGTTATTAGATGTACCTTGGCTTTTAGAGACATCTTGGAAGTGGGACTCATATTACCGTAGAGATGCACAATTTATCAGCCTTAAATTATATTCACAAATCCTCACATGTAAAGAAAAATAATAAAACAGTAAAAATAGAAATAGATAAGAAAAGAAGATGTGAGTGCTCAATCCAACAACGTCTTATATCTATATTAACCTTCACTGCCTATAGACAGTTGTAGGAAGATGACTTTTCTTAAAAGAAATATAAAGTGAAAGAAAAGAAATAGGCCCTACCATTATGAAAAAGTAAGAAAACCTTACATCCTGACGTTGGCAATCCAACCTCTATTACAATAGTAAAATCTGAAATTAATAAGTTAGTATTGGTAGCATATAGGAACTCAATAAATTTATGTGAACTTGTATAACTATTATTAGCCTAAACTAAAGAGAATGAAATTAAAACCGTGTTTTGCAGTAATGAGTAAAAATGTAAATTAATTCCTTAATTTCTCAAAAGGTGGACGTTGAGCTAGTACAGGTAGAGCGTCACACAAACCATTTCGTTATCTGTATACTTTTTACCGAGTAACTTTTCTCAACCGTCGCAGGCGACCCACTTTAAACTTATATAAACGTGTACGTTGGTTCTATGTTTGCGGCTAAACTACATCTACACGTACAATTTCACGAGTTTCCGCGGTACGTACATTTATACAGTTCATTTACGAACATTCGCACCAAGATGAATGAGAATTGTTATGTAAAAGCTAGTTTTATATTGTCAGTTATTACAAACATATTTTTATCTCTCTTTGAGTTTGACAAATAATGAATTTGCGCTTGCATATTTACTGAATAATAGATGGTTATTTTCCACGGTAATTAGGTGTTACTCACAAGGAAAAGTCAACCATTGCTAATGATAATTTAGTAATCATTTCCGTACTCAGAGTTATAAAGCTAGATGGATTAGGTTTGTCAGTTAAGTTGCAGATCCGGTGGATATGTGTTAGAGTTAAATGTCAATAGTTTTACGTTTTTAATGAATAACTAATAACACAAGTTATTATTGCACTGTGCCTGTTACACAATAATGGCAAAAACAATGTTTTATACAACCTAACTAGTATGTTAGTTCTTGTATTTTGACAATTGTTCGTTGTAAATTAAGCCTGTTATTTAATTATTTCGCCAGTGGAAGCGACAGAGAAATTTAGTGGAACAAGCTAGATATACTTTTCAGTAATTGTATGCTTTCCATAAATATATAAACTCTCTCACACACACAGAGTTGGTTACGAAATTTTCATCCAAGTTTATGAGTGGCATTCAGTAACAATGGTTTTGTAACGTTTTTATGTTTGTTTTTTCTTTACGCCTTATTTTTAATTTCATGCTGACCAATTAGAAAATGTAATGTTCTAAGGTAACGATAATTTTCTCATGCAATTGATTTATACGTCTACTCCAAAATATCAAAAAAAAATTAATAAGAATTTTCTCTTGAATTTTTCTGCCTTACGAAAGATTTTGTATTTATGCAACAATAGCTTATTACGTGATTATGAAAGATCTTGCTTGTGTTTATGAAACGATATTTCTTTTACGTATCTAGGAAGGATTTTGTTTGTGTTTATAAAGCAATAGCTTTATGTATGTATTTATCGAGGATCTTGCTTGTGTTTGTGAAACAAGATATTTTTCTTCCTTACTTATGAAGGATCTTATTTTCCTTTATTACTCCTTTCACGCGAACTTCATCAACTATTAGAGTTGTGGAGGAGCTGACCTTTGCTTACATTTTAACAAAATGATTTAAGAAAACATTATCTGTTTGTTTTAAATTTTGCGCACAGCTACACTAGGACTATCTGCGCTAGCCATCCCTAATTTAGCAGTGTAAGACTAGAGGGAAGGTTGCTAGCATCATCTCCCACCGTCAACTCTTGGGCTATTCTTTTACCAATAAATAGTGGATTTACCACAACATTATAACGATCCCGCTGGTGAAAGGGCGAGTATATTTGGTGGGACGGGGATTCGAACGCGCCACCGACCCTTAGATGGTTAATCGGTTAACCTTATCATCTGGCGATGCCGGGCCAACTAGTAGCAGGAACAAATGTGAAGAGAAGGGTACCTAAAGAAGCGCGTTTGGTTGGATGGATTTTCTTACATGTTATTTATTAACAATGTATTGTAATTACAAGATAAACTAAGTATTAGAGAAGGTAATAATGAGCATTTCCCAGCACTTAACAGTCCAGGAATGGTTATTCATTAAGTATGCTTCGTGCAACAGGAGCCAGGCACCGATGTTTTAAATTATAAAATGTGTACAAGCTAACAAGAGTTCAAAGTTTGGTAGTTTTGAATTTTTTTTTCACCAACTATGACTGTTGGTCAGGCCTGGATTAAGATTTAATTCTAAGACTTCTACGAACCATTATTACTTTTTTTTTACGTAGCTGACCAACGGGTCTTGTGTATAATCGTGGCTGTAGATGACCTATACATGAACTCTGTACTAGCTTAATAAAGTGAAAAAGTTTAAGTCTGGTATAGTGATTGAATTCCTAGTTGAATCTTACTGCTACCATAATTTCAGAACTACTCGAATACCTATTACATTCAAAATTTAAATACGTCTAATTATGTTTTGAGAAGTGTTGGACGAATGCAGTTAATTGGGTTTTAACTTACGACAATCGGCATGGAATGAAGTACACCAGATACACGATAAGAGGGTTAATTACTTCAACAGTTGTAAAATAAACACTTGACTTGGAAACCCATTGGAATGGGGGAATTTTGTGACTTTTATTTTATTGCTATATGGGCTTTTTCAAGCGATCTGAAAGACACTCTGTATTTCCGGTCACGAAAATTTTTCGACACGTAATAACAGTATTTGTACCGCCAGTAAAAACACCTTTATGTACTAACATTTTTCAAAGTTTTTTACAACTTTTTTCAGTCAAGGCTTGGGCTGTTGCGTTATTAATTTCGAATAAAAATTTCAAAATGTAGTACATGGTGGAATATATATCTCGTTTGCTTTATGGATTTTACTTCTACAATAATCGCTTTGAACAATCATCTTTTGTGTTTATCTCCGTGTTATAATTTAACCTAAATTTTTCAGATTTATCCTTGTATTTGGGATATTTTAGTTCACCTAGTATGCATTAGGTCAGAAGGAAGCAATAAGTTTCTTTTGAAATTCTCGCAAAGCTACTTGAGGGTTATCTGCGCTAGCCGTTCCTAATTCAGCAGTGTAAGACTAGAGCGAGGGCATCGCTAACTCTTGAGCTACGCTTTTACTAACAAATAGTGGGATTGATCGTCACATTATAACGCCCCATGGCTGAAAGGGCGAGCATGATTGATGTGACAGGTATTCGAATCCGCGACCCTCAGATTACGAGTCGAGTGCCTTAACCACGTGGCCATGCCGAGCCCAGAAGGAAGCGAAATGAAAGTAAAAACAGCCATCGTTTTCGCCTGTTTTATTAGAATACTTATTTCAAAAAGTTGCACGTTATATTATATGAACGTAACTTGTGTTGAATTTTTTTATTATGGTGGGTGTATTTTAAATAAGATTGAGGGGTTTAACATCTGTGTATATTTTGTGATTTACATCTGTCAGTTTCTCTAATCGTGATAACGTTTTTCACTTAAAAGTAAAAGTAACTTACGATGATTATGTTAATATTTAAAACCCGACTGCTTCATAAACACAACAATGACACACTTTTCTAGAACGGTACACTGGATTCAACTTGCCCAGAGGCCCGGCATGGCTAAGTGGGTTATTTTTAGCGTTACACGTAAATCTGTAGACTTAGCGCTGTCCCAATGGAGGATTTTATTAAATACTTTATTATCTGATGTTAGAAATTTGAAAAGGAAATAAAACACACTTAGAAACTCTTAAGAATTTACTGATATTATTTTCTTTTTCGAATTACTCACAATACCTAGGAACCGGCATGGTCAGGATTCTTTGCTTGTACTACAGCAATTTTCTTTGTTCGGAGGTCACAAGTTATTCTACGAGTGTTACGAAAAGTACCAAAGAAGTGTTTCGTTAAAGATTTTAATAATTTTGTTCTTTTTTGGTCTACCGTATTAATTTAGTTGCAGTATTAGGCCCGGCATGGCCAAGCGTGTTAAGGCGTTCGACTGGTAATCTGAGGGTCGCGGGTTCGAAACCCCGTCGCACCAAACATGCTCGCCCTTTCAACCATGGGGCGTTATAATGTACGGTCAATCCCACTATTCGTTGGCAAAAGAGAAGCCCACTGCTAAATTAGGGACGGCTAGCGCAGATAGCCCTCGTGTAGCTTTGCGTGAAATAAAAAAAAATTGCCCGGAATTCTTCACAAAGAAATCGTTATTTACAAACATAAAAAAGTAATGGACGCTCAGCTACACGTGCTAAACGCTTTATGTCGATGTCGATTATATACTTATGGTGTAGGAATTACTTTTAATTCCTATTCTTCGTAACTTTATACCTGGAATATTTCATGTCCCCTGATGAGGCTTCGTAAGTTTACGGATTTGCAATGTTAAACAGCTGGAGTTCGATTCTGAATCTGTTTGAATCTGGTTTTATGGTATGTTGAATTGCGTTAGAGAAGCAGAGAAAGGAAGGAACATTTTGTCAATGTAGACGGAGAAATGCCTGAGAAAAACACGAAGAAAATGCATGTACACGATGTCATTATTTATAAGTAATTATTAATTTATCATTAAATTTGATCTTTTCAGCAGTTTACTGATTCTCTGAACTGTACCATTGAAACTGGAAGTTTTATACTCTTCTAACCTGAGAGATATACCATTGGAAATAACTGGTAAAGGTCAACTTACCAAAAATATGAATTTCTTTTAGTCAAGTTTGCTTCCCAGTACTTTTCTACGACAATATTTTATCACATATTACTCTCAATATGGAACCAATATACGAGGTCTGTTCAAAGAATACGCGGAATTTTTGAATTGCGCGGTTCCAGGGGATCCGCATGGTGTCGCTAGGTTCGCACAGATCAGCTGATTACGACCACATTTCCCGATTGCAGTTATCTTAATTTGTGTTGTTTTAAGTGAAGTGCGATTTTTTCGTTTGGCGGATTTCAGAATGAATGACCTGAAAGAGCAACGACTTGCTGTAAAATTTTGTGTTAAACTAGGAAAATCTGCGACTGAAACTTTTGCTATGCTTAACACGGCTTACGGTGATGTTGCTATGAAGCGTACGGCGTTTCAAGTGGCATGAACGTTTTAAGGATGGTCGACAGTCCATTGAAGATGATGAGCGTCCTGGACGTCCTTCCACGTCAACTGACGTGGCAAATCGACATCTGACTGTCAGGGAGCTTGCTGAAGAGTGTGGGATATAAGTTGGATCTTGTTACGCGATTTTGACCGAAAAATTGAAGATGCATCGCGTTGCTGCGAAATTTGTGCCACGCCTGATGACGGACGAACAAAAAGCCCATCGCGTCCAGGTTTGTCAGGAACTGTTTGATCGTTCAGAAGATGAAAACTTCTTATTAAGGATCATAACAGGTGATGAATCATAGGTTTATGGTTATAACATTGAAACGAAGGTTCAATCGTCCCAGTGGATGGGTGAAACATCCCCCAGACCCAAAAAAGCTCGCCAAGTTCGATCCAAGGTCAAGGTGATGCTGACAGTTCTCTTAGATGCTAAGGGTGTTGTTTACCACGAGTACCTTCCCGAAGGCTCCACAGTGAAACAGACTTACTACATTGAAGTTCTGAAACGTCTGAGGGACTCCATCCGTCGCAAAAGGCCAGAAATGTGGAGAAGTGGCGACTGGTTTTTCCAGCCCAACGACAACGCTCCAGCCCATTCAGCCCTCAGAACTCGTGAGTTTTTGGCCAAACACTCGATCCCTGTTCTTCCCCACCCCTACTCACCTGACCTTGCTTCCTGCGATTTTTTTCTTGTTCTCCAAACTCAAAAGACCCTTGAAAGGAAGAAGATTTGAGACCATTCCCGAGATTAAAGCAAATGCGACGAAGGAACTGAAGGACATTACAAAAGAAGCGTACCAGGACTGTTTCAACAAGTTGAAACACCATCGGGATAAGTATGTGCGTTGGGGAGAAGAGTACTTTGAAGGGGTCCTAGACCTGTAACTTCTAAATGAAGTATATTTTGTTTTATGACATCAGTCTGCGTATTTTTTAAACAGATTTCGTAATATATTGTTATGGTCAGTTTCATGTACTAAACTAACAAAATACATTGTCGTGTTTAAAAGCTGAATTTCTTATCGCTTTGAAACTGTTTTAAGATGTTATTTCTGGTTCTGTAGGTGATTATTTATAGTAAACAACTCACAAACGTGAATAATCCGGAAGATGACAACCTTTAAAATAAACTTTTGCACCATATCTTGTGGAGTGAAGACACATTTGAAATTAAATAAATATACTTATTGTGAAACATAGCATAAACGTTTATCCATATAATTACGGTTTTTACGATATGGTACTAAGAACATATGTAATCTTTTAACTACGTATTATTGTATAGTGCCTAATAAAGTGATACATATTTTATGATTTGAAAAAAAAATCGATTAAATGCTTTAAAAAAGACTAATTGAAAATTTGAATTCCATTACTTATAAGTCTGTAATGTACTAAAATTTTAAAGTCTGTTTTTTTGTGTTTTTTAAATACAAGGACTGTGCCCTGAAAAAAAAAATTATTTAACTGGTCGAGCAACTAATAATCCACTCAACCAGTGCTTGAGTCGGGCTCCATTGTGGGTGTGGTCAGTGGGCACGGAAATATTCCTTTTTTTTATTATGGATCCTCGAAATAAAAACTTAAATAAAATAATGAAAAACAGTCTGCAGGTAAACGACCACGCCTTGAAGATTTTGGGCAACAGTCTTCAACATCTGTTTCAGACAAACCTTTAGAGCAGGTATTTGCCTTTTTTTTTTTATTCCGAAGGGACTAGAAGGACTTGCTGGTTCTCCGAAGTCAGTCAGAAAGCTTCGCTCTGGTGACATATTGGTGGAAACATCCACATCTCAACACAGTGAACTTCTCTTGCATTCAAAGGCGATTGGGGATATACCTATTGAGGTTGCCCCTCATGCTACTTTGAATTCATTACGAGGAGTTATTGTTGAGAGGGATTTGAATAACATTCCCGAGTCAGATTCTCGCTGATTTCTACACCCAAGGAGTTTTTGCATTGAAGAGTATCCACTCGTAAAGATGTAATTACTATGCCGACCAATATCTTCGTTCTGACATTTACATCACCATGTCCACCTGCTACCATCAAGGCAGGTTACCTTAATTGCAGGGTACGGCCATACATTCCAAACCCTCTCAGATGTTTCCAGTGACAGCGGTTCCGTCACTCGAAGATGTCATGTCGTGGTTCCCTGACGTGTGCTCGATGCGGTGGAAAGGATCACAGTGCCTGTGAGTGTGAAACGGACCCTCGTTATATCACTTTCGATGGCTCTTACCTGTCCTACTTTTCTTTGTGCCCTGAATGAATGGAGGAAAAAGAGGTGCAGCGTTTGAAAACGATTCATAACATTAATTATCCTGAGGTTTGAAAGTTTCTGTCCACCATTTCCTCTCGGACGTATGCTGCTGCACTTCATTCTACTACTACAGTGGGAGTGCAGACAGATCTATTTGTGCCTTCAAAATAAAAACTCTCAAATCATATGAAAAGTCTTTTGACCTCAATGATTAAAAATGTTGATGAGTCGACGTCGATACCTATCTCTATCCATAACATTCATTCCAGCAAACCCCAAGATCCTCTTCTTTTGGTTCAAGGTACATCTTCTTCTCCCGCTCTAAGATGCAAAACAAAGACGACAGAGAAAGGTTTTATATTACTTTTAGGTGGTTGGCATTTCACTGGAAGAACTGTGTTCCATAGAGAACAGAGACGATGAAAGTCGTTAGTTGTTAGGAGCTGGATATGAGTCACTCCCCTACGTAGTAACTTTGTCTTGTATACATTAGTGAATGTATTTCGTCTGTTTCGTAGACTAAATTCAAATTATTGTTGGGGAAGAATTACTGTGTGTTCTGTCGACAATTATCGGTGAGGCATTTGACTACAAGGCCTTTGGATTGGTGCGAGGCGATGTGGTAGTTGACTCAGCGTGGTTATTAAACATCAGTAATTTCTGTAGTGGTAGCTTGATTGACTCTACTGACAAGCACTATACTAATTTGACCGTTAAAATGAACTTCCTGTACTGTACTAATATAATTTATTGTCAAGATCAGTACTGACTATGAGATTATGTTCACAAAATACAGTACTAATCCAGGAGAATATGTCGCCAAGGTGAACTCCGAGTATTATATCAACTTAATATGGCGTAACAATAAACTCTCAGTGCCATACCTAGAAAATATGTTTTTATACTCCCAGTACTATATACACATACAGTATGTTTTCACGGTCATCTCCTAGTACCAAATCTGATTTCATTGTTAAGAATGTGTTGTCAAGCTTAGCCTCCAGTGCCGTACTGGTGGTCTGTGCAACATTTAAAGATCAAAGTTCAGTATGTTACTAAGATAACATCTTGCTGAGGTGAACTGTCAGTACTCTACCAGGATAGTACATGTCTTCATGGTCAATTCCAAGCCTATTTCAAAAGAATAAGTTGTCGAAATTAACTTTGAATACTAACTATACCAGATATCAGGAAAGTTTGATGTTAAGGTCTACTCCTAGTGTTGTTTTCCAGGAGATATTTTTTGTTAAGTCAGTTCATTATGTTGTACCAAAATAATATATTTAAACCGGATGTTTTAAATATAACTACAATATGTGAATGTTATGTTACAGTGCATTCATTTATTTTTGAAAACATATTGAAGATCATGTTTTATTCAAACAAGTTCATTTTCAGAAATGAAGGCCTGACATAGCCAAGCGCGTAAGGCGTGCGACTCGTAATCCGTGGTCAATCCCACTATTTGTTGGTAAAAGAGTAGCCCAAGAGTTGGCGGTGGGTGGTGATGACTAGCAGCCTTCCCTCTAGTCTTACACTGCTAAATTAGGGACGGCTAGCACAGATAGCCCTCGAGTAGCTTTGTGCGAAATTCCCAAACAAACAAACAAACAAATCAGAAATGGATGTAAACTACCCAACTACATTACCAGAATTATGTTGTTTTGTGTTTATTGCAATACGTTTGAACGAAGAAACCGTTATATGTCCATTTAAGGCCACGATTGTAATTCCTGATTACAGATATTATATTGACAGGTGAAAAAGTCAAGTTTGTAAACGATACAGAACAAAAAAGTTGTTATTCGATAGCTATATATTGATTTCTAGTTATCAGTATGTAGTTTTTTACCATTGGAAATATTTTTTTTTGAAAATAATTAAATGTATATTTAAGACTGTGAAGTCTTGTTTGTTGTTAAACATTGAACCGATTTTTAGTGTTATAAGCTATTAGGGTGCTTGATTACAGTAAATTAGCTGACTACTACGAATCTTCCTTTAGCGATCTAAATTCAGTAGACTTTGACACACAACATCAACATCATGTTAACAAGTTCATAAATACAAACCAAGCTTAATTCTCACCACGATTCCCTGGCGAGACACTGGAAGCATACTCAAGTTCAATCAATAGAAAAATAACTATAACCGAACTAAAAATTAATATCAAAAACTTGAAGAATACTTCCCCCGGTCATGACCAAATACCAAACATTATTCTGAAAAAAGCTCTACTATCCTATTACAACACTTCACAAACATCATGAACATTTCACAAGTAACTGGATATTTCCCTGACACTTGGAAAAAAGCCATCATAACCACGATCCCAAAGAAATAAACCAACAGAACCAATCCAGATAATTTTTGCCCCATGAGTCTGTTAAGCTGTCTTGGCAAACTGATGGAGAGAATTATCTCCAACCGTCTTCTCCATTTTTGTGAATCAAATAACATTCTTCCAGGATCTCAAAATGCCTCCAGGAAAAACAGGAAAACAACAGATCACCTCACACGACTCACCAAATCAATCTATAAAGCTTTCAACTACAACCAAGTAACCATCGGGGTATTCCTAGATGTCAAAAAAGCATTCAACAGCGTATGGCACAATGCCATCAAATACAAACTAAAACACCTGCAAATAAATCCCACTGTAGTTAAATGGATTTCAAATTTCTTAACAGATAGAACAGCACAAATAAAAGTCAATAAAACTATATCTAAATCATTTAATATAACCGCAGGAGTGCCCCAAGGATTAGTCCTCTCTCCACTTCTATATGTCATTTTCATCAGTGACATACCTTTCCCAAATCTAACATACACGCATAATTCACAATACGCAGACGACATCGCTATCTGTAGCACCTCCAGAAACCCAGTGATGTCCATGTCTCGCGTACAAGAATCATTGAACAACGTCTCAACATGGAGTAACAAGTGGAGAGTTGTGTTAAATCCAACCAAAACACAAGCAATCACCTTCTACAGGAAATTAAAAAAGCAAAGAAAAATCTAGAAAAAATAAAATGATCACTCGGAAATACAACCATTAACATGAGCAAAAATATCACATTCCTTGGCATCACTTTCGACACAAAACTAACATGGAAAAAAACATGTAAACAATATACACTCATCAATTATAAAACGGATTTCACACCTAATGACTCTAACCAGAAGACAATCGAAATGTTCACCAAACATCATTATACAAATATACAAGGCTTACATCCGTCCACTGATAGAGTATGGATGTCAAGTAACATACAATATATGAAACAACACACTCCAGTAATCCAAGTTCAACAGAACAGAATATTAAGATGTGCATTCAGTCTACCGTCATTCACGCCAGTAAATTATATACATCATATTAGCAACTTACCAACACTAAGAAATAGACTTACGGAAATATCACACAAATATTATCTAAAAGCAGAAAATAGAAACAAACTAACGGCATCACTATGCAAATAAGCTAGTGCACCAACAAAATACATTTCATCTTACAACATATTTCAAGAATCACAAATTACACAACAAAGTATCTATAGAACTAAATTCATGTCAATAATATGTACTCTTTTTTTTTCAGATATCGGGCACAGAGGCAAAACTTTCGGCGCCTGTCCTGTGAAAGTGGGTTTTCTCGGGGCACTCCCGTTTCCCCTACAGCAAAAACTTAGGCATCGGATTTTTAGATCCCAGCCCAGGCAACTTCATTGCCAGACCTGAGTCGGGTCGTTTGAATTCATGTTCATATTTATTTGGACTTCTGCCTTTCGGGACGGGACCTGGCCATTCTCTCCGGTGATGCCTTTGCCTCTGTCCAGGGTAACATTTAGAGTGACATCCTCCACCCAAAAAAATAGTCAAAAATTATTTGATAAATAAATAAATAAAACTAAACCTAATAATTCACGAAAGGGGACGAAGAAGAACCACAACGTTCCTGAACACCCTAGTTGGAGAGAGAATTCTTACGAGTTCTCTCATTCTCTAAACTAAACCCCTGCCACGTTAGTTTGAGTTTGAGATTACAGTAATAATATTGATAGATGAGAGTGAGAAACCCGTGAACTCACGTTTGTAAATGACACGAAGTAAAAAATGTTGCGTGATTCGATACGATTATTTCAATTTACAGCTGCAATTTGTAAGTGTTTTCTTTTTTTTATCAGCTGCTTGAAATATTTTTTAACGTAAACAATCAGTTTTTGTTCTCATGAAAAAAAATACTGAACTTTCTGAAAGCGCTTGAGTTTTGGGTATCGTTTGACAACCATTACAACTTGTACGAAATCCTGTGTGCTAGCTTCTTAATCAGACATCAGAATTCCAATTGAAGCTGTGAGTTAACTTTCTGTTTAGAATAAAATATTGTTGGATGGTCTGAATACCTCATGAAATTTATACAAAATTATACTGAAAGCGTTGTGTGATATATGATATTAATACAGTGTTCCCTCGCCACTTCGCGGGCTCGGCCGACCCCCACATATATATAAAATAAAATAAAAATAAACATTAAATCTAAAATATAGCATTAAATACCATTAAAATATTAAAAATAAATATAATTAATAGTGTAAAGAAAAAAAACAGGTATATTTTGAGATATAAACATATATTTGAGTTTATAACAGCGTAAAAGTGGAAACGAAGTGGAGTGCTCACAGGAATGGGACAACGATATGGTTCGATCAGTACAATTTTGCAATAAAATAGAAGAACTGATGGCTCCTTATCAAATGATTTTCGATAGGCTAAAGAGGCAGAGAAAACAACTGCCAATATCAATGTTTTTCCAGCCGAGCAAGAAAGAAAGGGTACCGGTGGCAAGTACTGTTCCTAACGTTGTAACGACCGACGAAGAAATTGCCGATTCACCTTCCACAGAAGAGGAAGTGGTGTCCCCCGAAAATAGACCACCTGCTGAAGATATGTAATTTTTAATTTTAAGGCTTAATATCTTAATAATTGTTCTTATTATTTCAGCAATAATGAACAGTATTGTAATGGGAGGGTTAAATAGTTGTACAGGGAGGGTTTTAAAAGTTTAAATGCACATAAATATATACGTAAAAATCGGCGATCTCACTTCGCGGAAAATCTCCTTTCGCGGGGTTTTTTCGGAACGCATCTACCGCGATACACGAGGGAACACTGTACATTAATTTCCAGTTACTTGCAACTATATTTGCTTGTTTATATTTTAACAGTAAATTATACCTCATGGCTCAGTAGTACTTAAATTTTACAATGTAAAATAAATTAAAATTTAGAAAAAAGTTGTTTGTTGCTGCGCTAGCCTTTATCAGATTACATTAAGTCCGTAATTGTAGTTTTCATTGAAAGTGCATGCTTGTGATCGTTCGTTTATCAATTCTGACAGCAATGACTTTTTTGTACAGAGATTACTTCCACATCGTGACTGCGTGATAAGTCATGCTATTGAAATGAAATGTGTAATTACTATATTTATAGTAAAATTAAAATTTTTAGTTAGAATAGACAGATTGATATTATTATCTAAATATATAGTATAAATATTTTTGTTTGGTACAGTAGATTAAATTCATATGAAATGATATAATTTGTATATACTTGACGAGTGTTCCCATGTCATGATTACACAATGAGTCACATTTGTAACTGATATAAATAAATCGTGAACACACAAACACCAAGTTGTAGCTGAAAAATGATTAATTTTTATTCTGAAAATAACTTGTTCGAGAACTAGAAATGGGGTCCATTTAACGTGTCATTGTTCAGTCTGACTATAGGGACAGTAAGTATTTAAAACGTTATAGTAACCTCAAACTTTTCTGTTTCGTTGGGAATGATTTAGGTCTCTGTTATGTATATGTGTAAATATTTTGTAAACGACAACATGTCGTGTTGTGTTTGAATTTTCATTTGTATTATTCATTTTTCCATATTGATATTATTGTTTCGAAGTTTAAACTAAAATATGTTATTTATTTAGGGTAACGTTTTAGAACTTTCTCGAATTAAGTAGACCAATCACATGTTTGTAAATGAGTGCTGGTGACTTCGTGTCTAGACGTGTAGTCTCGTGCAAGAACGGATATGCGTGTATAGCTCTGGAGTTGTATGGAAATTGCGAGATTGTTCGAGAAATAGGCCTATCGGTATAAAAAAGACGGTGACGTGAGAGATACAGAGTCATCAGTTTTATTCGAGGGAGAGAGATTCAGTCATTAGTTTTATTCGAAGACAAAGAGTGAGATTCAAACACCAGTTTCATTTCAAAAGAAGAAAGTTAGTTATTTGAGAAAGATTAAGTGTTTGCTGTGAATATTCAACTTGGATTTGTGATTGAAATTAGATCTACGGAAGCCGTGATTTTATTTCGTCAATCTCTACGATACTTCTGAATTACCGCTTGTGCTGAGAGACGGCGATTTCATTGAACTGTGAACTGTTTCGGAATTACTTCGTGGGACCAAATTCACACCCTAGACTGGAATTTGAGACTTTAATTTTAGATCATTACATTAGATACAGGCCAGTACCGTTTTGTGTTGTGATTTATTTTGAAGTTTGAAACTAATATTATTTTGTTTTGTAATTAATTTCGAATGTTATAACTTGATATCTGTCACTATTATTATATAATTCATGTTATATCTGTTATATTTGTTAATAGTTTAGTGTAATAAATTATACAAGCTGTTATCTGCGTTTTTTTCTGTTGCGTTTAGTCTATGAAGAACGTAAAACATTTAAAAAATACGTAACAGTCTCACGTTAAAGCTATGAAGTTTTGCTTAATATGCTGCGAACTTTCAGCTATGGCGCGTTAAATTTGTCAGTCATTTGTTGTTGTTTATGATAGCCACGTAAGCGTAACATACGAGTGACCGATTACTTTCCACGAAGTTAGCAGCCCTGAATTAGGGTAGGCTATGACTAACTTCAGTGTCGTTTAGCTCATGTGGCATTTAAGGTTAAAAATATAAAATACGATACTAACATTAAATGTAAGTAACTTTTTCCTTGTTGCGTACCAGTGAAATTGTATCCTGAGATGGCATTTCTTAAATGTTTACAAAATTCGGTAAGAACCCAGTAAAAACATACAGGCGCCAGTGTTTCTTGTTGGCGCGTGAAACTTTCGTGTTGACATAAGTGTACGCGTAGATCAATGAAGGGCTATTAATTTTAAAGTTGCGTTTTTTTTTTGTTTTTTTTGGATAATTATGTTAAAAATAAGACTAAGTCCAGTTCATTTAATCACAAATTACTCTGTCTTTAACGCCTGGTTGAGACTACTTTCACTTGCCTACCATCGTAGGCCTAAGTTTAAAAATAACTCACTTTTCAGTATTATTTCTTTTCTAATGGACTGATTAACTTGGTACATTGACTGCAATTGGCGAATATACTCGATTATAACTTCTGTGTTATTATTCATTATTCAAGCGAGTATTTCACAAATATTTAAATTATTAATGAGCTAGTATTTATAACTTACTCATCTATTTGAGTCGAATTAGGTATATCCTAACTTCATGCACTCTAACGAATACCTAAATTAAAACAGTGAATAATAACTTAATAATATGTAAGACGACATAATGAACTGTAATTTAGTTATCTTATGAACAGAGATGACATAATAATGAGTAAAAGCATGAATCTATATACATAAATATACATTTACTCCATTCCTCCAATTTCTAAATAGTATAATGCTAATCATGTTTCATGTGCTGTATTCTTGAAATGTAAATGTTCACTAGTTTGATACACCCATAAATACATTTATTATATGAAATTACCTCAGCAGCATAGCCATACGTATACAAAGAACGATATCTATGTAAAAACGGCTGGTATGTGTTGAGAACATTTTTATGTAGAGGAGCAGACAACATTTCGACCTTCTTGTTCACAAAGAAAGAAAGAGGTAACTGACTGATAGCTGACCACATGTTTGAAGGGGGTTGTGTAATTGTGTGTAGGAATGTAGAGAGTGTGCTTAGATGTTTGATTATATTTAGTAAGATAGGTATAAAAGTGAGCTGTTGGTCAGTTACCTCTTTCTTTTTTTGTGAACCTGATGATGACCCAAGAAGGTTGAAACGTTGTTTGCTCCTCAACATAAAATCTTTTCTCAACCGATACTAGCCGTTTACACATAAATATATTTTTCTCTACAAGTGGGTTTTCTTATCATCTCGGTTTATACAAAGAACGAATCATGTAAATGGAAAGTCTTGACTAACTTTAGTGAATAAATCATTATTTACAAGTTTGCTAATGTGTTCTAGGGGTTCTTGTTCTTGGTGATAGAATTAGTGACATTGTAAGTTATTCTTATAATTTGGGCAAATCATTTAAATTACATTCTCTTTTTCTGTTCTCTTCTTGTAGATAAAATAAATGTCACGTTTGAAGATATTTGTGGGAATATCCTGTTCTTTTTCTTGTTTTGTGATTGGTTTTCTGGTGTAACTTCTGTATAAATAATACGTTTGCATTTGTCTGTCCTAAACCATTCTCGCAAATATCTCGATCAAACACTTCAAATCTTGTATGAGGAATCTGGATTGCACTGTGGCTTTTAAAGTTCAGAAAAATATTAGCTGTTTGTTTTTTCAGTCAACCTTTTACATGTAATAGTTATGGTGGACAAGAGTTCAAAGTCGTTGTCATCTCGTGATGACTGGCTTCGACTTCAACTTTAGTTTTATATTTGCTAGCTTCAGTTAATTTCATAAATTGTGATGTTGTAAACACTTTTTAGCTACTTTTCTCTTTAATTTTCTGTGTTTTATACATTGAATGCTCCTAACTGTTTAATACTCTGTACACTCTCATGAATATCATTACTTTATTGTTTACGTGAAGTTTTATTAAATAAAGTTACGTCAACAGCTAGATAGAATAAGTAAAACTGAAGGAAAGAACATGAAAGCTACCTTAAATGTTCTGTGTGAAAGTGATAGAATAAGGAAATTTCTAGCAAAGGGCAAGAAAACTGTCTTAACTGTCATTTGACTGAAATAAAAGTTTTGTAAATCTGCATGTAATATTTTTCAAAAAAATAATAATAATCTGCATATTAATAAACAGAGCAGTAATATATAATAAAATATACTCTTAATTTTTACTTTTATATAAAGTTTCTCAAAATATTATTTTGTATTGAAACATTTGGCTCTAATGTAGATGAATACCCCACTCCACAACAAAAATAAAAAAATACAAGTTTCATACCTAATAACAGATTTTGAACATGGGAAATAAAGATTTCTCAACATTTAAATATGCTATGACTTTATCAAATAATAGATTTTTATCATTATAAATTTCACTGTATTAGCCAAATCTTTTACATATTCTTTCCAAGTTAAATTGATATGAACTTGTAAGTGCAATTATTTTATCACATCCGTGCTTTCAATTTGTGAACTTTAGTAAGTTCAATGCATCTGTTACTATAAATATACAGTTGAAAATTCTTTTTATTTATATTCATTCCATTTTATATATTAAAGGATGTATACTGTATGTTACCAACATTAATATATAATTTATTTCCAAAAAATCAATTTATGTTTTGTAAAGCTTTATTGGTATGACAATGCAATATTTTTATATTAGCAGAATAGAAATGTAATTTTGCATCATCATCAGATGTAATAATTTTTACAATGTGATGTACAGAACTCTTTAAACACCATCCTTTAGTGTTATCATTAAAATTATTATTTACTTTTTACCATTTGTATTCTTTTCAATAACTAGGTTTTAAACATTTTTGATGTAATAACTCTTGTCCAAGAACTTGGATATTATGTGTGGCATATAATAAAGAATCTTTAGTGCTTAGCTCTTCTCTGTGTTTGTATTGATTTTTAAAGAAAACCTTTTTGATTAAAAAAATAATTAAACTACTTTCATGTATTTTTCTAGTGTTTTGAAAACTGATATAAAAATTACTCTATAACTTACATATTGAGACTATTATACAAGATGGATAAAAAAGCCTGTGTATAAAAAAAATTAATTGTATATTGTCATGTTTATGTATTTCATTTTGCCACATACTAACAAAAAGTTTAATTAAAAATCCAAAATGGCTGTCTGTTAACCTTCCTTTTCACGAAATAGCTTCAAATGCAGTAGAACATTTTCCTTAGCATTTTAGGGGTGATCTTAGGAAAACTTTCAAAAGTTATTTTGTTTCAAAGAATCAGTTGTTTCTTCATGTTCCTTTGCCACAACAATTTCTAAAATGTAAAAAACTTAATTGTTAACATGAACTTTAAATAAGGGGGTTACCCTCTAACATTTTATTTGCTTCTGTAGATAAGTCTTTTAAGTACATACTATAAAAGTTATGAAAATGTATCATTGTTTCTGTGATATATTATTTTTACAGTACTCACTAATATCCCACCATTCCTGGATATTTTAGTTTTTTTATATTTTGAAGTCTCATTATTATGGTTTCTCACTTCATATATGAAATAAATGAAAAACAGAGAATGTTTAATTCTGTTTATATTAAAATGTTTTTTCTGGTTTGTTATAATTATCATTTATATTGTTATTCTTACCTATACTTATAGAATGATTATTAAATTTATTTGCTAAATTTCTAAAAGTTCAATCTTTGTTTCCTATTGGATTATTTGTTCAGTCAGGTAATATAATTTTTATTTCCTGCATAAACAAACTTAATAACCCATTTTTTTCCCCATCTACATTTAAAAAACTAATTTTTGCAGTATTCAGTTTTCATATTTTTGACTTATAATTAATTTTATTCTTGTCATTTTTAATATTCTTTTTGTAATGTGGATTAATGGGATATTTATTTGTATCTTTCATTTTCTAGTTTTTATTGTTATTTATTCAGTGATCCATGGTTTTTGAAACTTTCAAGATGTTTTATATATGAACCAGACATTTTTTATTTCTATAATTTATTCTTCTCTAAATGCATTATTAATGCTTGTAAAAATATATATTCCCATTTAATATTGTATAAGTTTTAATTAAACATTTGACATACATTTTTTATGAATATTTTTCCCTTCAGTAATTACTTTTAATGCTATTTGGATAATGATACATTATTAGAAGTTTTGTTATTGTTATTTGTGAATTATTTTGTCTTATTTATCCTGTGAATAATTTAAGTAAATATATATTGGTTTGTTTAACTTTCCAGTTGTTTCATTTGTATGATTCAAACCAACCACAAATATTAAATCTGTATACTTTTTAATGTAATTTGTTTTGTCTAAAAAATTAATGCGTGTATCACAAATATAGATTACAATGTAAATTTTATTAAAAACTAATGTGTTCTAAAACTGTAATCTGTAACTAGCTGTCAAAGGTATATGACTTCAAAATTTTTCTTTAATATTTTAAATTTATTTAACTGTTATAGGAATCTTAACATGTCATTATTCTCCCAGACCTACCTACTGCCTACATTTGTATAATTAGCTGTATCCATCTGATGAATACAACTTTATTTTCATCCATACCACAGTTAGATGTATCTTACTGTAGGTTATAAATTATATGCTATTAATTTATTTGCTTTATCTCTAATACTTCTTATATTCATGTGTAATAATTTTAATTTTTCCACATATATAAAACTTCTAATACTTTTGAGTAAATTGAGGCATTTTTGTTTCAGTTGGATAATTATGTTTAAATTCATTTTCCTTTTTATTCTGTTACTTCATTTTAAAAACATTTTATTTTACATGTTCTAGATCTTTCTTGCTTTTTAATAAAATTTTGTTTGTTATTTATGGTAAAAACATGCATAATTTTAAAATATTTTCAGTTTACATAATTATACCTTCTAGAAATTTTTAATCTGTTTTAGTACTCATTATTTGTGTTTTCATTTGCTACTGGCTAGTTTTCTCTTACTATTTTATACTTGAATTTTGTTATAATAGATTTGATTCTTTCACTCTTTGCAGTTGGTACTCTCTGTACAACTTGTATTTTACCTTCACTGATCATTGTATGAATCTTTTTATCAATTGTTTCACAAATTTAAATTAATGATTTCAAATTATATTAAAAATATTGTGTTATTGTCTCTCATTGAAATGAGGTGCTTGGCTCTATTTCATAATTTGTATGATTGTGTAAGTTTTGTTGATAAAATAACTTAAAAATACTTTGATACTTTTACTTAAGTAGGAATAGATGTTTTCTAAGAATAGTTAGTTTTGTAAACTATTTCAGTCATATGGTATAAGAATAGTTATTTCTTTTTATTGTCGTAGTCAAATGTTACATCTTTTCAAAATTACTTTGTTTGGAATTTTTAGCTTTACCAATCTGTAATCTGATAAAGTTTGATAGTGTAGTCAACCAATTACATTTTTAAAAATAATTTTGGTAATTGTTTTAACTGTTTCACGATTTGAAGTAGTTTAATAAATGTAAATAGTAATTGATGACATAACTTTATCCTTACACATTCCTTTAGTGAAGGTGTAATCTAGTACACTCACACATAAACTGTAACTTCTCATCAAATAAAACAGGAATAAAAGCATATAATTCAATACATAAGTATTGGGAAATTATTTTACAAATGATAAATAAAATATTTGTGTTGTGGTTGCTTGGCCTGCTTTAGCAACAAGACTAGTTTGCTAGTTCTTCTGAGTGACAGTGAAGTTAATTTGAATGAAAATAATAATGAGAAAATATAAATAATAATATAAAAAAAATCATTGCTATAAGTGAAATAAATAATAAGTGTTATTAATCTTTGCTCTAAAAATCTGATTTGTAAATGGCTAAAATAAAACTGATAATACTTACAATTCATTTACTTGATTTATTTCACACCATAACTATAATTTGTTTTGAAAATTGACCAGATAAACAGTGCCTAAACCACTACTGTGTGTTATTCCAGAGTAGGGGTCAAAGACTTCATTAGCATACTGGACATGACAGATGTAATATGAATGATATGTCATTTCCACTAATTTATTTTCAGAATGATTAGAATATATATTGTAGTGAAAAGGTTCCTGCCAATATGTTGCTAATACTCATTGTAGTTTATGCTGTAAAACTTCCAATAGTTTTCACATAGTCATTTGAGAACAGATTATGTTAAGGGCATTTAGTAAAAGAAAGTAAAATGTGGAGTAGTATAATGAGATGTTTAACATTGTGTGAAAAATATACATGCAAGAGAAATATAATATTTTATTGTAGGTTACATCAGTAATTTTAGCTGTAAATAAATTATATTGTTTGAATGGTGAGATAAATATTTTTATCTCTTTTTCATTTTTGTCAGGGTAGTCATGGTCGACCAGATGAAGTGGTGGCTGCAGAAACCCTTGCCAACCATGCCAGATGCAATAATAGCTTTGTTCTTGATTGGTTTCAGGGCCAGTTCCGCTCCTCGCTTAGTTGTGCAAGTTGTGGAAAACAAAGTAACACTTTTGATCCTTACCTCTGTCTGTCTGTCCCCATTCCACATCGTCAGACAAGGCCAGTGTTTGTCAATCTGATACGATTAAAAGGTGACCCCAGGCAGGTGAGGAGTTACATTAATATTTTAATTGTGGTTATGTTATTTTTAGGACTGTAGGAAGCAGTAAAGTCAGTTAGGCCATGGTCTGATCACTTTCTCATGGTATACATAGCTACAGCTTGTATAATAAAACTTTTGTCTGTATGTGCTTTTATAATTAAAACGGATTAATATTCAATATCATAGCATTAAGATTTCAAAAATCTTAATTGGGGGCATGCCCTCAGACCCCACCCCCTTATGAATGTAATGCTTTAGATGCTGTTAGTGTGGTTTGTACATATTGTTTGTCACACTGTTTAGCTGCAGCAGATGGCCAAGTCCACTTAAAAAGTGCCTTTTGTGGCAGTGATTTTGAATAAGAATAGGTCTTTCCGTTAACAACTGTTATTATATTTGATCTGTTCAGATTATTTTTGAGGTTTTGTCAATTAAAAAAAAAATTCAGTTTGATATTATCAGTGACTTGTTTCATTTGGTGTATTCCATGATAATTATATTAGGATATGATATGCAATGAAAAAGAGAAAGTCTGTAGCCCATGAGGTTTTATTTAGTGATGTATTTTAATTTTTCTTTGTACTAAGTGTACTATTGTAATTAATATGTTTATATTAAGAAGCTCCATTAATTTAAGATTACCTAACACTCTGATTAATGGAAAATTTTGGTTGTACAGAGAAATTACAATTTGTACTTGTTGGTGCTATCAGTATTATTAGAAAATTATTGGTTTTTAGAATTTTATTATTTTTGTATGTTAAATATTATTTAGGCAATAACTTTCTTCATAATTTCAATATATACTGTGTTGAGGTGTTATTATGATAAAGTTACACCTAAGCTTTTTACCTTTTTTGATCTCACTCAGTTTACTCTTAAAGTAGTAATTAATTATTAGTTTGACTTTATTTTAGGTTAGTGATTTATTTGCAGTTTAACTTTTATGCTCTTTAAAGAACAGTTATAGAATTGATTAGTTTTTTCCTTTTATCTTGGCCTGGCATGGCCGAGCGCGTTAAGGCGTGCACTCGTAATCCGAGGGTCGCGGGTTCGCGCCCCCTTCGCGCTAAATATGCTCGCCCTCCCAGCCGTGGGGGTGTATAATGTGACGGTCAATCCCACTATTCGTTTGTAAAAGAGTAGCCCAAGAGTTGGCGGTGGGTGGTGATGACTAGCTGCCTTCCCTCTAGTCTTACACTGCAAAATTAGGGACGGCTAGCACAGATAGCCCTCGAGTAGCTTTGTGCGAAATTCCAAAAACAAACAAACCTTTTATCTTGTTTAGAACTTTTGTGATTTTGTCCTTGTTTTCAAGTATTTTTTGTTTTACATATAAATAATAGTTTTAATAATTTTGAGTGGCATATAATTAAAATATTTCTGTTATATTTGTCAGCTGCATGTCTTGATACTGGATCAAGATCTCACTTTCTTTCCTCAGTAGTTTTGACAAATGAATTTAAGATTAACATAGACTCACCTCATTTTTTTATGTGATTTAAAAAGGAGGAAATTTTAATTACATTTTCTGGCAATACACTGTATTTATTTCTGAAGACTTCTTGTTAACAGTTTATTTTCCTTTTGAAAAGAAAAAAGAGGTAACTGGTTTAGTTGGTTATATAGTACTTTTATTTTTGGAAAGGATCAAGTATTTTTCAAGGCTATATACATATCGTGGTTTATATAGGCTCTTGCAATTCTTGAGAAAAGACTATTTTTCAGTCTTTAATATGGAAAATTTCAATTTCAGAAATGCTATTCACTTAGAGCTATTACATGGTTGTGCAATGAAGTAATTTCCTATGCATACTGCATTCCTTGGACAAGCTCCCACCTTTACATTGTGCAGCTTCTGATGTAATCATCATTAGACTATATTCCCCCACCAATTGGAGTGATCACAGGCACATTCTTTCTTCAGCAGTTCTTGTCTTCAGATGTTTCTCATAAGATTTTCTTGCATTTTTTGTTTATTGTTTTAACCTTTCATTGCAATTTGTTGTGAAATCGTTATTTTCATAATGTTTTTGATTTATATGAAAGAATAATCAACTTTTGAAATTTTGGAACATGTCCTATTGTTTCCTCCAAAATGCAGATTTTGTTAAGCACTGTGTGAGGTGGTTACTAGGTCTGTGAACTATTGTCACATCTTTATGTATTTATCTAAAACAGGCTACCACAATATTTATTCATTTAGAATTGTTGTATGTGTAGTTCTTGGTCCTTTCCTTTGTGTTGGCTATGGCTCTATCTTGGCCTTTTTTTTATCATTTTGACATGGTTCTTTTGATACAAGGACTTTTATGCTTCCTTAATTTTTTTTATGGAACTGTCAATGCAGAATTATACGATCTTGTTTCCACCCTCTTGTGTTTGTGGTGGATCACATGATACCACGCAGTCTTAGAAATTTTCTTTCCCACAAATTTACCCAGACTTGTATTTATTTGGAGCTCCTCATAGCTTACAAGTCATTTGGCAGGTTCTATACCTGTAATGGGTATAGCACATATAGCACCAACCAGTCCTGTGAGCACATATTTCTTGTGCCTCTGTTTTAGTGGGATGTTGTACTGGATTAATTATCTTTTTCTAATGTTGATCTTCAGGGTTGGTGTTTCTCTATTTCCACATCCCACAATGGCAGTTACTTGTACGTTTTTTATTGTCCTCCATTCATCTTTCTTCTATTTTCATGATCCAAATTTCATTTAACCACCATTGTTATTTTTGTTCTTCCTTTTTCTTTTTTCTGATGGGAGGTGACACTTGCCTCCTTCTGCACTACTTACCACAGGGGTGGATTCATCTTCTTCACAGACTACCTTAAAATTTGGATTGTGTGTGATGATGATTAGATGTGTATTTTACTTTCATCATCTGTTTTGCATTCCTCTTTGAATCAAGTCATCTTGATCCAGAACATCTCCTTTGTCCTCAGTGATGACGAGAAGGTTGAAACTTTTATATGCAAAAACGGCTCGTTTGGGTTGAGAAGGTTGATACGTTGTTCACTCCTCTACATAAAAATTTTCTCAACCAAAACTAGCTGTTTTTACATACATACATACATATATATATCCTTTGTTCTATATGATGTCTTCATTATTATCTCATAGCTTCTCTTGCCTCTAACCAATGATTTCCTCAGTGAGTGATCTTAAAGATAGGGATGTGAAGGACCCTGACTCGTTACTTACACATAGACAGGTTATACCCACCCTGGTCTTTGTTTCTCTCGAATTGCCATTTTTCACTTTTTACAATAGCTGTAATGGCATGTTGTTTATTTTCATTTTATATTTTTAAGTCTTGCAACTGTGCTGTTTAATGTACATATATACATCTGTGTTATGGAAATAATGGAACTTACTGAGGGGCTTATGCTTACTAACAGCAAATATTTACCCAAAAGTTGCATCGATTAGGGGAAGCTAAGTGTTAGCTTCACCTGCCATGTTTGGTCAAGATAACCCATTGTATTTCCTAGTTTGGGACCGACTATAAGATGATTGTGCCTGATGATATAAGATGATTGTGCCTGATGACGATGGTCCATGCACCTCTCTAGTGCTACCCCCATGTGATTTCCTCTCCTCATTTCTCTAGTGCAGTACTGGAAAACCCTTATTTCTCTAGTCCTAATTGTTGGGGAAGTCAATATTGGAACTTCTTAATTGGTCATTTCAATATTATCAGTATGAGACTGAGTAGATGCACCCCTGTTTCAGAAGTAGGGCTATGGTGTTATCTGATAATAAAGTAGAAGATACCCAACAGTGTTATGAATCAAACCATTCTTAGTAGTTAAGTCCAGCTAGATTGGTTTTTAGTTCACATCAAAACACAGAATTTGGATGTTTTTCCTTGCACATATTTTTTGTGGTGAGTATCAGGTATTTTTTCAGTACTGGACAGCCTGACATATATTCAAAGCCACATTCATGCTCAGCTGTTTCCATAAACAGAAATGGATGGATGAGAATTTGCCAATGTTTCAAACTTAGCAACATATAAGCACTCAGCAAAAGATTCTTTGGACAATATCTTTTGTTCTAAAACCTCTATTGGGAGAGAGCATTCTATACTCCAGATGAATACAGTCTTCAACCAGGTGTTGCCATGCTTGCTACAACTTCCACTTTTTGGATGTTGTACTTCATGGGCTTTTCCTTTCTGATGCTGTTTTCAGAAATGTCTTATTTTGGCCTCTTTACCAACTACAGTATGGAATTTTAGCTCATGCAGAAAGATGAGTAACATTTCTCTCCTCATACTCTCCTCTCCATCTCATCCCATCCTTCCTATTACGTCTGGTGCATTTAGTTTGCCTAATCAAGAATGAGCTAATGTTCATATGCTCGTGCTCATTAGTATTATGCACATGGAGGATGTGTTGCCCTTCATTAAAATATATCTTAGATGGTCACTCACTTTTTTGCACCACCAAGAACTATTGCCTCACTCCAAATGCCATTAATTTCTTGTGTATACCTTGAACAAAGTAGGAAACAAACAAAAAGTTGGCTTGATTAAACAATAAAAATGTTTTTTTGTTGAAATTGTTTATGTTCTCTAAATCTAGTGCCACATTATTTGAGAATGTTGAAAGTTGTGATCATTGAAAGTGCTAAGGAAATTCAAGTTTAATCCTACATGGCAAGATTTAATAGTACTATAAACTCAAGGATGGGTTATAAATTTTTTTAATAATTCTGTGGGCTCCCCAGTAGCTCAGCGGTATGTAGCTTTGTGCTTAATACAAAACAAACAAACAAATAATAACTCTGTATAAATCCTGAAAGAGTCATGTTAATTATGCAGGTTGTATTGAAAAACTTAAAATTATAATTTGACAAAGAAATATATATTCAAAACAGAAAATGAAGTGACTGTTTTGTTTTGTAAGTTTAAATTCTGCATTACAACCATCTTCTTTGCCTGTATGATGAGGTCCTTTTTAACATATACACTGCTGGCCAAAATCTTAAAGCCAATGAACATAAAGAAAAAAATATGCATTTTGCATTATTTAACTCAACCACTTATTTGAGAAGAGCTTCAAAAGATGAAAATAAGATAAGGCAAAATAAAAATAAAAAACTTTTTTAGCATTTAATAAGGAAAATGTGAACACTGAAATTAGCCTAAATACTAGCTGGTCAAAAGTTTAAGACCATATAAAAAAAAAGTCCTAAACAGGATAGGAAATGCCCAACAACAGGTCTCAGTGATTTTCACGGCCATCATTGCGATTAACTTTAAACATTCACTTTGGCATGGTTGATATAAGTGTTTGCCGAAGGCTGGCTGGAATGTTATTCGAAGTGATGAACTTTTTGGAATTGACATCTATTTCTACAGATTTTCCTTTCAATCCACCCCCAAACATTTTCAATGGGGTTCATTTCAGGCAAACATGCTGGATGGTCCAAAATAATCACATTATTTGCCATAAAAAAGTCCTTTGTTCTGTAGGCATTGTGGATTGCAGTGTTGTCCTGCTTAAAGATCCAGTCATTTCCACACGAGAAAGGACCTTCAGTCAATAAGGAAGCTCTCTCTCCAACATACCAATGTAGCCAGCTGGTGTTTTATGTCCCTGTATAACCTGAAGCTCCATTGTTCCATGGAAGGAGAAAGCATCCCAGATCATGATGGAACCTCCTCCACTGTGTCGTGTAGAAAATTTCTCTGGTGGGATATCCTTATCGTGCCAGTAATGGCCGAAGCCATCTGGACTATCCAGGTTAAATTTTTTCTCGTCAGAGAACAAAACCTTCATCCATGTTTCTATGTCCCATGTTTGGTACTTCTCAGCAAAGTTTAACCGAGCTGTTTTCTGGTGTGGAAGAAGGCGTGGCCTTTGAAGACATTTACAGTTTTTAAAGCCTTTCTTCTGTAGATGCTGTCTTATTGTTCTTCAGCTGTATTCTGCATCCATAAAGGCCTTAATAAGCTAGCCTCTTGCTGGACAACTCGTCAAATCCTCCTCAATTACTCAGTGCCGGCAATATTTTCTTGGGCTTGAAATTCTTGTTCCCTATCCCTTAGGGTCTTTTAAGAAATTTGCAACAGCAGTTTTACTATGCCCAATCTCACCAGCCATGTCACATTGAGATAGACCTTGCTTTTGCAGCTCAACAATTCTGCCACGTTCAAACTTTGTCAACTTTTTAGCCTTTACCATGTTTAAACCTAACATAGGAGAAGTGAGTGAGAGATGTTGACAATGCTAATGCTTGAACACAAATGAAAAAATGTTGTTATGTGTTTATCAATTAATTTTTCATTTCAGGATGAGCTTAAACTTTTGACCAGCTTGTATTTAAGCTAATTTTATAGTGTTCACATTTTCCTTATTAAATGCTAAAAAAGTTTTTTATTTTTATATTCCCTTGTCTTATTTTCATCTTTCAAAGCTCTACTTAAATAAGTGATTCAGTCTAACGACACAACATGTATATTTTTCTTTATGTTCATTGGCCTTAAGATTTTGGCCATCATTGTAAATTTTACCCTCATTTAAGAAATCCTGTGTTTTATTATAGAAATATGAAGTGTGGTATGATGTTTTATTGTGGTAAGATAACATCTTAAGTAACAGTTTACTAATGGTCATTAAACAAATGTAGATGATACAGAGAATGAAACAAATATTCAGTGGCTTGGATGTTGCTGATAATAAATCTTGGTTTTATCATACATTTCTTTTAGTTGAACAGTACTAAACAGTTTGAGGTGATTAATAATAAATATTTGTACTATCTTGTTGTAAGTTGAACACTTACAAACACTTGTGTATGATTAATTTTGTGCTTATATCACCAGATCAAACTTGGTCTCACAATAGATGTTCAAGCCACAGTGAAATAACTCAGGGAAAACCTTGCAAATAGTCACAAGATACCAGAGAACCAGGTTAGTTCTTTGTATTTTAAACTATACTTTTTAAACACGGACCTGGGTTTTCACATTTTTCCATGTCAGGCCAATTCCATCTTATAAAAGTAGGTGATTACTTTTGGCTTGAAAATAATAGTTTGTAATGTTTACTGGGCTTTTGCCAATTTTAGTGAACTTGTACAAGTGTTGAAGTACATGTAACATTTATGCTACTATCTTGATTTCTGATTTGGTCCTATTTAAGGTTACTGATAAGAGATGGAATTCCCCAAAACCAGCAAAACTCTGATAAATGATGAATCAAATGACACATTGAGCTTGATATTTATTTTCAGAATTAAAACAAAACAGCAACAAAAAAAACCTGATATGTTTTCATTACTAAGATCCAGAGAAGCTAGAACGATGACTGCATTTAGAGCAGTTAGGTAGGCTACTGTATTCCAGTGGTAAAATTACAGCATTGATCCTTTGTACAGAAAAAAAAAAAGATTTTATCTCAAAGAGAGAGAGAAGAAAGATCTGTAATGCAGAGTACCTGTTAAATGTCAAAGACATTTTTCATAAGGTAAATATTACATTTTAAGAAATGCAGGCTTTTCTTTTTTAAAATATTGTAATTTTGACTGGAGTATATTGGATATTATCCCAAAATTAAAAAATATAAAAAATGACTACATTATTCCAGAAAATAGTTACATCAATGTTTTCTGGAATACTGTTGTCATTTTTTATATATTTCTAACTTCAAGAAAATAAACAGGTTGGTTCTCTGTGAAATTTGCCTTTGTATTCTAAGCAGACAAATGCAGTGCCTTGCAAAAATATTCACCCCATACTGTTATGGCTTTGTTAACATACAGAGAAATGCTTTATTTTGTAGAGTTGTTTTTGCATCTCTGTATTTCTACACCAAATGCATTATGAAAATTGCTCTTGGTTTGTGTGTGAGCCATTGTGTTTTCTGTATTATTAATTCACTTTTCATAATGATGATCCTTCTGGTTGAAAAATTTGATTGGATACCAATTAAACTAAGGAACCATATGTTGATGGATCTGAAGACACACTTAAATTTTGGTTTACTTTATTAAGCAACTAGTTTGTTGTAATAACCATCTGCAATATTAACTTCTAAGTGATAATTAATAAAAATAATTATGCATCAAACGGTCTTGATATTGTTAAAAATATATAAAAAATTCAAACTCCTGTAAATACTAAACAAGCAGTTTAAAAAAAAAAACTAGTTTTTGATGCATGATTTTTTGTCATATTCAATTTATGTATGTGTATATATGTATATAAAAACTTTATGAAGATTCAGTAACTTCTGAATAACTATGTATTGAGAGAAAAATAATCTTTTAATTGTTCAAATACAATGCAAATAGTTATCCATCGAAAGGTCAGGTATAGAAACCAAAAGTGATTCAGAACTTTAGAATTTTTTTATATGTATTGTGGTAACCAATTATTATAAATTTTAAATATTTTATATGTTTTATAATTTCTTTCTGAAAAAAACATTTCACACAGTAAAATTTCTTTCTGAAAATTTTGAAGGTTTTATTGTTGAAATAAGTAAAAACAATAAGCAATCATTATTTTCAATGAGTTCCAACAAGTTACACTGATATCAGTTTTTGATAACAATGTAAACTTTTAATTTCTATTCTCTGCACTTAAATTATTAGATTTTTAATGTAGTTTGTTTTGTTTCTATAATAAATGTAAAGAGAAAATAAATATTGTATTTATATTACTTTTATGATACAGTCAGCATGTTCTACTTTTAATTATGTAAATAAAAATAATATACTATAAAGGTTTACATTTACAAATAATCTTTTATTAAAATGAAGTTATAAAAGTTTTTCAATAATTAACTCTTTAAATATGTTTGTCACCTTTTAACATTTACTTTCATAATAACATAACCATGCTTAATATGATTCAGTGTTGTTAGTCATAAAATACTTTTTGGAAAGTCTGATTTAATCATGCAAATATTTTCAAATTTTTATATTTAACAATAAAATACCAAAAAATATACCTATAATGGATTGATGTTATGACAGTGGTAATGTATCGAGTAATAAGTTAGAAGAATTTTCTGTGCCATGTTGTGTTAAATGACATAGTGATGTTATCTTGTTTACTGTTACAATTGTGACAGATAGCATGTGAATTCAAGGTTTTGTTTTGCAAAGTTTGAGAAAGATTCAGAAAGTATTAAAAGGCTAATTGGACCAAAGAGAGAGAATTCTTTAGTGCTTGAACTTTTGTTTGTGGCATTTCAGCTGCTGACAATACTTGCTGTAGTGTAGTGTGTAGCGTTGGAGAAAGTTATTATCTTTGCCTTTATATACAATTATAATGCTAGATTTCTCTGGACTTTGTCATGGTCTTGTTATAGTTAACTGGTTTTGGAAGTGTTCTAATTTGTTATATAAGTTTCTGTAAATAACTTTATGATACAATATTGAATAATGAAGCTGTTGTCCCTCAAGAAGACTGTAAGTCAAGTCTTGTCACTGTGGAGACATTTACATGTAGTGCCAGGAATAAAAAATGTTTTTAAAGGTATATTCACTTTGTGGGGGAATAGTTATTAGGTAAAGAATCAACATTTGTGCAAGTTAATCTCAATATTATATTTATGAACTCTTATTTAGTTGTAGTAAACCTTATTCTGTGTTTTTTGTTTTTTTTTGGATGAGATGAACTATTTTGTACTAACATTTATTTTGAAAATATTGTGCAGATCTAGAGTGTGAATTACTATCATATTTGAATAGTTAAATAGATGTTTAATAATAAAAGCTGGTAAATATTTGTTTATTTTGTGACTGTGATAACAATTATAATGGGGGCTCATCCAGGATTAGTATATCTATTTAGAGATAGAACCAATTTATGTATAGAATCTTTTAGATCTTATTTAAAAACAAACATGTAATGTAAAGATCTAGAGCAGTTTGCATGTGTCAAATATTTTAGTGGGTTCATATCATTCAAGACTAACTGTGTGGTCTGGGCAAGTTTATCGGGCCACCATTGTGCACATATAATTGTATAAATTGGAGTCATCTTTGTTCATTGATAAATTTATAAATTTTGTGATTGAACAAGTTAGGTTTACAAAATTTTATATTTGTTTAATGTTAATTTGAGGATCTGTTGAGATATTTTCTTATTTTGTGTTAAAGTTAATTAGAAACGTGACTCAGTTGTTCTATGCAAACAAATTTATAGGCAAGTTAACATTTTATAAAATTTATAGTTTGAAAAAAGGTGAGTTATATAAATTACATCAAAAGCTAAAAATCAAACCAAATTTCTAAAGATTGACATTGTTAAGTTAACAGTAGAGGTTTTCAAACATACTGATAAAATATCTGATTATAATGATGATTAAGTGTATGAAATGTCTAAAGCAGGGCATTCCAGATCTCTGGAATAACTAGTTACCACTTATCTTGGCTTGAACTTAGAAAACTTGATTTGAAAAGTATGTATGATTTGGAAAAAGAGAAAACTAGAAAAACTTGAAATGCAAGAGTGAAAGCATGAATGAGTTTTTGAGGTAGAAAATATAAAATTACAATTGCAACTGGAAGAATCTATATCTAGCAGAATGGACCACACTGTACCTTAGCATGTAATACATATCAGACTAGAAAATTTGTGATTAAGTTTCAGAATCATGATTTAGATAATTATTTTCTAGTTTTTGAAAAGACTGCTGCTCTTATGTAGTGGTTTAAAGAATACTGGCCCATATGCCTTCAGTTACAACTTACTGGTAGAGCTCCCAAGTGTATTCTTCCCTCAGTTTACTGCATTGTACAAATTTTGTCAAGAAAGAAGATTTTGCATTGTTATGACAAGTGCCATAAGTTACAGGTAAAATTTTAAAACAGTCAGAAATTAGATGTTGAGTCACATGGTATTTGGTTGACACAAAGAGGTGCAGTTTGACAAGTAGCTGAGATTTAAGGTAATAGACGTTTCTGAGGAATTATGAGACCTGATACTAATTGAAGAGTTTGTATGCAAGTTATGTGCAGATATTAATGTTTCTGTAGCTGAACATGACCTATTGACCTTGTCAGGAACAACAAAGCTAGATGAAGAATATTCTCTCATACAAAAACATAAGTAAGTAGGAAAGAAAACCCAAATATTCAGGGAAGTGATTGCAGCCTAAACATAAAAGCCAATAAAAATTAGACTTTCTGGATCAGAAGAAGGATTAGGACCAGAAAAAGTCTTAACAAATTGATCATTAAATGTCACTGTTGTGGAACTATAGGTTACATAATCCCAGAATGTAGGAAAAAGCAAACTGAAGTAAAATACAAGTCTGACAGTTTTATATTTAAGTCATTAGATTTTTCTGATGTGACTATGATGCCATGCCAACAGGCTTTGAGCATCTTATGGGCAAGGGAACTTTGTATCAAATCGATGCAGGTGAAAACTCATTGGTAGATGAAGACTCTATGCCTGTTATTTTATATAGATATACTGGTACAATGCATATATTGCTGAGACACAACTATATACCAAATAGTGTGGTCGCATCAAAAGGGAAAAGCATCTGCATTCAAAGTATACGTGATGACTGCACATTAGTACTTCTGTATTTTGGTCCATTATGATTTTAAGTATATTATTGTTTCAGTTACAGTAAAACTTGTTTTGACACTGCTGATAGAGAAAGTTTCTACATTGCTAGGTGATAACATTGAAGGTAACCAAATTCATTATGTTGGTTGTCTACACTGAACATATTGCAGATAATAAAACAGAAGCTTTAGAGAAAAATCATTGAGGGGATTTTTTCTGATTCTACTATGATTTGTCCCATACCAAGACTTCTGATAGCAGATTGCAAGCTAGTATGAATCCTATTCTATATTTGTATGGTGTACTTGATGGGGAAGGGGGTAAGGAATCTTATGTTAAAGTATATATTTTATGTAATGGTTGGTGTGTGTTATTTCAATGATTGTAATGGTAATGTACTGAGTTAGAACAATTGGGCTTACTGTACTGTGTCAGATGACAGAGTAACATCATTTTGTTTGATATTACAACCTTGAGGTATAGTATGTGAATTTCAGCCTACCCAGGAATATTGATTGAGAAGGATCCAGAAAGTATAAAGAGGCTGACTAGACAAAAGATAGATTTTTGTGTTTGAAGTTCAGGTTGTGCCATTTCATTTACTGAAAAGGTTACTGCCTTTGGTTATGAGTGTAATATTTTACTTCTCTGGATTTTATCACGAATGTTCTACAGATAAATGCATACAGAAGGATTCTAGTGCATTCTGTAAGTTTTTGTAGTTAACTTCATGATGTTATAATATTGCATAATGAAGTTGTTGTTGAAAAAGATTACAAGTCATATCCTCAGAGGTATTCATTAGTAACTGTGCTGTGTAATACAAAAAGTGTCACTGTTAAGTGGAGACATTTGTATACAGTGCCAGACATGAGAAGTATTCCAAAAGGTATATCCACTCTGTGTATGAACAATTAATGGATAAAAAAAGTCAAGAGGAAGAGAGGGTTTTAGCATTTGTACAAGTTAACATTGATTTTTTTTATTTATTAATAGTTTTTAGTCTTAGTAAATTTAACTTTATGTAAAAATGTTTTAAAAGAATGAACTGTTTTGTAGTTAAGTTTTGTGAGAAAATATTGCATGGATAAAGAGTTCAATAATTAAAGTTTGAAATTATTTGTTCTGTAACTATCATTACAGTATGTAAAAACTCAATAAAAGTTTCATCTCATTTTTCTAGTAGTGTACAGTGTATTCTTAACGTAAAACAATTAATTGACTAGCTGTCAGAAGACTTAAGCTTTATTTTTATACGAGACATTATCTTTAGTGTATTGAATTAATTATTAATATTTATTTATTTAAACAGCAATTAATTTGTGAGACTTATGCATAAAATGTAACCTGGTATATGATGATTAACTAAATATTAATTACTTCACAGATAATTTTGACTGAAGTAGGAGATAATGGATTTCACCGTACATTTAGTGATGAAGACAGTTTGTCTTTTATTGATGAAAGTCAAGAAGTGTATGCTGTAGAAGCACCAGCATTAAGACAAGCTATTGAAATGGAGGGAGAACAACTTCTTTTGGTTTGGATAAACAGAATAGGAACAGGAAGCCAGGGAAGGATGTATGTAGCTTTAAGGTTTTAAGATACATATGTATCAATTGAACACCTGGCAAGTAGAAGTAAGCTTGACTACAGACTTGCTTTTATACATGAATTTTAGTAAAATTATATAAATAATGTCATTAGACACAATCCTGATAATGGTACATAAACTCCTTTCATGTGTGCAGTTATTCTTGTTCAATGCTGCCCTCTATATTGAAAATTGTATTCACATGCCATGAGCCTTGAACTCCCAAATACCCCATGGTCATTGTGGTTCATTTGCATTTCACAAATAAATCATTGTGGAACAACCCTCCATCATTAGGAAAATGACGTTTCCCTCTGAGTTTACCAAATTATAACTTCTTTTAGATAATGATCTTATGCAGATGTTATTTGACTGTGCTCTCTTCACAAGTTTTCTTTACATCAGTGAGTTAGTGATATAATTTAATTATTTTGCTACAATTTGCTTTTGTAGTTTTGATGCAATAACTTACTCATGTTTTTTTCACGTTTTTTAAAATTTTTTACCATTTATGAGAAATTTCAAAGCTTTCATCACCACTACAGATTTTCTTCTTCCAGTACATTTACACAACTTTCAGGTCTGAGGATTTCAACTGAGGAATTCTTGGCTAAAATTTTGTATTTGAGTCAATCTTATTCTGATACTGCTTGACTTTCTGTTGGAGCTGCCTGAACTTTTTTTTATATATTTTTTCTTCTATCAAACTGTGTCATACCTTCCCAAGCCTCTTTTGCAGAATTAGCTTCTTTTGATATGATTTGTAAGGTGTGTTCAATTTTATTTATTTCCCAGATTTTTTATGATTCTGTTCCTTTCTTATTACATGACATTCCTTCCTCAAAATAATTGTTTTCCCACCTTCTTTTAGCATTGAGGTTCATGTTCAACATCTCGTATCTCATTTGAGAGCAGGTGTTAGTATATCTTGCCCTTAGTGGGTTTCTGATCATCATGCTTTGGCTTATCATCAGGCTGATCAACCTTTTCTTGACTCCAAGCATTTGGAATCACTTTTGCCTGTATGTAGAGGATGACCTCAGAAATCCAATCTGCTTATCTCATGCATAGTTTTCCTAACTTTGTCTTACACTTGGTGTTTTCCTACAGTGTTTGTCCACCATACATTTCCTTTCTAAAGCACTCCACTGATTTCCTGAGGAGCGATTTGGGATACCGTTTTCTTCATAGTTTTAGTTTTGAGCGTGGTTGCTCTTTACATCTTTATCCCTTTGCACACGGTTTCTTTGCTGTGGGAACCTTGTCTGAAAGTACACTGTTTTATTACAGAAGTGTTCACCATCCCAAGCCTCTTCTGTAGAATTAGCCTTTTTTTATATGATTTCTCAGGTGTGTTCCATTTTATTCATTTCCCAGATTTCTTATGATCCTCTTCCTTCCTTATTACATGACATTCCTTCCTCAAGATAATTGTTTACCCACCTTCTCCTTGTAACTCGTGAAGGGGAAGAGAGGATCCTGGCAGTTGAGGGGTCCAACCATAACACACCACTTTGACGTGGTGAAAGGGAAGCCTTGGAGTGGCACCCCTAGGGTCAGTCGACTGGCCCACTTTGACTAGGGTCAACCAAGTACCAGTGTTGGACGTTCTCAACAGGTGTTGCAGACATTGTATCTGATGCAGATGTTTGTGTATAATGCTTGTAAAACCCTGGCATTGCTGCAGTGTCCTTGTTTGGCATTGTACTACATCCTCTTGTAGGGCTCCATGGTGGGTGGGGTCAGTGAGCACTGAAATATTTCTTTTTTTATTATGGATCCTCCAAATAAAAACTTAAATAAAATAGTGAAAAAAGAGTCCATCTTGAAGATTCTGAGCAGCAACCTTCAACATCTGTAATACCTGTTGTATCTCATTTTCTAATACTGCATTCTCTTTCAGGCAAACCTTTAGGGCGAATTCTCCCTTTTTCATTCAGAAGAGAATGGAAGGACTTGCTGGCTCTCCATAGTCAGTAAAGAAATTTTGATCTGATGATATATTGGTGGAAACATTCACATTTTAACAAAGTGAAATTCCATTGCATTCAAAGGCAATTGGGGATATACCTATTGAGGTTACACCTTATGCAACTTTGAATTCATCATGAGAAATTATTGTCGAGAGGGATTTGAAGAACATCCCCAAGTTGGAGATTCTTGCTGGCTTCTCCACTCAAGGGGTTTCTGCAGTGAGGCATATTTCCACTTTCAAAGATGGAATTATGATGCTGACCAGTGTTCAGATTATCTCATTTGCAAGGTATGGCCATATTTTCCAAACCTTCACAGATTTTTCCAGTGTCATTGCTTTAGTCACTTGAAAACATCATATCGTGGTTCCTTGACATTTGCTTGTTGCAGAGGGGAAGACCACGATGCCTGTGAGTGTGAAATGGATCCTCGTTGTGTCATTTGCAATGGCTCTTACCTGTCTTACTTTTCTTTTTGCTCTAAATGGTTGGAGGAAAAAGAGGTGCAGTGTTTGAAAAGGATTCAAAACACTACTTACCCTGGGGCTCAAAAGTTGCTGTTCACCACTTCATCTCGGACATATACTGCACTTTGTTTCACTACTACATTGGGAGTGCAGACAGATCTCTCTGCCTTCATAAGAATCGTTCTCAAACCAAATGAAAAGTATTTGATCTCCATGGTTAAAAAAAGTTAATGAATCATCATCAACACCCATCTTTTGCCCAAACATTCATTCCAGTAAAGCCCTAGTTTCCTTTGGTTCTGGGTACGGGCATTTTCTTGGGTACATCTTTTTCTCCCACCCCCAGATGCAAAATGATCATTTGTTCACATTCTCAGTCATTGAAATCTTCTAACAACAAAGACTTGCTCAATCAACCCAATTGACAGACTGCCCTCAAATAAAGAAAAAAATATGTGGTCGAAAACAGAAGGTCTCTCCACCCAATTTGCCTACACATAAATAAAAATGACCACTTCAATACAATGGAACTGTCGAGGTTTACGTTCTGATCTGGATGACATCAAAGCACTGATTGCCTCCTACCATCCTGTATGTCTTTTCTTACAGGAAACATTTCTGAAACCTACCAATATAGTCACCTTTTAGCAGTTCTCTTTGTACGGAAATTACAGGCTCTGTGATGGACAAGTGCATGGAGGGATGGCAGTGTAGGTTGATATCCATGTGCCACTCACCTGTTGTGTCTTTGCCACTCGACATGCCCTTGGAAGCCATAGCCATCCGTGTTTTTTTGGGTCATACCATCAATGTTTGTTCTCTCTGTCTATTGAAGAGACCTATGATCAGACCTTCATGCTCTCATTGAACAGTTGCCATCTACATTTTTAATCCTGGGGTCCTTAATGGACGTAATGATGGGAGGTGTTTCTCTCGTAGAACATATGCTCTCGGATCACAACCTTTCACTTTTCAATACTGGATTTTATACTTATTTTTATGTACCTAGTCTGTCCTTCACTACTGTTGATCTCTCAGTATTTACTATTCTCCCACTTTTCATGGAGGGTTGACAATAATCCACGAGGTAGTGACCGTTTTCCTATAATTTTGAGAGAGACTGGCCCTGATCGATGCCACGTGACCGGTGTGCCCTAGTGGAAGCTGGATCAAGCAAACTGGCCCCCTTTCACTGCTCTCACAGAACGTGATTCTGCCATTGTTTGTAAGCCATCAATAGAAGACTGTGTGGCAGCAGTAATTGACTGTATTATACAGTCAGTGTATTCCTAAAACCTGGACGTGTTTCCCATAATAACCTCGTCCGTGGTAGAATACTGCCTGCTACTTGGCATAGAAGGCTAAAAAAGGGCCTGAGAAACTTTTCTTTGGTATACCACTCTCTTGCACTGCATCGCTTTCCAGCAGGCCTGTGCACATGCTCAGTGAGCAAAATATCAAAATCAGAAGGACTCTTGGATTAAGTTCACAACCAGCATATCTTGTACCACTAGCTCCAAAGTCATATCAGACAAGATTCGAAAGGTCAATGGTCAATATAATTCTGTCCCCCTCTCAATCTTGCTTTCTGATGGCCAGGAAGTAGCTGATACTTGAAGCATTGCTGACATTGTTGGTGAAAACTTTTGCCAGGTACCTAACACTTCTGCTTCATCCTCCACCTTCTTAGCCATCAAAACTCGGGCAGAGTGATCTTTTCTTTCCTTTCAAGCTGATTGTCTCTATGACTATAATTGTTCCTTTACACTGGTGGAACTCAAACTGGCATTTCATCAGTCTAGCAGTACATCGGTTGGATCTGATGATGTACACTATGAAATGCTCTGCCATCTATCTCATGCCTCTCTTTCTGTTCTTCTGATTGTTTTTAACCAGATCTGGCAGGAGAATGTTTTTTATTATGCCTGGTGCCAGGGTATTGTCCTACCTTTTTCTAAGTCTGGGAAGGATCCTAAGATTCTTTCAAACTACAGTCCAATTGCTTTAACAAGCTGTCATTGTAAGACCTTACGATTGTTAATGCTTGTTTTGTTTGGTTTCTCAAAGCCAGCAACCTCCTCTTGCCCACTTGGTGTGGGTTCCAATGAGAGAGCTCCACTATGGACCATCTGATTCAACATCAATCAGAGAAGCCTTTCTCAAATGACAGTATTTCGAATTAATATTCATTGACACTGAAAAGGCTTATGATACTACATGGAGGTATGGCCTTTTGTGAGATCTCCATTTATATGGGTTATGTGGACATTTTCCCATTTTTATTAAACATTTTTTAATGGACAGGTGATTCCAAGTTCATGTGGGTTTGTCACTTTCCCATTCTTTTCTACAAGAACTTGGAGCACCTCAGGGCTGTGTTTTGAGTGTCACACTTCAGTATAAAGATTAATACCATCGCAGAACAACTCCCTCTTACTGTTGCAAATTGGCTGTATGTTGACGACTACCATCTCATGTCAGTTGTCAAACATGAAATATATTGAGCAGCATTTATAGACTGCCCTCAGTTGTTTACTGAAGTGACCACAGCAAATTGTTTTAACTTCTCTCTCTCTAAAACTGTTTGTGTGTACTTTTGCCACTAACAGCGTATTCACCCTAGTTCTTAACTCTGTATCAATGAAGTTGTGCTGCCTGTGGTCCCTGAGACAAAGTTTTTTTTGGCTTCTCTCAAACAGTGAGGTGATCTTTATACCAAACTTCAAGCAGCTACAGGTCAGATGTACAAGAGCACCAAACATCCTCCATGTTCTCTCTTCCACCACTTTGGGAAAGAATCAGGGTTCTTTGCTAAAAATATATTGTGATCTTATTTGATCAAAACTAAACTATGGATCACTGGTCTACAGCTTTGCCAGGACTTCAGCCTTAAAGATGCTGGACCCCATTTATCACCATGGACTTTGGCTTTGCAGCAGGGCTTTCTCTACTTCCCCAGTTCAGAGCTAATACACAATCTCATGAACTTCCTTTGCCTCTCCAATGTTTGCAGCTGTCTTTACTGTATGCTTCAGATCTTTGTTCTTTACCAAAGCATCCTACCTGAGGTTGTGTTTTCCTTCCTCATTGGGCCATGCTTTTTTAGAACAGATGATCTGCTATTGCTTCTTTTAACCTTTGTATCCAGAAGTAGTTGGATGAATTGAGTCTGTCCTTGGATAACATTGCTGTATCTACTGGTCAGCCCATCCCACCATGAGTTATTACAGTCCCCAAATGTGACCTATCTTTAAGTCATTCGAGGAAAGAAGACACACTGGATTGGAAATACTTTCTGTTCTTTGCTGAATATCTTTTGAATCATCCTCTACAGCTTCTGTGTTCACTGCTAAACTGTATGCCATTGCTCTTGTCATGGATCACATTGCATTATTTATACTGATTTCTTTAGTTCTTTACTGGCCCTGGAATCACCTCACATTAGTTCTCAACTTGTTCTTGCCAATATATATCAATATATATTTGTAGGAACAGGCTTACCAACACTGCAGCTAAATCTGTCTGCTCTGGCACTGTCATTGCTGTGCCTGTTCCATACATGGACTATGGTTTTGTATTCAAGGCTCGATTCCAAGTAAAACTTTCTAAAGGACTTTGGCCATCATACTTCCATAAGGATCAGAAAGGGGAAGTTGTTCTAACTAGGCTAAGCATTGGTCACAGTTTTTTAACTCATCATTTTATTTTATCTGGGACTGATGCATCAATGTGTTGTCTGTGTAACACTCAGGTCACAATAAGCCACATTGTACTGTCCTGCTGTTGTTATGTCTCTCAATGACAGCACCATTTTAAACATGTTTTGTTCCAAGGTTTATCTGTGACGTTAGACTGTGTTACAGGCCATTAATCTTTTTAATGCTATTTAAGTTTTATACATTATACATTTATACATTAGACATTTTTTAATGTGATTCCATTTTTAGTCAACCTTCACCATATTTTCACTTCAAGCTTTTTGTAGTTCCCAAGAAAACCAGAGACTTGTGTCCTGTGATTGATCTGTCCTACCTCATTCACTTTTTGGATTGTACCCATTTCTCTGACATAGTGGTGGGATTTTTCTTCAGGACTGTGAATGACTAGATTAGTTGCTTGAAAGGTTTCTCATCAGTACAGATGCTGTCGTTTGTTCACCATGTGTTCAGTAATTTTGGAAAATAATGCACCATGCACAATTTTTAGAGTTAGTTGCAAAGAAAAGTGGTATTTTTTCTCAAGGCATAAGTGCAAAAGTCCACATAATTTATCCTAAGTATTTTATTAAAGTGGAGATAATTCCAAACTAAATCTTCTATGTAGATGTACTAAAATTTAGTAGTCAAACCATGCTTGCCTTCTCTCATATCAATGGAGAATATTTCATAATTCTCCCTGAAGTTTTTTAATTATTTACTGTCTTCATCCTTATTCATTTTTTAATAGATGGGATGTCACTGAGTTGCTTGATTTTTTCACACAGCTTTTTGAATACTGTCATCCCTGACAAACTTATTGCCCTGAATAGTTTGATATATTTTATTTGCATAGCTTATGTAAAATGTAAATGTCTCCTGTATATGTTGTAGTGCATAGCTGTAATGGAAACATTTAAGGAACCAGATGCTAGAGCACCACTATTTGTTAACATGTATGAACCAGCAGGGCCATCAGTTATGTAACCAATTGGCCAATGTACCTGAACATTATGTGTAATGCGCCAGAGCACGCAAACAACTTGCTACAATAAGGTTCTCCAACATAGGTGGTTATTTCTGTGTTACTGGTTCAGCAAGAGCAAAGTTATATTTTACTTGCATAAAGTGATCTTAGCATTTGTTTGGTACAGACTCATTATTCTTCATTGTCTTAAGAAAAGTGGCATGTTACGGGTCTTCCAGTGCTGGTCATGTAACCTGCTTTGTGTGATTGAAATATGTTTACAGTTTTTCTTCAAATTCCAACCTAACAACATTGGTGCATTCTAACAATTACCTATAGATATACTCCATGTCATGTCTGGTTCTAGCTGTCTGATGCTATTCTGATTGCCATTTATTGTATCTCAAACATAAAATGAGCTTAGTTTTATTTTTTTTCTAAAATGGCTCAAGCTCATTATGTCATACATCAAGAGAGCTTTTCTTTTGTCTTCTTTATTTCAAGATTAGTCATCTGTTTTTTTCATTACTTTCTTAAATCTTCCTGTCACAAGTATATTTAATTTTAGTAGCAGATGCTCTGTGTATTGTGAAGTGTTTTAGAGTCAGACAAAAATTTTTCTTTTTTGTCAAAATTGTGTTACGTGAGATCAGTGCTGAGGTGTGACACAGCATTCAGTCATTCTGGTAAATAGCTGCCTCTTCTTAACGTTCTCAGTTACTGCTGTCTGTTTTTTCAGTGTTGTGGTAACTTGTACAATGTCCAAAATGGCTCACTGTTTCATCCATTTTCTTGATCTTTGTTAAATGCTTCGTATCCATGCCTAGAATAAGACGTGTTTGTATGTTTAATTCTACTGTTGGTTATCTTTTACAAATCATCTTCTGCAGGTGATAATGTATTCATCAGACAGCTTGGTGGTGTTCTGTTCCATAATATTTACTTTAAGCTAAAGGGCTGCATCAGCAATTGCATTACTTCGAGATTCATAAAAAGCTGTTGACAATTTAATATCACCTTGTTCATTGTATTATTCTAAATCGGTACTCCAAAGCAATCTTTCATTTTCTTTCATATCCAGTCTTAGTTCCATGGGACAGATACATTTAACTCTGCTGACAAAAGAGTTTCATGCTTCTGCTTGATGGTATTGAGTTAAAACTTTCTTTTTTTCATGATTTTTTTCTTTCAGTAAAAGACAGCAACTTTTGCATTTTCATGTTTTATATTGCAGTTTTTTATTTTGAGATCCCAACTGGCTTGCTTCACCTAAGAGCCTGACATCCTTCATGGTATTCTATCTCTTTTGCAATGAAATTAGTACTGTCATTTTAAAATGGTGTTAGTTTAAGCTGTCTAGTAGTACTTCTTTGATCATTTTTCTTAGATGTGAATGTTGTGCATTTGGTAGACTTCAAATTTTTAACCTATTTTTGTCTATTCACATTGCAGAATAGTGACTGTTATAGTTTTCTTACTATAACTTATATTTATCTTCACAATTATCAGTAAATATTTAAGACTTTCATACACAAAATATTATATATTTTTTTATTAAGTTTAAGATTTTTAAGTAATGTTTTACTCGTACCATTTTTTTCTTTTCACATGTTGACTGTCTAAAATGCAAGGTAAGTTTTATTTTAAGATTAAAAATGCTTTTGCACATCAAAAAAGCTTCAGATTTCATTTCTGAAATCTCTATAATGTCTAAATAATCATCAAACTTCTTTTTTAAGAAAAGTGTACTTGTCACTGGAGCTTCTTTGTCTGTTGAGTGTCTGGTTTTACTTTTCAATTTATTTGTACTGGAATATTTCTATTAATTATTGGTAACTAGGCATCTAATTATACTTATAGATGTAAAATTTGTATAGTGGCTTTAGTGGTAGCTTTCATGAAGACAGTAGTTTACTGGAAAATGATCACAAATACTACAGTACTTTGATACTCTGTTGGGAAATGCTGCTTGTACTTTCAGAACTGTGCTGCATTTTGAACTGTATTTCAAGTATTATCATTATAGAGGTGGATGCTTTCATCTATTGATTAAAACTGTATAAAGTACACACTGCAATTCATTGTTCTCATTAGATATGTCTGAAAGAACAAAAAACATCAAGTAGTTAGATTGCAGGTGTTCTTGTTAAAATTTTATACAAATGTTTTTTACTGTATAGTATTGGCTATTTACTGGTGATCTCATAAAAGGCTTCATTATCATTGTGGTGTGAGATTCTGGTTCCTTTTTTCTGTCATGGAAAGCTTTGGAATCATGATTAAACTCCATGACTGACAAACAAACAAAACATACTTTACCAAGGTAAAAATTCACTAAATAAATGTAACAAATGAACCAAAAACAAATTATTCTTGGAGTGTCATGTTATTTCCTTTTACTTCCTTTGCAGATATATTTCTATGATAATACCAATACAGTTTAGGATGTAAAACACAATTAGCAAAGTTCTAATTATTGGACTAGGAATGGACTGTAACTCAAAAATATCAAATTTTTGTTATTGGAAGACCCACTTTTTTGGATTCTACAAGTTTTTTATTCATAAAAAGGTTTGTTTTAATTTCCTACAAAAATGTGGATTTAATGACCTTATATTTTATACTATATTTTAATAATGTCCTTCCAAAGGCAATTGAGACATTCAGCTCATTGAACATTTTGATATTGTATTTATGTGAGCATATGCCATTTGTATATTTGAAGAAGTGGCATCATTCTTACATTCATGACTATATTAAAGAGTGTATGAATTCCCTCTTTCTTCACAAATTACATATTAAATTTCATTTGGTATACTGTTTATAACATTATCAATTATATTTTAAGAGAGACTAAAGTAGTTATAATTTTGGAGCCTAAAGACTTTGTATTTCCACAAGAAATGTATATATTTTTGTCTGCAACATGATTCCAAGTGTATTCAATTTGACCAGACCAAGTGAGTATACCATCAGTATGTGTGCATACCCTCCATTTCAAAGGGTTATTTGGTGCTATTCCTTAATAGAATGGTCTTCATTATTATCTATAAGGATGGAAGATAGATCAGTTATGCCCATGAATAGCTTTAGAAATATCTTCCAGAATATCAATGCATGTGGTATGAATTATTGGTCATGGTACATTACTGTATGGGATACAGGTTCATACAACCTGGAAAGCTGATGCTGGCTTACCTTATGACTGAATCAATTCCAAGGGCAGCTTATTTTGTAATACATGCTTTTGTAAAGTGTTTCTCTTTAAGCTGTGATACATTTGAGATTATGCAGTGGGCAGAAACTGGACTCATCATTAAATAACAGAAAGCTCCACTGGATCATTGTTTATTTGATTTGCTTACTCACTTAGACCAGTCAGTGCAGCCAGGGCCTTACTGTTAAAGTTGGATACATAGCTGTTTTTTTTTTTCATATAAATTAGCAATACCTGATTATTTACCGTAGGATAGGAATTCTTACTAAATAAAAATTTTCATTCTGGTTAAGAAGTCAGCACACAGAATCACATACAAAAGTTACAATGTTTTTTAAAAGAAACCCAAAATTGAAATCATTCTCCATCTTTATTATTTTCCACCAATTTCTTAGTAGCATTTTCAAGCTTTTTTGATTTAAACTTTGAGAAATGCTAAGTGCAAGTGTTACTAGATATTAGAATACCCCAGCAATAACTTCACTGAATGTTAAGCTACTTGCTTAACTTAAGTCCTGTCAATTGTCTAACATGCTCACTCTTTCAGCTGTTGGGGCTTATGATATGATAGTTAATCTCATAATTTATTAAAAAATAGTCGGCCAAGAGTTGGCAAAGAGTGGTGATGCCTTTCTCTTTAAGTAATCACTTCAAAGTTAAGGATGGCTAGTGTCAATAACTCTCAAATGACTTTGTATGAATTCAGCAGACTAACTTCACTTATCTGTGTGTAGTTGGTAGTTGTTAAACTGCATCTGAACATATTTTAGTGAAAAACGTATCTCTGTATTATATCACATTGTCTTTTTTTGTAATGTTTAATTTATCAAATATTTTATGTCTATAATATCATGATTGCAAACATACTTGGAACAGTGACTGTTAAATAAAAATGTGTTTTTGTAATTCAGCTGCAGGCCCTTTAATTGGCTGTATTAGTGTTTTCATGCAATGCAATATACTGTAAAAGTCGCATATAGCATCCAATATGTCATAAAATATGTTAAATATAAAATCATAGTTAATGCCCTATATAACATATTTTTAAACTATATGCTAATGTTTTATTTCATTTAAATGGATTATGTGTAAAATAAGTGAGTGTTCAATTAAATATAAACTAACAGGTTATCATTAACATATGAGTAAATTAGTATTGTAGTAGATTTAAACCATTTAGTAATGTGTTTTGAATCTTCATGTTTCAGAATATACCCATAAATAGAAAAACAAAGTTTCATGAACTATAATTTTTAAGGTTATATTTTGTGTAGAACGTTGATTTTGTATAGAATAAAAATACATTGATAACTGTTTTATTTTTTTTTATTATGTACCAGAAAGTTAAAATGTACTGTTCTTAGAATATAAAATTAAGAAGTAAGAGCATATAAAAAGGAGCAAATAATATTTTGTTGTAACTGTAAATGGTGAATAAATTTTATACATATTCCTTATTAGAAATTAAGATAAGTAAATTGTATTTTTTTTTGCTTATTGAATAATTTGACATGAGGTATTGTGGGCAGGTTGGTAATATAAGAGTTGTATAGAAACAATATCTTTGAAAAAATATCTCCATACAAAGAAAACATTTATCATACTTATGGAAAAATTTCAAGCTGAAACTATTCCTTTTATCAAACTGTATAAACAGAGTAATGGGTTTTGGTTCTAGACATTGTTGTAAAGCCAAGCATTTGAAACATGGACCTACAGCATTTTGCTTATGATTTGAACATGTTTTCTACTCAACTGCTGGTTTCTGATCAGATGTTCTTTTTACAGGGTTTGATTGGATTAGAGAAAATTTTTTGGACACCTTCAAATATCATTTGTTAGAGTTGAAGCCTCACCTACTGCTAGATATAATTGCTTTAAAGAACAAAGTGGAGTTGTAATTATTTTGACTAGTTAGTGTATCTATATTATAGGTTAACTGAGAAAACTTGAACACAGAAATTAAAAAAATTCTTTCAGTTTTAGGAGTTATTTGTAATTTCAAAGTAATTTTAAATATTAAAACATTGTTTCCAGGATAGTTGTTTTCCTAGCACACCAGTCTTGTTTCAAATAACCAAGATCTGGAAATAAATTACTATTTTTTTATAGGTTTGGTTCTCTATATGTTCTCCAACTTTCCAGAGAAGCAACTTTTAAAGAAATTCAGAAACAAATGCTCGTAACAATGGCTGATATATTACAAAATGATATCGTACTGGAGGTAAGATTTATATTTCTACTTTTGTGTTATTTTTCAGAGAGTGAAAGTTTTCTTCATTTTAATTAATTTTAACAAATTAACAGATTTCATTTTAATAGCTCTTACTGAGCTCTTTCAGAATTTTGTTAATAATAAAAGTTAAATTGTTATAATAATCTTTATGTTTCGTCAAATTGACCAACTTCGTAAACACCTGTAACCATCCAACTGTATATACTTTAACTCTGAATGTACTAATTGTGTTTACACTAAATTTGACAACATTTTAGTAAATTTTAAAGTCTGTTGTACACAAGAAGTTAAGATTTTTAGTAAAGTATATATGCAAAAGATTTGTGTATGAATGAACAAAGCCTTTACTGAGGCAATCTGAATAAAATGCAAATTTAATGTAAAAAATAAAAATATTTTTTTTACATCTTACAGTTTCATAATTATTTGCATAACATTTAGAATTCTATAAATGTACAGTACTGTACAAAAGTGTCAGGATAAGATAATATTTTGTTAATTTTTTCCATTGTATTGGACTAATTTTATGTCATTACAGAATGTAAATTTCATAATTGTGGTAATTCTTCACTGATTCCTGATGATAATTTAATTAGCTATAACACTTATTATTCTTTAGAATTCTTATATACTTGAACTAAGGGTGTGTCATAAGGGTCTGCTTCAATGAACATATTGATCAAACTTATGGTCTGAAACAACTTCATGCAGTGACTGAACTATGTACAAAGGAGCTAAAATATAGTACTGGTATATGCTAGAAGAAATCAGTTTAATTGCTTTCTGCAAATAAATCTAGACATCATTTTACCGGTATGGAAATCATTTTTGCAAGAAGGTTCACTGATTTATTGCAATAATATTGCTGAATTAATACCATTGCTAGGAGGTGCAGTTTATGAACCAAGTTTGTTATGATTGTTGATTAATTTCACCGAAAGAAGTCTAAAAGGTGTTATTCTTCACAGTGGTGTTACGTTTTTTTTTATGTTTTATGTTTTTCGTAGACTAAACGCAACAGAAAGACACAGATAACAGCTTGTATAATTTATTACAATAAGCTATTATATATATGACAGATATAAAATAAATTATATAATAACAATGACAGATATTAAGTTTAAGCCTTCAAAATTAATTACAACACAAAATAGTACTGGTCTGTATCTAATATAATGATCTAGAATGAAAGTCCAGATCAGAAATCCACAGTTCTAGTCTAGGGTGATTATTTGGTCTCACGAAAAAATTTCGAAGTTTGAATGGAGAATGATGAAGTTCTTTTTACGATGTTTTCGACGAATGTCTCAAATTTGTTGTTTTCCAGTTTGCCTCGGTTTCTCTTAAACAGTCCCGTACGTGCCTACCCTCAGCATAACCAGTAATTCGAATGAATCACAAAGATTGACGAAACAAAATCACAGGTTCTGTAGATCTAGCTCTGGTCACAAATCCAAGTTGAGTAAACTCACAGCAAACACTTAAACTTTCTCAAACTGACTTTTCCTTTCTTCGAATAAAAACTAATGACTCTTTGTCTGTTTATATATTTGTAGGCTTCTTTTCTCGAACCATCGCGTAACTTCCCAACATTCCAGAGAAATTCGCGCATGTCCGTTCTTGCACGAGACTTGCCGTCTAGACTCCAGGCCGCCAAACATTTAATTTACATAAATTTATAAACATATGATTGATCTACCTAATTCTAGAAATTTCTAAATGTTATTTTAAATGAATAACAACATATTTTATTGGTTTAAGCTTTGAAACAATAATATAAATATGGAAATATAAATAATAGAAATGAAAATCCAAACGCAACACGTCATATTGTTGTTTACAAAACATATACACACGACATTTACATAACAGTGGTAACATGTATACATCTGTTCATATTGCTTATTCAGTTCACTTGAAGGAAGAGTATGAAAATCTAAGTATTCTTTTTAATAATGTCAAACACAAGGAACATGGTTGGCTACTTTGTGGAGACTGAAAACTTATTTGTTTGTTGTTGGGTTAACAATCTGACTATACAAAGATTTCATGTTTTTTGTGTGATTGAGACAGCAGAATACAATATCAGCACTGGATAAAGAAGTAATGGTCAGACAAAGTTAGTCTGATGCCAGGATCAGAAAACATTGAATATGAAAGTTTTATTGACACAAAGAAAATCCTATTACCTCCAATTTTCATAAAGCTGGGCTTGATGAAGCAGTTGCAAAGGCCTCAAGCAGAGATGGCAACTGATTCAAATGTCTGTGTGGGAAATTCCCAGTTCTTTCAGAAGCAAAACTCAAAGAAAGGATTTTTGTTGGGTCTCAGATTAGTAAGTTTATTTCAGATGAACAGTTTGAAAGGACAATGAAGAAAGTTGAAAAAGGAGCAGGGATTGTTTAACTCTTTCAGTATAGCTCAGTTGTTTTGACTTACCTTATAACCATTTAGTGACTGTTATAGTTTTCTTACTATAACTTAAATTTGTCTTTACAAAATTATCTTCACAGATTATCAGTAAATATTTAAGACTTTCATACACAAAATATTATATATTTTTTTTATTAAGTTTAAGATTTTTAAGTAATGTTTTACTCGTACCATTTTTTTCTTTTCACATGTTGACTGTCTAAAATGCAAGGTAAGTTTTATTTTAAGATTAAAAATGCTTTTGCACATCAAAAAAGTTTCAGATTTCATTTCTGAAATCTCTATAATGTCCAAATAATCATCAAACTTCTTTTTTAAGAAAAGCCTTGTATTTTATCTGTTATTCTCACAAATGAATTTTTGTCTGGGTTTCAGAGATATTACCAATCTTGTAATCAACATAAAAAGTAAGGAAATAAATATAAGTTTATGCATTATTTTTGCATTAGACTGGCTACAGATTTTAACACATAAAGAGAAGTGTTTAGTTTAAAATGTTTAAATGTCATAACATTATGCATTTATTATTTTTATTATATTGACCTTACTGTCATGCATGGCTGCTATTACAGAAGTTGCAGTGATGTGGCACACTTACACTCATGTTACCATATCTAATAATATAAAACTAGTATTTAGTGACCTGTCTTTGTTATGTTTGAGTGGACTAATATTTTGTTAAATACAGCCACATTTCATGTATAAAACATTGTATATTAAGATACATTTTACTATTTACAAATAAATTTTAAACTTATTTTTCTTAAAACATAGATTATTAAATAAAAAAGTAAAGCAAAGAATTATCTCTTCCAGTTATGGATTTTGTACTCATTTGGTACTCGTAGGTTGTTAAGCCTTATCAAATTTTGCATGTGGAGGATATGAAACAAAATATTTTTTAAAGGTTTTGTATATACATGTGAAATAACCAAAAATCATAAATTACTATATCAGTACCATAGAATTCTACTGTAATTCATCCAGCTTAGTAATCATTTGGGTTTAAAAAATATGAAATCTCAAGCCCATTAAAGACTTACCTTACCAGCTGTACCTCGCTAGTATAGCTATATGTTTCCAGACTTACAACGCTCAAATCAGGGGTTCAATTCCCCATAGTGGGCTGAGCAGATAGTCCGATGTGGCTTTGCTGTGAGAAAAACAAACAAACCAGCTTTGAATCTAGTATTAAAATAATAAGTTTGAAGCCACTAAGGTGACATTCTGAGCTTTTGGTTGATTATTTACCTCATAGAAATGGAAAGAGGTGAGTGGAACCATTGTGTTTGATTTGGTAAATGTAGCAATATCTCAGCAAATAGAAAAGATATGAGGTTCTTACTTTAATTTCAACACTGTCAATATAGATAATTTGAGTTCCTAATTCTTACAAAACTATAAACTTTATTTGGACACCACAAACATCTAATTTGAACCAGTGCTGCTTTCTTCATACTACATGACTCATAAAGATCAATATTTAGGTATTTGTTTCAATATTTCTTTCAGCTTAAGAAATAAAATAATGTATAATTGTAAAATTTGAATTATAATCTACAGTTTGATGTCAAATATACAGACAAATAATTCATAAAAGTAGTAGTTTAATAAAATGTTGAATGCAAGTCAACAAACTTGATGACATGTGACCCATGTCAGTAGGGTTAAAGAGAACACTGATGAAGATTTAAGAAAGAACAAGGATGCAAATTATGTATTGTCAATAACATGCTTGATAAATTTAAAGTTTTGAGTTGTAATACAAGCTTGAAAGCTCATTTTTTCCACTTGCATATTGACTATGTTTTTGAAAATCTCCATGCTCTCAGTGAAGAACAAGAGAAAATGTTTCATGAAGACATCAGGGAAGTGAAGAGGATAGGTATCAGGAAAGGTGGAACATCAGCATGATAACTGATTAATATTGGTCATTGAAATGAGGTGCTCCAGAGACAATACATAAAAGAAAGACCATAACGCACAGTTTTGATACCAAAAAGACATAAATTTCACAAAAACCAAGTTGCATATTTGTTTGATACCAATGCTCATCCATTTTCTTCAGGATCTTTGTATTTTTGTTAACAAAAATAATTTCAAAATGTCCATTGTAAATGAAATAATAATGTGATGTAAGTAAGAGTTTTATTTTCTTACTGATTTGTAAAACATTCTTATATGATAGAAAAAAATGAATATTATTTCTGAAATATACATAGCGGCATTATAGAAAAGTCCATTATTAAAACCAAAACAAATTTTATGAAGTTTAAATTTGCAGGCATGCATTATTTGTACAACTTTAAGACATGCATTTTAGAATAGAAAAAAGTATATCAAAACTTGCAATAGAATGTTACAAAACTAAATAAATAGGTTAAAAATGTCTGTTAATTGCTTGGAGCTAAACATCAACAATCACATACAAATGCCAACAATAACTGTAATAAATTATTGTAGAGGAAAAAATACTTTTTCCATTTGTTTTCAAATATGTCCACAAAATAAGTACAGGTGACTTATATAAGTACCTTGGTACTTTGGTAAGATGGGAGGAACTTCTCTGGTGTGTTTGACAAATTTGTTAATATCATAGCAAACTGAGAAGGTAAGAGTTTAAACTTTATATTCTGACCTGTCAGTATTTATATACTCTTCAAAAAAAGAAACACAAAAGGAATATTTCTGTTATTTTAAAGAGAAATGTATGTAATAACGTTACAAGCTCAGGGTATGTGATATTACACATGTTAAGGCACCTATTGTTAGACCAAAATGACAATAAAAGTTGTGCACTTTGAAAACAGAGGAAAACATTGGATTTTTTGCCAAAATGCATTCGTGTCCAATAAATTTGTTTGAGAGATCTGCATGTTCTGCAAGTGCAACATGTGCAAAATCCCTACTAATTAAGAAATTAATACTCAACATGAGAATTTTAATTATTAACTGCTTTTTCCAAGTTTATTGCCCCTCAGTGTGGATTCCTGTATGTGGTGAGGGGACTTCCCAGGGAAGGTTCTGTTCTTTTAGTTTATCTTCTCTGGGATCTAAACATCCACGCACATGTTTACTGTGCATGGCAACCTGTGAAGGGGAGGAGAGGATCCTGGTGGTTGAGGGGTCCAACCCTAACACACCACTTTGGCTTTAAATTCCTGTAGACAGGCAGCCTTTGGGGGGCCGCCCTTGGGTCAGTTGACTGGTCCACTTGGGCTATAGTTAACCAAGTATCAGTGTTGGAAGTTCTCAATGGGTGTTGTAGACATTGTGTCTGATTCTGGTGTTTGGGTTTAGTGCTCATGAAACCCTGGCATTGCTGCAATGTCCTTGTATGACATTGTAGTGCGTCCCCTTGTAGGACTCCATGGTGGGTGGAGTCAGTGGGTACTGAAATTTTCCTTTTTCTTATGGATCCTTCAACAAACATTTTAATAAAATAGTGAAAAACAGTCAATGTGTAAACAGCCATGTCTTAAAGACTCTGAGCAGCAATCTTCAACATCTGTAACACCTGTACCCATTTTTTTATATTACATTCTTTTTCAGAAAAACCTTTAGAGCAAATGTCCCCTTTTTTATTCAGAAGGGACTAGAGGGACTTGCTGGTTCTCCAAAGTCAGTAAAAAAGCTTCGATCTGTAGACATATTGGTTGAAACATCCACATCCCTACACAGTAAACCCCTCTTGAATTTAAGGCAATTGGAAATGTACCTATTGAGGTTACCCCTCATGCTACTTTGAATTCATCATGAGGAGCTATTATTGAGAGGGATTTGAAGAACATTCCCGAGTCAGAAATTCTAGTTGGTTTCTCCACTCAAGGAGTTTCTGCAGTAAGGCACATCTCCACTTGCAAAGATGGAGTTACACTTCTGACAGATATCCTTGTTGTGACATTTCCATCACCATGTGCACCTACCACCATCAAGGCAGGTTATCTAATTTGCAGGGTATGGCCATACATTCCAAACTTTCTCTGATGTTTCCATTGTCAGAGGTTTAGCCACTCAAAGACATCCTGTCGTGGTTCCCTGACATGTGTTCATTGTGGTGGCAATGACCATGATGCCTGTGGATGTCACATGGACTCGCATTGTGTCAACTACAAGAAACATTTCTAAAACCTTCTGATACAGTTACCATTTGGCAGTTTTCTCTGCACAGAAATGACAGGCTGTGTGATGGACGAGTACATGGAGAGGTGGCACTACTGATTGATCAGCATGTGCCCACCCTGTCTTTGCCACTTAACATACCCTTGGAGGTTGTAGCCATCCATGTTTCCTTGGGTCATACCATCACTGTTTGTTCTCTCTGCCTGTCCCCTGGAGAGACATATGATCAGTCAGACCTTGATGCTCTCGTTGAACAATTTCTGTCTCCCTTTTTAATCCTGGGGGACTTTAATGGACATCATCCCCTCTGGGGAAGTGCTGTTATTGATAGGAGGAGTCCCTCTGCAGGGCGTATACTCTCTGATCACAATCCTTCTCTTTTCAATACTGGTTCTTCCACTTATTTTCATGCACCTAGTCAGTCCTTTACCAGAATTAATCATTATTTTCCCATTTTTCATGGAGGGTTGACAATAATCCACTATGCAGTGATCATTTTCTGTACTTTTTAGAGAGACTGGCTGTGGTCGATTCCGCCCTACTTGTGTGCCCCGGGGGAAACTGAATCAGGCAGACTGGTCCACTTTCACTGCTCTTGGAGGACTTGAACCTGCCATCCTGAATTAGACATCAATAGACGAATGTGTGGCAGCAGTAACTGACTGTATTATACAAGCAGCTGCTCAGTGTATTCCTAAAATCCCCACACATTTTCCATGATATCCTTGTCTGTGGTGGAATTGTGATTGCCACTTGGCACGGAAGGCTCAAAAACCAGCCTGGGATACTTTCTGTAGATATCCCACACTTTCGAACTGCATTGCTTTCCAACAGGCCAGTTTCCAATGAGCACATGCTAGGTGCACAAGACATCAAAGCCAGAAAGAATCATCGATTACGTTCACAACTAGCATATCTTCCACCACCAGTTTCAAGGTCATATGGGACAGGATTTGAAATATCAGTGGGCACTATAATTCTGTCCCCCTCTCCATCTTACTCTCTGATGGCCAAGAGGTAGCTGATGTCTGGAGCATTGCCGATGCTTTAGGTGAAAGCTTTTGCTGGGTATCTAGCTCTTTTGCTTGTTCTTTCACCTTCTTGGCCATCAAGACTTGGGCAGAGCATTCATCTCTTTCCTTTCGAACTGATTGTCTCTTTGACTATAATTGTCTCTTTACACTGGTGGAACTAAAAATGGCCCTTCATCGGTCTAGCAGTACATCTGTTGGACCTGATGATGTACACTATGACATGCTATTCTGTCTCTCTCCTGCTTCTTTCAATATTTTTCAAATTGTTTTTAACTGGATCTGGCAGGAGAATGTTTTTCCTGATGCCTGGTGCCAGGTTATTATCTGACCTTTCTCACCTGGAAAAGATCCCAAGATTCCTTCAAACTACCATGTAAATGCTTTGACAAGCCATCTCTGTAAGATCTTGGAGAGGATGGTTAATGCTTGTCTTGTTTGGTTCCTCAAATCAAACAACCTCTTCTCACCCACCCAGTGTGGGTTTCGATGATAGCACTCCACCACAGACCACCTAATTTGACTTGAAACATCAATCAAAGAAGACTTTCTCAAATGCCAACACTTGTATCAGTATTCTTTGACATTGAGAAGGCTTATGACACAACATGGAGGTATGGCATTTTGTAAGACCTCCATATATATGGGTTACATGGCTATTTGCTCATTTTTATTGAAGATGTTTTAATGGACAGGAGATTCTTAGTTTGTGTGGGTTCAACACTTTCCCCTTCTTTTGTTCAGGAACTTGGGGTCTCTCAGGGCTGTGTTTTGAGTGTCACACTTTTCAGTATAAAGATAAATGCCATCACTGAACATCTCCTTCTTACTGTTGCAATCGGGCTCTATGTTGATGACTTTCACATCTCGTGTCAGTCGTTGAATATGAGATATATTGAGTGGCAACTACAAACTGCCCTCAATCATGTACTGAAGTGGACTTCGGCGAATACCTTTAATTTTTCTCTCTCTAAAACTGTTTGCATGTACTTTTGCCACCAAAGGGGTATTCACCCTGATCCTGAATTCCGTGTCAGTGAAGTTTCACTGCCAGTGGTCCCTGAAACCTAGTTCTTGGGGCTTATCTTTGACTGTAAGCTGACCTTTATACCACACTTAAAGCAGCTACGAGTCAAATGCACAAGAGCACTGAACATCCGTGTCCTCTCTGCTACTGGTTGTGGAGCAGATTGATGTTCTATATTAAAGATATATCGTGCTCTTAGTCGTTCAAAACTCGACTATGGATCAATAGTCTATTACTCTGCCAGACCCTTGGCCTTAAAGATGCTGGACCCTATTCATCATCAAGGACTTTGACTCTGCACTGGGGTTTCTGCACCTCTCCAGTTCAGAGCTTATATGTGGAATTTCACAAACCTTGTCTGCACCTTCATTGTTTGCAACTGTCTTTACTGTATTCTTCAAAACTTCATTCTTTACCAAAGCATCCCACCTGGGGATGTGTTTTCCTTCCTCAGTGGGCCTTTTCCAAAACAGATGATCTGCTGTTGCTCCTTTTGGCCTTTGCATCCTTGGATGCAACTGGATGAATTGTGTCTGTGCTTGGAAAACATTGCAGAATCCACTCGTCAGCCCATCCCCCCATGGCTTATTACAGCCCCCAAATGTGACCTTTCTTTAAGTCATCTAAAAAATGAAGATACTCCCAATTGGAAGTACTGTCTTTTATTTACTGAACATCTTTAGAGCAATCATTCCATTCCAATTTATATGGATGGTTCCTAATCAGATAATTCTGTGGGCTCTGCCATGGTTTGTTACGGCTTGGTAGTTGTGCACAGAATCCCCTCTTCAGCTTCTATGTTTACCGCTGAACTGTACCCCATATCTCTTGCCCTGGATTATACTGAAGCTGAGCAGTACTGCGACTGCACTATTTATACTGACTTGCTTAGTTCTCTACTGGTCTTGGAATCACTTCATGTTGGCTTGCACCCTGTTCTCACTGATATTCAAAACAGATTGGCCCATTTATCATTAACATCTACTTCTATTCAGTTTTTCTGGATACCATTTGTCGGAATGAGCTTGCACATGCAGCTAAATCTATCTGCTTTGGCACTATCACCACTGTGCCAATTTCGTACATGGACTATGGTCCTGTATTCAAGGCTCAACTCCGTGCCAGCTGGCAGTCCACTTGGAGTGAGTAACGTGACAACAAGCTTTTTTAAATGCTTTGGAAGCCACATTTTACTTTCTTGCCATTGTTATGACTCTCAACAATGGCACTTTTTTAAACATGTTCTGCCCCAGTGTTTGTCTGTAACATTGGATAGTGTTTATGGTAAAGGTGACACTATCCACCTTGATAAAGTTTTTAGTTTTTTAATGGCCATTAATCTTTTTAATCTCATTTAAGTGTTTGATATTTATTCATTACATTTTTTTAATTGTGGTTCCATTTTCAGAGTCTCAATCTCTCTAGATCAATTTGACATTGTAAAATGGCCAGAACATTAAGTAACTCAACACCAGGACTGGAAAAGCCTACTTTAGGTGACTAATGCTGCTGTGTGAACTACCTGTTAGTTGTTCTGGCGAGTTGTTATTACAATTTTGCTGCATGTCTTTTAACACTTTTATTACTTTACCTTTTGGTACTGGCCATAATGACACATAACCCGAAACCAGGACTGGAAAGACCAACTTCAGCTGACTGATGATGGTTCTTGTACTTACCTGTTAGTCTTCTTGGTGGGTTATGATCATTACCATTCTGCTACAGAAGTTGTTTACAACTTTGTAGACTGGATGTCAACATTGGTTTTATGCCGTTTTCTCTTTTTAATTGCTCTTTTGTTTTTACCTTTATTTCTTTTTACGAATCTTACTACATTTACTTTACTTTTACCTTTTTACAGGACATTTGGCTTATTTTTATTACGATTTTGCTTTTACTCTTTTAACACTTTTCTTTGTTTACCTTTTGATAATGGCTGTTATGACAACATAATCAAGAACCAGGACTGGAAAGGCTAACTTAGGTGACTGACGGTGGTTCTTGTACTAACCTGTTAGTCTTCCTGGTAGGTTATGATCATTACCATTTTGCTAGAGAAAGCCCTTTACAATTTCTCTTACTCTGCTTTCTCTCTTAACATTGTGAACACTAGGTGTCAACATTGGTTTTATGCTTTTTCTGTTTTTCAATGATGTTTTGTTTTACCTTCATTTCTTTTTGTGTATTTTACTACATTTAATTTATTTTTACCTTTTAACTGGACGTTTGGAGCAGATAGCCTAGCTGCTTTGTGCCATAAAACACTAAATCAGTCAATCCAAGTTTATTGACATAAGTTGATGATAAATTTGAATTACATTTTGAATGTAACTTTGTTAGAAAAAGTCAAGCATTTGCATTTTGATCCTAGACCCACTTATATGCATAGGATTAGTCAGTGATGAATATTTCCTGTAGTTTTCTCCCTCAGTCCTCATTACCAATAAACTACTGTCGCAAGTATTATTTTCCAAATAGATCATGGTATGCTGTTTTACAAATAGTAGGTTTCATGTGTATGTGTATGTTATGAAAGTAATATTTTAAGAAGTATTTTGGCAAGTGCAATGATCTTTCTTTTTGTAGAAACTTGGAATTATTTTACGTTTGAAAGTGATTGGTGGAATACCTGGAAAATGCTACCTACCAAATGATGTGGACCATCCATTGTACATGCCAACTGTTGACCAAGCTTTGGAAACATCAGAAGTGAGCACTTCCGTAGGGCCTCAGCATCTAAAGCTAATGGTTGAGTGGGATCAGGAAACTAAAGAAGAGTATGCACACACAAGACTTGCAATAATTCTTGATAGTTTTATGTCTATGATATTGTGTAGCTTAAAAGAGTGGAACATAAGGAACATGTTGGAATTATAAATATTTTACCTGCAACACAATTTGTTATTTGTGATAAATGTTATTTTCTGATGGACAAAGTTTCAATAAAACTACCAACCATATACCTTTCTCATAACTTTTTAAGACTTAATTTACTGAAAGGTAATTTGTAGAGAAACATTGCTTGGATTGACAGTTTTGAGCAATCTTTGTTTGTGATATGGCTTCTAACTGGCAATTAGTTACAATAAAATTGTTTGTGATTATATCATAGAGTTTGTGACAAGAAAAGAAAATTCTTGGCTGTTGGCCAAAAATAGTTTTTTTTACCAAATCTTGGAAGATGTAGATGATCAGGAACCCATTTTTTTTAATGATGGCTGTTAACTCTCCTCTACAACAGGGTACAGTATTGTTGTTTAATTACTCTGTTGTACGTTTTCTTTTCTTTTTTTTAGATTATTTGTGAAACAGATGTTCTGTATGTGGTAAATAGAGCTACATTTAATAATTTAAATTTCTTGAAATTTTTAAGAAGTGATTGATCAGACTGGGGGATATCAACATGTTTTTGGTGTTATATGTTTTTAATATAATTTTTATTTGTGAATTATAAAGGAAACACAAGTTAGAAAAAGTCTTATGATTTTTATTTATTTAGGATTATCTGTGATGTAGAGGTTTTAATGGAAGAAGATCCTAATGTCCAAATGTTGAGGAACCAACAGAAACAGGTGCCTTCAGTCTCTCTTGATGAATGCTTCCAGCATTACTTTATAGAGGAACAAGTAATTATCCATATGAAATTAAATATTATTCTCTGGTGCAAATTTTTATCACTTTTTTTTTTGACAAAAATATGGATTTTTTTTTATGTAAGTTCATGTTGCTAGTTTGGCTGGTAGATATGATCATGCACTTTAAGGTTGTTGATATTTTTGGTATTAAACTAGCCTTGGATTTTTGTTTTGAAGTATGAAAGTAATGTTAACCTTACTAAAGCCACTGAAGAAAATTTCAGGAAGGAGGACAGGCTATAAATGAAAGCTTGCCAAGAAAAAGTCATTTTGTCAACATTAGAAGTAGGTAGAAGTAATAAGTAATTGATAAATGTTATTTTTTGTTTAATTGTTTACATAACGTTTCACAAAATTACTCTTCCCTTGTACTTTATTGTTTTTTTTATGACTTTTAAGCCATACTTGTAAATTAAACAATACATCTTGCCAATGTAACACAAACAATACAGTCCAGTTGTGTATGTAAGTTTGCTGATACATGGTTAGCAAGCCAGATTTACATTTCATGGTAAAGTTGTTAGTCAGAGCTTGTATAATATTGATGAAACAGGTACACTGTGAAGCTTTGAAGAATTAGGAACAAATTACAAAGCTAGAAATTTTCTTATGGCCTTCTTAGACAGTCTACTTGTTTTTGAAGATTTTTCATGTCAAATTATCTCTGAAAGCACAGAAATTTTTTTCAACTAGAAAGCATTTGTTATGTAACTGTCGTGTAAATATTTTGTAAATGACAACATGTCGTGTTGTGTTTAAATTTTCATTTCTATTATCTATATTTCCATATTTATATTATTGTTTCAAAGTTTAAACTAATAAAATATGTTGTTAGTCATTTAGGGTAACATTTAGAATTTTCTTGAATTAAGTAGACCAATCATATGTATGTAAATGAAATGCTGGCGACTTCGTGTCTAGACTTTAGTCTCGTTCAAGAACGGACATGCACGGATTGCTCTGGAGATCTGTAGAAATTTCGCGGTGTTTCGAGGAGTCTAGGCCTACAATATATAAACAGACGAAGATGCGAGAAAGAAAAAGGAGTCAAACATTAGTTTTATTCAAGAGAAGAGTCATTAGAAAAGAAGAGTCAGTCATTCGTTTGAGAAAGATTAAGTGTTTGCTGTGATTATCCAACTTGGATTTGTGACTGAAGTTAGATCTACAGAAGTTGTGATTTTACTTCGTCAATCTCTACGATTCATCCGAATTAGTGGTTATACTGTAAGTCAACACGTGTGGAACAATTTACGGGAAATCGAAAAAAATTAAAGGCGACAATTTTGTGACGTTCATCGAAGGCATCGTGAAAAGAACTTCGTCGAATTTACTGGACTGTGAATTGCTTCTGAACTTCTTCATTTAAATTTAAATTTGAGACTTTCATTTTAGATCATTATATTAGATACAGGCCAGTACCATTTTGTTTTGTAATTAATTTTGAAGGTTTAAACTTAATATCTGTCATTGTTATTATATAATTTATGTTATATCTGTCAATAGTTTAGTGTAATAAATTATACAAGCTGTTATCTGTGTTTTTCTGTTGCGTTTAGTCTACGAAAAACATAAAACATAAAAAAATACGTAACACATTGGATATTCTAAGTTAGGTTTGGGTACAGTAGGTAGTTGATTGCCACTGAAATTCCTACGTATTGAATATTACTACTACTGTTATATTTGTCCTGTTTAACCAGTGTATGTATTATGCCCAACAACTCCATCCATGGCATTGAACTTGAAGGTATAGACATTGGTTTTGCATCAAAAAAGGAGAGAAATTAAGGAAATTTTCTTGATGGCAGCAATGAATTCTCTAATGCCATATCACATCTGCAGAACATACACTTAATTTTTTCAATCACATTAACTCTATACATCCCAACATTAACTTTACATGTGAACACGAAGAAAACAATCAAATATCATTTCTTATCCTCAAATTTACAAGAACTGGTACAGAATTTAAAACAGAAATCCACCAAAAAATCACCCATACTGGACTATACATTCCTTGGGAATATATACAATAAAAGAAAATAAAAACTCAACGTACTAAAAAAATCAAATAAACACAGCCATAAAACTTAGCTCACCAGATAAACTTAATGACAAATTAGACAAAATAAAACAATACTTCATCAACATCAATAAGTTTCCTCTACAAACTGTAGAAAACATTATATGCACACACATAGATGGAAAGCAAAATCAACTAACAAAAGTAAATATATCCCATGAATTAAAAAATCATGAAACCATATACTGCTGCATACCATATATTCCTGACATCGGCAGAAAAATAACCAACATTTGGCAAAAACTTGTTACAAAATATAACATTCCAGTTAATACTAAATTTATTCAAAAACCAGGCACAAAACTAAGGTCTATACTACGTAAAAACTACAATAACAAACACAACACCAACATTATTTATAAAATACAATGTGACAACTGCCACCACTTCTTTTTTGGAGAAAAAAGTAAAAAATGGAAATCAGATTCAAAGAAAACAAAAAGTCATCTTCACACGTTTTCAAACACTCCAAATCCAAGAAACACAACATAACCATAGAAAACACCCAAATAAAGAAAGAAACATAAACAAATGCAAAATTAAAGAAGCCTTACTTACACAACAACTCGAGCCCAAAATAAACCAATACAAAGGAACATTTTTATACTCCATATTGATAAATATAATCAAACATCTAAGCATGCTATTTACATTCCAACACTCGGTTACACAACCCCCTTCAAACATGTGGTCAGCTATCGGCTAGTTATCTCTTTCTTTCTTTGTGAACCTGACGATGACAGAAGGTCAAAACGTTAGCTCCTCTAAAAAATTTTCTGATCCCAAACCAGCTGTTTTTACATGTATATATGTATAAATAAACATGATGGGTGACTATATTTGAGTGTTGATACGTGAAAGTGATTTACATTAGAGTCGCAAATCTGGAGAAATTACCCACTTCTAAACATTTTTGTTTAACTTTAGTTTAAATAATGTAAATCTTGATTCATGTGTTGTTTTGTTTAGACCTTACATAAATGAAAATATGCAAATTTGCCATATTTACATAGAAATAGGTTAATTTCTAAATTTCATTGTCCAGGTCACAAAAGCAAAGTTTGAAGAGAATAATGGCCATTTTTAATACTTTTACAACATAAGCAATTAAGAAATAACACATACTATCCAGGAACAAAATTTGTGTTACATGGTATTATTGGATACATAATATTAATATGAATCATTGTAAGTTATGTAATGTTAGCTTGGCATGATTGGAAGGTCAGTATAATAAAAAATAATAAAAATACAGCATTGTAAGACTTAAACTACTAAGGTTGAACGTTAGTAAGTTTGTGTTAAAATATATACAGTAATGCTAGCATGAAAAAAGCATAATTTATATTTATTTCATAATTTGATGAAGGTTATGAGGTTGATCAAATGACAGACACTAGATAGTTAGAGTATAGAATATAACATAAAATATAAAGTTTTACTGAAAACAAACATTTGAAATGTGTTCAGGAAGTTTTAGAGATTATGCAAAGAATATCAGAAATTTTGGGGATGAAGAATAGTTGTTTTAATCATTAGATAAAATCACTTTGCATTCAGAATAGTAATAAAGCAGATCTTTAGTAAAAATACTTCATTAAAAAATTCATTTTTTTATGTACAAAATACTTGTAGAAGTCTACCAAATTTTGTGAAAATATACATGCTGTGTCAAAAGTTATAGTGCAAATACTTACTGTGTGCAAATGTTTTTACAAAATTGTGTAAATTGTACCGAGGCTGCAGCAAAAAGGTTATTTGACTTTTTAATTTAAGCTTGGAGCAGACAATGCCTGGACATGTCTTTCATGCCATCAACGGCAACCTGGGGCTAAGCATTTCAGCTTGTGGTCTTGTCCAGATTATCTCATTATTCATCTGAAACGATTCAGACAGGTAAGAAAAATGTAAATTATTTATTTGTGATATCTTAGAACTCTTGACATGTATTCATTTTGCATAATCAAAAAATACTTTCATGTCATTAAATTTGGAATTGAAATGTACAACAAAAGTATTAAATATCAGCCTGTTAGAGAGTAATTTACCTTACAAATTGAGAGTGTTTTTGTACTAGAGGTTGCATCTTGATTATTTCTTGAACAAATAGGAAAGAGTAGCCCAAAATTAGACTCGAAAGTACAACTAGTGTTATTGTAAATAAATATGTGTTAGTTGGTATAAACAGTAACATATTTTATAGGGTGTCATTAAATGTATAAAGGAATGCACATTGTTTTTGACTTAATGATTTTTTTTTTTAGGTTTTTAATTTACTTTGTGATGAGAAGTATAAAATATTTTTCAAGAAATTAAAAAAAACGTATGAACTAAATGCAGAATTGAAGTTGTACAGTTTTCAAAGAAAATTTTGTTTTGAGGTACAGGGTGACTTTAATTATTAATTTGTTGTTTGTGATAAATACATTGTTGAACTTGACTTACATGAATGACAGAAACTTCAAAAGAATCAGACATGTTTAGGTTTTTTTGATATATTGTTTATTAGTATTTTAAAATCATTTAAATAGTTTTCAAAATATGTATTCTATTGAGTTAAACACAGATATGAATCTTGAAAGATAATTCAACTGTGTAGTAGCCAGTTTGTTATCAAAAGGCAGTTGAATATTTTAATTCCCATTTCAGTCTACCAACCACCGCACCAAGCTATCGATAGTTGTAGAATTTCCCACTATGGGATTGGACATATCTCCCTATGTTACTCATCGAAATCACACACCACTTCATAATCATCCCAATGGATTGTGGACTTGGTCACCATGGAAACGTGCTAGACCACAGAATTATTCTCATCCTGATGATAATGTGTATGAGCTGTATGCAGTGTGTAATCATCATGGGAACATGGAAGGGGGACATTATACAAGTAATAGTAGCATTAAAGTAGCATGTATAATGCTTCTGGTTTGTTATTGTTAAGACTTTGTAGATTGGCAGTTGTAAATAATAATAATTTCAGATCAAAGTAAGCTATATACTTAAATCTGAAATAAAAATCAACATGATCATCAGTAACGCTATTTTAAAAATTCTTTCCTTGTGTATTTGGGTACAAAAATTAGAATGTGTAGCTACATCAGTTGGATACTTCCCTCTTAATGATATTTTTGGTCATAAACTCAATAATATTTCACAAGGATTAGCCATTTTAAGAAAACATTGGTTAGTCCTAAATACTTATTCTAAGCTAATAATGCACATCATTATTTAAAATAAAAGTATGATAATGAGCAGTTAGTTGAAATAAAAGTAATTATATTCAATAAAGTAACTAATACAATTAATGAAAGTAACAGTAAATAAATAACATACCTTACATAGGGAACCCACAAGCAGTGGTTATTGTTTTGAACTGTAGTAACTTGTGTATATTTTTGAAATCTTGCACACTGTTTAATTTTTCACTTTAATGTGAGGAAACTCAATAAAACTTCCCTACTATATAACATTATATTTGTTACAATTAATGTTTTTAATGACAAAATGAGAATCTCAACTTATTTGTGTTAACAATTAAACTTTAATATAGATACACATTATTCTAATATTAATTAGTTACAACTTTTCATTTATGGAACTTATTACTGACTTAACAATAGAATAGTATGACAGTAATCAGTATGAACTTTCAAAAATGTAAGGTGTCATCTTCATGGTAACTGTATCATGAAATAAGCAACACAGAGATTATGAAATTCAAATATCTAGGTAGCTGGAAAGATGTATGTAGAGGAAAGCCATGAATCAGAGTTATGTGTATGAAACAGAAGATAAAAGAACAGCGAATGGAATTAACTTTACACGTGTTATGGAAAGAAAAATCCTGAAACAAAATAATATTATTAGAAGGGTGTAAAAAGTAATTAAGGTTATAGTTTCAAACCAATATTGTTTTGAGCCAACTGCAAAAACGATTTTTGATGAATAGTATTCTGTTATTGAATCAAGATATGTTCTGAGCCAGTCAGTCTAATTGGCAGAAAAAAGTCAAAAACACAAGCTGGTTATTATCTCAACCAGGAAAGAATCAGCATATATCTCATGACAAGAAGTTACTTGGAATTTAGAAAAGCTGTGATATTTAATATATAACATGTTATATTTGAAAATACATTTAAGTTAGAAATAATTTATAAAATTGAAAGCATTTTTAATTTCTGTGCTTAACTTTTAGTTATGCAAACTACATTTCAAAACTTGAAATAAAAAGGACTCATTAAAAATAGGGAAGATATTTAATATTGAGCAAAGTTTTTAAAAAGTTACTACTTTCTGAACAATAAAATTATCATTGAACCATTAACAAGCAACAAAGTATTGCATAGTATTGTGTTTATTAGGTTTTACAGAAAGTGTTGAACTTAACTATTGTAACAAAGTGTTAAGTATTTTCAGTAAAAATTAAACATGACTAATAGTTAATGTCTGTTATCTGTAATTTGTGTGGCTAAATCTGATGATAGTTCTAAATTTGTATTTAAACAAGATATAATATCAACAAAGAATTGCACTGAATATGCTTCTTTTCCAGGTATTGATAATACAAGTTTAAAAAAAAATTTGCTGTAAGTAATCATTTTTAAATACATATTACTGTTTTTATAAAAGTGTATATTGAAGCCTTTTTGGCGCTAGGTGGTTTCGATGAAATATTGTATTCATTTTATCTTTATCTTCAGGTTATTGCAGAAACCCAGTGGATGGAAAGTGGTACTTATTTGATGATACTAAAGTCAGTAATATTCAAGAAAACGAAATAGTGTCTGCTGATGCATACATTCTCTTCTACCAGCTTACAAGCTTGATGTCTTCATCATGTGCATCTTCATCTACCTCTGGCTACAGTAGTGCATCATCAGCATCACTAATGAATACAGATCACTGGGCCTATCGTATGCCACCATTCCGTTATTTACCACCCAAGAACAGTAAAAGTCATGATAACCTTTGTGATATAGGTTAGTTTAGTATAGAGATGTAAATTACAAAAAAAAAGATGTATATATGTTATGCAGAATGTCTGAACTGTTAATTTTGATTACAACCTGTTTCTTCAGATCTTCAGAGTAAAACATTTGCTATAAAAAAAAGTATCAATAACTAACTCATAAGTAACATCAAGACTAATTAGCCAACTCACAACAGACTACTTATTTAAGAATAGCTGATAGACAACATGGCAGGCTTTAGAATCTGATGTAAATGGTTAGTTGCCTTTTTGTTATGCTTTGTCAAATGTTCTGTATTTTTGGTAGAAGCAATATAAACAGGTGTATTACTTTAAAGAATAATTGTGATTAAGCTAGAATGAAAATTATTGATTGTAAAAAGGTCTAACATTTGCATATCAAATCTTTCAGCTATGAGACATCATTTATTAAGTTTTCATTAGAAGAGCTTGCTGTCAATTTACAAGTCTTCAAAATTACCAAATCCTAAAGATTTATATTTACAAAGAATTTATTTGTGTTTTCTCAAGCTAAGTTAAAATCTAATGCTGAATTCCCACTAAAAAAACATCAAACTGTAAATATTTATCCACATTTGTAATTAATATTTCTAAACCATTAGGTATAATGAAATAAGTACAAAGAGATAGAAATTTTTACAGTTTGATCACTTGAATTTATTTTCTTATTAATGATATTTTTAATATATTTCAGGTTCCTCATTTGATAACTTAAGTCTGTACCACAAAGAACCTTTTCAACGTGGTCAAAAGAAGTATTCCAGTATGATGCTGCTAACTCCATCTAAGAGAGAACCTTTGGTTATAAGCACTGAACTAGATTGGCATTCAGATAACGAAGCTGTGCAAGATAAGATAGATGAAAAAGGTGCATCCCCTGCACGAGTAATGTATCGGGTAACAGCTGTGTAAGACTCTAACCCAGTGGTTTGTGTAATCTTGTGCACTCGTAACTTTCCTGCCAAACTCATGATACTTTCTTGAAAGGTGCTCTGTTGTTGTACAAGTCAGCCAAGAGTGATTGTGGTTATTATTACTTTCTTTTTCTCTTTTTTACTCTATCGATATATACGTGTGTATGTGTGTTTATGTTTGATTGATTTGAAATTAGTAACAAAGATAACTTTATTTTTTCTGTATCTGCTCATAAATGTTTGAATAGAAATTTTCTTATTGCCATAGAGTTAATAAAATGCAGCATAACCACTGAGATGTATTATGTAATGTATTGTAGTGTGACTAAAAATGGAGCCTTTGTGATTTACTGCTTTCTTCTTCTGCACACTTTTGCTCAATACTTAACTTTATTGTCCTTAGAAATATGTTTGGCAACATCTTGTCCATGTAGAAAATATAAGAGGGGTGAATAACAGATAAAATATTATTATGTAACTTTATAGACGTTTCAAAATCTATCTTTTATCTAGTCATCATTCATTTCATATGATTTGTCTGTCAGTGGTAGTCATTATGAATTGTACCTTGAATTTTGTTTGACCAATCATGAAATTTCCATACATTCCATAAAGCCTACCTTTGGTTTCGAAGCTAATTTGTTGTGTAAGTTTCACTTTGTTACAATATAACCTGTTACAGGTCTTCATCTAATGAAAGATGGGAAGGCCAATCACTGTTTCTAAAAGTGAAAATATGACAATGAAATATATATTGACATATCTAAAGAAGCAAAAATAGTATTTTGTGAGGATGTAGGGCCAGTATTTTCCTTTGTATTTGAAAAACAGTGTATCTTAAGTGTTAATTTTTACATACATTTCTCTTTTAAATTGTTTTATAATCACCATACATTTTTTTGAATTTTGATGTTTTAATCAAAATCCATTAATTAAAGCTATGCTTTTTTTCTTTGTAGTACTTATTATAGTAGATAATGCTAGTTTAATTAATTCTGTGCAATATATATGTGAGAAATTTACAATAAAAATGCATGTAGAATTTATGAGAATGTATCTGGATATTCTATAAAATGCTAGAAGCATTACTTTATGAAAAATGTCTTGTACAACCCATGTTTGGTAATTTCGAGTCAAAGGTTATTTTCTCTGAGTTCAGAATATCCTTGATGTCAATGTCAGAATATGATGATGTCTATGTAGAATTTTAATGAGGTAGCTGTTTAAATATTGGCAGTATGTTTCATACTGTGCAGCATATTCACCTGAACACGTTTCATTTGTTATGAAAATAATCTGAAATTGGAACCGATGTGGTATTAAAAGAAACATGTATGTATATGGTCAAAGTAAATTATTTACATTGGATAAATGATAATTCTTCCAGACTTAATGTTATAGAATATTAGATTTATTTGCATTCTAATATTCAAAATCATAAAGATTTTTTTTATAGCTTTGGATCCTGTACAAATTTTTATTAGATTACATTCCTCTCATTTTACCATATTTCGTCTTTCAAGTGAAATTGAACATTCAAAGTATTTAAATTCTAATTGGTTTCACCATTTGTTGGCTTTAAACATTTGTGTATCAAGTCTAAACATAGTACAAAACATTTTTTTAGATTTATTATATCACTAGTTTGATTAAGTTTTGTGATATGTCTTCTTCTAAGTACATTTCATACATGAGCCTGAAAACTGCATATAACTGTTGAAATCTTTGCAAAATTAGGTTATAACAGATTAATTATGTTACAGAGAAAGAACATAAAAAGAAAAGATTATTTACCCATATTTAACTTAATACAAGTATTGCGGAGCTTAAATGTAAACCATGATTCACCTTTATGGAGCATTTATAAAATAAACATTTTCATTCATTGGTCAAGAAGAACAGAAGTAGTTATGTTCACTGTTCTAAAGAATTACAGTCATTACTAGTAAGCTTAAAATATGGAAACAGTTGTGAACACTTAAACATATTATTGTTCTTTGTTCTAAGAGAGAAAAGAGTTTCGGACATTGATGTAAGAGATTAATTATAATGAGTAATAATAATTTGAGAGGACAAATAATTTTTATGGCTGAACAGGAAAAATCAATTTTAGAAGATATAATTGATTACCTTAAATGCTTATATACATTTTATTAAGATGTTATGTTCACTCTTTTAAGATATTATCAATGCTTATACTCACTTTTTGAGGTATAAATGCTTATATCCTATTCTAAAGTGTCACAATTTTTTTACAACCATTATTCTGAGTAAAGCACTAGACATGTTTGTTTTCACTTTTTGAAAGCATTACAAGTGTTAATGTTTACTGTTCTGAGATATGAGAAAAAATTACTTTTTCTCTCTAATCTAGAGTATTAACACATTTATAAGTTCTTGGGATGCATGTAACATTTATTCCTTGAAACAACAAAAGCCTTTATAACCACCATTCACAAGATAAACTATTGTGTTTAATAACTTGAAGAGTAATTATTATTTATTCTATTGTTTTCATAGTTTTATAAGGTATTTTATCAATCAGTTTCTTTAGTAAAAATCCATATTAAGTAATAGAGGAATCTCAAGATTTCAATTTCTGTTGTTGTTTGATGTTGACTTAGGGTCAAAATATTTTAACCATAATGTTATGTATATGTGTAAATATTTTGTAAACGACAACATGTCGTGTTGTGTTTAAATTTTCATTTCTATTATTCATTTTTCCATATTGATATTATTGTTTCGAAGTTTAAACTAAGATTTTGTTATTTATTTAGGGTAACATTTTAGAGTTTTCTAGAATTAGGTAGATCAAATATATGACTATAAATGGAAATGTTTGGCCTAGCGTCTAGACGTAGAGTCTCGTGCAAGAACATACATGCGCAGTTCCCAAGTTTATGTTGAAAATAGTGTATTGAGTAAGACAGAGAAAAATGATACTTTTCTATAGACCTTTACAAAGCAGAAGAATAATTAGGATAAAGAACATTTTTGAGTCAAATCTAACACATAGTATCTCAGTACACACCCACACTATCCCCTTACTATGTGTGCAAAGTTTTAGCTTCTCTTCTCTTGGATGCATTGCAGTCACACATACAACTCGTCATAATTGTTATGGCTAACTTTAAGTAATTAAGTTATCCAGCTCAGACAGTTCTTCTTTGGTTCTTAAAACGTGTAAACAGTGTCGTTTTTCCACAAAACACAGTAATGTTTCCTACTTCACCATTCAATAACTTTATTGATGCTGTCTTCCTCATAATTTTCAGGACCTACTGAAAACTACATCTTGTAATATTTTTTGGAGAAACACAGTAAGCCAAAATTAAAGAAAAAAACAGGTAAAGAACTAACTATATCTCAGTAACGAATGACACCATATGAACTAGATGTACTTCCAAACTGAAATTAAAAGTAACAAGTATTTTCATTTCTTGTTTTAAAAGTTCGTATGTCATACTGTGTTCTAGTACTCGTCTGGATAAATAATAACATTTTCATATCTCTAGTATTTGCTTAGATAAACAGTCATCTTTGTTCTGATCGCTAGTATTTGCCTAGATAGATACTATTGTGTGTTACGATCCTTAGCACTTGCCTGATTAAAAATAAGCTCAAATTACGTTTTCTTACAATAAATAGTTACAGGTGTTCGTATATCACTCTATAGTCTTAAATACATTGTTCCCAGACTTCTAATCTGTAACAGTTGGGGATTGTGAGTAATAAAATACATCCAGATATTGGTATCATGATTACATTAAAATTTAACATTAATCCTTGTCTCTAAATATTCCACTTCTATAAATACACTATAAAACTGAATACGCGCGTTTCGAACCCAAGTGAATCGCTGCACTGCACTTTTCTGATAACTTATATACAGCTGTTGTATACTTGGTACGATCTTGTGTTTGAGGCGCTCGACTCTGAATTTAAGGGTCATGGGTTCGAATCTCCGTCACCAAAATAACTTGCCCTTTCATCCTTGGGGCATTATATGTGATGGTCAGTCCCATTATTTGCGAGTGAAAGCATAGTCCAAGAGTTGGTGGTGGATGGTGTTTAGCTATCTTTCCTCTAGTTTATGGTTGCTAAATTATGAAAAGTAAGTAGAGATTGCCCTTGTCTTGCTTTTCGCAAAATTTAAACCAAAGCGATATGTCTGTGGATTTAGAAGGCTAAACACCAAGTTTCGACATCCGTGGTGGGCAGAGCACGGACAGCCCATTGTGCAGTTTTGTGTTTAACTTCAACCATTTCAAACCACATTTTATGTGTGTTCTTTCCTCTGCTAGAGGTGATTTGTTTTTCTAATTTCGCGCAAAGCTACTTGAGCGCTATCTCCGTTAGCCGTCCCCAATTTAGCAATATACTCTTCAGAAAAGAAATGCAAAATCGATATTTTTTATTTTAAAGAGAAATATGTATAATAACGTTACAAGCTCAGAGTATGTGATGTTACACGTGTTAAGGCACTGATTGTCAGACCAAAATTACAATAACAGTTGTGCACTTTAAAAACGGAGGAAAACATCGGATTTTTCGGAGAGATCTGCGCATGTATGTTCTTGCACGAGACTCTACATCTAGACGCTAGGCCAAACATTTCCATTTATAGTCATATATTTGATCTACCTAATTCTAGAAAATTCTAAAATGTTACCCTAAATAAATAACAAAATCTTAGTTTAAACTTCGAAACAATAATATCAATATGGAAAAATGAATAATAGAAATGAAAATTTAAACACAACACGACATGTTGTCGTTTACAAAATATTTACACATATACACAACAGTGATGCTATTGAATGTACATATGCTTTGGGTAGCAGTTCTAAAAATTAACTCATAAAATATTATTTTATAATGCTAATGGTCACATGTTTGATTGAATTAATTTGTATTGTTATAAGTGCTTTAATGACCATTATATTAAAATTTATACATTAATAAATATCTGATTTTAATGATTTTGTGTCCTACTTTTGCTGAGTGCCTAATATAAGTACTCAATGTAAATAGATAAATAACATTTTTTAATTTTTGTGATTTCTGTGAGTACCCATATGGTACTTTATGTATATGTGTGTATAGACACGTGTGTATGTATATGTAAACTGTAAAAACTATCAGGAATTACTAGACCAATATGATATTTAGAAAATCCAACTGGATTAGAATTTTGATTTCCCATTAATCTAAGATTATCACTTTGATTTCTCAAATAAGTGTGCTGGTTATAGTGAATGGACTTTACAAGTTACTTGATCATTTTGTGTGTTTTTATGTTTGTATTGAAAGGGATTGAGCTATACAAAGTATTTATTCAGTATCTTTCAATATTTTATATAATAGTCGTAGTAGGTTTAAAATTTGAGAATAAGATGACAAGAGTGAACAAACAACTTATCTCTTCAGTTAGAAAACAAATAATTGAAACTCAAACCTTCTGTGCTTTAGGTTTTTGTAAAATGTGAGTAGTGTGTGGTGATAATAGAAATTTGAGAAAAAAGTATACATTATCTTTATAATATAGCTGTATTTTGGTATGGAAGTCATTTTAGTAACACTATGAAAATTAATTCTAATCTTGCCTTCCCTCTAGTCTTACACTGCTAAATTAGGGATGACTAGTCCAGATAGCCCTCGAGCAGCTTTGCGGGAAATTCAAAAAACAATCTTAAATTTAAAAAAATAACAGTGTTTTGTATGGATTTGATTTGACTATAAATATATGATTTATGTCTAAATTAATTACAAATATATGTTAATATAAGTACCTCTTCAAACAGATTTGCCAGAGTAATAATTTGAATCAAGTGTAAGTGTATTATTTGATTATTTATGTTAATATGAATTGAGTCATTCTTCAGTTTTCAGAATGTGGCAGGATTTTTCTTTAAAACTAGGAGTATGATGTGTAATATGCAGTTTATCCTGTGCCTTTATGTGAACCTCCAAAAAAATGCATTTATACATTTTATAGATGACTATACATAAATTTCCAGTAAATTTTACTGGAAAGTACTGAGTCCTTTAAAGTAGCGTGAAAAAGATGAATGTAATACCTTTGTTGTATAATAGAACTTCTTTTTAAATACATCCACCTTTCTAATATTATGGTGGTACTTTTAAATCTAAATGTAACTGGAAATCAGTTAATGTTTTTGTGAAATAATTGAATAAAAAAATACAAACCTATTTACATGAAACATTTAGTAGCTTTTTTAAATCTTTGGAATTTCATCTTCATTAAGGTAGAGGTAAAAAAAACATTGACAGAAATGTGATGTAATCTTTAATAAACAGTAGCAAGCAATTTGAATTTTAAAAAATAGAACAGGAGAGAATTAATACTTTGTAGAACAAATGGAACAAGTTAATTTAAAATAGATTTAAGTCAAATGAAGAATGTGAGTTATTTAGAGAGGGAAGAGAAGTAATTTTTATTTACCTCTTTTATCAGAAGCTCAGTTTCATGCTTAGCTGTTGAGAAGATTATAAAGTTTGAGAGAAAAATTGGCTTTCTGTTTCTTTATTATGTTGCTACATAAAGGATTTGGAATGGTTTGCATCTTGTAGATGTACCCTTATGTTCAAATGCTTGTACTTTAAGGTGATGTTCAGTTTCACCAATATGAGAGGCTTTGTAATCTTTCTATGTGTGTAAATAGATAATATATGAACAGTAGGCAATTGGTACATGATTGTTGTTGAGGAGAAACACATTAAGACTGAAATTTGGTTTGAAAATAAATATCAAATTAACTTGAGGAGAGTACCAGTTACCTAATTTTTTTAGTTGTTTTATGAAGGAGTTCTGTCTTCCAAGATATACAGTTTCTAGTTAATGCACATGAGTTTAAGTTAAATCTATTTTAATGTGACTATTTCATTTTCTTTATATAGTTACTTTCTCCTTTTTTTGTAATCAAATTGTTTAGTATTATTCTTGTGTAATTACCATTGTGTATTCCTCAGAAGGTGGAATTCTGAGGTTTCACAGTGCTTCATGTAAGTGTGTTGGTGCTTTTTTTTTTTTAATTAAATGTGACTGTTTCTCAAAGTAGGAAATTTTAAACTCTTTCATACATTCAAGTATTTAAAGAAAAAGTCAGCTTTTAAAATGTTTACCTTTTATGATTAGGACATTTGTGATTTTTATTTTAGCTCTTAATGTAAATACTATACTTGTATTCCAGTGGCATGTAAGGTTGTGTAGAAATAAATGGTATGGCTAAGATTTTTTTTTAATCTGAAAATTTGAAAAAAAAATAACCATGCATTCTTTTCTGGCACATTCAGAAGGACATGAAAATCTAAATGTTTTCTTAAGTTTCTTGGATTTGCAATAAAATTTGCTATGTTGCAATTTTAATTGACCAAAACAATTTTCATTTTTGTTTCAAATCTTTAGGTTTAAAAGATAAAAATAGATAGTTTTATTCTGTGACTTGGAAGACCAGATTTTTTTATACAGAGATTTGAAGTACAGTTGAATAAAAAATATAAAGGATTGTTATTTCCTGTATTGTCTTCTTAATCTTTTAAAACAATTCTTAGAATGTCACTTTGGATAAAATCTCTCCACCATAGAAATTAATTCATTTCAAAAATATAAAGAAAAAATATAAAATTTTTATGTGTTTGTCACATCATTTGCAGTTTTAGTTTTATTTATTTAGTTTTCATACAGCTATAACTAAATAACTCATCACTAAGTTGTGATGTTTACAGAAATGAAATGTGCTTCAAATGTTTTAAGGAATTGAATACTTTGACCAAATTTCAGATTGTTATATGTATATAGTGTTAAAATTGAACAATGTTTTTGGAAAATTGTACTAAGGGTTATAAGGTGTTTATAACTTTAAGAGCAAAACATATTTTTAACATGTAAACATAATGCTTATTTTTTTATTGAAATAAAATATTATATTGTAAAATTCAACTGCTTCATAATTAGTTATATATCTAAGAGCATGTGAAGAAAATGTCTTATTCCATAAATCATAATGTCTTGATTAGTTACATTTTTAAAGGATTCTTTGTTTCAAATTAAACTCTTTAGCATACCAAATATTGAAAGAAAGAAAACATTTATGAAAATAACCAAATGAAAGTATTTTTAGTATATGAAAATACATAAATGTGTGAAATAAATACCTCAAAAATGATAATATAAATTTGCTTTTTAGATGTAAATAACTGGAGGAAATTTTGTGTATGAATCAAACCAGTCCAAAGTCTTCAAATTAATAGAAATCTCTTGGGAACAAATAACCTGAGAATCTATATTAGAAACCTGATGTAGAAAGTAGTAACTTTGAGAGTCTCTGATTAAAAACCAAACAAACAAAATGTCAGTCAATTTATTCTAAATTATTTTCAACTGTCTTTTTATTTTATTTTTCAAAAGGTGTATTTAATACTGTAATACTTCTATCTGTTATGTTTCCAGTAAAATAAATATGAACATGTTTTAAGAAGCTGTAAGAGTGTGGATTAAGTTTTTAAATAGAAATAGTTCTTTTTGAAAATATGTAAATGTCTGAAATGTTATCACAAATATTGGATTGGAAAACACTAAATTTTTCAGGTTTTATTAGTTTTATGATTTCTTTAAAGATTGATTAAGAACTAATTAGGTAAAATTCATAAGATTTAGTTTCCACATAATTAATTATTACAAACACCTGTAGCTTGTGAAATGCTACACCTTTTCCTTTTTTTCTTCGGAATTGGTGGTCGGAAGAGTAACTAGCATAGTTATTTTTTTTTATTGTATTACTGTTATGACCAATGAAAGAGTTCTTGGAAAGATTCCCTGCTGTAAGACTCTTTTTGAGTAGAAAAATTAAATCAGACTCTACAGAAATAAAATGACAGTATATCATTTGTTAGATTTTAGTGATGTTCACAAAAGAAACTTGGATTTATATTTTGTTACCTTATTATAGTTTGTGCTTTGATTACTTTTCAGTATCTATGGATATGCATTATATTTTTTTTAAAATAGTGAATATAATAGGTTGCTTAAGAAACTTTTTTTTATATGTACATATATATATTAGTATGTATAAAGGAAAAGGAAAATTAGAATTATTTTGTGACAATATACAAACATTCTTTATTACTACTACAGAGTGGTTAGACAAAGCTTAATGCACACTCATAATTATTTTTGAAATGTATCTGTTGGTGACTTGTGCTTTTGGAATAAGAAATGAAAGCAAGATTTCTTCATGTAATTGCTGTTGTTATTCATTAAAATCTTTTCAAAATGGTTGATTAAAATCTTTCTACTATTTGGTTAACAGCCACCATGGGGATAGTGAACTTTATTCTGTAATGTGTAATTGATAATGCTTCAAGAAAATGTATGAATAACTGTAGAAAGGAACCGTAACAATGTAACATTGTTTAATTGAGTGTTTCACTTCATTCCTGCAAGTTCTGCTAAGTTCATAGATGGGAAGTACTACTAATTTTTTTGCCTTCCCTGTTGTTTACAGTTCTAAATTAGGGTGGAGTATCTTACTGGCTGTTTAGTCCATGTGTTGTATGAAATACCTTTCAGGTTGGAGTATAAACACTAGTTTGTTTCTAAGGATTAGTTTGTAAATTCATGTGCTTTTGATATTTCATTAGGTGCAAGATGCTTCAGAATAAAAGGTTATGTACAATTTTGATTTAAGAAATATGTAAAATTACTTGAAACATTTTCATTATTTTAGTAGATAAATTTTGCAATGAAGCTGTAAGTATATTGAATGAAATCTAACTCTTGTGCTACAAAGCTTTTAGTATTTTCTGATAGTTAAATAGTTTTTCAGCTAGTTAAACCAGGGACAAGGGTGAGCAAGTATGATAATCTATTCAGAGTGGTTCACAAATGTTATGTAAATGCAGCTATTATTACATTGTAACAAATGTGGAGAGAAATTAGAAAAACTTCATACAGTTTTTTATTTGTTAGTACTTGTATATTTCTGGTTTAACTGACTTTTATAAAACAAAGATAATTTTTTTAAAATTCATGTTTCAAATAATATGTACCATAAATCAGACCTTTAGTGATTAATAAAAATAGTATGTTCAGTTGAGTTTTTAAGATATTAATGGTCAATATTTGAACTTTGCTGTAAAGGTTAAATGAAGTTGAGGATATTTGTATCAAATGTGCAGCCTAGTTCAAATTTGCAGATTTTATCTCTTACACTTTGAGTTGTAAAGTTTCAAGAACTGTATCTATGATTGTGATATATGTAATGCATGTAGTAAGTAAGAATTTTTAAGTTTTGTACAAATTACATTCATGTAATCATTACTAACATTGAAATGTTGAAACATTATGAGAAATGTGAATTTTTATGGGATTCATCTTTTTTTTTTAATTATTTTGTAGCAAGTGTAAAAATAATAAAACTAATGGGTTTTAAGACATTCATTTTCTTGACATTACTTTGAAGTAAAAAGAGAGTATTTATATAAATTGCTAATAGTTTTTTAATTAAAATTGTGTAGTTTTTCTAATAACCTATTTTATTCGGCATTTGCAGGAAAAAAGAACCACAATGTAGGTTCAGTGGAGTGTGATAACTTTACCAGCCTGTAGCTGTTACTTAATTATATCAAATTTACACTACAGACTGAATGAAGTGTGTAGATTTTATTGGTTGAAAAGTTTCCATGAACATTAGTTTCTAATCTTTCTGTCAACATATGTTTTTACTGTGTAAATTTTCTGTTTTATTTGAAAGGTTGTGAATGCTGTTTATTTAAGAAATAAACATAGTATACATGATTGTAATTCTTCCAGTTACTTGAATTGTTTCATGAGACTTAAAAGGAATTTATTGAATAGCAATGTATATAATCCAGGATAAGTTTAACAAAGCTAAAAAAGGGTATAGTTTTATAGTAAGGTGATTATTGTACAGAGAACTGTTTGGAATTAGAAATAAAATTTCTTAAAATTATGGTTGTCTTAATGTTTTCTGAATGTATGTCTATAAGTATCAAAAACTATGAAGTTACTTATTCTTTCCCTAATGCTGTACACATTGAGGGTGTGATGGTTAATATTTAAAAAAATTAATATTTCACAAAATGAGTTTTATAAATAAAGAACTGCAAAATAATTTAGACTTTTGCATGCATATATTTATTTAAAAAATATTTACAGTTGAGTACAGCATTTCTTTCTGTGAGATTTAAGACTGATTACTTTTAAATGGTAACAGATTCATACTTTTTCAGTAGTCATGGACATATTAATTTCCATTTTTAATTCAAAAGGGCTTACCAGAAGTTAGCATTTAGCCTGTGCTAAATACAGATTTTTACTCACTGTAAAAGCTGTTAACTTGGAATAAAATACACTTAATAATTAAGTATACTCAAAATCAAACTCCTGTTTAGTTACCCTCCCCTATATTTAAAATACATAAAACATTTTGCATACATTGCATAAATTTCAATTAAATCTGATTGTATATAGTAAGGATTCTGTGTGAAGTGATATGTGTTCATCTGTGTACACAAGGGTCAAGCACATTATATCAAAACCTTTTAGGAACCTTACTTTGTTACGGCTCACAAAACCATATCCAGTCATTCTCTATCTGATGACCATATGTGTGAGTGAGTGTGTGTGTGTGTATATATGTATATATAATAGCTCTGCAATATAATTTCCATTGCAGAAGTCTATTGTTAGACCATCATGTCTAAAGCACAACATTCCTCCTTAGTTGCTTCCAACAATCGATCTAGTGTATATCATCTTTTTAAATGGTTCATTCACACAAAAATTCCTGCCATCTCAGTTGGCACTTTTACCTTTACTTGATTTCAATTAGATGGGTTAGCAGGACTGAGTAGGTATAATAACTAGTTCACCAACAATTTTGTACAAATGAAAGTACTTGCTTAAGGTTTGAAAATTCAGCTGGAAAGGTATAGCAACCTTTTCATTTTTCTGAAATGTTGAGCAAAATTCCATTGTGAGAAAATTCCATGGATAACAATAGTTAAGGTGATATTTTTGATTGATTGATGAGACCAAAAGCTTTCTGAGCTGTAAAACAGTTTTACAGTAAGAGATATTGCTAGTATATTGAGTGATAGCCAATGAATTTTAAGCTAAAATAGTTGTGTGATTAAACAAAATCAATGATCAAAAAGGAGTTTCAACCCTTGCTTTCCAAGCTATTACACATAACTTTGATTGAGATTTCAGGAGAGTTGCTTTTGTTAACTCTCTGAGTAGTAGAACACAACTGTTAAGCAACATGAATGGAAATAAAGTAAGAAGTTTGTGAAATTATTGACTTTAAATGTTTTTGGAAAATGTAGGATACCTATTATTTTTATTAATACTCACTGAAAGAATATTTCAGTTTTGGCATATTTGGCAGGTTATGAATTTGTATGGAAGAATAAGAGTGAAGAAGAAAATTGCCCAATCTGTGACAAAACACTGTTTTATCTGTTGTTTTGAGTAAGAGTAGTGGAAGATGTTTCAGTTAGAACCACAATACTTAAAAGTAAGTAAAAGTGTCAGTAGTACGTGAAAACCACAGAAATAATTTGGATATTGTATCAAACATTAATTTGGTGTACCTAGTGTTTGTTTGGTTGCGATTGAATATTTTCAGTTATGCAGAATGAAATACTTTATAAGTATACAGTTTTACTGGATACCATCGTATTATTGTTTTTGTACAATTTTAAGAGTCAAAGAAGCATGAAGATGCAGGCTGTCAGTGTACTAACTACTATGGGGCAGAACTAAACCCCATCACAATGTAGTTTTGTAATTGGACTGAGACAATAATTTTTTTCTTGGGAGGATTCCTGAGGAAGAGGCAATGCAATTGTTAACTGATTCTCATTGTTAGATGTTAAGGGTTAGTGTCCTACTGGAGCATGAAGCTTTGTTTATGTAACAACCAGACAATAACGAAAGAAATGGAGCTTGGTTGGAGGGTAATTTGTGTTAACAGTTGTTATGAGAATAGTAGCTGTAAACAGTACAACATGTATCAGTCAAACCAAAACCTACTGAGCTGTGTATGGGTGATAGGAATACACATTCTACAGGCAGTATAGGGCATGGAAACATAAAGCCTGTAGAAATGTTGCTCAGTTAAAATAATAATTTTATTACCAAGTGAGTAAAATGCAAGTTAAGACTAGAGCACTGAGCATGCTTGTAACATTTTAATTAAATTCTGATCAATCAGAATTTGTTTGAACTTTTGTTACTATTCTTAACTTTTACTATTTTCAATAAAAGTATTAACTTTTCTGGTGACACTTTTCTTAGATGGCCAGTTATGTTCTTATTATGTTCAGCTCTAACTGTTGTAGAATGGAAAGAAATTATGTGGATCAATAAACCCAGTACTTACTATTCCGAGATGGAGAAGAACTAATGGTCTCTTACAAGATGTTCATAGCCAGCCTGATTTTGAATTGATGAAGCTTGTGGCTGAGGATACATTAATGATTAATACATTAAATATCTATGGACTCATTTAATTTATCAGTGGGCTAAAACCTAGGCCTTTTAGGACTGAGCAGTCCTTTTCAACCACTTTCCAACATGTTATGGTGATTTTTCCAAAGGTAACACTAATTGCAGCAAACCCTGTACCATCATTATCCAGTATGCTTGCTGAACCAAGTCTTGTGTCACCTCTCATCTAGCAAACGTGGTGTAAGTGAGGGAGGAAGAGGTGACCAAACCATCAACTGGATGTCAGTTCCAGCCAGTAAGGTACCTTGTTGAAGTATGCACCATCACCAAATGGACAAAATGTGAAATATACACTCACCTCTGGATAGAACTGCTATTTTCCAAGAGCAAAAAAGGCTATTCCAGATCTAAGGGTCAACTGAACACCACACTGGTCTGTCTGAGATGGAATTGAGGCCTCAACAACCAGTAGTCAATACAATATCAGCATTGACGATGTTCATCCAGACCACTGCCACTAAAGCAATCCCATAGTTCACCTGAGCTGCAGCCAAGGTTGAACTCCTTACCGCCCTGCATATAATCATTGCCACCCAACCATCACTACATTAAATTCCAGTATATAAAAAGCATTTTTGGCTGCAATCTGCCATATGGAATAAGATCTGGACATTGTATGAAAATAAGATCAGCTTTAAAAACAACTAGTGCTTCATCTCAGTTAGGATAAAAGTGCAATTTTTATTTTTACAGAGTTGAATATGTCTTTGAATTTATAAACAGTATAAGACCAGCCTCATTACATAAAGACAGGTTGTACACAAGTGCTGGAGGCAGAAAATAAACCCATCTGAAAGTGTAGAAATTCTCCTTGAGTTAAAGAAAATACAAACAGAAATGAGAGTTTAGTGACATTGAATTTTAGTGGATAGAGTAAGTCAACATTCAAGTGACCTTTAATTTAATGTTGGCATCTTGTGTGGCTAACTGCAATGCATCCTGAACTCCCTTTTCTTCCTGCCAGACCCAGGCTCTGTTAGTTAAACAACTATACTGTAATGAAGAGAATGTACTAGTGTTACAGGATAGCTGTGAACCATTTTGAAACTTATGACCTTGGAGATATCTAGATCACGCTAGAGAATTAAAAATTTACACTAACTGAGCTATCTGCAAGTATTAGAGATAATGCCTATAAGCAGATTGAGTACAAACACACAAGGCCCGGCATGGCCAGAAGGGTTAAGGCGTTCGACCTGTAATCCGAGGGTCGCAGGTTCGAATCACGGTCACACCTAACATGATCACTTTTTCAGCCTTGGGGGCGTTATAATGTGAAGGTCAATCACAATATTTGTTGGTGAAAAGAGTATCCCAAGAGTTGGCGGTGGGTGATGATGACTAGCTACCTTCCCTCTAGTCTTACACTGCTAAATTAGGGATGGCTAGCGCAAATAGCAATCGAGTAGCTTTGCGCGAAATTCAAAAACAAACGAATACACAAAATCTTTGGAATAAGGAACTTGGGAAAAGTGCTTATTTTAGGTTTCTCATTTTTGATCCATATTAGACTTTCCAAGATAAATGTTGTTTTTGGATGCAGGCCACTTTAAACCACCCTCTTTACTGAAGTGTTTGATCAATTCGAATGCTTTAGACCCTGGCTTTTGGATTATTACTTTTCCTATTTGAGTTCAAGCTTGAAAACTTTCTCGCTGTCTTGATATTTTAAATCTGTCATATGATGCATCTGACTCTGTTTTGTTCGAATTCAAAATATGTAAAGAAATCTTGGAGAGAATCAGTATTTGGAATTTTCTGTTTGATATTAGTGCCATTACAGAATTTCAGGTAGTATCTTTGATACCTGGCATTTATGCCATAGTAGTCAATTGATAATAATGCATTTATTAGGTTTTAGAAACAGCAACAGAAGGATTAGTGTTTCAGATGTTGGAGCATTTTTCAACTTCACTAGTTACCTCACCAAGGGGAGTAATGAACGTGGAACTGAGGAGTATGTGCTTAGCTTAACTCATTATACCTAATGTGTCAGTCTTCACTATGGAGACTTCGATACCAGATCATGTCCTCATGATAGAACCAGATAGAAATCTTAAAACACTACCATCAGGATCAGACAACTATGTGAATGGAGGCTTGGTCACTTATAATTGTGAAAAGGAAAATCTGTTGAAGCATGTAAATCCACCAACACATCTTGAGGAGAATGTGCATGGGTTCTGGGAGAAAATAACATGAACTAAAAAGGTTTTACCAGAATGGTGCGAATTCTACCTTTTCTTAAAAAACGTGTATAAGGTTTAATTTCATTTTTTTTCTTGTTTCTAGTCTTAGAGGTAAAGTGGGAAGATACTTTCTAAGAATAGTGATGTGTACCTACTACTCTTTTAATTAATTTTTTTAATTATTATGTTATTCACATGTTACGTTTTTTTGTTTTATATGTTTTATGTTGACTGAACGCAACAGAAAGACACAGATAACAGCTTGTATAATTTATTACAATGAACTAAATATATATGTAACAGTTATAACATAAATTATATAATAACAATGACAGATATTAAGTTTAAACCTTAAAAATTAATTACAACACAAAATGGTACTGGCCTGTATCTAATATAATGATCTAGAATGAAAGTCCAAAAGTTCAGATCAGAAATCCAAAATTCCGGTCTAGGGTGTGAATTTGGTCCCACGAAGAAGCCCCCCCCAGTAGCTCAGCGGTATGTCTGCGGACTTACACGCTAAAATCCGGGTTTCGATACCCGTGGTGGGCAGAGCACAGATATCCCATTGTGCAGCTTTGTGCTTAATTCAAAACAACAACAACAACAACCCACGAAGAAATACCGAAGTTTGAATGGAGAATGACGAATTTCTTTTTACGGTGCTTCTTGATGAACGTATCAAACTTGCCGCCTTCCAATTTTCCCAGTCTCCCCTAAACAGTCCGTACGTTCCGACTCTCAGCACAACCAGTAATTCGAATGAATCGCAAAACTTGACGAGACAAAATCACAGCTTCTATAGATCTAGCTCTGGTCACAAATCCAAGTTGAATAAAATCACAGCAAACACTTAAACTTTCTCAAACGAATGACTGACTCTTCTTTTCTTCGAATAAAAACTAATGACTCTTCCTATTTCTCGCGTCTCCGTCTGTTTATATATTAGTAGGCCTCTTCTCGAACAATCACGTAACTTCTACAGAACTCCAAAGCAATCCGCGCATGTCCGTTCTTGCACGAGACTCAACGTCTAGACACTAGGCCGCCATACATTTCCGTTTATTTGATCTACCTAATTCTAGAAATTTCTAAATGTTATTTTAAATGAATAACAACATATTTTTTAATTGGTTTAAACTTTGAAACAATAATATAAATATGGAAATATAAATAATAGAAATGAAAATTTAAACACAACACGACATGTTGTCGTTTACAAAACATTTACATGACATTTACATTACACACAGTTCTTAGTTTCAACATATAGATTCGATCAAGCAACACTTCAATTTTCTTATTTGAAGGCATACAAAATGTAGTTTTGCTTATTGATCACTAACCAATTTTTCTACAAGGAATACAGCAAGTGACGGCCAGAAGTAGAAAGTTGTCTTTCTTTTCAGCGAATCCGTACACTGATTATGTTTTTTGAAGACTAGACGTCAAGCTATGAAGAGATCTCTCTATATACTCTATGATCACATATATAGTCTTATAACTTATCAATTAATGGAAGGTTTTATTACTTTTTCCATATCAGAGCCGAAAGACCAAACCGACACCCACCTGTAACCACAAACACCCAAATAAATATTCAGCTAGACGTCCGCAACAGATCATTACCACCAGAATATCATTGAACTCCAGCATCGAACAAACAACTCCCAGTAAATCATCAACAGTCCAGGAAAGCAAGTCTGCACAATTCACATCAGTCAGGAAAACAGTCACCCAGACAAAACAGACTCCAATACCGCAGACAACCAAGCTGGACACACACCTCAATAGAACACCTGCTGCTAATCAATCAGGAAATCCAGACACGCATTGCAAGAAAGGACAGGTGAATTCGAATTGACATCCATTCCAAAGAACACATGGAAACACTATATTAACTGGGTAAAAGAATAATCCGTTCGACGTACTATTCATCAAAACCCTCCTCCTACTAAATCGTCTGGCATGGCCAGGCAGTTAGAGCGTTCGACTCGCAATTCGAACGCAGGTTGCAGGTTCGAATTCCCATCTAACCAAACATGCTCACCCTTTCAGTCGTGTGGGTGTTATAAAGTTTTGGTCATGTATCTCAGAACAACTGGTATGGGCATAAACACTATTATTGATAAACAGAGAACAGTTGTTTCAATGTTAGCGTATAATAATACTTTAATTAAGAGCCCAGCATAGTCAGGTGGTTCGAATTCCCGTCACGCCAAATATTCTTACTATGGGGGCGTTATAAAGTGATGTTGAAATCCGCTATTAGTTAAGAAAAGATTAGCTCAAGAGTGGGCGGTGGATAATGATGACTAGCTGCCTTCCCTCTAATCTGTTACTGCTAAGCTGTTGATGGCTGGCGCAGATAGCCCTCGTGTTCCTTTGTCCACTATTCAAATCAAACTTTAGTTGAGAGTCTCGTTACAAAGTGACAACTTATAAATTTTAGCAGACAAGTTGTAACACTCCCTATGTAGGGATGATCAGTATTGTTCTGCGAAATGGTATTTTAAATATTTTTTGAAGAGGCTATCAAAATTTTACAATACCATACAATGTTTCATTTTATAACAATATCTACGTAATGATGACTAATGACTGAGTTACAAGTTCTAGAAATATCTGAAAATATCATGTCAAAGAGTTTGAATTTGCAGTTCGTTTTTGCTACATTTTTAATACACGAAAACTAAAAAAAAAAAACTAAAACAATGGTGTTAAACAGTTTCACTGAAGTTACATATTTTAAAACGAAGTATTCGCTTGTATAATTATTAAAAACTAGTAGTAATTTTAAGTTATAGTTTACAGGATGTTATTATTATACCATGAAGTTCGTTTTCTTACAGGCGGGCTCGGCATAGCCAAGCGCGTTAAGGCGTGAGAGTTGTAATCTGACGGTCGCGGGTTCGCATCCCCGTCGCACCAAACATGTTCGCACTTTCAGCCGTGGAGACGTTATAATGTGATGGTCAATCTCAGTATTGGTTGGTAAAAGAGTAGCCCAACAGGTAGTGTTGGGATATGATGACTATATCCCTTCCCTCCAGTCTTACACTACTATATTAGGGACGATTAACGCAAATAGTCCTCGTGTAGCTTTGCACAAAATTTCAAAATTACTTATGTGTGTATGTGTGGATTTTTGTTAGAAAAGCGAAAGGTCACATTTGTAGATTATTTCTTTTAATACGATATATATATGATGTGTTATAATAAGGCCATTTAAAAGAATTTTGCAATGAAACAGTGTATATAAAATATCACCTAACTTTTTCACTTTGTCCTATACTATGCTAATATGTATGCAAACAAAAGTATTTTACGCATAATGTATGTATATAAGTTTAGCATGCTATTTTTAAAGGCTCAAGAAAGATTTTTCTATCAGTGATGTTCCTTATTGTTTTAAAAAGTGATTAAAGTATACAATATAAAATGCTTCTCTCTTTCTTTCTCGGCATTTCTGAAATTTTGCTGACTGCATTTGGGATGTATAATATTCTTCAATTTCCTATTCTAACAAATCTTTTGGGATATATATATATGACTTTATTGTTTAATTAATATCCACAAACTTATATTTCCAAGTACACATATATAATATATAAAATGTCAGGCTATTTTATTAAAAAAATCAATAGAATTATATTGCTCAAAGTAATAGACATGAAGAAAAAATACACAAAACAAAACAAACTGTTTTTAACTGACGATACAATTTCCAATTTATCAGTAGCAACAAATGCATTTCAATATTAATTTTTGAAGCAAACTCGTAAAGAACTACTCTAAACAATAGCTGAAAATTACAAAAAAAAAGTCATTCAGTAATGACATACTCACGGAAATAGTTGTTATAGTTTTCGTTAGAAATGTAAATTACAGTTCTATTTATAAACAATAAGTTCTTCATTGATATCTACTGCACAAACGTCTGTTGCTGAGAAAATTACATCTTTTGCTATTAATGGTTCTCGCAACCAACTGAAAACTGTCCCTCTGGGGTAACAAAAGTTACATCTAAACATATGTCGGATTTGAGATGGTAGTAAAGGCTCATTCCAGATGTGAAGGTCAGCAATTTCTCCAATCCAAGCCTCTTTCGGATCGAAACCTCCTCCTATGGCATCTTGCTCTTGTCCAATGACAGCTGTTCCTGCAGTTTGGATTATGTAGTTATCTGCTATCTTTGTCAGGCTTTCTGCACACCGTATTCCATCAACATACATTTCATTGTGTCCTAGTACATTAGTCCAGACGTAACACAAGTGTTGCCATTGTCCAATCACAAAGTTTCGACAGACCACTCGGGATTGTTGATTATAGACGTGAATGGATAGTTCATATCCTTCTCCTCCATAAGGTTTTCCATATGGTGGATTATAAGTTGATGAAACTTTGTAAACTCCCACGAGCAGTTCGTTATCTAACTGTGGAAGATTATATGAGAAAAAAAAGCTACCATGATTAGAGACTTTCCACGCTTTGGCCCATGTACAGAGTGTGAAATGACGTAAAGGTGGTAAAGTACCTTCAAGTAGTAAATGAGGAGCGGAGTATGAAGATGACTCAGAAAAATACGCTTGAATGCTAGGTTTTAAGTTGCAATAGCGATATTCTGAATTATAACAGTAGGGCATAGCTTTTCCAAAACTGAACACAGCAATTAAAGCTGCAAATAAAATATGTTTAAAACAGAGCATGTTTTAAGAGTTACTATAAGGAAATTGTCACTAAAATGTAGTTGATGTTGTTAAAATATTGATATTGAATACAAGACTGATAAATGGTTTATATACATATATATATATATATATATATATACACACACACATTTTTTTTCTCTCACAAATTTCATTACTTTTTGTGAACTTTAAACTTCCATTACGTATGATAATTTGCCAACGACCAATCAGTTACGTAAAGAGATCATTCTACTGTAACTGAACGGATGTGACTTGAAATGTTTGACCTTTGTAAACGATTATGAAGTAGTTTTAGAGCTGATCAAGCAATTTTTATATTAAATGTCCAAGCAAGCATTCATAAGTTTAGAATTAGATGTGCAGAAATAAGAATTACACGTGCAAATTAGCATAAACTATAAATACACAAAAATAATACTGTATGATAATTTTTAACGTAGCGACTTGGCAAAAGTTTTTCATCGAGTATAACGTGGGAGATAAAAACCCATGGACACACGGCTTAAAAAGTCCAATAAATAAAATCGACAAACAAATGAAGATAGTAATTTAAGTAAATCCATCACTGTTTTCAGAATGTTTTTTATTGAAAAATCGTATCAACTGTTTTTTTTAATTTTGTGCAAAGGTACACAAGGGCTATTTGCGCTAGCCGTACCTAATTAAGTAGAATAAGACGAAAGGGAGGATAGCTATTCATCACCACCTACCACCAACTCCTGGGCTTCTCTTTTCCAAAGAATAGTGGGATTGACCAACACATTATAACGCCCTCTTGGCTGAAAGGGAAAGCACTTTTGATGTGACGGAGATTCGAATTCACCATCCCAGATTACAAGTCGAGCGCCTTAACTACCTGGAGTCTCGGGCCTAAACTGTAATTTGAAATGGAATTAATTTTTGTATTTTGTTTTGCCGTAGGATTATGCATTTCCTAGTGCTTTATACAAATATATTCGTATTTGTACTGGTTTGTAATTGTGTTGTTAATAATGTTTAATATTGTGGACTGGGATTGTAGGTGATTGTTTTAATCATGCAGTTTATGAGTCTTTTAAACATTAAACCATAGTCTTCAGAAATTCTTTATTTATTTTAAGGATATGGAATTGTTTTGGAATAATATTATGTGTTTGTGTTTTCTTATAGCAAAGCCACATCGGGCTATCTTCTGTGTCAACCGAAGTGAATCGAACGTCTGATTTTATCGTTGTAAATCCGTAGACTTGCCGGTGTATCAGCGAGGGACTAATATGCATTAGGTAACATAAACGGGTTCTTAAATGGAACTGATAATTCGTTTTTGAATAATCGGAGATAGGGCAGTTAAATGTTTATTAAACAGAGAATTAAAACAGGTTTTAAACTCCCTGAAAATAAACTTACTTTCAATCAAATTCCCCCCCCACTTCCAGTGACACAGCGGCATGTCTGCGGATTCACATCGCTAAGAAACGAGTTTCGATACCCATGGTGGACAGAGCACAGATTGTGTAGCTTTGTTCTTCATTCTAAACAAACAAAAGTCCAACCATAATAATATATTAACATTAGCTAACTTAACTGCACTGTTTATAAATTAAAAAGTAATGTTAAATTGATTGGATCACCTTTTTCATACAAAACAAAAAAAAATATTTCTAAATAGCTTCAACGTGATCTAGAGTAATTTTAATAAACTTATTCACGAACCATGATAATATTGGCTTATAACAGGGATCACAAAAAATTTTCGCAAAACCCTAGTAGAACGAACGCCTAAGGAAAAAACACTTTAAACAGTAAAAACTCAGTTTAAATAACACTTTGAAGCCTTTGCTATTGACTGTGCCCCCCGCTAGTACAGCGGTATGTCTCCGGAGTTTCAACGGTAAAATCAAGGGTTCGATTCCTCGCAGTGGGCTGAGCAGATAGCCCTTTGTGGCTTTGCTATGCGTAAAACACACTATTGACTACTAAACTGTTCACAAATAAAAACTCACATAAAAATCACGTACATTAGACTTAATAAGGATAAAACCAGAGAATATTATCAAAAGCTGTAATAATTGAAATTCTTTTAAGCGAGATTAGAGGAAATTAATCTGTGAGACCTTTTCCCTCGTTTTTTATTTGTTGAATTTTCGTGGAGTCCCTCAGTGGGACAGCTGTATGTTTTTCGGATTTACAATGCTAGAATCAGGGGTCCAATTCCCATTTCGTGGACACAGCAGATAGCTCGATAAAAGGAACAACATATTTCTGTGCGCTATCAATGTCACACGTAGTAAGGGCGTATACTACATTGGATTTTATTACTCATCAGGATCTTTATCACTTAACCAGCAATTTGTAATTATATTAAGCAGAATTAGAGAAAATTAATTTACAAGACCTTGGGCGTCAAATACATAAATTGAAAGAGTTAGACCTTTTGAGTCTAAAACTACAGACTTGAAATTCTTTTAAGCGAGATTAGAGGAAATTAATCTGTGAGACCTTTTCCCTCGTTTTTTATTTGTTGAATTTTCGTGGAGTCCCTCAGTGGGACAGCTGTATGTTTTTCGGATTTACAATGCTAGAATCAGGGGTCCAATTCCCATTTCGTGGACACAGCAGATAGCTCGATAAAAGGAACAACATATTTCTGTGCGCCATCAATGTCACACGTAGTAAGGGCGTATACTACATTGGATTTTATTACTCATCAGGATCTTTATCACTTAACCAGCAATTTGTAATTATATTAAGCAGAATTAGAGAAAATTAATTTACAAGACCTTGGGCGACAAATACATAAATTGAAAGAGTTAGACCTTTTGAGTCTAAAACTACAGTTAAAAGATGATAACAATCTGTACTTGATTAAAAAAAGAAAATAAAACTCAGAACCACTCTATGGTCTGTTGTATCGCGGCTAAAAATATGCTAAAAAGAGTCTATAATTCTTATTCTTCTCTTCTTACTATTATTATCTGGCTGATATAGCCAGGTAATTATGGTGCTCGATTCGCAATCTAAAGGTCGCGAGCACGAATACCCGTCGCACCAAACATATTTGCCCTTTCAGCCGGGGGGGCGTTATAATGTGTTGGTCAATCCAACTATTCGTTGGTAAAAGAACAGTCCAACATTTGGCAGTGGGTGGTGATGACTAGTTATCTTCCCTATAGTCCCTCAAATTAGGGACTGCTAGCGCATATAACCCTCATGTAGCTTTGCGCGAAATTAAAAAAAACAAACAAACTGTTATTCTCTTGCTAGTCTACAACAAAAACACCTTAGTATATTGCACCCAAACCTTTTGTATACTACTAAATAACTTACTGCAAAGGTCGTAGGGATTTGGGAAACTGACAGTTTCTTTTATGTTTTACATAAGCTGAAAGATATCCTAATTATAGTGTAATTAATGTTATCATTATGTTGAATCACATATTGGCATTATGTATGGTCTGCTTAAACTACATAATGTAGTTGTACCGATCCGATTCATTGTATCTAACATAGGAACATACATTTTAAACTGTTTTTTTTTTTAAGTAGATTTTTACTTCCGTTTTCTTAGACTCCTTCATTTTCTTCAATTTTGTCAAATTCTTGTAGTTTGATTCATCTGTATACATTACAAGTTTTGATATTAAGTCAGTAGGTTAATTAAAAATCAGTTCAGAACTGAAAAGTGAAAAGAATCTAAGCAGCCTTTTTCAGATCTAGAAGTCACCAACCAGAACAAAAGGCTCGAAACTAAGTATTGCCATAAACTAATATTTTCTAATTTAATCTAATAAGTAGTTAGTTCATAAAGCCAATAAACTTATCAGCTATTAAGAATATTTGCATGATAAACTTATCATTATTAAAAAATGTTTGATTAAAATGCTTTCCTTATGATACTCATTAACAAAAGTAGTTTTGAAGGTTTACAACCTCAGAATTTCTGACCTCAACGTTCCTAAATATCTTATCGCCTCGACGTTATATTTGATTGGTTCCCACGGCATCAAACAAAAATCAAAAGCTTTATGCGATGAACTTATCCCCAAGTCAGCCTGAGAGTCATCGAACAAATGAATACGATTTTTTTTTCTGGTTAAAGACAAAGAACCTTCTTCAAACATTCACTGGTAATATATAAATATTTGTGTCTTTTGTATAGGCAAGTCTATATTGGGTAAACGACTTGAGCCTTAGCTAGCCAGAATCAAGGAGCATGCGCACCCTTTCAATAACTCTGAAATTTACAACTGTTTAAGCAAAGACTGTTACGAAAAACCGAACGGTGAACACTTCAAAATAACAGACTCCGCGAAAGATGAATGGACGTTATGAAAAAGAAACACTCCTAATTTGTAACCTACAATCAAAGTTGAACAATCAACTTGCTATGTCACTGCATTTAAAGCTATAATCAGCAATGTTATTGGGCTAAAATATGTAGGTAAAAACGGCTGGAATGGATAGAGGAGCGAATAACGTTTCGACATCCTTCGGTCATCGTCAAGTCGAAACGCTGTTCGCTCCTCTACATAGAGCTTTCTGTATTCATACCAGCCGTTTTTACATTTCTATTTTTCTCTGCAACAGAGTTCTTTCGTTATTACGGAATGTTATATACATACCTATATTTACAAGAAACACACAGGTGCGGTCTTAGTCATTCCGAAGCCTCAGGCATAATTTAGTAAATGGAGCCCCTATGATGATAAGAAAACTTGAAAGAAGACTAAAAGGGGTACTTCCATGGGTGGGTTTCGGACAACTCCCAATAGGTAAGACCACCTGTGCACCCACACTCACAAACACATATAATTTAAAATGTTTTACTCGCAAACTTAATAACCTGTAAATAACTATAATGTTGTTGTTGTTTTGAATTAAGCACAAAGCTACACAATGGGCTATCTGTGCTCTGCTCACCACGGGTATCGAAACCCGGATTTTAGCGTGTAAGTCCGCAGACATACCGCTGAGCCATTGGGGGGCATAAATAACTATAAAGTAGTCTACCTATTAAATTTATGTAAGTATTTGTGAAGTATTAAATCATTATGTCCTTATGTATCTTTTTGTTACAGCTAGCAAGTCATTTATTTTATAATAATGACAATACGCTATATATTAATAATATGAAATCAAAACCACATCTACAGTGCTACGCTATATATTGGTTTATTGAGGGAAATACATAAGCTTTCTAATTTGATTTTTAGCGATTTACAAACTTATATATCAAAATTTAGGGAGTTATTTTAGGTAACACAAGAAAATTCGATAAGTGAACAAGGCCTTGTTGCTTTCTTCAAGGATTAATAAAGACAGTGACGATAACGACAATTACTTCTCTATTTAATGATTTAGTTAGATCATATAAAATGTTATGATTTTGTTTCTTTATAAACAGTCTCCGATATACACAGCTTAATTATTTTACATTTTGTTTAATAGTCACAAATTCTCATTCGTAGTATACTAATATCATGTAAAACAAAAAGGTTTATTGATCGAAATAAATCACATAAAATAATATTTATAAAGAAAGCAAATAATGTTTCAAGTTAATTTTACAGTTTCAACTTAAAAACTTCTATTATCAAATTGATTATTATATCATATATTTGAAATATATAACGCAACAAAATGCTACAAAACAACAGTAGAAAAATAAGCATTACAACTACAACTCATTCTTTCAATAGCAACGTACTCACAGAATAAGTAGTTATATATCTGTTGTTTAGAAACGTAAATTATTGTTTTAAGAGTATGGATTAGGAACTGGGAAAGGTTCTGGTTGTATGTCTACTGCACAAACGTCAGTTGCTGAGAAAATTACGTCTTTTGCTATTAATGGTTCTCGCAACCAACTGAAAACTGTCCCTCTGGGGTAACAAAAGTTACATCTAAACATATGTCGGATTTGAGATGGTAGTAAAGGCTCATTCCAGATGTGAAGGTCAGCAATTTCTCCAACCCAGGATTGTTTCGGATCAAAGCCTCCACCTATGATATCTTGCTCTTGTCCAATGACAGCCGTTCCTCCAGTTTGGATTATGTAGTTATCTGCTATCTTTGTCAGGCTTTCTGCACACCGTATTCCATCAACATACATTTCATTGTGTCCTAGTACATTAGTCCAGACGTAACACAAGTGTTGCCATTTTCCAACTACAAAGTTTCGACAAATAACTCGGGATTGTTGATTATAAACATGAATAGATAATTCATAATGTACTTGTGAATAAGACGTTCCATAATTGTCTCCATAAGGTGGGCTATATGTTGACGAAACTTTGTAAACTCCCACGAGTAATTCGTTATCTAACTGGGGAAGATCGTACGAGAAGATGAAACTACCGTCAAATGAAATTTTCCATGCTTTGGCCCATGTACAGAGTGTGAAATGACGTAAAGGTGGTAAAGTGCCTTCAAGTAGTAAGTGAGGAGTGGAGTATGAAGTTGACTCAGAAAAATACGCTTGAATGCTAGGTTTTAAGTTGCAATAACGATATTCTGATTTATAACAGAAGAGCATAGCTTTTCCAACACTGAGCACAGCAATTAAAGCTGCAAATAAAACATGTTGAGAACAGAGCATATTTTAGGAGTTATTGTAAATGAACTTTCACTAGAATGTAGCCGATACTGATGTTGAATAGCAGAATGATATATGGTTTGTATATATATACATAACACAAACGTACCTTTTTTAACTTTTATCTTTCAATGCGTATAATAATTTGCTAACGACCAATCAAGTATGAGCAGAGATCTTCCTATTATTTATGAATGTACTTCAGCTAAAATGGTTGACCTTTGGAAATAAGATTATCTCTAAATGTTAGATTATAAAGTGCAACTAAAAGTAAATTGTTGATGATTATGCAATTTTTATGTCAAATATTCAAAAGATATGCAAGTTTTGAAGATCTCTTATTTCTACTTTTTTCTTATAAGATTTTGCAAAAATGAAACTCATTTAGCTGTATTTCGAAAACTTTGTTTGCTTGTTTGACGTTAAGCACAAAGCTATCCAATGGGCTATTAGTGCTCTGCCCGCAGCGGGTATCAAAACCTGGGTAAAGTCATGAACCTGCACGCATACCACTGTGTCCGTGGGGGCCTATTTCGAATGCTGCTAACTTACAACACTAGAAACCAAGTTTTGATACGATTGGTTGGCAGAGCACAGATAGCTCATTGTGTAGATTTGTGCTTAACTCCAAACAATTTTCACGACTCCTTACGCAAGATCATGTAGCCCATTGTCATAAAAAATTATTCCTTTTGCATTGTTTTTCAATAAGTTTATTATAGCCCCCAGTAGCTCAGCGGTATGTCTGCGGACTTAAACGCTAAAATCCGGGTTTCAATACCCGTGGTGGGCAGAGCACAGATAGCCCATTATGTAGCTTTGTGCTTAATTCAAAACAACAAAACAACAACAATAAGTTTATTAAAGTTTGTGTACGTAATGCAGATTTTATGCTTGAAGTAAATTATTTAAAACTGATAATTATTGACAAAAGCAAAAACAAAACATTGTAATAGAATATAGATTTCAAAATACACCAAACTACAGATAATAATGTGGTTGATAAAGTAAGAATATTTTTCGTCACTCTCAACAAAAATAAGGGTTATCTAATAGCCTTTACTTCTAAATTAAATTTAATGAATATAATTAATGGTATTAAAAAAAAACTTGCATTAAGGCGTAAATGTGGGGTATATAAAATCTATTGCAGTTGTGTTGGCTCGGCATGGCCAGGTGGGTTAAGGCGTTTGATTCGTAATTTGAGGGTCGCGGGTTCGAATCCCCGTCACACCAAACATGTTCACTCTTTAGTACCCGGCATGGCCGAGCGCGTTAGGTGTGCGAATCGTAATCTGAGGGTCGCGGGTTCGCATCCCAGTAGTGCTAAACATGCTAGCCCTTTCAGCCGTGTGGGCATTATATTGTGCGGTCAATCCCACTATTCGTTGGTAAAAGAGTAGCTCAAGAGTTGGCTGTGGGTGGTGATGACTAGCTGCCTTCCCTCTAGTCTTACACTGCAAAATTAGGGACGACTAAGGTTTCTCCACCTGGTTGGGGGTTGTGCGGTAGGCTAACAATCTGCTCACTTAAAAAGTCAGCCTGTTAATGAATCTGCAAGTAATCACCCTCACCACTAATTTTTGGGCTACTCTTTTACCAACGAATTGTGGAATTGAACTTCACATTATAACGCCAACAAGGCTGAAAGGGCAAGTACGTATGATGTGTTTGGAATTAGAAACCGTGATCCTCAGATTGCAATTCGAGCACATTAACCACCTGGCCATGTTGTGCTGACCTATATCATTGCGAAAAAATATCAAAGATACTGTTCGTATCATCGTGCTTGATAGTATCTAAGATAAAAATCAGAATAGATTGGTGTAGTGAAAAAAAAACTGTTTCTGGCCCTGTTCACTTCTTCATATTGTGTAGCCACACAATATGTAAGATTCTTTTATGCATCACAGAAGTATTGACGTTACAGCAACCAGATCCATTTTTCTATCCTTATGTATCTAAACTCCATACCATCCATAACATTTGATTGGGTTTATTATAACCAAACGTAATTTACTAGGATAAGTAGTGTTTAATGTTGAAATAATTATAGGTAGCTTTTGTTATAGTGAAACTTGGTGATAATTCTGGTAATGTTAGTATCTCATACAATGAATGTACGTATTTTATGTGTTACAAAACTGACTCTTAAAAGTTCTGTAATACGAAGTCGGTGACAAGCTTTGCTGTAATTTAAAGAATCGAATAAAAATTCTGTTTTATGCTTTTGCATTATAACTCTTATGTTCTGGAAAGCAGGCCCCCCATTCACCAGTACAGCGGTATGTTTACGGATTTACGATGCTAAAATCAGGGGTTCGATTTCCCTCGGTGGGCTCAGCAGATAGCCCGATGTCGCTTTGTTATAAAATACACACACATACGCTGGAAAGCAGAGACGTCGGAAGTCAACATGGGCCCCTTCGCAAGGGCAGCCAAGCAACATATACTGTAATGCATGTAGTGTATTGTATAACGGTGAAGAAGTGAGGAAGGAAATTTTCACATTAATGTTAAAAATACGATTAAGTGAAATTTGAAGAAAAGAATAGGTCGGGCCCAAACCTCGGAGAAGAGATTCTCCACCCTCATCAGACCTAGAAGGTGGATAGTTGGTTAGTGTTTTAGTACTGCTTAGCACCAGACTAAGCATGTATAGAAAATGTATAGAAAACTGAATATTGCATCAGATACACAAAAACTAAAAATATTCGTCCTGTCTCTTTCTATTTTTTATTTTAAGATGGGTTTATAACTTTTAAACTAATGGCATTTGTGTAGAGAATATATATCTGAGGTAATAGGTTTTATTTCTACAACCCCTATGAAGTATAACTAGAAATATCTGGGATAATTTTGTTTCACCAAACAACATATTACATTCTAAAATAAGTGAAAATCATTTAACGTTTGACAGTAAACAAACCTTTATTGTATCAGTTAAATTTAAAACATATCATAAATTTGTTTGTTTGTTTTGGAATTTCGCACAAAGCTTCTCGAGGGCTATCTGTGCTAGCCGTCCCTAATTTTGCAGTGTAAGAATAGAGGGAAGGCAACTAGTCATCACCACCCATCGCCAACTCTTGGGCTACTCTTTTACCAACGAATAGTGGTATTAACCGTCACATTATACATCCCTACGGCTGGGAGAGCGAGCATGTTTAGCGCGACGAGGGCGCGAACCCGCGACCCTCGGATTACGAGTTGCTCGCCTTGCGCGCTCGGCCATGCCAGGCCATTATAAAATAAAAAATACTAGATTTTTCGGTGGGAAAATTTCTACCGTCCTCAGGAGGCCAAAAGAAACTCAAGAAATTTCATTTTGCATATATATTTCTCTACAAGTGGGTTTCTCGACATCACTGATTATATAAGCAAGTGTGCCTGTGTAATTTGCATGTTATATAGTGCCATCTATAGAATTAATTTTAAAAACTCACAACTGTAGCAACTGAACCAAAAACTGTATTCAAAATAATTTTATGTGTAATAATTTGAAGAGATTCTCTCATGCTTAATTCATTTTTAGCTTAGCTTCTTAAGTATTGTAACACTATCCCATTCAATCTTATGCAAAAAAATTACTACATGTTCCGCCTAGGTCGAATCATCAATTTTAATTACTCGATTTTCAAATACTATCACGATATTGAAATTTACAATAACTACAAAAGCTGGACTGTTGATTATTAGAAAAGGGTATTATGGACAGATTAATCCAAATTTGAAAATTTTGATTCAAAGCATTGGTTGCACACGAGCCATAAAAGAGGCAGCGTGATGGTTTATGGGTATTTTTTACTGAGGCGACGGGAATTATTTGCAATATAGATGGAATAATGGACCAGTGCAAGTACCATCTGTCATGGTATTCCCAGTGGTTTGAGTATAATTGGTAAAGGATTCTACTACCAAGAAGGTAATGGCCCCAACACTCATTTAATCTATGCAGAAATTACTTAGCTAAGGAAGAAGCTATCAGAGTCATTCAAGTGATGAAATGGCCCCTAAAAGAGCCCTGATCTAAACTCAATAGAGCAGATCTGTGATGTGATAGGTAAAAACTTCACAGATTAAAAGTTACTTTCAAAAAGTTATGAGAGTATATTAGAGACATTTGGTGTAAAATACCAAAAGACACTTTGATTAAATATGTTTCAACAATGCCTAAAATATTGTCTATAGTTATTAAAGAAAAAGGGAGACAAACAAAATATTAACTGCTTTACTCTTGCACCTCTACTGAGTTTCCGTTGTATTAAATATGAAGATTTAAAAAATTGATGTTTCACCTGTAATTTACCTTCCATTTTTCTTTGGAAGTAGCCTAAATATAATTTTTGACTACGTCATTTTTGCAGAGTACTGTATATTTATTAGTTGTTTTTTTATTATATAGGTAATGCCTGTACACTAAGATTTTCAAATTACTATTGCTCACATTTTCAAAATGAAAAACAGAATTGTAAAATAGGTTTTGAAATACCAGCTGGTAAAGATGGTGTTTGATTTACTTCTGTTAAAATGTTATATAATAACAAATCAAAATCAACTTTATTCCCTGAAAGTTATCAAAAATTATTAATAAGTACATTTTAGCTTTGCTTAATCGTATAAGTTGTCATGTTTCATGTTTAGGACATTCATTACGTTGCAGTTCTTTTACAAATCACATAAATGAGTTATAACTATGTAAGAAAAAAACGTTTCGGCATTATATATTTAGGTTGAAGAAAGCACAACTAAATGCAATAAAGTTACGCATTTCACTTCTCAAGTTAAAAATGTCATTTTAAGCAGATCGAAGATACAGTATTTCCTGTGTTGGATACCATACAAATGATGTCAGTAATGACATTAAACCGCAGAAACCAAAAAGGTCAAAAATAGGCATCATGGTAGTAAAGAAAAAATTTTGAGTTAAGCTCAAATAAAGCACAAAAACGAAAAATACGCTCAATATACAAGGATAAAGAGATATTTCCGTTCAATACTAAATACGACTCTTCCCTCTAAGTTGCTTCACCGCACAACAACGAATCACGTGTCATGCATTTTATTATTTTTAACTAAGAACATTTTCGACAGGCTTAAAACGCAAATAACAAACTGGTATCATTGCAAAGTGATATAATTATACAATAGTGTCGATGTTTTACAAATACTCTCTCCCTAAATAAAACAACAACGACGAACAAACTGGTAGCATAAATTGCCTCGATACTGGTGCGCATGAAAATAAGTATTGAAAAAATCAGAGAGAACATTGCTATATACAAATTGTTTGAGCGATGCTGTTCTTGTGATCGTTCTGACGTACTCCTTATTGAAGCTAAGTTATCGGTATATATGTTTTCCTGTGCATTTAATACGATGTATCGTCTTCCTTTTTAATCAGTGATTACGAGAAAATCCACTTGTAGAGAAAAATATATATGTAAAAACGGCTGGTTTGGGTTGAGAAAATTTTTATATAGAGGACCGAACAACGTTTCAACCTTCTTCGGTCATCGTCAGAAGGTCTAAACGTTGTTCGCTTCTCTACATACAAATTTTATCAACCCAAACCAGCCGTTTTTACACATACACATCTTCATTTTTGTTGAGGTGAATGTTCTATTAAATTTTACTTAATTATTATTTCACCCAGTTCGAAATAATCAACCTTTCTGGCGCCAACTTATGGTTTGATAAGTTCCTCTTCTAGGCGCCATCATATTTTAATTATCTTCTAATATCCACCTGTTCATAAAACCATCTAACTTTGACAATTTATTTTGTTTTTTATTAATACGACTTCTAAAAAAAACTGTATAAATTAGGTCTTTTGACAGACGATTAACTACACCGACCAGCTGGCCCAACATAACCAGGTGGATATGGCACTCGACTCGAAATCCGAGTATTGCAGGTTCGAATCCCCGTCATACCCTTTCAGCCGTGTGAGCGTTAAAATGTGATAGTCAATTCCACTATTCGTTGGTAAAAGAATAGCCCAAGAGTTGGCAGTGGGTGGTGATGACTAGTTGCCTTCTGTCTGGTCTTACACTGCTAAATTATGGACGGCTAAAGTAATTAGCCCTTATTTAGCTTTGCACGAAATTCAAAACAACCCAAATGAACCAGCTTGTTCGAAGGTAATGTTAGTAAATATGAATGCCAATAGTCGTCGGAAAAAGGCACAGTAATCTTAACAGGAATATCTTTTGAGGCTTAATTCTACGATCACTTGTAGTCAGTAAAAAATTATTTTACGCATGAAATTTACAAGCAAAGTAAAAAAAAATAATGTATATTTCATGTTGAATCCTACGCATCGTAAACCTAAAGAACGAAATAATGGGATTAAAGGTTTTTAGAGTCCCTAATTTAATCATCGTGACTTCATAAAACTACCAAAATACTCTGTTTACTAGTTAAAATTATTTGATATATGTTAATGTAACCTTACTATTATATATTTGAAAAAAAACTTTCTAAAAATAGTTTCCATTCCAAGTATTACATGCAATTAAAAGATTTTACAAATTATTTTTAAAGCTGGCGAGTATTCATTAATGCATTAAATGTGAGATTATGCGTAGTTTGAAGCAACTATTTCATCACTGAGAGTTTGTCAAAAAATACAGTTGTAGTGAAATATAATTTATTTGTGGGAAAGCTTTATTTCCTCGCATCTTGTACTTTAATTTTGACAATATATACATTCAGGATTTGTTTAGCATTTTGCTTTGCTATAAGCTCTACACTTTTATTATTATAAATATTTCTTTTATGTTTCATAACATAAATACATGTCGTAGAATTTAAAGCATTTTTTGTTTGTACTTGGAAACTGATAATTTTAGTAAGTATTTGTTTAAATGATATCGTTTGTGGTATGTTTGAATTATTCCATTAAAAATGAGAATGGGAGCACCACAGTAAAACATCTTTGATCTTCGGACCTTTCGGAATCAAGAAATTCTCAATGACTAATGATATAAAATGTTTACACACAACATTAATATTTAAAATATACAGATATATGTATATGTATATACAACAGTAAGTAATAGAAGTTTTAATATAGAGAAATTGCATAAGAAATACCTGGGGGAAGAAATAAGTAGTTATATATATGTACAAATATTAAGGTCACACAACTTAATCAAATTTAATTTTAAAAACAA